>JAZHEH010003097.1:4895000-5495000 GCA_036589455.1 Ateles fusciceps
CTTGTTTAGGTTAAATCAATACAGTGTTTTTAAGTTTAGGGGTTAAATGGACAGATTCTGGAGTGTAGTGACTCCTGGAATAGGTAGTCTTCTACAGAGGGGCATTCTCAATGTCCTCCTTTTGCTAGTTGATATCACAACTGTAACAGTTCCACATGTGATGAAAGTGATGAGAAATCTCAGAGGAGCTGTCCATAGAATACCAGGTCGTTCCATGACATTTTGAACTATTTTCTAGACTCACCAACCAAGAGCATAAGGGTGTAGGTCAACCTGGAAAGGTAATTATTAGGTTTCTGAAGATATGTTTGTATATATAGGTATATTATATATGTGTGCATGTGTGTGTATACATATACACACATGTTTATTATTGAAAGAAGTTTTAGACAGTATTTTGTTTCTTATCTGGCCAACCTTTTGTAGACTTTATGAGCATCTATACTAGCGTCTCAACACTATTCCCCAATTAAACTCCTCCTTATGCCTTTGATTATGTTATTTCCTAAGCCTAGAGTAAATTGACACTTTCTCCCTCTTAACGTTCTTCAAGCCTACCCTAAATTCAAGGTCCAGATCAATGCCACTTCATCCAGGAAGCCTTCCTTGTATACTAGCTAGAGTTAATCTTTAATCTCCCATATCGCTGTAATTTCTTATATGCACATTATGATTGTTTCATACATGCCTCATCTTCCCTACTGGATCATAAGCAACCTAAAGACAAGATTTAAGTCAGATTTACCTCTACATTTCTTTAATCCCATCTGTGGTCTAGGAGTGTGTTTGGAACATAAGAGACACTGCATAAATGCAGAAAATTAGAAATTTACAACATATTTTGTAGGCATCATTAGCCTTGTAAAATATTCCTTTAAAAATGTGTTTCTTGCTCAAGTAAGTTTGATAAAAGCTGTATAATCTGTTCATGATGAATATTAAAATTACTGAGAAGTCTAATAATAAACTTATTTTATACCATTCAACTATGCAGTGGCCACAGAACCCTACTCTTTGTTTCTGTCTTTATCTTTTTATATACACCATAGCAAACTCTGTTGGTGCTTCACTCATATTCACTCGGCCCTCTTGGAGATCACCTGTGGATGTTTCCCTCACAAGCCAGTGGCTTCCTGTATCTCTCTGTCTGAAAGCATTATCTGGTAACTAGAGCATATTCCACCAGGAAGTACCAGAAAGTTGATACCCTCTGGAGTAACCCATGAAAGGGAGTAACAACTCCCTCATCCCTCAGGACAATTCTAAATTATGTTCTGCACAATATCTCAAAGGATCTCAGTAGGATTGAGCAAAACATAATAAATAGAATAAGGTTAAAAATAACATGTGTTAGAATGTGTTAAATTTTATCAGCAGCATTATTCTAAACAATGAAGTACTCAGCTAAAGACTGAACAGGAGTGTGGCTGGAAATGACCTAATTATATTTTCCTGAGGGTAAATGGACAATTCAGGTTATATCACGAAAACAGTTTTTATGCCAATACCTATCCAAATATTAGTTTCATCCCTTATCACTGCAAGCCTCTTATCTTTTTTAACCTCCCTCTCTCCTAAAAGTAACAAGAATAGATGGCATAAAACATGAGGAAATCAAATGGAATTATAATCCAAACTTAATTTTATAAAGATCTTTGAAAATTTTTCAACCCACCTAAATTTTTACAATTCTCAGGATTTTTATAACCATGGAATACAGTTCTAATCCCAGTTATTAGTTGTGTTATCTATTGAGACCCATCTAAATACAGTATCTTCACCAGAAATTCCTTGATCCATCCCCCACCTCAACCATATGTGATCTCTACCTTCTTTAAATCCTTATAACTCTTTTTGCTGGTGTGAATGTGCTCAGCTTACCTTATGTCTCTTACTTAAATGTCAGCCAGTTGAGGTTAGGAACTTTGACATGTGCCATTGCATATGTTCCACCATGTCTCTTAGATAAGAGCTACGAAATAAGTATTTGTTGAAATGCTAAATCTTAGAAAGACCAATTAGCCTTTGTAGAAGTTGAATAAGAAAAAAAAAAGTTTTAATATATTCCAGCAGGCCTTTTCCTACTAATCTGGAGAAAGAAATAATTGGAAATTTTAAATGAATATTTGTTTCTGTAATTAAGATAGCCCTAAGAAAAATTCTAAAATATGCCAAGCTTTTTCTCCTCCTTTCTGTATCTTCTCCACCCAGGTACTCAATACCTCCAAATTTTCTTTGCTGCTTCAGATACCATATTATGCATCTTCCTTGGCTAAACAGGCCCTTAACCTTCTAATATTTTCCTATTTCACTATTAAAACAGATCTGTCCTATATTCATTGCTTTTAACATCCTGATTTATAATAGAGACAATGTCTCTTTTGCCAAAAAAAAGGTACAAGGAGGTTAATGTGTATCATTCTTCACTGATATTGTCCTTTATATAAAATATTTAAATCTTATCTCTTATAAAGGTACTTGGACAAGATAATCAGGTACTGTGATTGTCCATATGGGAAGATCTAGACAGATAAATCTGTCCACGTACCTTAAAATCACACCAATTCAGATATGACTATTGGTGGCCTTACACATTATACACTGCTTAACTACAAACTATATAGCACTCCCAGAGTTGGGCATTGTACAACTTGCACAACCACACTCAGCAGCCCTTCACCAACTGAGCAGCTACTCTGATTTCCTGTGTGGTAAGAGGCCCCACCCACACTTTTATTTCTCCAATCCCTAATTTCCAGTTCACTTAACTTCAACTCTAGGGAAGTAAGTGCTTATACATACTAAATAGTTGGTCAATTTGCATTTTTACTGAAAGCAAATGAACCCAAGAAGACCATATTTGACATTCTGTAAAAAACATAAAAGTGTATAATTTTCCAACCCATGATACAATCGTATAGTATGGATGAAAGACAGGTTTTCTGAAACTTTCCTTGAATAAAATTTGTCTATTTATCTTAACTTAGCTAAAATCCTCTCACTTTTATGTATATACGGTCTACAAAGAAATTTTGATCTCTGAAATTTCTTCAAGGCCTTCTTTGGACCTTAATGTCGTTCATTAGTATTTTCTAGAATAGTTATAACTATACCATTTGAAATCCTATTAGTGGGGTGTCAGCAGTGCACTTGGCCTTTAAGAAGAACTTAATATTCAGCCTGATTGATGTGAATTTAGGAACTGAACTCATTTCTTGCACACACAGGGTCTAAAACCTCTCACCACTATAGCTGTGCCCAGCTCGTGTTTAAGTAGGCAAAAAACTCCAACTAAAAATCTGCCTTCTCCTATTTCTCTCCCACCTAGATTTAATTCTCTACAGCCTATCCGAGTTACAAATGAAAGTTTTAAATTCTAAGCACTGAAAAGTATTTGGACGCCAGCATGCTCTTTTCCAATGCATTGCAACCAAGGAATCCCATCTAATTCCAAGCTGGTAAAATAAAAAGCTACATTGATTAAAACTCTTGAGGTTCAGATCAGCTTTTAAGGAGGCACTGAATCTTTTTAACATCTGCTTCCTTACCAGCAAAGGTAATACATCTTTAAATAATTCGTAAGTATGTTAGAGCTGCCACACAGTTATTGAGAGCTCTCCTTCGGTAAATAGGGGCTGCAGGCTTCATATTCCAGACAGCTGTCACCCATTAAATATTTTAATATTGAGGGGGAATTAACTTTCATATCAATAGCAATGATGAAAAAAATTATCTTTGTAGCCAGGACAGACGACGTCAGTGCATAACTTGTCATTTTCTAATTCAGCTGCTTCCATTTGATTTGGAATTAGAACTAGACCTCAGAAACTGGAGCCACGGCATCCTCACACAAAAGCTGTTTCAAATTATGTGCAGCAAGTTTTTAAGCACATTAGCAACTAGAACAAGCTGTCCTCATGCTAACTGGCCTTGCTTTGTTCTTGATGGTGGAAAATCTCGCTTTAACTGCCCTCTAATTTGTTGCAGAATGCTACTGCACCAGCAGCTGCCTTGGCACAGGATTAAACACACAAAAAAACATTATTTTTCCACGCAAATTATTAACAGTGCCAAAAGCCACAAAATCCTTCTTTGAAAAAAAAAAATCTTTTTTCTTCTCAACCCCTTTATTTTCCCTCCCCATAACACAACCTGCAATGAATTACACCTCAGTGGGGTCTTTTGAGATACCCCCTCCCCAACTTTCAGTGTAAACATACAGAGAGGGTACTTCATTCTGTTTTTGATAAAACACAAAAGATTCAAAAATAGGGCAGAGGGAAACTTTCAACTACACATATAAGTATGTCAATGAATGAGGATTCCTGAGGGGCTATACACAGAACTGCTGGGAAACCTACTTGCCTAGTACCTGGTACACTTGTTCACAAACAACAGGAGGAAACACCAAATGTAAGCCTCCTTCTGTTCTAATCTTGGTCTGATTACAGCTGTTTCTGTGCAGCAGTTAAACATCTTGCCAAGGGGAAGAATCTGCTTGATTGCTGCTTCAGAGGAGAATTTATTAATGATGTCTGCAAATAACTGTTGAGAAGACAACTGTGCCTGTCCTCATTGTCATTCTCATTCAGCAGGTTTGCCACAGCTTTTTATTTACATTTGTTAGGGAATACCACAAGGACCTTTGAGGTCAATGCGTACCTGCATTCTGACTCTGAAGAAGGCTTAAAAACAATATTTATTATTTTTAAAGAAAGAAAATGGAAGAAAGTGGCTGTTTCCCCTTCTTTCAAACAAGACCACTGCCTTTTTTACTGAAAGGTAACAGCAGTTTGGGAATGTAGGTATCACAAGATATCTCTACAGTGAGACCCCTATCATCTTCTTATTATCCCTTTTGAGAAGGAGTCTGACATCTGACTAGCAGAAATGAAATCCATTAGGTGCCTTCAATGCCATCTGGAAAAGAGGCTCTCCATGGAGTGAAGAGTGAAAACAGCCTGGGAGAGAAGTGAAGTTGATGACTTAGCTCTCAAGAAGTACCTACACATAGCGCACTTCCTCACTGATTCCCAGTTCCCATCACTCTCCTGGCAAAGATCGGCCCTGTACTACTCTTGCACAAAGTTTGCTTCCTCTCATTAAGGAAATGCTAGGAATAGAATGGGGTGGTGGTAGAGGTGACGAGTACAAAGTTCTACTGCGCAGTTTTACTCTTTAAGATTAAGAAACCGAAAGATAGGAATCCAAAACATCTCCGAGAGAACTGGCCACCATGAAAATTTCCTGGTTCGGGTTCAAAGCTACTTTCTGGCCTTCTCTTGTTCCCAGATGTGCCTCTCTCTTTAATTGTGCTGTCTTTTTGCATTCTTAATACTCACTCTTTTGATCAGTTATGTCGACTCTCAAAAATGGTCAGATGCAATGATCTGAAAAAAGCATGCATTCAAAGCTTCTTTTATTAAAAATTTCATTAAGGGATTTGCAACCTTCTCCTTTGCTTTCTGCTCCAGCTTCTCTCTGAGCTGCAAGTCAGAACATTCCCCCCCAGAGGCATTCACTGAAAATTCATCACACATCATCAGTTATTAAGCACACAACTCTCTGGGATTCAGGAAATAAACAGCCAAGAATTCTGAGCCACCCGTTTGTACCTTAAATTCATGAGGTCAAGCAAAGATTTGAATTTTGAATCAAATCAAAGTCTTCTAAATGTAAAGGATATAAAGAGAAAACTCACCATTTTACACAAATACATTGTAATGGGGGTCAGTTTTCTGACTTTCTAGTCAGCTACATATGACAGCAAAAGGAATAAAAACCGGGATTTTTCCTATTAATAAATGATCATTTCAGTTCTACCCAGGTGTCTGTATGTTGCTTCTAAGTTAGTTCTAATGCATTTATTAAATAACAATTCTATATATGTTTGTGTTGTCTAATTTTACATTCATGGAAGATAGGGTTTAGTGTTTGTTAACTATGTTTTCCTTACAAACTTTTTAGCTATGCTGTTTACCCACTTAAAAAAATGAGAGATAATATAAAATATCTGGTGTTCATGTAAAGAAAGTCTTAAATTCCTGTTGGCTTCCTCTGGCCCTATCTATGTCTTCCCCCATCACATTTTGTATATAATAGACATCATTTTACCCAGTAGAAGATGACCAGACACCATAGTGCCAGGCATTTCTCCCCTTCCAGATACCATTTCACCTCGTGATTCTCAGTCAGGCTATAGAACCATTGTTTCAGAGTGTGGTCCCTAAACCAGCAGTCTTAGTATCACTGGGGAACCTGCTAGAATGGCAGATTCTCAGACCCCAAACTAGACCTTCTGAATCAGACACTCTGGGAGTGGGGCCCAGCAATCTGTGTTTTAAGAAGCCTTCCAGATGATCCCCCGTGTTTGAGAATCACTAACCTAACCAACATGTCCTCAGCATGCCCCACTGGCAGAGTAAGGCATTTTCATATTTTCCATTGCCATGTCTCTCTGCTGGTCGCTGGTTTCCTATGCTTCCCACTGGGGAAATCCCCCCAGTGGGAAGCATAGGAATACTTCACAAATACTAATAGGAATACATCACAAATACTAATAGGAATACATCACAAATACTAATATTTGTGAAAATTAGTAAGTCCTCCAAAAGTTGGACCTCATATTCCAAAAAGAAATCCCTTCCTCTGTGCTCTCCATCAAAGTTTCTATCTCCATAGTTAGCTTTTCCAACCAGAGGCAGAAATAATATATCCCAAAGAAATAAATGTCCAATGATAGCATTATGATTCCCACAGTAGGCATATGGGAAAGGGGAAAATTTTATAAAGGACACCTCAGTAACTAATAAATTATATAAATAGTGATAATATGGCTGGGTATATGGGAGGCCTCAGGAATTGTGACAGACCCAGGTGTACTAACTTTTGATGACAGACCACTTATACTTACTTAAACTCTCTGAAGATCAGTTTCCTCATCAACAAAATGGGATTGAGAACATTTTCTTTGTGTAATATTTGTGAAAATTAGTGATTACTTCCCCCAAAAGCATCTAGAATTGTGCCTCACACAGAGGACGTGCTCAATAAGCAGAAAACCTATCAGTATAATGGAAAAAGGTAACTGTAGAGTCAAGGTGACATGAGCTCTAGCTCTTGGTATGACTCTAGGGAAATTAAACGGCCTCTCTAAGCCACAGTTTCCTACTCTGTTAAGTGGGGGATAATAGCAATTTCTACCGTACTATTTATTGTACACAGTTATCAAAAGGCTTGGATTAAACAACCCTAGAGTACATAAATTATGTGATACAAAAATAGAAGCTTATCTTCTTTTCTATTCTTATGTGTGTAGGATGGGAAGGGAAAGTGATGAAGAGTAAAGACTATATATTTGGAGGAAAACTGACCTGCATTGTGACCTGGTTATATTTTACTAGCTCTGAAGTCTTGGACAAGTTCTTTAATTACACTGAGCCCCAGCTTCAGTATTTAATGACATTGAAAAGTTACTCCTACCTTTCAAAGTTGTTGTAAGGTTTAAATACAGCAATGAATATGGGCAAAGAGATTAACAGAGTGATTGGTTTAGAGTAGACCTCTGTATTAGTGGTTTTTGTTACTACTACCACTAATAATTATTATTGTCATTATTGTTATTAAATGGTGGCCACTTGTTGATGCGGCTGATCTATCAAAACCTAGAGTTGGTAGCTAGGTAGACAGTTATAAAAGATAGTTATAAAACCTTCTTTGTTCTCTATTCAGTTTCCATTTGAGAGGACAAATTTTGTTGTCTTTATAAAGTACACACATAATGTTTAATATCTGTTATTTAAAACTCATAATTTTGCAGTGGTCTTTTCAAGGAACTTTCTCTTATCCTTTATGATACATGAAGAACTAAAAGTTCAGAGAAGTTAGGCCATTTGCTTCTCTTTGTACCCAGAGGCTCTGGCACAACAGACTAAGGTACCCTCTTTGGCCCTCTGCCTTTTAGAAATAAATCTTGTGGAAAAAACTAAATATACTCCACTCGTAGGCCTATCCCTGCCCACCTCCAACTCACCTACCCCAAGTACACAAAAGGATCCAATTTAACAAATATTTTTTAAGTACCAGCTATGTGACCAATACTATTCTAGGCACTGATTAGAACATGTATATGTATTGGTTCAAATCTGAATTCTTATACCTGCCAGTCATCTTTCCTCACACTCAGAATATCCTGAAGTTTGTCATGTGACACTGCCAAGTCTTTGCCAGTTGCCTCAGGTCATGAGTAATACTCAGGAACTTGATCTTAATTGTTCTTGTAGTGACCAGGTGACCAGGCCAGTGTCATCCATCTAGGAGTTAGGTTAATTTTCTTACCTATGGAGTTCTCATAGTCCTCAAAGATTAAGTCTGACTCTCAACTCTCCCACGAAGAATAATGTTTTTCTCTCAGGACCAAGAATCAGACTTTTTAGCACTATGAGTTTTTGTTACCAACTGAATGTCCAACCAAGACATTCAATTCTGCCACTGCATCCTCATTGAGTGGGTATACATGCATTTTACATCAACTCCTTCATTCTCATCTTGGTTCCCAGACTCTATGTCTCCAGTTGCTATGGAAGGTTGGGAATAATACAAGAATTAAAGTTTGGAATGAGGACAGCCTCACAGACTGTTCTTCTCAGATAAAATTTAAGTCAGAGGTCTAAAACAACTCCATGGTTTTCAGAGGCCAGGCAGATAATGTATATATAAAAATCCATTTATGTGTAACAGTAGGGAGAGATGAGATCTGTGGTTAAATGGAGAAATCATGCAAATTCCAATTTAAAAACAGAAACCTGGGCAGGCTACCAAGTCAGAGCCTCTGTATCCTTTTAAGGACAGGATGAAAGTTTCTCAGCTTTGTAGGTCCAGCACTTAGCATAGTACCTGTACTTAGTAGGTGCCTGAATCAATGAATTGATAAAATAGCAAAGAAGTGAGTGAATAAATGAACCAAAGTGGAAGAGCTCAAACAGTCACCTTAGATTGTACCTTCACAATATGAGAGGCGGTAAACTTCACTCATTTGAACTTTCTCTGTTCCCCAAACTAACTCTGAGACCTTTCAAAGTTACAATAATCCTCAAAGTCATTTGCCTATTTTATTGTTATTAGTACTTTATTATAAACACACAAGTCATCAACAGATAGACGACAGATATAAATATGTCTTCCTTTAAAACAATTAAGAGTACTGTATAATACATTTTAAAAGTTCAATATAAACTCTTCTAATGTAACTGTAAGTTCCATAAAAGAAAAACAAAATAGAAAATGAATGATCTTTGGAAGCTCACGTAGCAGAAAAGTAGGAGAGGAAAACATATAAGTAACTTAGAATCATAGGCTCACACTATGGATCAAGTTGTTTCAGTCCAAGCCATCTTCAGACATCAAAGTTGCTACCTTCATTCTTCTCAGGCAGAGGGGATGGAGGAAGATAATAAGGATAAGGTCTGGTCATTAAGGATAAAGATGTGTGAATATTTTAGGACTGTCAAATTCCCTCTTATACTGCTGTTATACTAATCCGTCTGGTGGCAATACAAGAAAAAGGGTATGATTTTGTATTCTACAAGGCCCTATTGAGGATTCAGTATCTGGAGATGGTGGCATGTGACTTCAGGGCCTTCTCCCAATCCTACAGAGACAGGCCAAATTACATGAAAGCTACCAGAATCCAAGGTTCTCATGAACCAATCCTATTCCTTAGCTACATTTTGCTCTTTCTCTTCTTTCTTTGTTCTTCCAGTCTCATCTGCTGCCTGTCACCTCCTGACCTGGGCTGCAATAGACCAGTGTCACCAGCTCCTGAACTGTTGCCTTTTCCCCTAGTTTACCACCCACTCCCATGTTGATAGCACTGAGCTCCCAGTGACGTCAATTGTCTGATTTCAGGATTGTATTAGTTCCTACAGTGGCTGTAAAAAATAAAAATAAAAATAAAAATATAGCACACTTGGTGACCTGAAACATTAGAAGGGTATTCTCTCACAGTTCTGGATGCCAGAAGTCCAAAATCAGTATTACTGAGCCAAAATCAAAAGGATAACATGGCCACACTCCCTCCAGGGGCTCTAGGGCAAAAACCATTCCTTGACTCTACCAGGTTCTGATGGCTGCCAGCACTCATTAACTTGTGACTAAATTATTTCAGTCTGCTTCCGTGGTAACATTTCCTCATTATCTTCCTCTTTTATCGGTATAATTTTCCTCTGCCTCTCTCTTATGAGGACTCTTGTGATGGCATTTAGGGCCCATCCAGATTATCCAAAATAATCCTTGCATCTCAACAGCCTTAACTTTATCATACCTGCAAAGATCCATTTTCCAACTAAGCTATCATTTATAGCTTCCACAGTCTAGGAGGTAGATATCCTTTGGAGGGCCATTTTATACCTACTACAGGGACCTTCTCACGTAATCTGGTTCCATGAGCAGCCTCAATACCAAATCAAGAGTACTGTTCTCAGTAGAGTTAGGGTGCTATTCCATTTGAATGCCTATAGCTAAATGCCACAGTTATTCTAAATGGGAAAGTATATTAACCTAAGACGTTTTCAATTATAAAGGTCTGTTTTATTTAATACCTGTTTCTTCTTTGTCTGTATTTTCACAGGTGCTCAAAACAATAGCAATCTCTATTCTTTTCCTTACTTCAATAGTCCATACTATTCCCATTCCCCTTTTCTGATCTGGCATCTAAAATGGGGCTGGGTAAGAAACTAACAGAATCTAATGGCTCATTCCCAAATCTGGCATTGTTACTACTCCTAAAGTCAGCCTCTATAACTCATAGAAGATATGATGTGTCTGGCTGCCACCATTTTCCCTCTAAAGATTTAGACAGGATGCCAGACAGGCCCAGATGGTCTCATATCACTCTTAAGAAAGCAAACTCCACTCAGCTTTTCTAGAGATGAAGACAGAGTGACTACTCTGCCTTCTACCCTGAGAAAGCCCTCTTAGGGAGACCCGTGCTGTGTTCATGTTTGTTCAGGTGGCCTGATACTTGCCACAAGACATTCTTTCCCAAGCAGCCTCAAAAGACAACCTCCTACTTCTGTAAAATATGTGGATTGAGTTTCTTTGAATGAAAAGGCATAGCATATTCAACCCACTTAGAGGAACTCCTAAGCCTTCCAATGTGGGGGAAATTGTGTGTTACCCAAACCAGCTAAAGGATGCCACTCAAGCATAACCAGAAAAGTGGTTTCCCACTTGAATCCAACTATGATTTGGGCTCTTTAGGGGATGGATTTATGCTTCCCTCAACCACAAAACGTGGGGATAGAAGTTTCTTTGCCAAGAAACAAAGAACATGTTCTGTATTCTTTACCAGTTCTCACATGAGTTTTCCAATTCTCCTCATGCTGTGCTGAGAAAGAAAATAAAAATTATCCATGGCTTTGTAAAAATCTATTGCTTTTGGGAAATGTTCTTTTCTGACCAATATGAAAATCTCAGTCTCAGACTAGAACAGAGGAAAATTAAAGTGATATGTTTTTTTAATCCTATGATTTTAAGAAACAATGAGACATTCATGCTGTAGAAATTGTTAAATTTGTTTAAAATCCAAAAATAGTCTTACAAAAGCCTACAACCCTTTACAGATGTGCTGGGACCCATACTTCAAAGAGTTTGTTAATGAAGGACTAAAATGTCCAAATCCTTTAAGTAAAAGGATGGAATTTTATTTACATACAGAATACCTTTCTTTTTTCTTTTTGGCAGTGTTTCAGGCCAATATTATGTTGGAGATTGAGCCCAGCAAGCTATAAATGAAGCTGAGCATGCATGTGGTTAGCTGTCTGCTAAAGAGGCTCATCATCAAAACAACAAAGCTTATTCCCTTTGAAATGAAGGAACAACTGTTCTTTCTCCTGGTTCCACACTTGTTTCTGTATCAGGATAATCAAAAAGTATAGTCATGTGTCATTTAGCAATGAGGATATATTCTGGGATATGTGTTATTATACAATTTTGTCCTTGTATGAACACCAGACAGTATACTTACATAAACATAGAGGGTACAGCCTACTACACACCCAGGTTGTATGGTACAGCCTATTATTCCTAGGCTACAAACCTGTACAGCATGTTACTACACTGAATACCATAGGCAATTACGAACCAATGATAAATATTTGCACATCTAAACTTATCTAAATACAGAAAAGGTACAGTAAAGATAGAGTAAAAAAGACAAAAAATGCTACACTAATACAGTTGCCATGAGCCAAGCTTGCAGGACTGGAAGTTGCTCTGGGTGCCTCAACAAGTGAATAAATGTGAAGGTCAAGGTGAGTAAATATGAAATCTAGTAAATGTTACTGTACACTATTTTGGACTGTATAAACACTATACACTTAGGCTACACTACAAATTTATAAAGAAATATTTTTCTTTCTTCAATAATAAATTAATCTTAGTTGACTGTAACTCTTTGCCTTTATAACTTTTTAATTATTTTAACTTTTTGACTCTTTTGTAATAACACTTAGCTTAAAACACAAACATTGTACAGTCATACAAAAATATTTTCTTTATATCCTCATTCTATAAGCTTTTTAAAAAAAATGTTTAATTTTTTCTTTAACTTTTTAAACTTTTTTGTTAAAAACTAAGACACAAACACAAACACTAGCCTAGGCCCACACTGGGTCAGGATCATCAATATCACTGTCTTCTACCTCTACATCTTGTCCCACTGGAAGGTCTTCAGAGGAAATAACATGTATGGAGCTGTCATCTCCTATAAAAACAATGCCATCTTATGGAATACTTCCTGAAGGACCGGCCTGAGGCTATTTTACAGTTACCTTTTTTAACAAGTAGAAGGAGTACAGTCTAAACAAAAATATAGTCTAGCAAATACATAAACCAGTAACAGTTGTTTATTATCATTGTCCAGTATTATGTACCATACATAACTGTAGGTGCTAATCTTTTATATAACTGGCAGTGTGATAGACTTTTTATACCACTGTCACCACAAACACATAAGTAACGTGTTTTTGCTATGATATTTCAATGGCTTATAACATCACTATGCAATAAAATTTTTTCAACTTCATTACACTCTTATGGGACCACCGTTGTACATGCAGTATGTTGTTGTCCAAAACATCATTATGTTTCATGACTGTAATGAAAAATGTACATGACTGTACACATGACTATAATCAAAAAGCCCAGAAATACTTGCTGTTAGGCCATTTGAGGAGCTATTGGGAAAATTTTCCAGGTTTTCAAGAGTTAGTCAGAACTCAAAACTTTTTCTTTGTTCTTCAGCTCTGACAAGATTGGAGTTCTGGCTTATTGGCTGATGGCTTTAATTCTGACCTCAGTTAAGCCTCTTTCAAACACTGCCTTTATTGTTTTCAGAGCACCCACTTTCCTTATATTTGAAAAAATGTGTGCACATGTGCATATGTATATATTTCACTTCAGTTATTTTCCTTTGGGATATTGTGCTAAAAGGAAAAAGATGATCATGTGAAGTTCAGGGAAAGTTTGCTTCCTTGCTTCTAATTCTTCTGATAACTCAACAGTCGGCTATTTATGCTCTACCAGAACTAAAGGCTTTTTAGCATTCTGCATACATCATACTATATTCTCCTTATGACTTCAACTTCCCCCAATTACATCTCCTTACCTTAAAAAAATAGTAATTCAAGATTCAGCTTAGATATTTCATCTTCCAGGAAGACCTGGAAGACCCTAATCCTAGATCCCCTATTCACTGTCACAGACTGGGTTAGATTCCTCTCCTCTGTGCTACCATGGAAATCCGAGTCACTCTAACCCCAAACTTCCTGTACTATGTTATAACTGCATGTTGTCTTGTTTGGCTTCCTCATTAAAGAGAATCATATCTCCAATGCCTGGCAAAAAGTACATAATAAATACCCATCCTTAAGAATTTATGAACGCTAAAAGGATGACTTACCTTTGTCAATTCCATGTCTTTGTAGTTCACTTAGTTTTAAAAAATTTTAAAAAAAAAGCTTCTTTTTCCTATGCTAAGCCAGAGTCATGGGAAGAGAAATATTTCATCTCCAGTTATAGACTGAGCTATTCCTATAGCTACAATGCCCTGAATGTTGATTTCTACACACAGTGCCTCTGGCACTTCTGAAAGAAACATTGTTCTAAAGAGACTGAAGGGATTAAGACTTTCAGTGAACTATGATGCAGGCTGCCTCAGCTGGACTGTTGAGTCTGTTTGCCTGCCACCAGAGTCCAGCCCCCAGAATAAAGCAGATTAAAAGAAAATTAACCATCATAATTGCTTCCCAAACAGATTTTGTTGTCCACATGGGATTACACAGAGGATGACCAAGTTTCCCATAACCTTAACCAATGGTCCTGAACTCCCCATCCTGGGCTTATGAACACAAGTCAAGAATCCAAATCCCTTTTCTCTCAAGAGCTAATCCTTTTCAATGAGATGTTCACAGCCCTATGTTATTAATGTAGATTTAAAGGAAAGAAAAAAATGAAACAATCACATTCTCAGGGAATTCAAGGTTGCATGACTAAGAAGGGAACTCAAGATTTTCACGCTTAACTGAAGGTCCTGCCAGGTGTAGAATGTGTGCACATCACTTACACCAATGGACATCTTAGATAAAGGAGATCATCTGGATTTACATTTAATAAAATGATCTTTCAGGGTACTAAAGCTAAGACATGAGAAGCTATCACTGAGCTTTCAAAACCCTACAATGGCCTGATTTAAAATCAAATGAAAAATTTCATTTCAGATCAGATTGGTAAAAATCTGGATACAGGCCAGAAGAAAAGTAGCAAAACTTAAACATATGAGCAGAAGTACTTAATCATGAAGTGGCGGTCCAGAAAGAATGTTAAAAAGTCCTTTACCTCTGCCGATAGCCTCCAGTCCACTTCACTTTCCCTCTCTCTGAGAGGTAAATGTGTATACCAGTGGCTCCCAGAAAAGAACCACCCTTCTCTAGGTGGCAGGGCTCAGAGTTACTAAAACAGGTCCAAGAATCCACAAGAGTAGCAAATGTTGGCTACTGATTTTAAAGTGTTACTGATTCCCTAGTCATTTTTCTTCCTCAGTGGTTTCTCAAGAAACAGACACTAAAAGCAACACCACACTCAAGGTTGGAGGCATGGGGCAAATGGTATGTGAATTTCTTTAAAGTTGATTTTTTTATAGAAGAGTAAGATTCATCGTATAAACATTTGGGGCATTAAAAAAATATTAGAAATCACAGTCCTGTACATTTTTATCAACAATCCAGAAAATGTTTGCACATTCTCCATATTTAGTTTATTCCAAGGCTTAATTTTTCACGCAAGAAGGACTTCAAAAAGTCTATCTAGAAGCTGGAGACCATTATCCTAAGTGAATTAACACAGGAACAGAAAACCAAATGCTGCATGTTATCACTTACAAGTGAGAGCTAAACATAGAGTACACGTGGACGCAAACAAGGGAATAACAGACACCAGGGCCTACTTGAGGGTGGAGGTTGGGTGGAGGGTGAGAACTGAAAAACTACCTATCGAATGTTATGTTGATTATCTGGTTAACAAAATTATCTGTACACCAACCCCACCCCCCAACACGCAGTTTACCCATGTAACAAACCTGCACGTGTACTCTTCATACCTAAAATAAAAGTTGGAAAGTAAAAAAAAAAAAGAAAAATTTCTATCTAAATCCTTCCTGCTACAATTTTGCCTGGTCTTAATTTATTATTCCTTTCTGAAACTGTAGAATGGTTACCAAAGCTCCTCATGTAGTCAGTGACTATTAACTTAGCCTCTATTCCAAGCTCCTTTCTTGAGGCTAAGAAACTCAAAAATGGCAGTTATATCTCAACATTTAATTGCTATTCTCTGAAACAGCACTGTCTAAAGGAACCTTCTGAAGTGATGAAAATATTCTGTTTCTGCGTTGTCCAATAAGATAGCAGCTAGCCACGTGTGAATACTGAGCACTTAAATTATGGCTAGTGAGACAGGAATTGAATTTGGAATTTAAATTAAATTTAATAAATTAAATTTAAAATAAATGTAACTGTAATTAATTTACATTCAAATTTAAATTTAAACATATGGCTAGTGGCTACCATATTGGACAATGTAGCTCTGGACACTATCCATTTCCTAACCATCTTATTCAATTATAGTATCCCCCAAATGCAGAAAATAGCTCAATAAGAATGTAATTGATTTCATACACTGTATTATTTAATTTTACACATAGCACCATGGTGCCAATGAGGCCCATGACATAAATTTAATTGCTGTGTGGACATATTAGCTTTACAAAAAAAGATAGCTAAAATATAAATGTAACCTAGTCTAATACAACAAGGCCTGCATAAAAGAATGCAGCTCATAAAAAAATTATATATGTTCTTGAAAAACAGTATATCCAAAGACCTCAGAAGTTCACCTTTCTAGGCAAAGACCTGCTTATTCCATTAATTGTATCTTAAATTATCTTAATTTGGTAACCCTCAAATTAAGGGATGTTTCATTATTAGCTCCTTTTTTCTTATACAAACAAAAACAGCAAAGAATTTATTTGCTTGATACTGAGAGTCTTTTTCCTGCTTTAAGATAATTTGTCTTAATGGGTCCCCACTGAGTTGCCCAAAGATTGACCACTATAAAGTTTCATTCAAATAAGAAATATTCTTATATTGACACTGAATCACTACAAATTGTATTGTCAACTAGATATGAACCCACTTAACAGTAATATAACTTAAATCATATTTTTCCAGAAATGGAAAACATGTTCCTCCAACAGACAGGAACAAATCTGTCTATTAATTTGTATTAATAGAATTTACATCCAGCACTGTTCCAGGTGCTGAAAGACAACTATAAGATGATATAGGACCCAATCCCCCAATTTAAAGTAACATATATTTCACACAAATAATCGGGAAGATAAGGAGGTCTGTCTTATTTATCTCATTTTCATTGTGTAAGTATTCTATAGTGTATCAATTTATATTGATACATTTTGTGAAATCTCTAAGTTCGTAAGCCAACTTTCATCATATGGTAATACCTGATCTTCTTAGTACTTCTGGTTTACTGAAATTCTATTGGTAAAGCCTGCTATGATATAATATATGTAAATTATTTCCAGCCTCACCTGAAGGCATTATTATTACTCAATATAAAATAAACTTGTAATTGATTTTGTATTGTTTTCCTTAACATAAAAATTATTATACTGAATAATAATCATAAAATATTTTAGATATAAATTGTGTAGACTAATAATAACTAACATTTTCCCAGCACTTTAAATTGTTCCAGTACTTTAAATAGTTCACAAAATCTCACTTGACTTCAAATTATCCCAAGTGCTCTCATTGTCAATTTGCATATTACAAAACTACAGCTTAGAAGCAAAGTGGGAGGGGAGGGACAAGACAGCTGACTAGACACAGCCAGGAAACGCCTCTCCCACTGACAGAAACCAAAACATTGAGTAAACCATTAAACTTCAAACAGATCTTTTGAGACAAAATGCTGAAAGTCAATAGAAAGGTGATGCAGACAGTGAGATCAAAGAGGGGAGGAAGCTAGGAAGTCTGTACAACATCACCAAGCACCAGGACCAGCTCTTGGTCCTGAATAGGTACTAAGGAAGGGGAGAGTAAAAGAATTCCAGGACACAACACTCCTGCCACAGACCTCTGGGGTCCTAGCTATGGGAGATCCTACAACTTGAAAAGACATTTGAATTGCCACTGGAAACTGATGGAGAACAGACAGAGGCAGAGCTTGAACCTGCAAGGAGCCTGGAAGGTTTAATGAGCAGGGCAGCTGCAGCAAAATGCGACTATCTGTGCCTATCCCCTAAGGCTCTCCATCTTGCTTGGAGTAACTCTAGCTCCTGCTGATTGCCAGGCCAGGAGAAACCAGGGATACCATTTCCACAGGTCTAGAGTGTAACTGATCTGTGTGTCCCCTTGTCTGCTAGCCCCTCCCAAGGCCCCTGCCTGGCAACTCCTACAAGAGGGTGCACACAGCACAGCTTCTGCTACTCCAAGTGTTTTGCCAGTAGCCTGGGGGCAATTCAGTTCCTCTAGCACAAGTGGTGCTCAACCCCAAGGGGGCAGAGGACAAAGCCAAAGGTCAGTTTGAATCCCCCAGGTTCAAGCACACTGCCCATGGGTATCCAGCTGAGATGTGTAACCTGAGCCTGAGCAGGGGGAGGAGCCACAGCTCTCAGAACATTGAGAAGAATGAGGTGTGGGTTTGTGTGCCAGCACAGAAGTTTGATGTCCCTCCCTCCACAAGACGAGTAAGGAAGGGTATATAGCCTGTTGAGCAGTGTAGCTGCTACCTGAGAGAGCCCTAGGGCCTGGAACACCTTGACCAGACCAGAGATCTGGGCCTAGAAGGTTTGGGACAAAACTAGCTGGTCAGGCCTACTCCTGGGACAGACACCAGAAGGAGACTCGGCTGGGGCTGCCTGAGCTCGGTGGTTCCTATAACCGTCTTCTGGGCAAAAACCCCAGGCTGTAGGTGCCACAGCAGCTGCACACCCATGGCCCCACTACCCTGCCCACCCTGTCGGCATCACCAGACCACCCACATACATACCCCACAATCTCTTCTAACTCTGCCAAGCTCAGATGACCGGAGAGTCCCTGGGGAGCTGCAAGTCTCCTGGTGGCCTAACCTTCAGCTCAGGCCTCCCTTAAGGGAGGGGAGAGTGCAGCCAACCTGGGGGCCCCTTGGGATTCAGGAAATGTAGGCATAGCACCAGTGATTGGAGGCCTGGGAACAAACTTGGTGAAGGGGGAAATCCCCTCTCCCACTATTTCCCACTCCCCAGAGCATTGCTGTGAATGCACTGAAATACAAAGGGCACAGGGTTAAGAGCCTGTCTGCCAGCTCTTACTCTTAACAGACATCTACTGGATCAGGATCTGAATTACACCACCAAACAAAAACAAATTCCTACAGCATGCATCAACTGTGAAACCCAATGCAAGAAACTAGCCACAACTAAAGAACCTACTCAGAGCCTTAACCCTCTGAAGCACCCAGAAATGAAGTCAATCAACTACACACAATATACGCCACAGTCAAATCCTCAAGGAAAAAAATAAGAGAAAAACAAAAAGCCCCATCCAAATAACAGCAACTTCAAAAAGATAAAGAAACCCCAGTCCCCTTAGATGAGAAGAAACCAGCATAAGAACTCTGGCAATTCAAAAAGTCAAAATGTTTCCTCACCTCCAAAAGATCACATTAGCTCCCCAGCAATGGACCCTAGCCAGACTGAAATGTCTGAAATGGCAGACTTTGACTTTGGAATCTGGATGATAAGGAAGCTCAATAAGATTCAAGTGAAAGTTAAAACCCAATCCAAAAAGGTAAGTAAAATGATTCAAGGGTTAAAACACAACATGGCCATTTTAAGGAAGAACCAAACTGAATTTCTGGAATTAAAAATTCACCACAGAAATTTTAAAATACAGTTGTAAGCCTGAACAACAGACTAGACCAAGCTGAGGAAAAAAATTCAAAGCTCAAATACTGGTGCTTTGAATCAACCCAGTCAGCCAAAATAAAAAAAAAAATGAACAAAACCTCTGAGAAATATGCAATTATGTTAAAAAACTAAACCTACAACTCATTGGTATTACTGGGAGAGGAGAGAGAATAACCAACTTGGAAAACATATTTGAGGATGTAGTCCATAAAACTTTCCTGAATCTTGCTACAGAGGTCAACATGCAAATTCAAGAAATTCAGAGAACCCCTGTGAGGTTAATTACTATACAAAATGACCGTCCACCAAAACACACAGTTGTCAACATTCCAAGGTCAACATGAAAGAAAAAGTCTTAGCAACTAGAGGAAAGGGACAGATCACTTACAAAGAGAACTCCATCAGGCTAAAAGCAGACTTCTCAGCAGAAGCCTTACAAATAGGAAGAGATTAGGCCTATTTTTAGCATCCTTAAAGAAAAGAAATTCCAACCAAGAATTTCATATCCTGCCAAATTAAGCTTCATAAGCAAAGGAGAAATCAAATCCTTTCCAGAGAATCAAACACTGAAAGAATCCACCACCACTGAAAGAATCCATTACCACTAGACCAGTCATACAAGAAATTCTTGAGGGGAGTTCTAAACATGAAAACAGAATTATACCTGCTACCACAAAAACACAAATAAGTACATAGCTCAAAGTCTGTAAAAGTAACTACACAATCCAGACTATAAAGCAACCCACTAACAACATCACAACAGGATCAAAACCTCATATATCATCTACAACCATATGATCTTTGACAAACCTAACAAAAACAAGCAATGGGGAAAGGATTCCCTGTTTAATAAATGGTGTTGGGAAAACTGGCTAGCCATGTACATAAAACAGAAACTGGACCCCTTTCTGACACCTTACACTAAAATTAACTCCAGATGGATTAAAGACTTAAACGTAAGACCTAACACCATAAAAACCCTAGAAGAAAATCTAGGCAAAACCATTCAGGACAAAGGCATAGGCAAGGACTTCATGACTAAAACACCAAAAGCATTGGCAACAAAAGCCAAAATAGACGAATGAGATCTAAATAAACCCAGAGCTTCTGTACATCAAAAGAAACAATCATTAGAGTGAACCGGCAACCAACAGAATGGGAGAAAAGTTTTGCAATCTACCCATCTGACAAAGGACTAATACCCAGAATCACAAAGAACTAAAACAGATTTACAAGAAAAAAAACAAGCAAACCCATTCAAAAGTGGGTGAAAGACATGAACACCTACTTTTCAAAAAGAAGACATATATGGGGCCAACAAACATATGAAAAAAATGCTCATCATCACTGGTCATCAGAAAAATGCAAATCAAAACCACACTGAGATACCATCTCACGCCAGTTAGAATGGCAATCATTAAAAAATCTGGAGACAGCAGATGCTGGAGAGGATGTGGAGAAATAGGAACACTTTTACACTATTGGTGGCAGTGTAAATTAGTTCAACCATTGTGGAAGACAGTGTGGCGTTTCCTCAAGGACCTAGAAACAGAAATTCCATTTGACCCAGCAATCCCATTACTGGGTATATATCCAAAGGATTATAAATCATTCTACTATAAGGACACATGAACATGAATGTTCATTGCAGCACTGTTTACAATAGCAAAGACCTGGAACAAACCCAAATGCCCATCGATGATAGACTGGACAAGGAAAATGTAGCACATATACACTATGGAATACTATGAAGCCATAAAAAAGGATGAGTTTGTATCCTTTGTAGGGACATGAATGAATCTGGAAACCATCATTCTGAGCCAACTGACACAAGAACAGAAAATCAAACACTGCATGTTCTCACTCATAGGCGGGTGCTGAACAATGAGAACACATGGACACAGGGAGGGGGAGCATCACACACTGGGGTCTGTTGTGGAGGACTATGGGAGGGACAGAGGGGAGGTGGGGGAGGTTGGGGAGAGATAACATGGGGGAGAAATGGCAGATATAGGTGACGGAGGGATGGAGGCAGCAAACCACATTGCCGTGTATGTACCTATGCAACAATCCTGCATGATCTGCACATGTACTCCAGAACCTAAAGTACAATTAAAAAAAAAAAAAAAAATATATATATATATATATATATATTTACCTTGAACGTAAACACTCTTAAACACTCCATTTAAAAAGCACAGAGTGGCACGGATGGATAACAAAGTAATACCCAACCATCTGCTAACTTCAAGAGAACCATCTCACTTATAGCAACACTATCGGCTCAAAGTAAAGAAATGGAGAAAGAGAGGAGGGATCCAAGATGGCCGATTAGGAGCAGCTCAGGATTGCAGCTCCCAGTGAAAGCACGGAGGGTGAGTGGATGCCGCCTTTCCAGATGGATTTTTATTGCCCACAGACCAGGAGATTCCCAGGTGGAGGAGCCCCACGGGTCGCCAGCGTGGCTGTTTTGGACAACGCAGCTGTTTTGCTGGCATCCCGGCGCGGCAGTTCTCCATACAAAATACATGGGTTCAGGCGCCGTTTTAACTGGCGAATGGAGATCTGGGAAGGCACAGTGGCCCATTCATCTCATTAAAAAGGGACTGAAACAGGAGATTCCTGAGCAAAAAAGTGCCACGAATCTCAGCGCCACTGTTTCAGCGGGCGCAGTGGGTCGCCACACGGGAAATCACACAGATCCCCGTACCTTTTCAACAGGCGACTGGAACACCTGGGAGACAGTCAACCGTTCCAACTAAAAAAAAAGGCTCTGAGGCAGGGAGCCAGCTGATCAGGCTCGGCTGGGCCCACCCCCCACAAAAAAACAGCAATTGGAAATGCTCTGGATTGAGACTTTCTCAGCAAGCCCAGCTGAACCCGGGACAGTCCAGTTCTGTGGGGGAGGGGCGTCCGCCATTACGGAGGCAGTCCACCACTATGAAGGTAGTTTGCCATTGCCGAGGCAGCCGGCAATTGTCGAGGCAGCCTGCCATTACAGACAGAATCCGCCATTATAGAGTTGGGCTGCCACTGCCAAGGCAGTTCTAACTACACCCGTATAAACGGGATTGCAAGGAAGTGCACACAGCAGCTGGGCAGAGCCCACAGCAGCTCAGCAAAGCCTCTGCAGGCAGACAGTGACTAGGCTGCCTCCTCGCTGGGCAGGGCAGCCCTGAAAAAAAGGCAGCAGCACAACAGAAACTCATAAATAAAGCCCTAACTCCCTGGGACAGAGCACCTGGGAAAAAAAGGGGGTTTATGAGTTCTGCTGCAGCAGACTTAAATGTACCTGCCCAGCAGCTCTGAATGAACAACAGAGCTCACAGCTCAGCACTTGAGCTCCTATAAAGGACAGACTGTCTCCTCAAGCAGCTCCCTAACCCCCGTATATCCAAAGAGTCACCTCATAAAGGAGAGCTCAGACTTACATCTGGCAGGTATCCTTCTGGGACAAAGATAGCAGAAGATGAAACTGGCAGCAACCCTTACTGTTCTGCAGCTGCTGCAGGTGATCCCCAGGCAAGCAGGGCCTGGAGTGAACCTCAGCAGTCCTACAGCAGAGGGGCCAGACTGTTAGAAGGAAAACTAAGAAACAGAAAGAAATAACTTCATCATCAACAAACTGGACGGCCACTCAGAGACACAATCTGAAAGTCAACAACTACAAAGATGACAGGTGGATAAATCCACAAAGATGGGAAGAAACCAGTGCAAAAAGGATGAAAACACCCGAAACCAGAATGCCTCTCCTCCTACAAGGGATCACAACTCCTCACCAGCAAGGGAACAAGGCTGGATGGAGAATGAGTCTGATGAATTGACAGAATCAGGCTTCAGAAGGTGGGTAGTAAGAAACTTCTGTGAGCTAAAAGAACATGTTCTAACCCAATGCAAAGAAACTAAGAACCTTGAAAAAAGATTTGATGAAATGCTAACAAGAATAAACAACTTCAACAGGAAATAAGTGAATTGATGGAGCTGAAAAACACAACACGAGAACTTCGCGAAGTATACACAAATTTCAACAGACAAATTGACCAAGCAGAAGAAAGGATATCAGAGGTCGAAGATCAATTCCATGAAATAAAATGAGAAGGCAAGAGGAGAGAAAAAGGGTAAAAAGGAATGAACAAAGTCTCCAAGAAATATGGGACTATGTGAAAAGACCTAATCTACGTTTGATAGGTGTACCTGAATGTGACGGAGAGAATGAATCCAAGCTGGAAAATACTCTTCAGGATATTATCCAGGAAAACTTCCCCAACCTAGCAAGGAAGGCCAATATTCAAGTCCAGGAAATACAGAGAACACCACAAAGATATTCCTCAAGAAGAGCAACCCCAAGGCACATAATCATCAGATTCACCAGGGTTGAAATGAAGGAGAAAATGTTAAGGGCAGCCAGAGAGAAAGGTTGGGTTACCCACAAAGGGAAGCCCACCAGACTCAAGCAGATCTCTCAGCAGAAACCCTACAAGCCAGAAGAGAGTGGGGGCCAATATTCAAAATCCTGAAAGAAAGAACTTTCAAACCAGAATTTCATATCCAGCCAAACTAAGCTTCATAAGTGAAGAAAAAATAAAATCCTTTGCAAACAAGCAAGTACTCAGAGATTTCATCACCACCAGGCCTGCTTTACAAGAGCTCCTGAAAGAGGCACTAAACATAGAAAGGAACAACCAGTACCAACCACTCCAAAAACATACCAAATGGTAAAGAGCATCAACACAATGAAGAAACTGCATCAACTAACCAGCAAAACAGCCAGCTAGCATCAAAATGGCAGGATCAAATTCACATATAACAATATTAACCCTAAATGTAAATGGGCTAAATGCCCCAGTCAAAAGACACAGACTTGCAAATTGGATAAAAAGCCAAAACCCATTGGTATGCTGTATCCAGGAAACCCATCTCACATGCAAGGATACACAAAGGCTCAAAATAAAGGGATGGAGGAAGATTTACCAAGCAAATGGAGAGCAAAAAAAAGCAGGAGTTGCAATTCTCGTCTCTGATAAAATAAACTTTAAAACAACAAAGATCAAAAGAGACAAAGAAGGACATTACATAATGGTAAAAGGATCAATGCAACAAGAAGAGCTAATGATCCTAAATATATACGCACCCAATACAGGAGCACCCAGATACATAAGGCAAGTTCTTAATGACTTACAAAGAGACTTAGACTCCCACACAATAATAGAGGGAGACTTTAACACCCCACTGTCAATATTAGACAGATCATTGAGACAGAAAATTAACAAGGATATACAGGACTTGAACTCAGACCTGGACCAAGCTAACCTAATAGACATTTACAGAACTCTCCACCCCAAATCCACAGAATATACATTCTTCTCAGCACCACATCACACCTACTCTAAAATTGACCACATAATTGGAAGTAAATCACTCCTCAGCAAATGCAAAAGAACGGAAACCATAACAAACAGTCTCTCAGACCACAGTGCAATCAAGTTAGAACTCAGAATTCAGAAACTAACTCAGAACCGCACAGCTTCATGGAAACTGAACAACTGGCTCTTGAATGTTGACTGGATAAACAATGAAATGAAGGCAGAAATAAAGATGTTCTTTGAAACCAACGAGAACGAAGACACAACATACCAGAATCTCTGGGACACATTTAAAGCAGTCTCTAAAGGAAAATATATAGCAATAAATGCCCACATGAGAAGCAAGGAGACAACTAAAATTGACACCCTATTGTCAAAATCGAAAGAGCTAGAGGAGCAAGATCAAAAAAACTCAAAACCTAGCAGAAGACAAGAAATAACTAAGATCAGAGCAGAACTGAAGGAGATAGAGACACAAAAAACCCTTCAAAAAATCAATAAATCCAGGAGCTGGTTTTTCGAAAAGATTGACAAAATAGACAGACCACTAGCCAGATTAATAAAAAAGAGAGAATAATCAAATAGATGCAATAAAAAACGATAAAGGGGGATATCCACAGATTCCACAGAAATTCAAACCATCATCAGAGATTATTACAAACCACTCTATGCACATAAACTAGTAAACCTGGAGGAAATGGATAGATTCCTGGACACTTGCATCCTCCCAAGCCTAAACCAGGAAGAAGTTGAAACCCTGAATAGACCAATAATAAGATCTGAAGTTAAGGCAGCAATTAAGAGCCTACCACCCAAAAAAAGCCCAGGTCCAGATGGGTTCACAGCCGAATTCTGCCAGACATACAAAGAGGAGCTGGTACCATTCCTTCTGAAACTATTCCAAACAATTCAAAAAGAGGGAATTCTTCCCAAATCATTTTATGAGACCAACATCATCCTGATACCAAAACCTGGCAGAGACTCAGCAAGAAAAGAAAACTTCAGGCCAATATCCATGATGAACATAGATGCAAAAATCTTCAATAAAATACTGGCAAACTGATTGCAACAGCATATCAAAAAGCTTATCCACCATGATCAAGTAGATTCATCCCAGGGATGCAAGGCTGGTTCAACATACCCAAGTCTATAAACATAATTCACCACATAAACAGAACCAAAGACAAAAACCACATGATTATCTCAATTGATGCAGAGAAGGCCTTTGACAAAATTCAACAGCCCTTTATGCTAAAAACCCTCAATATATTCGGTATTGACGGAACGTATCTCAAAACAATAAAAGCTATTTACGACAAACCAACAGCCAATATCATACTGAATGGGTAAAAACTGGAAGCATTCCCTTTGAAATCTGGCACTAGACAAGGATGCCCTCTCTTACCACTCCTATTCAATATAGTACTGGAAGTTCTAGCCAGAGCAATCAGTCAAGAAAAAGAAATAAAGGGTATTCAAAAAGGAAAGGAGGAAGTCAAATTGTCTCTATTTGCAGACGACATGATCGTATATCTAGAAGACCCCATCGTCTCAGCCCAAAATCTCCTGAAACTGATAAGCAACTTCAGCAAAGTCTCAGGATACAAAATCAATGTGCAAAAATCACAAGCATTCCTATAAACCAATAACAGATTTAAAGAGAGCCAAATCAAGAACAAACTGCCATTCACAATTGCTACAAAGAGAATAAAATACCTAGGAATACAACTAACAAGGAACATAAAGGACCTCTTCAAGGAGAACTACAAATCACTGCTCAACGAAATAAGAGAGGACAGAAACAGATGGAGAAATATTCCATGTTCATGGTTAGGAAGAATCAATATCATGAAAATGGCCATACTGCCCAAAGTAATTTACAGATTCAACACTATCCCCATCAAGCTACCAATGACCTTCTTCACAGAACTGGAAAAAACCACCTTCAACTTCATATGGAACCAAAAGAGAGCCTGCATAGACAAGTCAATTCTAAGCAAAAAGAACAAAGCTGGAGGCATCATACTACCGGACTTCAAACTATACTATAAGGCTACAGTAATCAAAACAGCATGGTACTAGTACCAAAACAGAGATATAGACCAATGGAACAGAACAGAGACCTCGGAGGCAACATAACACATCTACAACCATCCGATCTTTGACAAACCTGACAAAAACAAGCAATGGGAAAAGGATTCCCTGTTTAATAAATGGTGTTGGGAAAACTGGCTAGCCATGTGCAGAAAACAGAAACTGGACCCCTTTCTGACACCTTACACTAAAATTAACTCCAGATGGATTAAAGACTTAAACATAAGACCTAACACCATAAAAACCCTAGAAGAAAGTCTAGGCAAAACCATTCAGGACATAGGCGTAGGCAAGGACTTCATGACCAAAACACCAAAAGCATTGGCAACAAAAGCCAAAATAGACAAATGGGACCTAATCAAACTCCACAGCTTCTGCATGGCAAAAGAAACAGTCATTAGAGTGAATCGACAACCAACAGAATGGGAAAAAATTTTGCAGTCTACCCATCTGACAAAGGGCTGACATCCAGAATCTACAAAGAACTGAAACAGATTTGCAAGAAAAAAACAAACAAGCCCATTCAAAAGTGGGCGAAGGATATGAACAGACACTTTACAAAAAAAGACATACATGAGGCCAACAAACATATGAAAAAATGCTCATCATCACTGGTCATTAGAGAAATGCAAATGAAAACCACATTGAGATACCATCTCACACCAGTTAGAATGGCAGTCATTAAAAAATCTGGAGACAACAGATGCTGGAGAGGATGTGGAGAAATAGGAACACTTTTACACTATTGGTGGCAGTGTAAATTAGTTCAACCATTGTGGAAGACAGTGTGGCGTTTCCTCAAGGACCTAGAAATAGAAATTCCATTTGACCCAGCAATCCCATTACTGGGTATATATCCAAAGGATTATAAATCATTCTACTATAAAGATACATGCACACGAATGTTCATTGCAGCACAGTTTACAATAGCAAAGACCTGGAACCAACCCAAATGCCCATCGATGATAGACTGGACAGGGAAAATGTGGCACATGTACACCATGGAATATTATGCAGCCATCAAAAACGATGAGTCCGTGTCCTTCGTAGGGACATGGATGAACCTGGAAATCATCATTCTCAGCAAACGGACACAAGAACAGAAAATCAAACACCACATGTTCTCACTCATAGGCGGGTGTTGAACAATGAGAACACATGGACACTGGGAGGGGAGCATCACACACTGGGGTCTGTCAGGGGAAAAAGGGGAGGGACAGCGGGGGTGGGGGGGGGAGAGATGGCATGGGGAGAAATGCCAGATATAGGTGATGAGGAGGAAGGCAGCAAATCACACTGCCATGTGTGTACCTATGCAACAATCTTGTATGTTCTTCACATGCACCCCAAAACCTAAAATGTAATAAAAAAAAAAAAAAAGAATTGAGAAGAAAAAAAATTACCAAAAAAAAAAAAAAAGAAATGGAGAAAGAGCTATCACACAAATGGAACACAAAAAGAAGCATGGGTTGCTATTCCTATATTACATAAAACATACTTTAAACCAACAAGTTAAAAAAAAAAAAGAAAGAAAGATCAAAGAAAGGCATTACATAACAATAAAGAGTTCAATTAAAGGAGAAGACTGAACTATTCTAAACATATACGCATCCAACATAGAAGCGCCAGATTCATAAAGCAAGTACTTCTAGACCTATACGAAGACTTAAAGAGACACATTATAATAGTGGAGGACTTCAATATCCCACTGATAGCATCAGGCAGATCATCAAGGCAGAAAATCTACAAAGATTTCTGGACTTAAATTCAAAATGTAACCAACTGGACCCAACAGATATTTACAGAATACTCCACAAAACAACCACAGAATATACATTCCTCTCATCTGCACATGTAACATACTCTAAGATTGACTACATGCTCAGCCATAAAGCAAGTATCAATGAATTCAAAAAAACTGAAATTATACCAAGCATACCCTTTAACCATAGTGGCATAAAAACACAAATCAATATCAAGAAGATCTCAAAACTACACAATTACAGGGAAATTAAACAACTTGTTCCTGAATGACATTTGGGTAAACAACAAAATTAAGGCAGCAATCAAAAAATTCTTTTAATTAAAAATGGAAACAGAGACACAACATACCAAATATCTGGGATACAGCAAAAACAGTGTTAAGAAGAGTTAACACTGCTAAATGTCTACATTAATAAAGAAAGATCTCAAATTAACTATCTAACATCACACTTAGAGGAACAAGAAAAACAAGAACTAACCCAAAAACTAACAGAAGAAAAGAAACAACTAAAATCAGAGCAAAAATGAGTAAAATTGAGATCCTAATAGCCAAAAAAAGGTCAATAAAACTAAAAGTTTGTTCTGTGAAAGGATAAACAATATGAACAGACTGCTAGCTAGATTAACAAAAAAAGAGAACCAAATAAGCACAATCAGAAACAAGAAAGGTAACACCACAACCAATCCCACAGAAATACAGAAGATCCTCAGAGACTATTATGAACACCTCTATGCAGACAAACTAGAAAATGTAGAAGAAATGCCTAAATTCCTAGAAACACACAATCTCCCAAGATTGAATCAGGAAGAAACTAAAACCCTGAACAGACCAATATCAAGTTCCTAAATTGAATCAGTAGTGGAAAAAAAAAAAAAAAAACAGTCAAAAAACCTTGGACCAGATGGATTCACAGCCAAATTCTACCAGACATACAAAGAAGAGCTGGTACCAATGCTAGCAAAATTATTCAAAAACATTGAGGAAGAGGGACTCCTCCCTAACTCATTCTATGAAACCAGCATCATCCTGATGCAAAATCTGGTAAAAGACACAATGAAAAAAGAAAACTACAGGCCGGTATCTCCGAAGAACATAAATGCAAAAATCCTCAACAAAATACTAGCAAACCAAATCCAGTAGCACATCAAAAAAGTTAATTCATCATGATCAAGTAGGCTTTATTTTTGCAATGTAGGAATGGTTCAACATTCACAAATCAATAAACATGATTCACATAAGCACAATTAGAAACAAAAACCATATAATCATCTCAATAAATGCAGAAAATGCTTTTCATAAAATCCAATATCCCTTTATGATAAAAACCCTCAAAAAACCTGGCATCAATATGAACGTACCTTGAAAGAAGAAGAGCTATCTATGACAAATTCACAGGCAACATTATACTGCATGGGAAAAAGCTGGAAACATTTCCCTTAAGAACTGGAACAAGATGTGGATTTTCACTTTCATCACAGACACAGAGACCAATGGAACAGACTAGAGAACCCAGGAATAAAGCTGCACTCCTACAGCCATCTGATCTTTGACAAAGTCAACAGTAACAAGTAATGGGGAAATGGCCCCCTATTCAATAAGTGGTGTGAGGATAGTTGGCTAGCCACATGCAGAGGAATAAAAGTAGACCCTTACCTTCCACCACATTAAAAAACTGACTCAAGATGGATTAAAAATTTAAATGCAAGGCCTCAAACTGTAAGAATCCTAAAAGAAAACCTAGGAAACACTTTTCTGAACATTGGTCTTGAGAAAGAATTTATGACTAAGTCCTCAAAAGCAATTCTAATGAAAACAAAAATCGACAATTAGAACCTAATTAAGCTAAAAAGCTTCTGCACAGCAAAAGAAACTATCACTAAACAGATGATCTACAGAATGAGAGAACATATTTGCAAACTATGCATTCAGTGAACATCTAGTATTCAGAATTTATAAGGAACTTAAACAAATCAACAAGCAAAAAACAAATAACCCCATTAAAAAGACACAGACACTTCTCAAAAGAAGATATGCAAGTGGCCAACAAACATATGAAAAAATGTTCAACATCACTAATCATCAAATAAATGCAAATCAAAACCACAATGAGATATCATATCATACCAGTCAGAATGGCTATTACTAAAAAATAAAAAATTATAGATGTTGGTGAGGCTGCAGATAAAAGGGAACAGTTAAACATTGTTGGTGGGAATGTAAACTAGTTCAGCCACTGTGGAAAGCAGTTTGGAGATTTCTCAAAGAACTTAAAACAGAACTACCATTTGACACAGAAATCCCATTCCAAAAGAAAATAAATCATTCTACCAAAAAGATACCTACATGTGTATGTTCATCACAGCACAACTGACAATATTAAACACATGGAATCAATGTAGGCACCCCTAAATGGTGGACTGGATGACAAAAATGTGGTACATATACACCATGTAATACTGCAAAGCCATAAAAAAGAATGAAATCATGTCCTTTACAGCAACATGGATGCAGCCGGTGGCCATTATCCTAAGTGAATTAATGCAGATACAGAAAACCAAATACTGCATGTTCTCATTTATAAGTGAGAGCTAAACACTGGGTACTCACAGACATAAAGATGGCAACAATAGACACTGGGGTCTACAGGAGATAGGAAGAGAGGTAAAGGGGATAAGTATTGACAAATTAACTATTGGGTATTATGCTAACTACCTGGATGACTGCATCATCTATATCCCAAACCAGCATCATGCAATATACCCATGTAAGAAACCTGCACATGTAGCCCCTGAATCTAAAATAAAAGTTGAAAAAAATTGTATATAAATAAAAAACATGTAAAGTGACTTTCTCAAGAGATTACATGTAAATTATGATCTAGAGCAATTGTATCTAGTGGATCTCAGTTTACCATAAAATGGGTGACCATAAATACTGCATTCTCTTCTTATAATTGCTAAAAGCACATTACCATATTGAAAAACTCTGAAAAGTCCTGGACTTAAAAAAAATTGTTTAAGTTTCTTAACCCAATATTCTCCAAACTTATTTAGCTGTAGAATTTTTTTTTTTTTTTTTTTTTTTTGAGACAAAGTCTCGCTCTGTTGCCAGGTGCCAGGCTGGAGCGCAGTGGCACAATCTCAGCTCACTGCAACCTCCACCTCCCAGGTTCAAGCAATTCTCCTGCCTCAGTCTCCCGAGTAGCTGGGACTACAGGTATGCCACCACACCCAGCTAATTTTTGTATTTTTTAGCAGAGACAGGGTTTCATCATGTTGGCCAGGATGGTCTCAATCTCTTGACCTTGTAATCTGCCCGCCTTGGCCTCCCAAAGTGCTGGGATTACAAGCATGAGCCACTGCGCCTGGCCAGAATTTGTTATTTTTTAAAATACCATTTATTGCTCTGCCAAATATCCTTTTAAAAATATTGAGGTAGGAAAATGTCCTTAAAATATCAAAGATGATAGAAAAATTAGATGACTGAATAAAATTTCTCAACTCCCACATACTTGGAGTGGAAGTCTACATGTAATCCCACTTTCTAAATGCCCTCCTTTCTAAGTATCCTCAGGTATTATATTTGTGTTGTGCCTGTGGTAGGGGAATAATGCTAAAATGTGGTTTCATTAATGCTTAACAAGAACTATTACAAGTATGAATTTGTTTCTATATATGAAGGCCAAGAATCTGAAATGAAATTATAATTATGTAAGTGGTATCTACCATCTTGAATCCTGATCTGCCAGATCCTCTCTACAAAACCACATTCTCAAAGCTCCAGGCATTCTTTCAGCCTAGAAGCTGAACCTCCCAAGTATTACTAGGAGGTCTCTCAGATGGAAAGCCTTTTCGGCCTCCAGGCATTCAGCCCTGGCACCTTCCTTGCCATGATTAACTTCCCAGGTCAGTCCTGTTAACGTCAGTCCTGTTTATGTTCATAAAAATAGCAAGCTCAGACTACCTAAAGTCCTTGGATGATCTCAAGGCTGCCACTTCCTAAGTCAGCCCTCTGCCAGGCACAGTGGCTCATGCCTGTTAATTCCAACACTTTGGGAGGCCGAGGTAGAAGGATCGCTTCAGGCCAGGAGTTTGAGACCAGCGTGGGCAACACAGCAAGACCCTGTTTCTACAAAAAACTAAAAAATTAGCCAGGTATGGCAGCACATGCCTGTAGTCCTGGCTACTCAGGAAGCTGAGACTGGAGGATCTGATGACCTGTAATCTATGTGCTATGATTGAGCCACTGCACTCCAGCCTGGGCAACAAACCAAGACCCTGTCTTGAAAACAAACAAAAAATCCTAAGTCAACAATCTGGAAAAAAGTGGCAAAGGAGCCACCAAATAACACATCCTTTCAAGAGAGGCTGTTGAAGCAAAGAAAGGGCAGTGTAGAAGCTGGAGCAGAATGATTGCGCTTAAGGACGGGCATAACTTTAAGGGAGTGACTGTAGCGCCAATAAGAGAAGCACTCCAGCCTGGCTCTCCCCTACTTCATCCCAATTTCAGCTTTTTTCACTTCATGAGAACTGTATCATGGTAGAAATAAGACCTTGAACCTGCCAAAAATGCTTCATCAGACCTGTCTTCTGCAGTCAGCTAGTGACTTCCTAAATCTCACTGTCAGTTTGTGGCCCTTGTACCTTAGCTTAGTTGAGCCTGCATTTGCCTCTACTGCCCTCTCTTCCTCACAGACCTATCTTGTCCTGGGCCTCAGTTTCTCAGCTTTTTGAAACTTTAATCATTCTTTGAGGCCTGGCTCAGTTGCAGTCAGAATTAGTCCTTCCCTCCTCCATAACCTTCCCGTCTCCATGAGCTCCATTCTTCTGTAGAGAGCAAAACTAAGGACTGAGACAGTTGGGTGATAGTCCAGAATAACAATCTATCAGAGGGACTTTCATTGAAATAAAATGGCACCATGGTACCCACATGCAATTCCATAAATAGCTGAAAATATATACATATAAATTGACCTTAAAAATACAAAAGTCAGCTGGGCATAGTGGCACACACCCGTAATCCCGGTTACTTGAGAGGCTGAGGTATGAGAATCACTTAAAATCTAGGAGGCAGAGGTTGCAGTGAGCCGAGATCATGCCACTGCATGCCAGCCTGGGTGACAGAGTGAGATCCTAGCTACCAAAAAAAAAAAAAAAAAAAAAAAAAAAAAAAAAATTGATCTTGCTCATCAAAGCTGAGGGTACACTTGAATAGAAAATTTAAAATTCGGGCTGGTAATAATCTTTCCCCTACTAAATAAATGCAGAAAAAATATTTTTTAAATATTGTTTTCTAAGGATATCAAATTATCTTTCCCAGCATCTCTGCCTGGTATGATCTGGGCCTGTTTTTGTTACAATCTAACTACAATATAGTTAGTTGCATATCCGCCTGTGTCATGTTTATATTTGTGCTCTCCAGAAGTTAGCGCAGTGTCTTGCATATGGTAAGTGTTCAATAAAACTTTGTTAGATAGAATTAATTGGTAGTCTTTCTTACACCCGACTATAGGCTATAGTTTAACAGAAATTGGGAAAGAAGGCTGGAAATTATAGCAATTACACCAAGCTATTTCATTACCTTAACTTAAATAGCTGGAAATCTGAAAAAGTAAACAAGCAAATTGAGAGAGATGAACCAGTTCCCTTTGTAAGGATAACTTGTGCCTGCCTAGGAGACACCGCTATGTGAGAGAAGGTAGGAGAGGGATGTTATTCAGCAGAGTTGATGAAAAGCACAGCTTTTCTCTTCCTCCTAAGTTGAACATTGACTAAATGGTCTCATTATTTGTTTTACAATTTTCTAAACCATTACACACACTCACACCCAATGCCAAATACAAATAATTTCATTAATCCAGTTTTAGGTTTTTCCTCCAGACTCTTTATGACCGTTAATGCAGAGTAACTGAAAGTGACTAGCCAACATAGTAAACTAGACTAGAAGTAAATTTACCCATTTGGTTCTTTCCTCCACTTTTCCCACGCTGTTTTCTGTTGACATCTCACCATTACCATAGGCATACACACACAAACACATACATGCACACGTGTGCATATACACCCCAAGTAGAATTACTATATGAAATAAATCACCTTCATTACACAGAAAATTATGTCCCATTTCTTGGATTTTTTTATGACACGTTATTTGGATTCAGTCAGACTACCAGACCTAAATTTATACAAGCTCCATCATTTAATACGCATCTGACTTTTGGCAAGTCACATAACCTCTTCTTTGAGTCTCAGCTTTTCTTCTGGAAAATGGAGTTTATGATGTTCATCTTTCAGGCTTTCTGGGAGGGTTAAGTTGGATAACATAAAAATATCTAGTGCAGTTGCAAAGACACAGTGAGCTCTCAGTGAAAGTGCCCCCTTTCTTACTGTCTAAATTTTCTCCTAAGAAGTTGGGTCACATGGTCAGTGAATTTCTAAAATAACCCACTATAAGTGTGAAATTGTTTGTATGAGTTTAACCCCATGCCCACAGCATTCCCAAGGTTCCTGCTAGCCTATGTTGGGACTCTGTGAGAATTAGACCTCCTGTCCCCCAACCTACCCTCACCAGTGTCCCACTGAACGCAGCCTTGCAGTCCTACAACTTGTGGAATGGCACAGGGCCTGAAAGCCTGAGTGTTTCTGCACTCTGAGTCAGAGTCTTGCCAAACCTCTATCTTCACCTTATCTCCAATGAACATAAGGGTAGTTCTTCAAATCCAATTTCCCAGGAAAGCTGAAGCAAAACTCCCAAGGATTCCAGAACTTGAAACTGTTTTACAGCACAGGATGGATGATTTGTGGTGCCACACTAAGTCAGAACCCAGAATTATAAATAGCACCAACTGCAAATGAGAAACTTCCTTTCCACTCAGTTCTGCTGCTGCATATATAATGAGGTGACACTGGGCCTTGTGTTTAGTTTTCCTGAGTCACAATTTCTTCATCTATGAAACTGAGTTAATACCTGCCCTCTTCCTTACCCCCACCAAACATTATGAGGTCCAAGTAAGTTGGCATGTGTGAGCTTTAAATCAAAAAAGCCAATGAGACAATTTATTATCAATTTTTGCCCCCCGCCAAATTCATCAGAATCACAGTAACAAACCAGCTGCTTAACCAAGGTAAAAGAAGGAAGCAAACAAAACCCTGTGACTATTATCAAAATATTTAAGTGTCAATACCCAACCGAGACATCAACTTTTCTGTAAGCCCATTCCTAATTCTGCACACCATGTCACTCTCTCTTCAGATGAAATAAACTTGTTCCTCCTGATGTTGCCTCTGCATTTATAACTACTTCTTTATTGCACACACCTCAAAGAGTTACAGTTAGCTGTTTGCTTGTCTGTCACCCCTGCCAGACTGTGAGCTTACTGAGGGCTGGAGTCATGTCTGTAACCTAACCCTGACCTGGCTCACTGCCTGGAACATAAATCCATTGTAGGTATCTTCAGAGATGAAAGAAATGAATGAGGAGCATTCTGTCCTGCATTCTTTTCTCAACTCTGCATCTCACTAATGCCATGAGTGAGCTTGGACAAATTCCTTTTCTTCTGTGAAATGAGGACATCAGAGTAAATCAGGTTTACAAACTGTTGCCCCACAGGCCCAATCTAGTTCCTCAGACGTGGTTTTTTTGGTCTACATAGTTGATGTAGTTAAAAAGAAATCTCAAAAAGTTATGAACATTTAGAAAGCAGAAAATTTCATATAAAACTTGAATTTTTAGGTTCTATTTAAAAATGAGATCTCATAGCACTAGTTGTCACTCTCTATAGCAGCCATGGATGGAGCTGGCTAGTATGTCCTCTCTGAGACAGGCTAGGAGCCGCCCCAGAACACCACAGTTCTCTTGATCCAGTCACTAATTTCTATTACCTGCCTCTCTGTCCTTACATGCATTTCATTAGCGTTTGTAAATGCATTCTAGCTGTAATAATACCACTCTGGGTCTTTAGGAATCCTCTCCCAAACAGATAAACACACATATTTTTTTACCATGAAGACAGGAGGCTCTGTGCCACCACTTCTATCACACTATTCACTATCCTCACCCTGGGCTAAAGCCCCTTGGCAATTAATGAAGGAAAGGAAAATACATCAAATAGAGGAAAAACAGGAAGAAGGAGGAGGAGAGGGAGGCTTTCACTACAAATAGTGCTACCAGAGGTATTATGATATCATGTGTGGAAAATTAGATAGTTATACAGTGCCAGATTTTCCATACAGGAAAGCAATCATTTTGTCTATGATCCTGGAAACACACACATAATAGAGGATGTGAAAAACTGGAGGTTAATCATCAGAAATTATTATGGCTTTGGGTGTCACTCCCACTGGTGTTCTCGCCCTCCTGCTCCCCCATGGCCCTCTTTCAAGAAGTTGCAACTAGCAATTTGAAATTTACACACCTTCACAGGAGAGATGCCCCCATCTGCAGCATATCCATAACCTCCCAAGGCAAAGCTGCCATTACTCACAGTATAATCAGTAGCACAGTGGGTGCAGAGAGGAGGAGAGAGCTAGGTACATATTACTAAGAAGCCTGATGAGTCCAACATACTGCTCTTCTCTAACAAGTATTGCCCCAGGAAATTTAAAATAGCACATTTCGAAGTGCATGGCATACATCTGCTAAACCCATGTGGTGTTTGATTGGACAAATCAACACCAACGCAGCCTGCATTTTCTCTCCAGCTTCCTTCATACTCTGGCTAGATCAGTTACAGCACAGAGCCTAGCATAAGCTCTGTCTTTAGAATGTTTGGTTGGCTTCTTACAAAATTACCCACATCCCTAAATTCCCAGGTTTTACCCTTTCCCAAAAGCTTCATGTTGATAACTAAAAGAAAAAAATTATATTCTTTTCCCATGCCATCATATTTTTAGACTAGTATTCTTGTCTCATTCCATGGACTTTTAGTCTTGAGACTAGTCCATCAGTGAATGAAAAGCAGAAAAGTCTTATTTTATAAATACTTTTTATTAGAATTTATGCTTTGGAAGTAGAGGATTTTAGTAAGAAAAGTCAGTTACAGCCCAGGCGCAGTGGCTCACACCTGTAATCCCAGCTACTTGGGAGGCTGAGGCAGGAGAATTGCTTGAACCTGGGAGGCAGAGGCTGCAGTGAGCCAAGATTATGCCACTGCACTCCAGCCTGGGCAACAGAGTGAGACCCTGGCACGCACCCCCTCAACACACACACACACACACACACACACACACACACACACACACAACTCAGTAACAAGCACAATTAAATTGCAAACTGTTCCACTCTCAACTGAAATATTCAAAGCAATCTAGATTCAGTTTTCAGTCAGTTCCTCCATCTCATGAACATTGTTCTCAAAGGTGATGAGTCTGGAGAGAGAAGATAATTACAGCAAATCCATTAGCTACATCTGAAAAAGAGCACACTCAAAATGTACACACTATTGACAACTTATCCACCCTTTTTCTTCTATATGAAGGATAACACATGCCCACATCCAGTGTTAGAGAGAAGCACAGGTTTGGAATTCAAGAATTTGAATTCTAGTCCTGGTTTCACTAGCTAGAATTGTGACCATCAGTAAACTCCATAACTTCTCTGGATTCTTTTTAACTGCAAAATAAAACAGATGGAATAACTTCTAAAGCAGTGCTTCTCAAATTTTAAGATGCAAATGAATCATCTGAAGATCTTGTTAAAATACAGAGATTGAGAATGGACTTGACAACCTGCATTCCTAATAAACTCTGAGGTGATCCTGATCAGTTGGCCCCATGGACTATACTTTCAGAGCAAGGTGCTACAGCACTGGTTGCAAACTTGGCTGTGCAGTGGTATCGAATGAGTAGTTTAAAAAAAAACCAACACCTGGGTTCCACACCAGAGTCGGATTTAATGACTATAAGCTGTGTTTGAGCATGGATTGCTTTTATATCTCCCCCAGGTGGTTCTAATGTAGAGCAAAGTTGGAGGAACCCTGTCCTGTTCCTTAAAACTCTCAAATGATGACCTTTATTTTTCAGTCATATTACATTTGTAGAGTGAAATTCTTTGTTATCTATAGTCTCCTGACAACCCAGAGAGCTAGCAGGGCAAACACTATTAACTTCAATTTACAAAAGAGAAAATCAAGCACCCAAGAGTCAGGAGACTTGCCTAATGGCATACAGCTAACGGCAGACCTTCTGTTACTAGAACAACTAGAACACAGCATTCCTGATAAACAACCTGTGTTTTCTCCAGAAGGCTTTGCACTGGCTGTACAAACTAATAATTACAAAGGGAAAAAAAAAAGTAGCTTTTCTGCCCCAATTCCACTAAAAATAATACAAATGACAATGTAACAGAGAAATACATGCAACTAGTAAAACATTTGAATGTGTAATTGATGGAGAAGCTACTTGGCTGCTGTGGGTGATACTAACAAGCAGAGTAAGGTCGCTAAGGATATATCAGCAGGACCAGCCAGTAGACATCAAGTGAACACAACTAGATGGATTAATGCAGTACTAGGAATACAACAAAATGTACTGGGGAAGTGCCATAACGAATCCCAGGCAAGAGACCAGAGAGTCTTCCATTTGATAAAACAAAGAAAATTGGAACTTGTTGAGACAGCCATCCCACTTCTAAACACTGCAAAACCTACACACAGAAACAAAACAAACTTAAAAGTTCTGGCTTTGGAACTAAGGCAAATGGTGGAAATTAATAACCAAGTAAACAGGAGGTAGAAAAAAAGAAATTAACATTTTTTAACGCTTACTATGGACCAGTGAGTTGTATGAATTATCTGGTCTTAACTCTTATTTGTAATGTAAGCTTTATTATTCCCATTTTACAAATAAGAAGGTGAGTCATGGAGTTTGTCTTTTACACCAATTTATATTTGAATGTCAGAGGTGGATTTAATCCTAACTAGGTCTGTCTCATTCCAAACCTCTCATGTCCTTTCTTCTAGCCAAACTGATTCCTGTAACTAAATCATTTTCAGGTAAACTACTATTCTTCCCCAAATCTTCATATTGTCTCTGCAGCAGGGACAAAATACTACTATAATGTCATAACTTGTTAATCCTGTTATTCCATGGAACAATAAAAACACTATTTATAGATGGTTTGGCCAAAACAAAATCAAAAACAAAAAAATTTCCATTGACCTTCTGACCTTTTGGTTTTGCAAAAGTGAAGCCCAAATCCTTTTCAACAGAGGCTGAGAAATTGCAGCCTGAAGGTCAGATGTGGCCTACCAACATGTTTCATTTGAAATACACAGTATCAACCCTCATAGTGCATTTTAAATTTTGGAATTAAAACACAGTCACTTCATAGAAATGGGGATTTCTATTGCCTCTCCAAATAGTAGAAAGAGTTGGGAATGCCCCGCTCATGCTCTCATGTAGTGTCAACAGCTATAGCTGAGTCCTGGATTCTCTGTCGGTGAAGTATCTGTTATCCACTTACCATGGTCCCCATCTTTCCCTATTATTATATATGTCAGATGATAAATGTCATCACACTTAAGCTAAATATTTCCTAAACTTTTTTCTATCAAAGGTTGTATTTTAAAATATCCTCAAGAAGTCCAACCATTTATTTAAAAAAAAAAAATTGAAGGCAGTATACTTTTTCTTATATCAAGCCCATATCACCCATTTATATTTGCCAGATTACAAAGATAACTGAATTTATAAATCCTCCTTTTCAGGAATGGGTGAGCTGAGAAAACCAGATGCTAAACTCTTCTATCTAATAACATAAAAGACTTTATTAAATAGAGGTAGAGTTTCATCTGAGAAGGAGGTTATAGGTTTACTGCAACATGGACCACAGCCTGGAGATAAAGAGAAAGTGTTTTGTTATTCTTTCTTCTTCACAGTTAGCCCAAGAGAAAGTTGGGGTGTCACGTCTCTGAATAGATGAAACCTGGCCAAAGTTCTCACTCCTGTTATGGAGGTGAACAAAGACACTGGGTTGGAATAGAGAAGAAGAAAAACCAGTGGAGATCATCCTGTAAAGGAATATGGCCTCTGAACTCTAGGAGTTATAATAGGCAAATTCACATTGAAAATTTTATTTCCTGAATTACCTGCAGTTCTTCAGTAGAATTTGCAAAATGTTGGCATTTAATCACAAGTGTGCTACAGAGAGTCAGATGAGGGGCTTGTTTTCACATTTGGAACAAAGTTGCAAAGAAGTATGGCAGCAGCCTGGAGAGGTTTCCACCAGACTCCCAAATCCATCCTCCAAAATTAGATTTGGAAAACAGAATGTGTTCCTTGGGGATTTCCAGATACATGAGAGACGAGAACCTGAAGACAAGTCTTCCTGTGGTTATGCCGAATGTGGCAGTGGGGGGATCTACTATTACTATTGAGATACAAAAGGGGCTGTGACCCCTGTTACCTAGAGGACCTGGGGGTACTTGGTTTACTAACGAACACAGTGGGCAGTGAAACCTGATCTGTGCCATAGTTTTTATCTCTACAGGATGACTCCAAAGTTGTTTATATGTAAAAATAATAAATAAAAGAATGATTAAAATAATGAATAATATTATATGTGTGACATGAAAAGTATATGTCTTCTTGATGGGTTTTAAGGTTTTTCCAGACACGTAGCCAAGAAAAATCCAAAAACTGGAAGGAAAATCAGTGTTTAATGGAATAAAAGTGTGACTAGTGTTTCAAATTAATGTTTGAACCTGTATACATTGTGATTCATTCATGTTTGCTCCCTATATATCTAGTACATAAATGCTTCACACATAGTAGGAGCTAAATAATTGTTCATTTAAAATGAAAAAATTAAAAATTATTATGAGTAAGGTATCTGAGAACTAAGGTAGTTGTTCATAAAACTATAGTCAGAAAAATTTTGGCTTTCTAGAAAGACATGTCATGGGAATTTTGAGATGTCTGCAGCAATTCACAATTACTACTAACAAGATTGTAGGTGCTGACAGGAAGTAAAGTCAGCTTCATCAGCTAAGAAATCAGCATTGGTGCTAGATACTTCATCTCACGCAATCCTCAATAACCCTATGATGTGAATATTATCCAACTTACAAATTATTACATGGTAAAGACTTTTGTGGCCCTTCTGTATTTTTGAAAATATAAATGTATTTGCAATGCCAAAAGCAAATAATAGAGAAAAGATAATAAAGGCAAAAAAAAACAGATATTCATAACCTATTACTAAAGAAACCAAAAGATCTGTTCCTCACACTTGCTTGCTCTTTTGGAACATTCATACTGGCCAGAGCAATAATTATTGATAAATGAGCTTCAAAATCATTCTTTGGCACAACAGACCAGTAATAACATCTGTGTAAATGTTATATCACAACATAAACACTCAAAGCCACAGAGAAGAAAATAATACTGTTTGGTTTGGTTTCATTTAGGGGAGCTTATTACATATTTTTTGAACAAGCCATTCTCTCTATAAAACCCAGCTAGCAAATCTGCCTTGTCTATTATCATTGTGAGAATAATGTAGCAAACAGATGGAGGGTTTCGCTACAATTTGTTGAACTAAATTTAACAGGTTTGGCTGTGAGTATTAAATTATTTTCATATTCTATTTGTGCTATGTTTGTAATAGATGCACACACATGAATAAAAACAGAAAATCTGTACACCTAGTACAGCTAGTTTGATAATATTTTTATTCTAGCACATACTTCTAATTAGAAGGCTTTTCATTTGGGCCACCAAGAAATTCTGACTGCAAAGCTGCTTGTGTGGCATTCACATAACAAAAAATATCATTACTATAGAAACATCTGAACCCTTCCTCCACCTATGGCACCATATGTGAAAGGGACTAGAACCATAGTCATTAAATAAATAATAACCTACTAAATAAATGAACAATTGAGTACACTACAACATTTAATAGGTGGCATTCATTTGGCTTACAGGTCCAAGTAGGACTGTATCAGTGACAGATGAAACATGGAACACTATATCAAAAATATGAGTCAAGAAAATTGAGGGCCATTAAATGTTAAATGGTAACAAGAATCCTCAAACTTCAACTCAACTTTACAATGTGAATTCTACTGTTAAGGAAGCTCTCATTTTATCAAGACAAGGAACCAACTGGAACATAATTGAGAAAACACTTAAGCAATATCCTCCTAAAATTACTTATTAACTCATGCTACCCTGTGATCATATTTCACTGAAATGGCAGGATGGAAGCCATAAAAGTAATATATGTGCTGGTAAAGAGAAGTAAAGAGTACGAGTCATCAGGAACCTCTCCTCCACGCTCAAAAATAAGCTGGACACATAGGAGACACATGTAAACACAGTCACATACACACCAAAGAAGATCCAAGTGCTGAAAAAAATAGCAAGGTACAGGTCCACCTTCAGAATTTTACATTCTCCAGGGATATATTAATATAATATACACATAGCTGGCTTAAGAAAAAGCCTTCTAAATATCTTTGACTTAAATCGTCCTTTATTTAAGTAGACTGTACTCGCCAGTAAATTGCAACATATTTTGAATTTGCACTTCCGATGTTTGAAAAAACATCTATAATTAGGAAACAAGGTCTGAACCCTTCTTGCCCTCAATTAAAGTCTCCGCTTTCCTTGTCAAGGCTTCACAGTCCCTCTTTCTTTTATGCATGACAGAGCAAAGGGAGGTGAAAGAGTCACTAATTTTAATCTCACTAGCCTTTCCCCAGGTGCCAGCCTTAGCAAGATTTTTTTGAAGACGAAGATGATGCCATCTCATTCATCTGGCAGGTTATTTTAAGCTATTTTTGTTTGCATATTAATGGTATTGAAACAAAGTTAAAGTAATGACATGGACCAGATATGGACCACCTAAAGACTGTGTTCTTTAAAGTTGATTAGAAGTTAGATTTTTAATACTTCCTAAAGCAAAGCAGTATTTGTTACAGGTAAGAAAACTGATTTTTATGTAATAATTATAGATATGTAATAATATAGGAAAATGAGATAGAGAGAAAACAACATACAGACTGAAAATAAAACCAGTGAAAAGTCTGCTTGACAAAGTCACCATTATTCCCATAGCAAAAAACCTCTTTTATTCCATTGAGTTTATCTGTCTCTGGACAGTAGGAATTTACCCTTCAGTCAATCAATACCCAGTATCCTCTCTCTATGGGGTGCAAAGCTCCCAAAACATTATTTTTAAGGTGTTTAAGTTACTTTTAATTATGTTAATAATAAATGGCACTTTTTGTTTATTCAGTGTCTTTATATTCAGAGAACCAGGATTTTTTTTTTTACTGAAATTATCAAATTCAACCAATTTATTAACCCTCAATGACTTTTTTATTTAAATTCTCTAAAAGTATGTACCATTATAAGTATTTTATATTTTAAAAATTCCTTTCTTTAAAAATAAATCCCTTCTGGCAATAACCTTTCTTTCAATTACTGTTAGCATTAAACATTTTTCTCCCTACTTCTTACTAAGAATCCTTATGACGGATTTTTCTTCTTTTTAAGTCCTCTGAATTACTTTAATTGCTCAGTTTTCTTAACTATTCTCTTTTTTTCTTTCTTTCCTCTTTTTTTTTTTTTTTTTTTTGAGTCAGGGCCTCGCTCTGTCACCCAGGCTGGAGTTCAGTGGTGCAATCTCAGCTCATGCAACCTCCACCTCCTGGGCTCAAAGGATCCTCCAACCTTGGTCTCCCAAACAGCTAAAACTACAGGCATGCACCACCATTCCTGGCTAATTTTCACATTTTTTTGTAGAGACAGGATTTTGCCATGCTGCCTAGACTGATCTGGGACTCCTGGACTTAAGGGATCTGTCCCTCGGCCTCCCAAAGTGCTGGGATTACAAGCGTGAGCCACCTCACCCAGCCTATTCTTTACTGCCTTCATTCTCTGATTCTATCTTCAGACTTTAAGGAAAACCTTTAAGTGTTTATTTTCCAATTTATTTATCCCTGTGTTAGGCTCTATGAGAAATAAAAGAGGTAGAACCCAGTGTTCCTGCCTTTTAAAAGCTTACTACTAGAGACAAATATTTGGAACCCTTTGAAAATTTTATTTCTTGCTGAAGATATAACACATCCATACAAACAACAGCAAAGGAGTTGTCATCAAGTTCATATGTAGTATAGACTAAACTGGCTACAGAAGTTTCTAGAAAGAAAACATGTAACTTCTTCTCAATCTCTCTTGAGACTCGTATTTCTAAGAGTCACCTAGATAAACCATAGATGGGTCAAATTCAGAATGTTTAAAATCAGTATCCACATTTCTACAAACCCCTGTTACTGCTCCAGTTTTCTACACCTGAATTAGTAACTATTTTAATTCACCAGTTCAGTTTCCTATAAGTTGTCCTTAAGGATGAACTATCATTCTTCACATCTCGAATGAGGTCTGGTTGATGCAAGCTTCTATGTACCTCTCGACTCTGTCCCCCATTGCCTCCTTTCTCTTCCCATTGCCATTGCCTTAGTGAAAGAAACCATCTTTCCCCACATGGAGCAGTGCTTCCATCCCCCCAACTCATTCCTCTTCCTACCTAGCCACAAGCAGAAAGATCTTTCTAAAACATACGTCACAACAGAAAACAGCCCACTAATGGTTCCCCATGGCCGACAGGATAAGGTAAAAAATTCCCCCTTTTCAATCCCTAGGGCCTGTTCCCAGTTTAACCACAGCCTTCCTTTCCAACTTGTTCTAGCCTCCACTCATGTGCACCTTACATTGCAGCTTTTCATCATTCCCTGCACATCTCAGGCTTCTTCACGACTCCAAAATTCTAGTCACTCTGTTCCTGTCAAGAATGCCCTTCTCTCAAGAATCCCTGAATCACAATGCCTCCTACAGGACCCAGCTCCAGTGAGAAACTTTTGACAAATCATTCAACTACAATTAGTCTACCCCTGCTTGTCTCCCAAAGCACTGTATCCATGTCTCTAGTACAGTGTTTTCATATATAGTTCACATATATTTACATAATTTATGCCTTCTTCCGAACTCTTCAAATATATAAATTTGGACATTCATCTTTAGTCAGCAGTATCTAACACCATGTCTGGCATAGTAGCTAGCCAACAAATTTTGAATGAATAAATGGATAAATTACAGATGGCACTAAGAAAGAATATGGAACTTCAAGATTTGCCTGAAGAAATAAAAAGATTTGGTCTGTTGAGGAGTCCACAAATACTCAAACTTCATCAGAATGAACCGCATTACAAAAAATTGTTTATCTAAAGTTTTTTCTATATAACAGCATAAACATCAGTGCTTTGCTAAGTTGAGTGTAAATAATTTTTTTCTCTAAATGCAGTTCATCTAATAGCAGGTCTTCAGTAAACATCTGATGGATAAAAGAAGAGAACTGAAATCTTCACAGGTCATTGGATCTGTTATCAAGTAGAAATTAGTCTTCAAATACCTCATCTATGCCCATCAACTGCAAGAAGAAAACATTAGAATTACTCAACTTTCACCACAAAGAAAACTAATGTAATACCCAGGAATTCCAAGGAGCTTACACGGCAAGAAGAAGGTGAGTACATGGAATTTTTCTCATTTTCCTGTGAATTCAGAGTACACTCTTTTGCTCATTAATTTACTTCTGAGCAATTGTGCACTATCTCTATTTCACTTCAGCTCTTTCAGACACACAAATTGGAGAAAAGGTTTGGAGGGGTAATATTTCATATTTAGTCAAAGCAATGAATATTTTGGGGTGGCTGTAGACACCTATTGTGATGATTTTAACTGGAGTCATCTTGTGCAAAGGCAACAAATGTTTTCTCTCTGGAAAGGTTTGCTCTTGGCCACTGAGTTTCCACTTCCAAAGGAAATTTGGGGACTTGGGCAAGATTTGTATCTCTCCCATCTCAAATCTCTGATTTTATCTAGATCAAGGATTCTCAAAGTATGGTCTCGGAACCTCTGGGGACCTGTGAGACTATCAGAAGGTATGTCAAGTCACAACTGCTTTCCTATGAGTAAGAAGATGCATGTACATTTGAGTTTTCCAGAGTGATTGAATGCAGTGGCAGATACAAGACTCCACTGTCTTTCTGACAGACATTAGAGATTTGTAGAAATAAAAATAATGCCACTTTTCTCACTAAATATTTTTGTCTTGGAAAATAGTTATTTTCATTAAAAATATGCTATTTATGGAAGCATTTAATAGGTTTTGTTTTTTAATATATTCACAAGTAATTTTTTAAGTTTATTAGCTTTAAATCTAATGTGATTAATATCAGTAGATACAAACTATATAAACACAACCTCTTTAGGTCCTTAACAATTTTACAGACTGTTAAAAAGTCTTGATATATTTTTTAGAATGACTGACACAAAACTTTGGTCTAAACAAAGGTAAAATTGGCAATTTTTGGTTCCCAAGCCAAATTATTCAAACTACTCTTAAAACACATCCAGCAGAGCTTTCTAAAAGGCCTAATTTCAGAATCTGACTATTTCATTAACTTGTTGGGTCACTTCAGCCATGTCAATTAGTTGTTTGAGTACTGTTTTTTTTGAATCATCTGTACAATGAGAATAATAACAATAATAGTTTAATGGATGTTATTAAGTGACAGACATTGTTCTCCGTGTTTCATATGTATTAATCACTTGATCTTCATAACCACCCTACAAAAAATGTACTTACTATATTATTCCAACTTTGCAGAGAAGAAAATAATTGAAGTGTAGAAAGATAAAGTAACAGCTCCCTAATCAGATATCTAATAAGCATTAGAAATAGATTTGAACCCTCAATATGAGTTCAATGGGTTCATTATATACATTGCCACTTAGATCCTTTTAGTTGTAAATAGCTGTAAATAGACAGTGTCCCAAATAATGCATGTCATATACAATAAATGCTGATCTCCAGGCTTTCATCTTTGGCTTTGTAAAAACTGCCTCCCCAGCCTCTTTATCTTTTCACTTTGCCTTATGTCTCTTCTCGTAAACTCTTTCTCTAACATTATTTTCCAAATATGATCTTTTAGAAACAGACAAAAACGATCATCATATTACTCTCAATGTTTATGATAAATTTCCCAATTTGTAAAATTCTGAATGGACCAAATAAAATATGTCTATGGTCTGTGACCTACAGGCTGTCAGTATCCAAACTCTGATGTAATGAAACTAAATCAATTTCATGTGATATTAAAATTTTATAGTATCACATTTCATGTGATATTAAACCAAAAATGTTGGGGAAATTATGCAATTATTAAAAAAGAGTAGCAATACAACTACTACCACTTCGTAGAATTAGGCTACTTAAACAGACAAGAACTATCCAGAGAACATATTATCTGAAATATTGACTCAGAAAACCTGTGGAAAAGCTGAATGTTAAGCAGCACCTGAGAAAGGGCAAGGGGAAAGTGGCAGGAGGAAGAAAAAGCAAATCACGTCACTCCCTAACTCAGAACACTCCAGTGACTTCCAAATACAGTTAGAATAAAATCCAATTCTCAATCACAGTCTACAACACCTTACAGTCTTCCTGCGTACCACTCTTACCTGTGATCTCTACACTCTGGCCAGGCCAGCTTCTTTTCTCTTTCTTCAACACACTAAATCCCACTTCAGAGTCTTTGGATTGTGGTTGCCTAAGCCTCAGATATCTCTTTTCCCAAAATCTTCAGCTCAAAGTCACTTCCCTGAAGAGGTCTTCCCTAGATGTCTAATGTAATTAGCACTGTCAGCCCCACTCCCTGCATTATAATACTCCATTTAATATTTTCAGGACTATCTAGACTAGCTGTAAATTATCTTTATATATCAATTTACTTGTTTATTTTTCTGTCTTCTGCTAAATGCTATACAGGTAGCAGTGAACTTGTCTGCTCTATTCCCAACAGTGCCTGGCATCTAGAAAGTACTTAGTAAGTGTTTTTGAATGAATGTTGAATAAATGAAGGACTCTGAAATATGTGTTGGTTATGGATAACCATGGAGTCATAGATGCTTATATGTATGGAGCCACTGCACAAAATATTTTTCATCCTTCTGGGGATAATTTCTTTCCCCTCATTGTCTAAAGGAAGGAGGCTTAATGCAGTCAAGATTCCCTGAAATGTATGAATAATTAGCCAGAGAGATGAGATACTGAGAGACAAGGTCTAATAGATACTCTGACTAAACTCTGTTGAGAGCTTCTAGATGCATTATTGATTATGCATGCATTCAGCCTCTTGCTGTTCGCACATCAGCACTTGTACCAATGAATAAACTCTGGGAGGATCTTTCTAAAACTATCTGAAAAGAAGTCATTTATTCCAGCAATTAAAAATAAATATGGTCATATTACTGCACAAAAAGGATATTTATTTAGTATAGTCCTTAAAAAGTTATATTAAACTTCGTATTCTTGAGATGATACTTAGATTTAACACATTAGATAATATCAGGCCATATTTTATTAGAAATGAATGTTTCTCTTGCATGTCAGTGCACAGTAGATAATTTGAATAAAAATATATTGGCTAAAGAAACAGTGAGCTAATAACAGCTTTTGATCTGGGAAATTTGCCAATCTTGATGGCATCAAATGTGCATTGTATATTAAGAAAATTTATTATCCCCTCTCTATTTAACTTCCTTATTAAGAACTTTCCCATACAGTCTGAAGAGATATCTGAACAAAGAAGTACAATACGAAAATATCTTCTCCACTCTTAAATTCACAAATAGAACTCCTACCCTACAGGATTTAACTTATTATTCTGGTCATTTGATGATGCATTACATCCTTTGAAAGTAAATGTCTTTGCAATAACCCTACAGGGTGTTATTCCCAGAGCTTATTCTTTCAGAGTGTGCTTTTTGAAAATACAATCTTCAAGAAACCACTGCGCGATCTTGGGTCTACCCATACAAATGGGGTTTCACTACCACCAGTCTATGGAACCTGGTACATAAAAGGTGATCTGTTACTACTTAATGGCCAAATCCATCATCTTCATTTCATCCCATTCTTTTGCTCATAACCAACTTTCTCTATTCTGTTATTTTTTTTTTAACTTTTATTTCAGGTACAGAACTACAGATGCAGGTTTGTTATATAGATAAACTGTGTGTTCCAGGGGTTTGGTATACAAATTGCTTTGTCACCCAGGTAATAAGTATAGTACCCAACAGGTAGTTTTTTTATCCTCTCCCTTCTCCTACCCTCCATCATTAATGTCTGTTATTCCCCCTCTTTGTGTCCGTGTGCTCTTGCTGTGTAGCTCCCCACTTATAAGTGAGAACATGCAATATTTATTTTTCTGTTCCTGTGTTAATTTGCTTAGAAGAATGGCCTCCAGTTCTATCCATGTTGCTGCAAAGGACATGATCTCATTCTTTTTTTTTTTTTTTTCTTGAGATGGAGTCTCACTCTGTCGCCCAGGCTGGAGTGCAGTGGTATGACCTCGGCTCATGGCAACCTCCACCTAGTGGGTTCAAGCAATTCTCCTGCCTCGGCCTCTTGAGTAGCTGGGATTACAGGAATCCACCAACCACCATGCCCAGCTAATTTTTTGTATTTTTTAGTAGAGACAAGATTTCACCATGTTGGCCAGGCTGGTCACGAACTCCTGACCTCAGGTGATCCACCCACTTTGGCCTCCCAATGTGCTGGGATTACAGGCATGAGCCACCATGTCTGGCTGATCACATTCTTTTTTATGGCTGCACAGTATTCCATGGTGTATATGTATCACAGTCTCTATGATCTTTAAGCCTCTGAAATCCAGCACATTCCAAATCTTCACTGAGCCTCCGAAGCTCATTTTGTCTGCTAGAGCCACTCTTTAACCTTTATAACAATTTGTAGAAGTGGAATATGGCCAACAAATATCAATAAAGAACAAGGAAATGATCACTCCCATATAAAGAAAAGCCTACATGTAAAGAGTATGTGTGTGTGTATATATACATAATATTCATGTATCTATACATAGTACATATAAATACATGCATATGTATAAACAGTATATATAATACTGTTATATATAGGTATATGTATATATATTACAGTGTATGTATACATATATATGATATACATGTGTGTGTATATATGTGTATGTATACATATGTATATATAATATACACTGTGTATATATAAATACCATTATACACAGTATAACTATCTATATATACACAAATATAGATATACTGTGTATATATATAGCATACATAGTATATATACAGTATACTATACATAGAAAGTATGCTACATACAGCATATATATACTTTATGTGTATATATATCTATATATAGATATACTGTGTATAATCCAGTGTGTATATATATATTCAGTATTATATGTGCTGTGTGTATATATACTACGTATACTATATATTTACATATATACTGCATATATAGTATATTATATATAGGCACATTGTATACTTATATATATACTGTGTGTGTATACACATATATACACACACACATATACATACATATATATATACAGACACACATACATATATAAATATATATATAGTGTCTAGACAGTTGTATTAGAGTTCTCCAGAGAAACAGAACAAATAGGATATGTTTGCGTTTGTGGTGTGTGTGTGTGTGTGTGTGTGTGTGTGTGTGTGTGGAGAGAGAGAGAGAGAGATCTTAAGGAATTCTCTCATATGATTACAGGACCTGGCAAGTCCAAAATCTGAAGGGTAGGATGGAGACCCAATGAAGAGTTAATGTTGTAGTCTCAAGTCGAAAGGTAATCTGGAAGCAGAATTCTTTCTTCTTTGGACCTAAATTCTTTCTCTTAAAGCCTTCAACTTACTGGATGAGTTCCATCCACACTGCAGAAAGTAATTTGCTTTACTTGCTTACTTATTTAAATGTTAATTACATCTAAAAAATACTTTCACAGCAACATCTAGACTGGGGTTTTACCAAAAACTGGGTACCATGGCCTAGCCAAGTTGACATAAAATTAACCGTCACACAGTTAATATTCTTCCAGTTTTACAGATAAAGAAATAGGCTTTGTAAGGCTTATTTAACCAAAGTTAACAGCCGCCGTATGTTGGAGCCCACACTAAAAGGCAGATCTTTTTGTTCCTCATTATATGTACATTCCACTAGCCACCTGCCTGTGTGTTATTGTATTGCAGTAGATTTTAATATTTGTGAGAGTAAGTTTTACATTGCCTCCAATAAGACACCCAAAATCCAGACTGTATTTATTTCTGACTTGACAGCCAAAGAGCTACACCTGCCCAATGTCAAGAGTACAGAACTCGTTTTGAGGAGGTGACTACTGATACATATAATGTGAGTCTTTTGGGGTAAACTAAGACATCAAGTTTGGAATGTCACTCAAGGGAGTAGTTCAGAATTCACAAAGCTACTTCCTTTCAACATGAATTTCCAAAATTCAAAAGTATTTTTGAGTGCACAGAGCCAGACATCACAGAACATAAAATTTTGTATCAAAAATTAAGTTTGATGTGGAAGACAAGGTCAAGATAATGAGAATATAAACCACAGACTGGGAGAAAATATTTGCAAAGGACATAAGTGACAAGGAATGTTATCCCAAATATACAAAGAACTCTTAAAACTCATCAATAATAAAATGGAATAAACCAATTAAAAATGGTCTAAAGACCTGAACAGACACTTCACTAAAGATATATGAAAGCAAACAAAGCATATGCAAAAATGCTCAACATTTTGGGGTGTGTGTGTGTGTGTGTGTGTGTAGATTGATAAATAACAAAATATTATTCAGCCTTCAAAAAGAAGGAATTTCTGCCATTTGCAACAACATGGATGAATCTGGAGGACATTACGCTAAGTGAAATAAGGCAGACACAGAAAAGCAAATACTACAAATCTCACTTATATGTGAAATTTAACAAAGTCAAATTCATAGAAGAAGAGAGTAGAGTGGTAGATACCATGGGCTGAGGGTGAGGAAAATGCAGAGAGGTTGGTCAAAGGGTACGAAGCACCAGTTATGCAGGATGAATACGTTTTGTAAATCTAGTGTGAAGCATGGTGACTATAGTTAATAATACTGTATTGAATACTTGAAACTTGCTAAGAAAGTAGATCTCATAAAAAAAAAAGATAACTGTGAGGTGATAGGTGTTAATTAGCATGATAGTGGTAATCATTTCAGTGTATACAAATATCAAAACATCATGTTACACGCCTTACATATATATAGTTTTTATTTGTAGATTTTATATTTTATAAATTTCTATTTGTAAATTATGTTGTGATAAAGCTGAAAAAAGAAAATTTAAAAAAGGAAAAAGAAAATGTAACAAAGAAAGAAAAGACATGGAGGAAACTTAAATGCATATTACTAGGTGAAAGAAGCAAATCTGAAAATGCTACGTACTGTGTGATTACAACTCGATGACATTTTCTGAGAAAAGATCAGATTATCCATATGATACTATACTTGTGGATACATGTTATTATATACTTGCCAAAACCCATAGAATGGACAACGTCAAGAATAAACCCTAATGTAAATGACAGATGTTAAGTGATAATGATGTCTCAATGTAGAATTCATCGATTGTAATGATGAATTGCATCTTGTGCCCTAGTGGTGTTGACAGTGGAGGAGGTTGTGATATAATAGAACTCTCTATACCTTCTGCTCAATTTTGCTGTGAACCTAAAATGGAAACTGCTATAAAAATAGACTATAATTAAATGACAAAAAAAGAACTTCAGTTTTGAGAATAAAAAGTAAGAATAAGAGTATAGACTAAGAGACTACAAAATAGAGAAGTGTGTAAAAGAATACCTTCAAATAGCGATCTGTGGTAAATTGTACCAGAAAGCTTGCTGCTATAAACCCAGATATCTGGCTTCTAATTTCAGCTCTGTCATCTACCAGGTGGTTTGATCTGGGAGAATTCCCTGTCTGTGACTTGTCTAAACAGTTCATTAGTGGCCTGACCTCAACCCATAGTTTTGTCTACTTACAGTCCTCCCCCATTATCTAAGGTCTGACTTTTTGAAGTTTCAGTTACCCACAGTCAAGCCCAACCTAAAATATTAAATGAAAAATTCCAGAAATAGTCATACATTTAAATTGCACATCATTCAGATTCGCATTATAAAATCTCAAGCATTCTGCTGTGACCCACTCAGGATGTGAATCACCTCTTTGTCCAACATATTCATGCTATATGTATACAGTAACCGCCAGTTAGTTACTTAGTAGCCATGTCAGTTATCAGAGTGACTGTTGAGTTACTAAAGTGCTTGTGTTCAAGTGACTCTTATTTCACTTACAATTGGCCCCCAAAATCAAGAACAGTGATGCTGGCATAATTGTTATAACTGTTCTATTTTATTATTAGTCACTGTTGTTAATCTCTTACTGTGCCTACAAGTTAAACTCTATCATATGTATATATAAATAGAAAAAACAAAATGTATACAGTTCAGTACTATCTATAGTTTGAGGCATCCTACTGGGGGTCTTGGAATGTATCCTGCATAGGTAAGTGGGGAACTACTATACAATTAAATGTCTATATGACATCTATACTCAGGTGTTGGAACAGTTCTTCAAATTTGGAATGTCCAGAATTCAACACATGGCCTTCTTTCTTCCTGTCAAACTTGGCCCCATCCAGTGTTACCCACCCAAGTGCATCTATCTGCTCATGACTTGATCCTTGAAATTATTTTTGACATCTTTCTCTCCCACCTTTACACTATTTAACCAATCATTAAGTCTTGTCAAGTTTACCCTTCTCACTCTCCAAGACCATGATAAATTATCATGGCACTTTCCCCTCCTCTTCATAATATTGTGTAATTTTACATATATTTGTCTGATTATTTTATTAATACCTGAATTGAATATACATCTGTTCTTTAATCACCAAATACCCCAGCAAATGTTTGTCACATAAAATGATTCAATGTATATTCTTAAATGAATGAATGTTTTCACAGGTAACATTCATTGAATTAGATACTTTAGACCTGTAAAAAACAAAATTATTAAATCCTGAATATTGATTCCCCCCCAAAAATAAAGATCTAAAGTTGGTAAAAGTGAAATTCCAAATGATTTCTAAAGTCTCTTCTTATTTATCTAATCTGTGTATTTCTAAAAGGCTACCATAAACAGCAAAGAAAACACTTTCTCACCATGGACTGGGAAAAGTAACCCAGGAAAAATGTGGGTGGAAACTCTCAATGGGGGGGATATCTAGAGGACACTTTGACTGATGGTGAAGATACAGAGCTGGATGTATTCACAGGGGGAAAAACAAAAGATGACAACATGAAACCATGACCCCTAGAGAATTCAAAAAGGGCTTAGTAAAATATGAACTGAGTTTGAGAGTAAACTAAGCAAATCTATCCACTAAGGAAGACAGCAACTTTCTAGAATTTTGAACAGGGATGAGCGAAAAATAGAACAACCCAAAAGACTTACCATAAGAGCAGCAAGAAGGCAAGCACCTGTTTCAAGAAAGCCCAAATAAAGGGTTCCCCATATTTAGAGCCATTAAGAACTAAATTGGCAGACTTTCAAAAGATCAAAAATTTAGCAGGATAGGAGAAGGAGGATTTGCCAGATTAATATACCAACCACTGATAAGAAATCTGTCTGTGTTAATTAAGCATATTTATATACATGTATGGTAAGAATTCCTGTCCCATATATCACACAATCTCAGAACAGCTGGGAGAGGAGAATATAACAGTCTTACCATATTCTGTAATATAGTGACATCTGGATAATGTAGTAACATCCAATATGAGTATTTCATTGCTACCCCACTAAATGTTAAACCATGAACAGCATCTTCCTTCCTTTTCAAGAGCTATTAGCTGAAAAGACCTGAAGATATAGAAATATAGATGTTAACATATGAAAGAATATTCCTTCATCAATTAAAGAAGATTGAATATTCCTCATGAGCAAAGAATATAAAGTTAAGATATTTTTCCTTTTTTGAAAAGTAATGTATGGAGAAAAGTCTAATAATTAAAAATAAAAAAATTAAAAGCATAATTTAAAAAATCTAAAATTCAACCATGCAGCCATAAAAAAAGAATGAAATTATGTCTTTTGCAGCAACATGGATGTAGTTGAAGGCCATTATCCTAAGTGAATTAACTCAGAAACACAAAATCGAATACTATATGTTCTCACTTATAAGTGAGAGATAAACACGTGGGCGTAAAGATGGAAATAATAGACGCTGGGATCCGAGGCAGGGAGGAGACAGGGGAAAGGGTTGAAAACTTACCTATTGGGAACAACATTCACTACTTTGATGTGTATACCAGAAGCCCAAACCTGACCATTATACAATATATCCATGTGAAAAACTTGCATATATGCCCCCTTGAATCCATAATTTTTTAATTCAATCAGAAGTTTAAAAAGTAAAGCTGAGGAAATCTTCCAGAATGTGGAATGAGAGAGAATGAAAGAGAAAGAGGAAGGAGAGTAAGAGAGAAAGAAAGAAAAACAGAAAGAACATCAACCTAAGAAGTAAAACATCTAATTAACAGAAATTCTAGAAAGAACATAGAAAGAAAGGAATATTACTATTAAAGCAATAAAAGAAAATTTCCCAAAGCTTGAGAGACAGAAACTTTAAAAGGATACAAGATATCAACAGAAGATCCGTGCTTAAAGATATTTTTGTGAAATTTCAAAACAAAAGGATAGAGAAATCTTATATCTTAGAAAGAGAGAGAGAATAAACAAAACACAGAATCTACAAAGAAACAAGAAAGTCATGCTCTATCCAGTTTTCCATCAGAAATGGTAAAAACTAGAAGATGATTATGCAAGATTTTTTAGGTACTGAAGGAAGATATTCTGATCCTGGAATTCTATATCCAGACAAATTTTTGGTAAACATAGAAGGAAAATAAATCCATTTTCTGACATTCAAAACCTCAGATAATTTACTTATATTTGTCAGAAGATAGTAAAGATATCCCCCAGCAAAACAAGGGTAAAAATCAAGAAAAGATGTAAGATACAAAGAACTGTGCAACAAACCAAAATATGCATGAAAAGAAATCCCAGGATGACAGCCTACAAAGCAATCTGTGCAAATTATAACCGAAGTCATTTGGATCCAGGATAATTTTATGAAAAAGACATGGAATGAAATATATTTAGTAAATAAAATAAAGAGCCATAAAATATTATTTGTATTGTAAAGAAAGCACATATTTCTGCTCAAAAAAGCTAGAGGGCAATAATAACATCCAGGAAAAAAAAACCTTCAAAAAAGCAATAGGCTAATATAAAAGTAAAATAAAATCTAACTTTGGAACAATAGATGAAGTCTGAAAGAGATCTCTTTTTTAATAATTTTTTATATTGAGTGATATTAAAACTGTATAGTATGAAATGTAACCATAACACATATTGGCTCTCCAGTGTAATATTTACACAATAAAGGGGCAATATGTGCAATGGTCAAGGGAATTGTGATAGAATACAAAAATGATAATTCTCCACCTTCCTCTAAAAGCACACCATAGCAATGTAACTTTACAACCATTCCCAAGAGTAGAGTCTACTTCCTTTCTTTTTGAATCTGGGCTAATTTTATGAGTCCTTTTGACAAAGGAATGCAGCAGAAGTAGCAGTGTTCCATTTCCAAGCCCAGGCCTCAAGAGGCCTGGCCTGTTTCTGCTCTTTCTTCAAACCCTGTGAGTAGCCTTGTGAACAAGACCAAACTAGCATGCTGTGTGATAAGACACACATGGCCCATTCTCCCCCTTAACCCCAACCAACATGCACCTACAATCTGGAAGCAGAACTGCACAGCTATGCCGAGATGCTGGAATGAACACAGCCAAGACTTAAACAATTGCCCAGTGAAGGCCAGCCCAAATTTTTTGGCCCATGGAATTTTGAAGTAAAGAAACTGTTGCTGTTTTAAGTCACTGAAATTTGGGGGTGGATTGTTACATGCCAAAAGCTATTTCAAGCAGATATGTGCTCCAGAGCAAGATTATATTCATTCAAATCCTGACTCTATAATTTTAAACTATGTGACTTTGAACAAGATACTTAACTTCTCAATACCTCAGTTTCCAAATCTATAAATATGAGTAAACTATACTATCTACCTAATTGTGTTGTTTGAAGACAATATATGTAAATATATGTAAACAGATTTGAGTTATTGCATGTACAGCAATTAGAATGGTGCCTGGCAGACTGTAAGTACTCAATAAATATTAGCTATTATTTAAAATTAGAAAATGTGAATGGTACTGATTAATATTCAACACCAAAAATTACCCACAAGGTATAGATGACTTAATTGTAGCTACAGAATGAAATTAAAATGTTAAGTCATGTGAAAATGCATCTATCAGAAACTGAGAGGCAGAAAGAGGAATGGACAGGTGGAAAAAAGAGTGGGAGTTTAACATAAAGTAGGGAGTCAAGAGATACAGTCTAGAATTAAAAAATAAGAAATAGAGGTTTTATGAAAATGTGTATATTTATAAAGGTAAAAAGATGAGAAATTATAATATTATTATCAAAAAATTAAGAAGATAGGGAGAAATAAAGATGGGAAATGCAGTAAGGGAGTTCAATCCTCACAGCATCTATTATCTGTCACTGCAAGATGAATATAAATACAAATAAATTTTAAAGGTAAAATTCAAGAATTTTTGGTCTATAAATATTTACTTAGCGATATAACATGAAACATATAGGTTGCCTCTGCAGAGAGGCCAGGATAGGAAAAGGTGAAACAATGAAATTTCTTTTATTGTATTAGTTTGGTTAGCTAGATACACATAACTTTAATAACTTTTCTTTTTTATAAAAGTAAGGGACAAAAAGATTCCCCAAATCGATGGAGGCAGCAAATCATCTTGCCATGTATGTACCTATGCAACAGTCCTGCATGATCTGCACATGTACCCTAGAACCTAAAGTACAATTTTTAAAAAAATGAAAAATAAAATAAAATAAAATGTTTTTTCACAGAGGGTCTTCTATATTCTGTTATCAAAGTTTCTCCATTATTTATGTACCATAATCAATCTGGGATTTTTTTTTAATGTGTGAGTGGAAACCTAATGCATATGTTAATTTTTTCTGCATTTTTGAATATTTGAAATATTTCCCAATTAATATTAAAATCATTCTAAAAAAGGAATACTTGTTTATTATATAGAAAAGTTAGAAAAATACAATAAAAATGAAAACAAAACTTCTCCCCCACCCACCAAAAAAAAAAAAAAAAAAAAAGATTCCCAAACCAACTGTACTTTAGGTCAAAAAAATAATGTTTTACAAAAAACTAAGTGTGGTAAATTTTCATAATATTCATAACCAAAAGAAATATTAGAATTTGTAAACTATTTAAATATTTGCTTACAGGGAATTTAGAAAACTAAAATTTTGGGGCCTAAGTGGGGTACATTTTATGTCAAAAAGAAAAGAAAAGGGGAAGACCTTTTCTCCTCTGCCTCATGCTTACATTACCTTGCCCTGATTTCCTAAAACCTGTGCAATCTTTCTCCTCCTATTGGTCTCCCTGAAATCCTGCAGATGTTACTGTCTCCCACATTCATGCTCTGCAGTCCAATGCAAAGAGCAACAACTTGGAATAAGGCATCTGAGTTTAAATAGCTTTGCTACTTGTGCTCTGTGTGGCTATGCTCAAGCTAGCTTCTCTTAACACAAAAGCAACACCTCCCTCTCTGGCTATCTTTCAGAATTAAATAAATTAAATAGTATACTAGGATGCACATATATATGGATGGACTATCTTGAACACAGAAATTATTCAATAAATAGACATTCCCAGGTTGGAAAAGGACAATAAAGACAGTATAGTAACACAATCAGAAAACAATTGTTAGAATTCCATCTACTTCCCTTTCTATTACCTTCTGTAATCTTAAACACCTCTCAATCCAGGAACCTGGGAGACTCCAGAACACTTCTTGCTGTAGTCACTAGCAAAACTAACCACGGGTATCTGCAAATTGCCTCCAAAGTTCATGGACAGCTTTATCTCTTTAAAAAAGTTAACATTTAAGGATAAAATGAGGTCATCTTTTTATAAAATATTTGAAAACTATTCATAAGAAGGGTAAAAAGTACTAAGAGATATAACATTCATTCTAAAATAGGTTCAATGGCAGACATCTAATTTTAATGCAGTAAAATAAATGGACAATAATCTCAAATGTAAGACCAGAGAAAACAATGCTGATTGACTACTTAAGAACAGACACTCAGATCCATAAAAACAGGGGTCCTTAAGGAATTGTGGTTTCAAAATGCCTTAGAGAAATGTTAAAAGGAGTCCTTCAAGTTGACATGAAAGAATACTGACAACATGAAAACACAGAAAGTACAAAATTATCTGTAAAGTCTAAAATATAGGTCAGGTACAGTGGCTCATGTGTATAATCCCAGAACTTTGAGAAGATGAGGTGGGAGAACTGCTTCAAGCTAGGAGTTCAAGATCAGCCTGAGCAACAAAGCAAGATCCTGTCTCTCCAAAAAAATATAAAAATTAGCTGGGCCAGATAATGTATACCAGTAGTCCTAGCTACTCAGGAGGCTGAGGCAAGAGGATCACTTGAGCCCAAGAGCTGGAGGCTGCAATGAGCTATGATCACACCAGTACACTCCAGCCTGGACAACAGAGCAAACTTTGTCTCAAAAGAAAAAGAAATGGTAAGAATATAGTCAAATTCAGAATACTCTAACATTGTGAGAGTGGTGCCTAAATCACATCTAACTTTAGGATAAAGGTTAAAAGACAAAAATATTATAATAATTACAGCTACAGAAATTTTATATGCAATACAAGGTATAAAAAGATGTAAATTGTGATATCAATAACATAAAATGCAGGGGAGAGAAAAAGTTAGTGTAGAGATTTCATATGCAGCTGAAGTTGTTATCAGCTTAAAATAGACTGTTATAAGTTGTTTTATGTACACTTCATGGTAACCACAAAGAAAATATCTATAGTAGGTACACTAAAAGCAAAAAGAAAGATATCAAACCATAACACTATAAAAAAAGCTGTCAAATCACAAACGAAAACAACAAGAGAGGAAGAGAGGCATAAAGAATCTACAAAATAGAAAACAATTAACAAAATGGCAACAGCAGGTCTTATTGATAATACTTTAAATGTAAATCAATTAAATTCTCCAATTAAAAGACATAAAGTGATTGAATGATTTAAAAAAGAAGATCCAACTAATCAGAGTCTACAAGAGACTCACATTAGTTTTAACGACACACATACAGTAAAAGTGAAGAAATGGGAAAAATGCAAATGGTAACCAGGAGAGTCAGGGTAGCTATACTTATATTACACAAAATAAGAGACAAAGAAGGTCATTATACAATGACAAAGGGCTCAGTTCATCAAGAAGATATAACAATAGTAAATATACATGTACCCAACGTCAAACCACCAATGTAAATAAAGCAAATATTAATAAAACTGAAGGGATACATACCCATGAATACAATAATAATAGGAAACGTCAATATCTTGCTTTCAACAATAGATAGATTGCCCAAGCAAAAAAAAAAAAAAAATCAATAAAGAAACAGCAACTTGAACACTACAGACTAAATTATCCTAAAAGATATATACTAAACATTCCATCCAACAACAACAGAATACATATTCTTTTCAAGCACATGTGAATCATTCTCCAGGACAGGTTATATGTTAGCCCACAAAACAATTCTTAACAAATTTAAGAAAACTGAAATCATATCAAGCATCTTTTTCAACCACAATGGTATGTAGCTTAGAAATCAATCACAGTAGGAAAATTGAAAAATTTCACAAAATGTGAAAATTAAACACATTCCTAAACAACCAATAGATCAAATGAAAAATCAAAAAGAAAAATAAGAAAAAAAATCTTGAAATAAATAAAAAGGGAAACACAAGATACCAAACTTAGGAGATCCAGCAAAAACAGTTTTGAGGAAAATTTATAATAATAAGTGTCTACACTAAGAAAATAGAGAGATCTCAAATAATCAGCCTAACTACACTCTCCAAGTAACAAGAAAAAGAAAAAAAAAAAAAACTGACCCCAAAGTTAACAGGAGGAAGGAAACAATAAAAGATCAGAAATAGAGACTAGAAAAATAGAAAAGATCAATGAACTAAGACTTATTTTTTTGAAAAGATAAAATTGACACAACCTCTAGCTAAACTAAGAAAAAAGAGAAAGCACTCAAAACTACAAATGAAAGAGGAGGTCGGGCATAGTGACTCATGCCTGTAATCCCAGAACCTTGAGAGGTCAAGGCAGGGGCGGATCACTTGAGGTCAGGAGTTTAAGACCATCCTGCACAACATGTTGAAACCCCGTCTCTACTAAAAATACAAAAAAAAAAGTAGCCAGGCATGGTAGTGCAGGCCTGTAATCTCAGCTACTCCAGTGGCTGAGGCAGGAGAATCTCTTGAATCTGGCAGGAAGAGGTCGCAGTGAGCCAAGATCATGCCAAGGCGCTCCAGCCTGGGTGACAAGAGTGAGACTCCATCTTAAATAAATAAATAAATGAATGAAAGAGGCAGTATTGTAACTGACATACAGAAACACAAAAGAGCATATCAGAGTACTAGAAACAATTATATGCCAATAAACTGGATAATTTAGAAGAAATGGATAAATTCATAGAAACACACAACTTACCAAGGCTGAATAATAAAGAAAAAGAAAATCTGAACAGACCAATCACAAGTAAGGAGACTGAATCAATAAAAAATACCTCCCAACAATGAAAAGTCTAGGACCTGATGGCTTCACAACTGAATTCTGGCAAACATTTAAAGAATAATTGACACCAGTGCTTCTCAAACTCTTCCAAAAACTAAGTAGTAGGGAATACTTCCAAACCCATTTTATGAGGTCTGCGTTACCCGACACCAGAGCCAGGCAGACACTACAAGAATAGACAAATACAGGCCAGTATTCTTAATGAATTCATATGCAAAACTGTTTAACAAAATACTAGCAAATTAAATTCAGCAGCACAATTAAAGGATCATATATCATGATCAAGTGAAGTTTATCCTTGGGATGCAAAGATGGTTCAACATAAATTAATAAATGTAATATACCACAATAATGACATGACCATCTCAACAGAAGCAGAAAAGACATTTAACAAAATCCAAAATCTTTTTAAGAAAAAAAAACTAACAACAAATTAGGTACAGAAAGAAGGTACTTCAACATAACAAAGGTCATATATGACAAATCCACAACTAATATAATGCTCCACAGCGAAAAGCTCAAAGCTTTTCTTCTAAGATCAGGAATAAGATAAGGAGGCCTACCTGCTTTCAACACTTTTATTCAACACAGTATTAAAAGTCCTAATGAGAGAATCAGACAAGGAAAAGAAATAAAAGGAATTCTAACATGGAAAAGAAGTAAAATGGTATCTGTTTGCAGATGACATGACTTACATACAGAAAACTCTAAGACTCCACACAAAAACTGTTAGAACCAATAAATTCAGTAAAGTTGTAAGATACAAAGTCAGCATACAAAAATAAGTTGCATTTCTATATACTAAAAATAAACTCTCCCAAAAAATTAAGAAAACATCCCATTTATATATTGTGATATATCCCAATGTATCACATTTATTAACAGCATCAAAAATAAAATACTTAGCAATAAATATAATCAAGGAGGTGAAAAGATCTATACATGGAAAACTATAAAACATTGATTAAAGAAGACAAATAAATGGAAAGTTATCCATGTTCACAGATTGAAAGAATCAACATTGTTTAAAAATATCCATATTACCTAAAGTGATCTACAAATTCAATGCAATCCCTGTCAAAATCCCAATGGCATTTTTCACAAAAATAGAAAAAAAAATCCTAAAATTCATATGAAATCACAAAAGACCCAGAATCAACAAAGCAATCTTAAGCAAGAGGAAGAAAGCTAGAGGCATCACACTATCTGATTTCAAATATATTAAAAATCTGTACTGATCAGAATGGTATGGTGCTGTCATAACTACAGACATACAGACTCATGAAACAAAATAATAAGCCCAGAAATAAATCCACACATTTATAGTCAACTGATTGTCAACAAAGGCGTCAAGAAGACAGAATGGAGAAAGAACAGTATCTTCAATAAATGGAGCTGGGAAAACTGAATATCCACATGCAGAAGAAAGAAATTGGACCCGTATCTCACATCATATGCAAAAATCAATTCAAAATGGATTGCAGACTCAAACATAAGACCTGAAATTGTAAAAATACTAGAAGAAAACATATGTAAAAAGTGTTTTCATACTGTCTGGGCATTAATTATTTTGATATGACCCCAAAAGCACAGGCAACTAAAGCAAAAATAGGCAAATGAGATTGCATCAAACTAAAAGGCTTCTGCACAGCAAAGGTAACAACAGAGTGAAGAGACAACCTATGAAATCGGAAAAAATACTTGGAAACCACACATTTGATAAGAGGTTAATATCCCAAATACATAAAGAATTCAAATAACTCAATAGCAGGAAAACAAATAACTTGATTTTTAAATGAGCAAAGGACCTGAATAGACATTTCTCAAAAGAAGACATACAAATGGTCTATAGGTATACAAAAAATGCTCAGTTTCACTAATCAACAGAGAAATGCAAATGAACACCACGATGAAGTATCACCTCACATCTAAGGTGATAATACCCATTAGGATGGGTATTACCAAAAATATAAAAAATGACAAGTGTTGGCAAGGATGTAAAGAAAAAGAAGCCCTTGTACACTATTAATGAGAATGTAAATTGGTACAGCCCTTATAGGAAACAGTATAGAGACTCCTCAAAATACTATAAATAGAACTACCATATGATCCAGCAATCTTGCTTCTGGGTATATATTCAAAGGAAATAAAATCAGTATGTCAAAGAGATCTCTACACTCCATGTTTAGTGCAGCATTATTCACAATGGCCAAGATATGGAAACTATCCAAATATCTGTAGATGGGTGAATAAAGAAAATTTATATACAAACAATAAAATATTATTCTGTCTTTAAAAACTGTGCTATTTGTAACAACATGGATGAATCTGGAGAGCATTATGCTAACTGAAATAAGCCAAGCACAGAAAGACAAATACCACGTGATCTCACTTACATGTGGAATCTAACAAAGTTGAACTCATAGAAGCAGAGGGTAGACTACTGGTTGCCAGACTTGGGGGTTAGGGAAATAGACAGAAATTGGTCAAATGATACAAAGTATCAGGTATGTAGGATGTGTTAAGTTCTAGAAATCTAATGTACAGCATAGTGGTTACAGTTAATAATACTGTATTAAACAGCTTAAATTTGCTAAAAGAGTAGATCTTAATGTTCTCAACACACACAAAATGATAACTATGTGAGGTAATAGACATGTTAATTCACTTGATAGAGTTAATCATTTCGCAGTGTAGACATAATCAAAATATCTCATTGCATACCTTAAGTACATACATTTTTCTTGGTTAGTTATTCCTCAAAACAGCTAGAAAAAAGTTTAAGATAAATTAATTAATTAATTTTTTAAAATAGCAAACCCTTGGGCTGCATGCATCCAAAACTTGTGGAAAAAGAAAAAGAAAAAATCCTTTAAAATCCAGAAAGCAATGATGAATGAAATGTAAGAGTATAATTTTATCAGGATTACTCAAATTTTGAACTTAAATGTGAATGGAGGAGGCAGACAATCCACAATGGTGAATTAACTCAGGAAACCCACTCCTTAGCAAAACAATAACTTAACTAGTGAAAATAATAAAAAGTAATTCCTTAAAGTTTCAGCTAATTGTCACAGGGGCATAAAGTAAATGGAGACATATTCATTGAAGAAACTATACTAAATCTCAGTAAGAACTGCAAGAGTCTGTTGGGTTTGAGCCAGGACTCACTCCATTATGTGCCCTCTCCCCCAGCCTAGGGCCACCGTTTCATCCCATGCAGTCTGCTAGTGTTTCTCATATCCTTTAGCCCCGTGTTTCAAAAATTCTCCTCCAGCTGGTATAGTCAAGAAGAGCAGGTCTTTCCCAACTAGCCCCCACTCTTAGGGTGGAAGCTCTACTCCAGGAGCAGGAGGCCAAGAAAACTGGGGTCCCAACCACCACACTGCAGCTTACTCATAAAATGGAGATTCTATGTAAAAAATGACAGTGGTTGCCACCCCCTCCTCACACACAAATAGGGTAGGGGTGAACAGGTCACTGTGGACAAGCAAGTCCTTGTCCCTGTACCCACGGCAGCAACTCATGGGTTCGCACCAGGTGCAAAGAGAGACCACAGGGGCAAAATGCTCTATAGCTCTGCTCGAAGGGACTGATTTATTTAGAACAAAGAGTGGAGAACTCCATGCCTTATTTACAAACACGAGTGATGTTAGAATTAAAACCAGATGTTCAAACGAAAATTTGCACATGAAACGTTACAGCAGCGTGATTCACAATACCTAAAAGGAAGAAACAACCCAATGTCCATCAACTGATGAATGAATAAACAAGATCAAGATATGGTATATCATACAATGGAATATTATTTGGCAAAAAAAAGAAATATTAGTACATACTACAACAAGGATTAACCTGGAAAAATTATAGGAAATGAAAGAAGCCAGTCATCACAAAAGGCTACAAATTATATTATTCCATTTATATGAAATGTCCAGAATAAGCAAATCTATAGAGACAGAAAGTAGATTAATGATCGCTTAAGCATGGTGAGGAGTGGGTGGGGGAATGGAGAGTGACTGCTAATAAGTACAAAATTTCCTTAGGGAAAATAAGGTGAAAATATTCTAAAATTACACTTTGATGATTGCTATACAACCCTGTGAATATGCTAAAAAAAAAAAAAACAAAAAAAAAACACTGAATTGTATACTTTAAATGGGCTAATGTTATGGTATATGAATTATAGCTCAAAAAATGTTTTTAAAAAAAGAATTTATACTGACGTAAGTCATATTCCAACAATTACCTTTTAAACTATCTGCAATATCATTTTCTTATAACACATTTCTTCTAGAAGTAAAATATAGACCATCTTTATTTAATTGATGAGTCTGTTTACCAGAGTCTTGAAAAGGATAAACACATTAAAGGAAAGCGATGTGAATGGGGCAGGGTAAGAAAAGGTTAAGGCAGAAAGTAGATTTTCTTCCTAATAAGAGCCTACAAAATCTCACCCATCCTCACTCCCACTGCTACTACCATGGCCTTGGCTGTTCTTGGGCCCTACTCTCTGCCCCATAAACAGAAATTCATTCCAGCCTGTTAAAAAGTATGGAACTGTACAAAGGTAATCTATCAGACTCTCAGACGTTACTACACTATGTCTCTATGCACCTGATTATCCTGACACACGTACCTCTCCCAACATTCCAGGAGCCCTTTGCCTGCCCCCAGAAGGTCGTCTGTCTTCTGTAAAATGCTGAAGTATGCTATTTTCCAAAGGCCAGTTGGATGTGGTTTCCCTGTGATCACTCCAGCTTATGATTATAAAAGTTCCACAGGAAAACCAAACTTGTCAATTTATGGATATTAACAATCACATACTTTTTAAAGCATTTATTTATAATTTTTTATATTAAACATAAGATTTCTATATAGAATGTTAAACACATGTGCCCTACGTTATTTGTTTTGAGTATGTCATAGAAGCAGACTTAGAATCTGCTTACATCTTTCAAAATGGCATTTGCCATCAACAATTATATAAGTTGCTCTTACATAAGTTTATTCAACACATAAGCAACAAATCTGAAAAAAATCACAGTGTTCACTGTATTTAAAATAAAATAGATAAAGAAAATGTGTTGATATTTTAATATCTATTAAAGTACGCTAAAATGATGTATGCTTCAATAAGAACAGTTTGTTCAAGTATATTTCATCAAGAAATAGTTCTTTTTTTTTTCTTTCTTTTTTTTTTTTTTTTTTTTTTGAGATGCGGTCTCACTCTGTCAACCAGGCTGGAGTGTAGTGATGAGATCTCAGCTCACTGCAACCTCCACCTCCTGGGTTCAAGTAATTCTCGTCCCTCAGCCTCCTGAGAGCTGGGACCACAGGTGCACACCACCATGCCTGGCTAATTTTTGTGTTTTTAGTAGAGACAGAGTTTCATCATGTTGGCCAGGATGGTCTCAAACTCCTGACCTCAGGTAATCTGCCCACCTCAGCCTCTCAAAGTGGAATTATAGGCGTGAGCCACCATGTCCTGCCTCATCAAGAAATATTTTAATATTCCAGTTCTACATTTAAATAAGACTTTCTGTGACCTAAAAACCAATTTGGCAAGAGCCCTCAATAACCAAGTGAATTTTCAAGAACTTGGATTAGCTTTGTAAAAAGGATAAACAGGAGGCCACATTTTATCATGAGCAAAAATGTCTTAATATAGAAGACTGGTTTTGGTTTCTTATGTCAAACTCTCCATCTGTGAATAGATTCCAAACTTTACTAAGTATATATTTTTTTCATTCTTCCTATGTGTTTTTACATCTCTTAAAGAATACATATAATCTTGCAGCTTGAAGAGACAAGAGAAGGGTTGGAAATAACCTTTAATGAAAACTTTGAAAGTAGGCATGCCAAAAGAGGGAAAAAATGAAGTCCTGTCTAGACCCAGTCAGCTTTGCTTGACCTAGTTATAGTTAAATGAAATATCAATGGGAAATTCAAGGTAAGCAAAGAAGCCAAAGTTCTGCAGGAGGTGGCTCTGATGTCTTGAGAAGAATGACATTTGATCCTTTTAAAGAAAACACATTTCTCATGGCTGTCAGCATACTACCAAGGAAGAGAGAAGAATAAGCTAAAGCATAAATATTACTATTCCTAAAGGACATCCTTCAAGAAAGGAAGGCTTTGTCTTGGCTGTGTTTATATAAATTTTTTAAATATTTGACCAAAAAAATTTTTTATAAATGTAAGTCACAACCAATGAAGTAGAAACTAGTTCACTGTGTCCAAACACAAACTCCAGGCAACCACACAAAAAATATCATGTTCTCATGGACCTTCCACAGTAAATAAATAATGAAGATGACATGCTAAGATTGTACAACATCAGTCAGGCTTCAAATGTGACTTAGTTAATAGGCTGAGTAAATGGGAACCCAAGAATGCGTTGGAAAGAGCTGTTACAAGATGGGTTAGTACAGATTTGTTTATAAAAACAAATCAAGCACTTTGAGTGAGTAGAATTAAATATTCTCAACTGGATACAGCAAATGAAGCTATGGAGTATACTAATGTCATCAATTTTTTATTAATGGTTTTCCCCTAAAAAAGAAAATTATTCAGGTAGATGTTAGAAACAATCACCTTAACTCAGCTCAGTGGAAAAATAGCAAAACTAAGCTCCTCTTTCCCAAACGCCAGTCATGTAAAGATGTTACATACGTGGCTCACCTCACCAAGTATTCCTACTCATTAGAGAATTAGAGAATATTTATGGGTGAACCCATAGCTTATTTCCTTTACAGAAAATAAAAAGTCAACTACAATACAAATCTCAGTAAACAGCAGTATTTCCAAGCATCTGTGATTATGTAAACTATGTGTCTGTAAGAAATAGTAAATAAAGCAATGAAAATACATTAAAATAGTCTGCATTTGGCATCATTCTATGGTCAACCATTCTTTAAAATGAACTGCCTCTCTGTCATTCTCCTTCTCCCTCCTTCTCTCTCTCTCCATACATATACAAATGTGTATACTTACTTATATATACACATATACATACACATATGCATGTATATGTATATATACATGCATATGTGTGTACAAATATATATTTACATATTTGTGATATATATGCTTTTGGTGTATCACAAAATTTATCTAAGAAATAAGGTGGCAACAGTAATTCCACATTTATTTAAAGTCTTTCCCCCTCAAGATTTTTATATCAATTCTTAAAATATCTCTTTAAGAGAACCATGAAGTCAAACTCTTTGCAAGAGTAAACTAGCCAGGCCTCATCAAATATAACTGCAGCTCAATTAAAAATACCTTGTTTCACTGACTATTAGCTCAGATTATTCACACAGGATCTCAAGTCTTACACAGGAATTCCTAGGAGTCCCTCAGGTGTGTTTTATGGGAGTTTATGAACAGTCCTCCCTATTACCAAGTGGGTTCCACCATGTTCTTTCCATTCTAACCCCTTTCAATGATGTCTGCAGCTGGAGAAATAACATAAGGCTTCATTAAATTCAGTACAGCAGCAGCTCAGTATAACTATGTCTATGGTTGTGGAAAGGTACAGCCTCCTGTTGCTTGCAAAGCTGCCTGCAAAACCTTAAGACAAAAAAGATACTAATTTTCCCAGAAACCTCAGTGCTCTGAAACAGCCATGCCATCTATGCAGAAGTGGGAAGGCTGTATTTCTTCCGCACCTTCTGACACCATTTACTACAAGAGGATTAAAGCAGTGAAGTATGTGCCCATGCATCTCACAGAACCTCTCAAGAAAAGGGCTTTCTAAGCTTTCACATATATACTCTACTTCTCTCTGAGATGCTCAAATAAATATTGATGTGGCCAGACCCAGAGGTTAATTTGAAAAAAACAGACTTGTGCTATAATCCTCATTCCCTCATTCCCTACTCCCACCTCAAGTATATACTTCTCCAGCCTCCTCTAGCCAAGAAAACAAACAAACAAACAAACAAACAAAATGAGAACTCTCGTGCAAATTGGTTCATCTAAATAATCTCCTAGCAGTCTGCCCCACCAGTTCATTAGACATCCCCCAGATAAATCTGATTCCCTACTTTGATTAATTTAAAGGCCCCACTACACAAGGAAACTGGAAATTAAGCAAATCCCACCCAAGACCATCTGGTCTCTGATACAGAGAAGTCCAAACCAGAAGCAACTGTAGGGTAAAGGGTGAATAGAAAATAATTCTATGAAGAGCCATCAATACTAGAAGGATTCCCAGGTTGGGGATACAGATGGTGACTTCTGACCAAAAAGACAATGGGAGAGCAGTTGTTGAGGACATCTTAACACTGATAGCTGGAGGGGAGGAGGCAAAAGCCTTTTTTTTGCTGGCAAAGGATGCTGAGCCCAAAGAAGATAAGCATGTGGCATGTTTTCCATCTGTCAATCTGTCATCATAAACCAGATAATATTGTGACAGAATCTGAAAATGATATGGGAAGAGAAAGAGGGTATTAGGGAGCATAAATATATATCAGTCACCAAAACTACTGTTTTCATCAAACGATATATATCAGGGGCTTTTAGAATTGTCTTGGAAATAAAGCAAGCAGAAAACACAATTCTGAGAGGTGTAAAATCAAGTGTAACAATATAGTCTTGTAAAACTGGCATATCCTTTAGAATTCTGATTCTATCATGTTTTTAAAAGGCAGGGGCGGGGAGAGAAGTACCATATTTTAGTCCCTTGCAGACCATGCCTAATAAGCTTAACTGATTAAGCTCAACAAGGCCTTTGATATAACATGGAAGGATAGTTCCTTTCCTCCCACAGAAGGAAACAAGGAAAATCTTTCTCCCACTGCCATCTGTTTTTTCTGGCTGAAAGTTCTCATATGAAGGGCTTAGACACCCTGGGTATTCTGGGATAAAAGCTCTGGAGAACCCACCAGAAGACCTGGCAGAGTCTAGAAACAGGAAATTTCAAGAAGAATAAGTAAAATTCTCCTTTGTAACAAGAAAGAAAGGTCACATGTCTGCTCTTCAAAGCCCTGTTCTTAGTTATAGTACCATAAGGTCAGGAAGCATGTAAGTCAATCAGTTACCTTTTTGCTTAAACCAATTCAAATTGTATTTCTGTCCCTTGCAACCAAAAGAGTTCTGACAAATAACAATGCACAAGAAAGAAGAAACTAAGAATGCTGAAAAATGCAATGGATGCCCAGAAAGTAAACCAACCAGCTAATTAGCTGAGATTAATTTTATGACATGATTTTAAATTCCTTTCAGAAAATTAGTAAACAGGAACAAAGGGATGACAAATTGCTAATAAAGGGTCACACAGGTTTTCTTCTCTGTCATCTGAGGTGAAATTACAACCTAGAAAACCTGTAGCCAACCATTTTCCCTAGCCATCATGTATTAACAATGAGTCCTGATTCAAGAAGGGAAAAAAGGGAACAGCTGATTATGGGCATTTACTCCCTTGACACGAAATACTTGAAACAGCCCACTGGTCCCTATTTTTAGATTAAAAACCAATCACTGGAAAAGGCCCATAACCAGTTCAGTAATGAGCCCATGGCCGTTTATTTATAGTTAACTCTAGCTCATTCATGAGCTGCAATTCAGTGTCTGGTAAGTGCTATGTGACTCCTGGACTTCATCAACCTGCTTATGTGTGGCCAAGACTTGTTCCTAGACCATGCACATATGCAGCCATGCTGCCTAGTATGTGGGTTTAGAGAAAGAAGAAAGAAATATATATTCAGTAGTGTATGATCTGACTACATTTTATGAATCTGTCCAGTCACATTTGGCTTTCCCATAACTTACTTAGAACATCCACCTCAAATTTACTGCAGTATGCATGCAAAACTAGCAGTGCACGCAAGATGGTAATGAGAGCCTAGAGAAGAGACACATGCATTTTCATATATATTAATAGTTCATATGGAGAAAAAAACTGAAGGATAAAAGAGGCATCAAATATTGCCAGAATGACAGATGAAATGCTGAAATGATGAAATACTGAAATTACAGTCCTTTGAAGTAGGCTCTGGGTAAACTAACTACATAGCGCATGGCAAGAAATGTGTGACAACAGTTGTGATGGAATTTGTCTTGATTAATGCTCCCATGTGAAAAGATAAATCTTACTAAGGAGGTTCTGGAGGTTCAATGAATGGAAGCCAAATAGTCACGCTGCCACTGTAGCTCACAAAGAGAGTTAAGCCTAATACTAACCTTTATTTGCATCCTTGACAAGCCTTACCTGTAATGCCTTAAGAAAGGTGCATTATGTATCCACCTTCTTTCCATGTTTCCTATGAATGACTGTTCAGAGTGTTGCTCATTCCATTCCTGAAGTCAAAGCTTACAAATGCATGTGTTTGATAATGTGTTTGATGTCTACTAGCTTTTATAATGTGTTTATTACTATGATCAACTATAAACAACCATTTTTAGAAAATATGGTGACAGGGAGAGAAAGAGTGGTTCTAGAATGATGCCAGTAGATTGACAAGCATATCTAACAGCAAAAAAGGCTGGCATAAGCTGCAAACTGAAGAAAATTAGATTAAACATTTCTACTGAATAATGTATATAACAACCAGTATTCCATCATCATTAGACTGCTGTGGTCAATAAAACCTTGGATGGCAATACATAGTTTTCATTTGTATAAAAATTTATAGTTCACAAAATTGATTCTCATTATGTTTGATCCTCTTTCTTCATCTCGTTTTGCAGAAATCTGAATTTGGGGAGGTTGAGTCATTTGCCCAGAATTATATATCTTATAAATGTGAGAGCTAAGGTTAACACTGGCCTTTCCCATAGAATATTATTTAAAGATAGAAGGAAGAAGAATTGCCTGCTATACGTTATATGGCATTACAGGGAGTTCTTGGCTTGCACAATTATCATGATAACCTTATGAGATAAAAATTATTTATTCTCATTCAGAGATGATAACGCTGAGGCGTCAAGCATTATAAAATTTACCAAAAGTCTCACAGCTATTTAAATGCTGGGCAAGGATAAAAACCTAGTTGTTTCTGATACCAAAACCAGATTCTTTCCATGACAAGCAAAGTCATAGCTGTATGACATGGACAACTTTTACCATGCAGTGACAGAGGAGCAAAATTAAGGAGAATAATGACTTTCTTTTCAGAAAATTACTCCATCAGCAAGTACTTATTAAGAGTCAATTAAATACTTAGCAATGCACTCAGAATTATGGGAGAAAGGGGAAAAGTATAAAACAGGCTGCCTTTTCCCAGGGAGATTTCAATACTGTTAGAACAACTTTAAAATACTAAAAATATGCATGTTATTATATAACAACATTAAGGAATACTCAGTACAAAGTAGTGGGAAGGTATTAGTAAAAGCTATCACTCTATTTCACTGGGAAAGAGGATGAGGGCAGGAGGAAAACAACAAAAATATTATGGGCTGGGTTGGTGCTATACCAGCAGTATTTAATGTAGGATGGATGATGTTGATCCATGATGTGGTTTAAAATGGAGTAATGTTTAATCCAAAATTTTACACAGTTACTAGTTGAACTCTGGATTAATTTCCCATACTCCTCCTTGTGTTATATTTCTCATTGCAGTTGAGAAGGAGAGGCTCAAGTAGTCAACAATGGTGTAGATGAAAAGGCACTATATCTAGGAGTAGAGTTTGCTGGGGTAAATGTCTAATACATCATTATCAAATTCACATCATCACTAAACATCATCTGTTTTTATTAATCCATTTTTTGTTTATTCTTCCCTTAAATATATATACTGAATGCCTATTGCATGCCAGGCATCGACTAGGCACTGCGGATATGGTGGTGACCAAAAGAGCCACGGACCTAGCCAAGATTATCCAGCGCAATGTACATATTGCACTGCAATCAAGCCATACAATCTAGGAGGAAAAAGTCAGAAATGGGGATCAGAAGATCTGAGGTTAGTTCCTGATTCACTATTTGGGGCAATTATATGAGACTCTGAGGCTCAATGTCCTCATCTATGAAATAATAAAAATACCTGTTCACGTGTTTTGTATAAAGAAAAATAACAAAGCATTTGAAAGCAATTTCTAACACTAAAAGTCTACATAAATGAGATGAATTACTACTTTTACATTATGTGTCCAGTCTCATAATTCTGCCTCCTTCTCCATATGGGAAGTCATATGTATGTACCACTTCTTCTCAGAAATACATGCTCCTGCCTGAGTCAGAACTCAGTTTACTCTGCATAGGTATAGTAGCTTCTTTTTGGTTGCTTACTCCTCTTCCATTAGCCCCACCCATACTTCATGTCAATTAAGCTGCTATTACTACTTGCTCCTCTGTGTGTGTGTGTGTGTGTGTGTGTGTGTGTGTGTGTGTGTAAACTTTCTTTGCACAAAGCTTTTATATTTTCAAAAACTCTTACCTTCCTTAAAGATCACAACTCAGAGGACCTCATAAATCAGGAGTCATGGAAGCCTCCCCTCACTCCAAAATATTCCAGGATTCTTATTTGAGCTACAGTCAGTTCCCATAATACCCGAGCCCTGTCTCAGCTGTTTGGCATAAATACCTCTGCCACAACCCTACTCTAGAACCAGTGAGAAACCTGGCAGCAGTAGCCTAATAGTATGCCCCACAGTAACAGTAAAATGAATTCACTGCCTAGGGCTGGCAGAGTGGTAGCTAGGCATTCCCAAGGTCCCCTCCAGTGAAAGCCTATCCTAAGCGCTATTCCCTAACTCTACCTTGTTTCTCAGCTTTCTGTCTGGAGCCTGTTTGCCTGACCCATTCTCTCTTATTGGTCTCCCTTATCTGCCTTTATAATGCAACCCACTCAGAAATCCTATATCTTAGCATCTTCAAAATTGTATCTCCCTTTCCTCTTTGCAGGAACTGAAGCTGGCTGATCTTATAAAATGCCCCCAGATTAGCCTCATTCCTTTTTAGATTCTAGATCCAATGTTCAGACCCCTTCTCTGGGGGCTCCATTTTTACACTCATTTTGTCCCATATTCATCCTGACTTTCCTCTAGTGCTGCCTTCTCCTGGCTTATGGCCTCTTCTCTCCCAGCAAGCCAAGCCACGTGACTGCAGTGTTTCCAACCTTTTGCTGGAAGCCAGCACTGACAGTTGCAGAGTAGGAGGAGGTGTGACTCACTCTTTTGAGGATTGGTTGCCACACATGTCAAAGCCCCAACACATTTTCATGCAACATTTTCATGCAAGAGACAAGGATAAGCTTTAGGACTCAGCCAACTCAAGTTATTTTTTCCTGAAATGTGATGCCAACTAACATCTGCCTCATTTGATTATCTTGATTTGCTTAAGTAACTCTCTCCAGGGTTAAGATCTTTATCTAGGTTGATATAATTTCAACTTGGTGTCTGAAACCTTGAGTGTAAAACACAGAATCACTACCTTCAGGTAATCCTCACATAATGTCATGGTATAGAAAGATGATCTAAGATATGATACTCTTAAAACCCAGATTAAAGTCCCAGATCTGTTGTATGACAATTGTGGGAACTTGGTTGATCCCTTTAATTTTTCTAGCCTCACTAAAATAGGAGGGAGGAATGTTATTAGTTGATTACTGATAATCAGCTGATATTCTAATATTATTTTCTGTTTTTTACTGAAAATAACTGTGGAGTTTAACAGGTGAGTATAAATAGAATTATTTTCATGTTAGGCCCAAAATGCCCTTCAGTTCCTTAACATATCTCCATGAAACCTCAAGTCATTCAATCAACAAATTATTAAGTGATTCTATCAGGCACAGGACATATGAGAAGGAACAAAACAAATGTGGTCTCTGACTTCATAATGTTTATAGTCTAGTGGGGAGACAGAGGCTTAGAGGAAAATAACTAAACAAAACAGGTTTTCTCTCTCATTTATCAGTGTATATTAAGAGCTATGCAGAATGCCTAACAGGGTATGCAACAATAACTATTTTAATTTAAGAATCATTGAATGAATGAATTAATGAGTGAATAATGAAATTTCTATCACAGAAACTCCTTCATTGTTCCAGGGTGCAAGAATAATTGTAAGGCAGAAGTGAACAAAGTAGTTCTCACTGCACTTAACACTCTTGTGAGAAACTGAATTGGGTACACAAACATTTATCTTGAAAAGTGACCTTGGTTTTCCAAATCTGATCATTACAAAATGACCTTTTAAACAAAAAAAGAACAGATAAAATGTCACAAGATATGATATCCAGGTGTATAAGAACATTTTGAGAGGAAGAAGAATAAAGACCTAAATTGGCAAATGTGTACAAGAGTGGAAGTGAGTACCAGGGGAGGAAATCAATGCATCTCAAAGGTGGAAAAGATACTTACATTGCTTATAGCACTCACAAAATTCAAGCTCCCAGTGACATGATACTCAAGAAATATATTTGCACAAATATAATCCATCTTCTACAGTCCACCGGACTCTAGCCAACCATAGAGGTATAATAATAGTATCCTAGTTTTAATAAAATAGTGGACAAAGGTTTACCTAAACTTATTTATTGGATTTACGAACACACAGGAGATAATATTTTGAAATTTGATTCCAAGGTCAACGTTGTTTTAGATCATTTCTATAGTAAGTTTTCCACAACATTTGTAGCACATAATAATAAGACCCATTTTGGCACATTCTTGTGGTTTTTTGTCCAAAGACGAGGCAAAGTCATTTGCGATAGCTTTTGGTATAAATCATGCATGGTCAGTGTAAATCAAATACATTTTATAAATGAGCATAATCAGTTATAATTTTTGCAGCAACTTGCTCATTTGAACAGGGACATAGAACATCTTCTGAGGTCTCAGGTTTATTGAAAAATGAAATGATTATTAAAACCATGAAAGAAATTTGATTTCCTTTATAAAAAGGTATATTTTCCAAGTCCGTATGTACTCTCTAATCATATGCTCTTGAGAATATTCTAAGAATTTTATATTTAGAGTTCTTTACTTAAATCATCATCACACATTTTAATCTCATTGTGTCCATGGTACTACTAGATGCTAAAGTATTCACAGAAAGTGAATAATACTCAGAACTAGACCTTAAAGCATTTATGGTCTGCAGATTTTAGTGACTTGTAATAGCCATTTGAATTCTCAGTACAGCTGACAATTTTTTTAAATCAAGAAATTGTAGCATTAAAGTGTATTTAATAAAAGGGCAGTCATTTCCAATAAGGCAGCTCTGAGAGGATGGATGGAAAAGCTTGACATTTGGCTTATGATCAAGTAATTGGATCTTATCCTGATACTTTCATTAGAAAAGAAAGGCATTTGATGTTTCCCTTCAGGACTGAGTTCCAGCTGAAATAGCTGCCATGCTAACTGCCACCACCACCATCACCATAGTTTTCCCAGAAACAAATATTTATCAAGCACAGCTTACATGAGCAGTATGGATTGGTGAAAATAGCAGGATTTTAAAACTGAGTACACAAAAATGATAAAGCATTACTATGGGTCAAAAACTCTTCCAAGTGCTTTACCCATGTTAACAAATATAATCCTCTCAAAGAGTCTATGAAATAAGAAATTAAATGCAAAAAGTTATACACCTTAACCTCACCCTATGATAATAAAATTGAAATTGAGAGAAGTCAACTAACTTGCTTAAAATCAAAAGTCATGTCAAAGGTGATGGTAGAGCAGGAATTTTGACCCAGAATTTTCCAGTTAAAACATCCATGCTCTTAATCACTGAGTTAGGCTACCTTAATGTGAAACTTAATAAAGGAAACTGTGACCAACTTCTAATTCTTCCGTCTTTTATTTATTTGTTTGTCTGTTTGTTTTTAGGAAAGGTTGCAAAAAGAGCCATAAAATGCTTTATAGAGGAAGAACTGAACCTTTTTTTTCTCCAGCTTTTTTTCTGCACTTATATTTAAGGTGTTCAACATAACGTTTTGATATACGTATACACTGTGAGATGATTACCACAATTCAGCTAATTAACATATCTATAACGATAGTCACCATTCTCTACGTTAGATCTCCATAACTTATTCATCCTGAATAAACTTTTCACCCTATAACCAACATCTCCCCATTTTTCCCACCTTCCAGTGCCTGGTAACCAGCATTCTACTCTGTTCCTTTGAGCTCAACTTTTTTAGATTCCAGAAATAAGTGAGGTTATGCAGGATTTGTCATTTTGTGCCTGGTTTATTTTACTTAGCATAATGTCTTCCAGGTTCATCCATGTTGTCACAATTGACAAGATTTCCTTCTTTTTTAAGGCTGATTAATATTCTGGGGGTGTGTGTGTGTGTGTGTGTGTGTGTGTGTGTGGTGTCACATTTTCTTTATCCACTCATCCATCAATGGACACTTAGGGTGTTTCTATATTTTGGCTATTGTGAGTAATGCTACAATAAACATAGGAGTGCAGATATTTCTTGGGAGAGACTGATTTCATTCTCTTTGGATATATACCCAGAAGTGGGATGGCTGGATCACTTTATAGTTTTATTTTTAATTTTTTGAGAAATCTCCATACTATTTTCCATAGTGGCTATACCAATTTACATTCTCATCAAATGTGTGTAAGAATTCAACAACAAAAAAATTCAACAATGAGACTTGGAATGGGAAGACTTTCTAGGCAGAAGGAACAGAATTTATGAGGGTCTAGAAGTATTCTCAAACATGCTCAAACAACAGGAGCATGTTTGAGAGATGATAAACAATTAATAATGGATGAATTGCAATAAACTGTAAGAAAATGAATATTTAAATTCCATTTACAATAACATCAAAAAGAATAAAATATTTACAAACGCTTTTAAGAAAATAAGTATAAAACTTACACTCCAAAAACTACATAACATTGCTCAAAGAAATTAAAGAAGATCTAAATAATTGGAAAAAAAATACCACATTCATGGATCAGAAGACTTCACATTTTTAAGATGGTAATATTCACTAAATCTATAGATTCAATACAATCCCATCAGAATCTCAGCTGACAGAAATTGACAAATTTATTCTAAAATTCATATGCAATTCCAAGGAGCTAGAATAGCCAAAACTAAAAAGAAGGACCAAGTAGAAGAACTCTTACTTCCCAGTTTCAAAACTTACTAACAAAGCAACTGTAATCAAGACATTCTGGCACTAGCATAAGAACAGACCTACAGATCAATGGAATAGAACTGAAAGTACAGAAATAAAGCCTTACATGTATGGTCAACTGATTTTCAACAATAGTAACAAGACCATTCGATGAGAAAAGAACAATCTTTTCAATAGTTTTTTTGTCTGTGATATTGAGACAACTGGATAGCCACATGCAAAAGAATAAAGTTGAGCCTTACTTCACACCATATTTAAAAATTAACTCAAAATGGATCAAATAATGTAAGAGCATAACTCTTAGATGAAAAGAGAGGGGGTAAATCTTTACAACCTGGATTTAGCAAAGGATTCTCAGAACACCAAAAACTTGAGCATCAAAAGAAAAACTAAATAAAATGGACTTCATAACAATTTAAAACTCATGTGCTTTAAAGCACACTATCAGGAAAGTGAAAAGGCAACCCACCTAATGGGAGAAAATATAGTCAGTTCTCATTATTCACAGTAATTATGTTCTATAAAGTCACTACAAACACTGACTTATCAAATATTGAATTGTTTCCCCCTAGGGGAAACATAGGATTAGATGCTGTGTGCATCTGGTCACAACAATTTTGTCAACCAATCCATACATATAACCTTGTTTTATGTGTGTTTCTGTTTAAAGACACCTTATTTAATATATATTATTGATTCATTAACAATGAACCCACGACCAGCAGCACTATAGCTCACACCCAAATAAAGCTTATCATGTATTTTCTCCAAAAGGCACATCACAGCTTCCAGGTGCTTTGGAACACCAGACAGCACTTTTGTGCTCCACTTGACAGCTATTTTAAACTGCAAAATGATTAATAAAGAGCATAAAAATATGAAAAATATAACACTAAATAGACCGAAAAGGGAAAATTTGTTTACAGTAAGAATGCTAGGAATAAGAAAACAGACCATTGACTTACTTCTGAACCTCAGCTGAAAACATATCAGATGACTCAAACTTTCTGCCAATTTGCACATTTACACGTCCTTGAATGACCACAAAAATGCCACCAGTACTGATTTGAAAGTTACAAATACATTTAGTGAGTAGGTAAATTTGCAAATATGGAATTCACAAATAATGAGAATCAATTGTACCTGCAAAGTGCATACCTCATAAAAATATATATGTAACAAAATATATAAAGAACCATTTAGAATTCAGTAATTAAAAAAAAACAACTCAACTTAAAAATGAGCAAAGGATTAGAATAAACATTCCTCCAAGGAAGATATTCAAATGATGAATAAGCACATGAAAAGATGCTCAATATCATTAGCCACTAGGGAAATGCATATCAAAACCACAATGAGATACTACTTCAAACCCACCAGGATGGGTAGATTCAAAAAGTCAAATAATAACAAGTGTTGTCGAGAATTAGAGAAATTGGGAGCTCCGTACACTGCTGGTGGGAATGTAAAATGGCACAACCACTTTGGAAAACAGCCTGGCAGGTCCTCACACAATTAAACATTGTTACCACATAGCTACCACATGACCCAGCAATTCCACTTCTAGATATACACCCAAGATTTTTAAAAAATATGTTCACACAGAAACTTGTACACAAATTTTTATAGCAGCATTATGCATAATGCCTAAAAGGTGGAAAGAACTGAAATATCTGAATAGATAAAATATAGTATATTTAGACAATCAAATATTATTTGGCCATATAAAGTACTGATACATGCTACAACATGGATAAACCTTAAAAGCATTATGCTAAGTAAAAGAAACTGTGACAAAAGACCAGATATTATGTAATTCTATTCATATGAAAGTCCAAAACAAAGAGATCTACAGAGATAGAAAGTAGAGAATGGGTGCAGTGGCTCACACCTGTAATCCCCAACTTTGGAGGGCCATGGCAGGTGGATCACCTGACAAGAGTTTGAGACCAGCCTGGCCAGCTTGGTGAAACCCCATATCTACTAAAAATACAAACATTAGCGAGGCATGGTGGCACGCACCTGTAATCCCAGCTATTCAGGAGACTGAGGCAGGAAAATCAATTGAACTCAGGTGGCAGAGGTCGCAGTGAGCCAAGATCATACCACTGCCCTCCAGTCTGGGCGACAGAATGAGACTCTATCCCAAAAAAAAGAAAGTAGATTCATGGTTGATTAGGCCTGGGGGTAAGGGGGTTAATAAGATTAGAGGAAGAGAGCTAAAGAGTATGGGGTTTTTGAGGTGATGAAAATGTTATAAAATTGACTGCTTTTGGTTTCACACATCTGTGGATATACTAAAACTATTGAATTGTACAAGTTAAATGGGTGAATTGTATAGTATGTTAATTATATCTCAATAAATCTATTTAGAAAAAAAGAATGCATGGAGCATAGAATTTAATAATGGTCACTGAGATAATGGTGTGGAATTGGAGTAGACGTATCATGAGGTAAAAGAAGGTAAAGACGACAAGCCAAAAATCTTGTTTCTCTCCATATCAAGTTACCTCACTCATCTTTTCTATGGCTAACTAGGTCAAAGAAAATTTTCTGCTTACAGAAACACTTGCCTAAGTGATGTAAAATTGAACATTGTGTTTTATCACAACTGATTCCAAGGAACTGAAGCTGATAAATGATCATGAACTCTGAATGACCCTGAGATGCCAGACCCTTCTAGACTAATAAAAGACTCCTTCCTGACCAATGAATAACAGGATTTATTTGAATCAGCCACATACAGACTAAATAACTCTTCTATTCCACCCAGAGTACTAGTTTTCAATTCTTAATCAACACAGCCATCGTGAGACCGCTTTATAACACATTTCCCACTCCGTGTCCTCTCAGTGAATTTCTTGACTAGTATGTGTTCCCTGCCTGACAAATAGACTCAGCTTTATATCTTAAAGTTCCTTTGATGTTTATTTTATTCTTTGATACTCCTTATCCATGTTCTTGCTCCCCCTCTCCTCTCACTTCTTATCCCATTTTGCCTCCTTTTTCACAGTTTCATTATTTTCTTCTCTCCTACCTATACTCCATTCCTAGATTTCCCAAATAAGGAATCTCAGGATTGCTACCATCACAAACCATAGCTGTCTTTCTTTTGACTTTTAAGAGTCTGCCTTCACCACCTTCATCTACTTAGCCCTATTCACATCCATTCCCATGTATGGAATGCCCTTCTACTTCCCCCTTACTATCTTCACCTTTTGAAATCCACCTTGTCCTTTGAGACTCACCTTAATTGCCTAACAAAGTTTTGCCTGACAAAGAAGTCTTTCAAAAATGGCCTCAGCAAAAAGTGATCCCTGGATTTTCTGTACTGTTGAAATCTTTGCTAATGATTTCCTCATGTCATTTGTCACTTTCCATCTGAAGTTTCAGTTATTCATATTATTCTAGTAATTTTCCTATAAGACAACAAGCTCTTTGAGAGTCAGAGTATTTAGGAGTACAAGGTACATTGTACATAGCCATTACATAGGAAACACTGGCTAAAGTAGGCCTTCGGCCTTCAGGTTCTTCAACTTTTTGCAAAACGGCTCTGGTTATTCCTTGTACTATAAAAACAACTGATGCATCTATAATACTTTGTATTTAAAGACATGTTTTAATGTATTTTCTCATTTAGTTCTCAGAAGAATTCTGAGGGGTCAGTATTTTTATTAGCTCTATTTTACAGATAAAAGAAATGAGAGAGTCAAGGGGCCTGATGAATGTCAAACAATGGTAACTAGTTGATCCAGTTTGTAAATCCCAGTCACTGCTTCTTGCTGATGGTATCATCAATAAAAACAGGGAGTACTCACTTTCTAATGTGGTAGGCAATGCCAAGTGGTCAATATTTCTTCTTTATTGTGCTCCAGAATTACACAATATTACAGTCTTTAGTATCTTGAATTTCTTTATCTATCAACAAGCCATACTCTGAAATCTTGTTGCCCAAGACCAACTCATCACTCCTCTAGTGGACATTTAATGTCTACATAATTCTGAGGATTTGTCTGATCTATTAATGCTGGATTTTATCTCAATGACACAGAATGCTACAAACTAATAAGATATAGGAGATAACTGCTCAAAACAAATATCTCTATTTTAAAGGCAAAGGTCGTAGTGCCAGGCTGACACTTCCTTGATAATGCCCCATCTTATAATCATGCAAATAAATAAACTAGGAAGACATTGCAAAACACTGTAATAACAAAACAAGTTTTTCTCTGATTTATAAAAGTGTATTCAAAATTTATAATTTTGCTTTAGGTTGAAAATACACAAGCTTCATTTTCATGAATTCAGCCAGGAATCATGAAATCAACAACTCTGAGATTCTTAGCCCAGACAGGCCTTTACCTTTTTATAAATTGCTCTTGGACTCTGAAGGAATGTATGTTTCTATAAATGGGGCCCTGGCTAGAACAATAGCTCTCATTAAATAATCCTGTTCTTTTCAGTTAGATTTTAAGTCTCCTACGGTTAAGGACCCAGTTTACCAATCTTCTATATGCCTCCTTACCATCTTATTCCCTTGTATAGACAATGCCTAGTAAATGTTCCTTACCTTGAATTAAATTAATTCAAAGAGATAAATTGCTAGAGAAGACAATTAAACATTTATTACAGAAATGATAATGTGTTTATCAAGAAGTCAGGTCCAAATAGACCTTCATATTAGAAAGGGAAGATCTGATTTTTGTTTTGGGTCCCCTCAACTATTCCTGTTTGTCTTGTAATAAAACACTATCTATAATAGTAAATCTCTTCCACATATGGGCAAACAGAAGTACGTGACTTAATTTCCAAAATATTCATAAAGAATAAGATTTACTAGATATTAGAAGATTATATATCCTGTACATGGTACATTTAGATTCCTCATTTAATTTCTGACTAAAAGGTTTTTAAATAAGAACTATTTGTATATATTGAAAGAAAAAATGCTGTGTTATTCCTTCTTGGATTTTTTTTTTTGAATTATTTAATTTACTAACAATGAAATGCCCTAATGTTTTAAGCCAAACACTCTTCTTGGCTCCCAACTGTTTTCAGAAATAACTTTTTCCTTGTTAATTTCCAAATCTTGGCTGCATTTCCTGTTAATTTCAAACATATGTCATATACGAAATATGTTATTTTTCCAAACCTAATTTTGGCAAGAGGGAATCTGGAACTGACATAGAAAGATCTGGGGACAAACAAACAGGACAGCTTGAAGCTGCTACAACTCAATAACAATTTTATCTTTTTCATCCATCTTCAGGTCTGCAAAGGCAAGGGTAATAACAAGGGGTGAGTGCGCTATGATAAAAATGTCAATGGGAGGAAAAACACACCCTGAAGTTTTATATCTTATCCTGTAACTTGATTTCCAAAAAGAATCTGTCACAAATACTGATCATTTTTTTAAAACATAAGGTGAGAAGTGAACTTTTTCAAACCCTGCTAACTAGGGCTATATGACCCTAATATTATCACTCTAGTTTCCTGAGACTTACGGTCAAAAGAAATAAACTGCTACAGCAATGTAAAAACTCCTTTTTAACTTTCAAACAATTCTCTATATTGATAACATTTCAATATAGATTCTCTATGTTGAAAACACAAATGCATTTTATTTTCCTCAGAAACATTCAGACTCATGGTATAGGTAAGTAGGAAGAAAAGCTGATGCAATAAAAAGAAATCTGATCTAGAGGCATAAAATAGGGTTCCAGTCCCATTTCATCCTTTCCTAAAATAGTGTATTGATTGCAGCAATGACTATAATTATTCACTCCTCCCTATATCTGCAACCTTTCAAATGCTACTTTGCAGTTCATTCCATCCAGAGCTGGAGTCTATTTCATCAACCCTTACAACCTGCTTAGCCAATAAAATGTGAAGGAAGTGGCATTTTGTCAGTTCCAAGCCTAGGACTCAAGGTGCATGGTGCATTTTCTGTGTCCACTTGTACTCTCTTATTCATTCTCTTTCTTCTTCCCCTCTCCCCACTGCCTTCATCACAAGAACATGCCTGGGCTAGCCTGCTGAAGGATGAGACACATGGAACAGAGGTGAGTCAGTCCAGTGTCCCAGGCAAAGTTCCAGACAAATCATAAAGTGTAGCCAAGATTAGCAAAGTCACCTAGCCAATCCACAGCTGACCAGAGAAACATGAGTGAGCTTTGCCAAACCCAGTCCAAGTCAGCAGAAACCACCCAGCTGAATTATAGATTCAACTGTTCTAAGCTTCTGGTTATTGTTCCAAGCTTTAAAAAAATACTAATAATAATAGCTAACTGATACCTAGAATAGGTTATGTATAAGCAAGTACAGATGATCCTCAACTTACAATAAGGTTACATCCCAATAAACCCTCTATAAGCTGAAAATACTGTAAGTCAAAAATGCACTTAATTCACCTAACCTACCAAACATCATGGCTTAGCCTAGCCTTAAACATGCTCTGAACACTGATATTAGCCTATATTTGGGCAAAATCATCTAACACAAAGCCTATTTTATAATAAATTATTGAATATCTCATGTAATTTATTGAATATTACACTGAAAGTGAAAAACTGAATGGTTGTATGAGTACTTGAAGTACAGTTTCTACTGAATGTGTATTGCTTTTGTATCATAAATTTTAAAAATCATGAGCCAAACCACCATAAGTCAACTTACAATAGGTTTATCAGGATGGAACTTCATCATAAGTTGAGAGGCACCTGCGTCTTTAAGAAGTTTATCTATATAAGTTACTACTAAGAAGTAAATCTAAGTTTTAGCATCTGTGTCTTTAAGAAGTTTATCTATGTAAGTTACTACTAAGAAGTAAATCTAAGTTTTAGGAAAGTATTAAACTAAAAATCTACAAATGGCTCACTGCATTTAAAGATGCATGTTTCATCTATCAGAACTAAATATTAAATTTAGGTCCAAATGCAAGAACTGGCTCAGTTACAACTCAGCAGATGGCACCTATTCAAGCACCAAGAGGAGCCTGATTCGCACATTTGAAAAAGTTTAAAAACTCAAACAATAAAATTATTTTTGTATGTCATTGATTTTTAAATGAAGAGATTATTTTAGCAACTTAATTGTTCAATTTAACTTTGAAAAAATTTGCTTTCACTTAGACTCACTTTCAAATTTCCCTTAAGACTAGCTTAGCTTATGGGAGATTCTAGTTTTAAATGGCATCTGGCTGGCTGCTGCTCCCTTATCTTAAAATACCTATGAGGACCCAGAAAAAGAGATTAAAAACAGCAATGCTAAAAAATTGACTATTGTCTAAATCTGGAAGGAATTTCCTTTAACTATTGAAGCAATGGAGCTGAAATGAGCAAAGCAGGCAAAGGCTGATCCATGCATCACTATGAAAATGAAGATGGCCTAGTTGAAGGCTACAGAATTGTCTTTTTCACTCATTCTCTGCCCCTTTTGACTTAGAGAAACAGGCTTATATCCAATCAGAAAAAAATAATTAGTCATTTCTCAACTGAAAGGAGGGTGATATGAGACAGCCACAATAGTTAATACTTCTCCTCCTCTGAATTCCTAAGATCTTTTTATATCCTCCAAGTCCCCAAAAATAAGACAGTGTAGTCAAAGAGTACATGAGGATCAGAATTCATATATTGCATCCTAGGTAGAATGATCCCATAATTTTATAAGGTAAGGAAAACATACTAGAAGGGCCTTTAAAAGTTTATTTTAGGAGACCAATCTATACTCCCTTAACTCAGACTGCCAAAGAATCAGAGTTGAGGCTAAGAAGTGATACTATCATGGTTTAGCTAGAAGAATCAACTTTGTAAATGCCTATAAATATTAATTACTAGAATTTATGCTGGGAACTAAGTACATCTACCTAACTTTCTGCTAGAAATGGGCTCAATCCATTCTCACGCAGACAACAGAAGGCACTATCTTCACATATACAATTTGGCAAGAAGTAGGTCAAATATAGCTATTATCTTTCAAGAAGGCATAAAGAAAATAATTATCAAAATAGAGCCAGTGGGCTGGGCATGGTAGCTCAAGCCTGTAATCCCAGCACTTTGGGAGGCCAAGGTGGGTGGATCACCTGAGGTGTCAGGAGTTCAAGACCAGCCTGGTCAACATTGTGAAACGTTATCTCTACTTAAAAAAAAAAATACAAAAATTACCTGGGCTTGATAGCGGTGCCTGTAATCCCAGCTACTCAGGCAGCTGAGACAGGGAGAATGGCTTGAACCTGGGAGGCAGAGGTTGCAGTGAGCTGAGATCATACCACTGCACTCCAGCCTAGGTGACAGAGCAAGACTCCATCTCAAAAAAAAAAAAAAAAAAAAAAAAAAAAAAAAAAAAAATTAGAGCCAGTGGACTTCCACTACTAGAAACTAAAGTAGTTATACTTTTCCCTATGTCTCCCGCTAAGTACAATTTAAAAGCCCTGGGTGTTTTCTATTAAACAAATGTAAGAAGACTATTATTAATATTTTGTGTAGAGACAGGATCTCACTGTATTTCCAGGCTGGTCTCAAATTCTTAAGCTCAAGCAATCCTCCTTCCTCAGCCTCCTAAAGTGCTGAGATTACAGGTGCGAGCCACTACATCCAACCTTTTCTCTATTCTCTGAGAAATGGAGAAAAAAAGACAGACTAGCTAAACACCTTAAGACCCAAGGAAAAAAACAAGTAACATGTTCCCTTTGTTTTCCTATTGCCTCATATATCCCAAGTTTGCAGCTGAAAAAACTGAAAACCAGAAAATGCCATGGGATGCCTGCCAAAAAAAAGGACCCCTCCAAAACCTACTCTCTCTAGTTAAAGTACCAGGAAAGGAGTAGCCTAGCAAGACAGAAAACATATATAATATTACCTTTACTACAGCCAAACACAACATGCCAAGCAGCAGAAAACTCAAATTAAATAAAAACAAAAAATGTCTAATACATGCCAATGCCAAGATGACAGACATGATAGGATTATTTCACAAAAATTGAAAATGTCATCATAAAAATACTTCAGTAAATAACTACAAATGCACTTGAAACAAATAAAAACATTGAGAGTCTCAGCAAATAAACAGAAAATCTCAACAAAGATATAGAAAATATAAAGAGAGTCAAGCAGAAATATTAGAACTGAAAAATACAATAACCAAAACAAAAAAACTCAAGGTATGAGTTCAACATTAGAATGTAGGTGACAAAGGAAAGAATCAGTGAACTTGAAAATAATACAGTAAAAATTACCGAAACTGAACAACAGACAAAATAGACTTAAAACAAAAAAAAGTAAACAGAGCCTCAGGGATATGTGGGACTGTTAAAAAAAAAAAATCTATTATTTGCCTGATAAAAGTCCCAGAGAAGAGGAGAAAAAAGGTGAGGCTGAAAAAGAACTTACAGACATAATAGCTGTAACTTCCCAAATTTGGCAAAAGACACAATTTTATAGACTTAAGAAGGTGAGAAAAACTCAAACAGAGTAAATAAAAAACAAATCCACATCAAGACTAGGCACAGTAGCTCATGCATATAATCCCAGAAGTCTGGGAGACTGAGGCAGGAGAATCAATTGAGCCCAGGAGTGCAAGACCAGCCAGGGCAACACAGTGAGACCCGCCTCTACAAAAAATAAAAGACAATCACCCAAGCAAGGTGACATGCCCCTGTGGTCCCAGCTACTCATGGGGCTGAGGTGGAAAGATCACTTGAGCCCATGAGGTCGAGGCTGCAGTGAGCAGTAACTGTGCCAACGCACTCCAGCAAGGGCAGCAGAGAAAGACACTGTCTCAAAGAAAAGAAACCCATCATCAGGACAAATTATGGACAAACTTCTGAAAACTTGAAAACAAAGAAAACATATTATTCAAAGCAGTTAAAGAAATGACACTTTAACTTTAGAAGAAAAACAAGTCCAAGATAGTTGAGTCCTCATCAGAACTCATGAAGACCAGAAGGAAGGTATGACATTTTTCAAGTGTTGAAATAAAATATTTCTGAAACTAGTATCTTATATTCAGTGAAAATATCCTTCAAGAGTGAAGGGAAAATCAGTACATTCTCAGCTGAAGGAAAACTAAGAGAATTTGTTGCCAGTAGATCTATCCTTAACAAAAAAAAATGGCTAAAGAAGTTTTCTAAACAGAAATCAAATGATACTAGGAGGAATCAAGGAATACCAGGAAGGAAAAAAGAAAAGAGTGAGCAACAACATGTGTAAATACAATTGACTTTCCTTCTTCTCTTGAGTCTTCTAAACTAAGTTTGATAGTTGAAAAAAAATTATAGGTTAGGCACAATGGCTCATGCATGTGATCCTAGCATTTTGGAAGACTGAGGCAGGTGGATAGCTTGAACTCAGGAGTTTGAGACCAGCCTGGGTAACATGGCAAAACCCGTCTCTACAAAAAGTACAAAAAATTCGTCAGGAATGGTGGTGCAGGGCTATAGTCCCTGCTACTTGGGAGGCAAAAGTGGGAAGACTGCTTGAGCCTGGGAGGTTGAGGCTGCAGTGAGTCGAAATCATGCCACTACACTCCAGCCTGGGTGACAAAGTGAGACCCTGTCTCAAAAAATAAAATATATACCATTGTCTCATTTAGCAATAATATAAAACTGGATATAATACAATTATTAGGTACCTAGAATTAATCGCCTTACACACATTAAAACTCATTTACTCTACAAAACAACTCTATGATATAGGTGCTATTATTATCTTCATTTTGCAGGTAAGGCAAGGTAAGTTGAAAAAACCTAAGTAAGGGCAGGAATTGAGATTTGCACCCAGACAAAAACTGATTCCAGAGACCTACAGTCTCAACATATACAGTCTCCTTCATAACTAGTACATGAAATAAATATTTACCTACAACACACACACACATACACAAGATAATAAACTCTAAAAGTCTTAGAATTACAAAGAATATTTAATGAAAATTTTATATACAGGATTAAAGGAAAGGGTTAACAATTGGATCCTTTCCTCTAGCTTCACTGATGCCTATGACTAACTCAAAGAATAGTTAGGAGTATATCTACAATGGTTCCATGATAAATAAGAATTTCTAGCCAAGGATTTGTACTAGACCAAGACTTGTACCTCATCATTAAAATTCTTTAAATTATTTATCAAGAAATGAGGAATCTATATTGATAAGATGCAGCTGCACAAGACAAGAGGGGCTTCTCCCGTATCCCTGAAGAGGCTACTTGATAAGCTATGTAAAAGCTGAATCCTGGGGCTGACGGATTCCCTAATTTGAGATGGTCTATCCATCCAGCTTCATCTCTCATCATCATGCATGTATTAAGTGTGAAGTAACTGACAAATTCCAATCTGTGCCTGGAAAAAACTTTTTCTATGTTATTGTCAAATTCAAATCTGTGCCTGGAAATCACAAAACCTTTTCTATGTTATTGTGCATGCTGCTTTCTTCTCCACGTGTATGTATTCCTAATGCCAAATTAACTGAAAGCTGAGTGAAGCCTATTGTGTTTTGTGAGTTTGATTGTTGTTCCAAACCCAAAACCACTGCTGCAGAATGGGCATTATACAGAAAATATCAACTGATTTCTTACATAACTGAAATAATCAATTAGAAGGTATACTGGAAAAGAATATCCTTTAACAGAAACAAAACTATAAAGCAATGCTAGCAAGAAATGTACATCAATATTTAATGATGACAAAGGTGAAGTGAGATAAGCATTTTCTAAATCTTCTTTGGCAGGTTCACACCTTATAATCCCAACACTTTGGGAAGCTGAGGCAAGAGGATCCTTTGAGTCCAGGAGTTTGAGACCAGCCTGGGCAACATAGGGAAACCTCATCACTACAAAAGAAAAAAAACAAAATTTTAACTAGCAGGGTGTGCTCATGTGTGCCTGTGGTCCCAGCCAGTGGGGGAGCCTGGGGTGTGATGATCACTGGAGCCCAGGTCAAGGCTATAGTGAGCCATGATCACGCCACTGTGCTCCAGCATGGATGACAGATTAAGACCCAGGAAGTAAAGAAGGAAAGAAGGAAGGAAGGAAGGAAGGAAGGGAGGGAGGGGAGGGAGGGAGGGAGGAAGGGAGGGAAAGAGAAATCCACTATAATACTCTCTTTCTGGAAAAAAAATTTGATATTTATTTCAAACAACATTTAACATGTTCTGGTCTTTTTGACCATTCACTTTATTGGCAAGAATGTATCTTAATGAAATAATTAAGGTTTAGAAAAATATTTATTGCCAAAACTACTCATCATAGTATTATAATAAAAAAATTTGAGGTACATAAATATAACTTATATTAATGACCATTAAGAATTATGTTTTGAAGAAACATGGCTTAAGGTTAGATTCAAGATAAAAAGCTAAAAGAAAAAATAATCCAAAACTGTATGCAGACATGAATCCAACTGTGTTACACACACATACACCATACTCAAACACACACTCTGGAAGAAAATGCACTGAAATATTAACCACGTATTTCAGAGAGGCAGAATTATGGCTAATCTTTGTTTTCTTGTTATACCACTAAGGTTTAATCTCCATGAGAGCAAAAAGCACATCTGTCTTGTTCACTGCTATATTCTGAGCATGCCTCATATATAATAAGTGTTAAATAAATACAACTTAATTAATGAACATTTTTCTTTTTTCATTTTCTAAAATGATTATTTTCTAATAGGACAAATTTCATCATTATTAAAAAGTGTGTGTGTGTGTGTGTGTGTGTGTGTGTATGTGTAATCTATACTTGAATAAATTCTATCCACTCATTTGTAAATGGGCTAATTTTTGCATATGAGAATTTAGACATAATTCTAATTGAAAAGATTTTCCTCCTGAATTCAAACCTGTGCATCTAGAATATCAGAATTTTATTAGTTATTTCCTTGGCTCAACAAAGAATATTTAGGAAATATGTCTATTTCCTGTATCTTTTTGACTTTATATTTTCCCCATTACTCTTCATTTGCATACCAAACATACAGTTAGTTAGATAAGTAGATAGATAATGTATTTCAGAGAAATAAACTTGGGCATTTATTAAAGAAATGTTTTCACAGAGACACAGATTTTTGTTTTATAAATAAATATTTTAAATATATTTAAAATGAAGCTCTACATGATTATCAGGATTACTGAATTAGACTGTTCTTGTATTGCGATAAAGAAATACCCGAGATTGGGTAATTTATTAAGAAAAGAAGTTTAATTCATTCATGGTTCTGCAGGTTTTGCAGGAAGCATGGTGCTGGCATCTCCTCAGCTTCTGGAGAAGCCTCAGAAAGCTTACAATCATGGCAAAAGACAAAGAGGGAGCAGGCAGGTCATGTGGCCAAAGCAGGAGCATGAGAGAGAAAGTCATGTGTTTGGTGGGCCAAGGGAAAGGGGGATGCCTGCCACACACTTTTAAATGACCAGATCTCACTATCACAAAGATAGCACTAAGCCATGAGGGATACACCCCATGATTCAAGCACCTCCCACCAGGCCCCACCTCCAACACTGGGGATTATAATTCAACAGGAGATTTGGGCAGGGATAAATATGTAAACTATATCAATTACATAAAAATAAGAAGATTCACAATCAAAATTTTATTCACTAATACATGTGATCCTCCAGGAGAAACATTAGGTCCAAACAACAGATATTGACAAAACTCTCTGATCGCAATTGTGGAAGCTAAACTAGTGTAAGCACAAAGGATACTTAATGATTTGCTGAATCAGGAAACCATAGATACATATAGCTTCTAGCACAGTGAAATCAAGGGCTCAGACAATATCACAAGGGATGTTCTTCTCTCCATTTCATGATTGTTACTCTACCTAGCTACAATCTACACACAGGGTATCATCATGTGATAGTCAAGATGGCTACCAGCAAATCAATCACATCTTTCCAGCTTAAAATCTCCAGCTTATTATTTCCAGAAACAGAATTTCCCTCTCTAAGTCCACATGGAATACTCCGATCAATTCTATGGAATAGTCTGCTTGGCCCTTACCCATTGCTGGTCAACTCGAGGTTAAGAGTACAGTCCTCCAGACTACCAAGTCTATCGTGACACCAACTGCGATGAGTCTACCAAAGTGCAAAGTCAGAAAAACAGTTCCTACAAGACTGATCTCATTTCGGACATCAGCCACAAGTTTGGAGGTCCCCAGGGTGACCCTCACTTTAGACCATCTGGCTACAAATTTGGTAGATCCGATAATCACTCTCAGGTTCAATAATTTGTTACAACAACTCACAATACTCCGGAAAGTATTACACTTATGATTACATTCTTATTATAATAAAAGAATACAAGTAAGAACCAACCAAAAGAAAAGATGCACAGGGTGAAGTCTGGGATGGATCCAGATATGAAGCTTCCATCATCCTTAGTGGTGCATTACCCCAGCAGCACTAATATATGACAAAACCCAAACTTTTGAGTCCTAAGTTTTTATTGGGGTTTCATGGTATAGGCCTGATTAACTAAATAATCATCCACAAAGTTTAATTTAATTTCCAGCCTTTCACACTCTCCAAATGTCAGTTTGACATCACATGGTCTGAAAGACCTACAGAAGTCACTTGCTAACATATACTACCAGTTATGGTCCAAGGTGTCCACCATCAATAACAAAGAAAATCTAAGCAGGAAATGCAAAGGATTAGAAGTTTCCTCTCAGGAACTGGAATCAAAGATCAGACCTCTGTTTGAGCTGAGGCCAAATTCTTTATTACACAGCCCCATTTGCGCATCCCTAAAAGAATCAATCATTAAGGCTTCATTAATCAAATAATCTGATTGGCCAAACTGGATCATGTTTATATCGCAATGGTGAAAATACATGGTGCTAATGAGGAAGTTCCTGGAAGGTACTGTAAGAAGAAAGCTAGAACAATATACATAAATGACAGATATAACCTGCAGCCACAGTTGTCCACAATTGGTCATAAATATTACCTCATTACCTAATAATATTCATACTTTAAAAAATAATGGGAGTCTCAGGGGAAGTAGGAAAATTTATTCTAAACATCACAGGACTAGAAACTAAAGAGAAATCCTTCTAAGTAAAACATTAAACATGCATATAAGAAAGCTATTTGAAGAGTATGGTTTCAACACATATTTGTTTGTTTTGTTGTTGTGGTGGTGGTTGTTTTTTAAGGCAGTCTCTCTCTGTCACCTGTGGAATGTAGTGGCACAAACTCAGCTCACTGCAACCTCTGCCTCCCAGGTTCAAGTGATTCTTCTGCCTCAGCCTCCCAAGTACTTGGGATTAAAGGCACCAGCCACCATGCCCAGCTAATTTTTGTTTTTTTAGTAGAGATGAGGTTTAACCATGTTGGCCAGGCTGATCTCAAACTCCTGACCACAAGTGACCACCCACCTCAGCCTCCCAAAGTGCTGGGATTACAGGTATGAGCCACTGCACCCAGCCCATATTTCCTTGTAGCATAAACTTTATATCAGGAATACACTTTTTCTTTTCTTCTTTGTTTTGAACCATAATGCCTAAAAAAATACAACTGCTTTTATCAAAGAAACACATCATTCTAAGCCTCAGTTTTCTTATTTGCAAAATGAGGCTATTATTTATTTACCATAAGATTTTTAAGAAGATTAAAGAAAATGTTTGCTAAGTACCAGTAATGACATCTAATATCTGATAGTGTCAAACTGATACCTGTTGCTGCTGCTGCTCCAAATAAAATGCCACAATTCATATATAGGAAGCAAGATAACCAAATCGGAATGATCCTTACCTGGGAGAGGCATAACTCAGATGAATCACTTTTTAGTGCTTCAGAAGGACAGCACTGCTAGTCCATAAAGGAAAGACATTTCACTTGGGAAACAAATGTTCTGACATCAGCCACTTTTCCACCACTTTTCGTGCTGAGCAACCATGGTTAAGACATTTTACCTCTGTGGACCTCAACTATTTCATTTGTAAGGTGCAAATAATTACAGTACTTTCTTTACTATCTTACAGGATTCTTCATGTGAATTGTTGAGAAAACATTATGTTAAAAGAGTAGCATTACTAGTTTTATGACTATCTTTTACTTTGTCCCTACAAAGTTACTCAATTAAGTAAAATATGTAAATCTCAGTGCTTGCATAATTATATTGAGATAAAAGTTATTATCTTTACCACTCTCCAAACATAAACAGTACCTTACCATATATAGATAGATAGCTGCAAGCTTGTATATTTAGCTAAATTAATAGCAGAACTAACCAATGCCATTCGTTTCAACTGGAATATTGACACTAGCACAGTATGACAGAATTATGAACACCATTTTATGAATACCCAAGGTCCAAGTTCCTTGGGAACAAATATTTCAGGCCACATAAGGTATATTTAGTTTTGTTATATTAAGGAATATATTATTTAAACAGTCACTTTTACCCTGAAAGTATTAAAAAAGAATGTCTAATTCATGACCAAAGAATAATCTAGTCCCTGAGAAAAGCTTCCTCATTAATGATAGCATCTTCCCTTTTCCAACTGAAAATGTCAAAGGGCTATGCTGATGTAATTTTCCACATGGTCTAAGAGTCATAGTACTTCAAAGACATTGCTTCAAAGCCAGACGCCCAGCCTGGACATTTTCAAGCCATCTTTGACTCCCCCATCCCCTCAAGCCCTCCCATTCAATCAGTTGTCAAGTCTCTTGAGTTTTTCTTAAACTATCCATCACATCTATTTCTTTATGTCCATTTGCTCTGCCACCATCACAGTCTAAGTCATCACCATTGGCCAAAACTCCATTGTCTCCTCCAGTTTCTTCTCCCTTCAATTCAGTCTAAAAGTTCATACCCATAGATCTCCCTAAAGTACTATTTACAACCTGCCACATCCTTACCCAAGAGTCTTATAATCCAGGCAATCATTTGATTCCACAGGAGAAGATTTCAAAAACCATTGATACCTAAGCTGTACCTGAAGAGGTTCTGATTTAATTCATCTGCGCTGGAGCCAGTCATTAATTTTTCTTTAAAAGCTCCTCAGGTGCTTCTAATGTGCAGCCAGGTTTGCAAAACTGTGACAAATCTCTGTTGCCTATCACATCAGGGCTAGAATTCCTGTAGCAGACCCTGCCAGTGCTCTGCTCAGATTCCTTCCCATCTCCCCTTTGACCTTTCTGTGTGTCCATCCCCTGGCATCACTGTGTTTTGCTTCTAATGGCCCATGGCACCTGATACTTTCTTCTGAGCTACTTTATCCCTGGAAGTTTACCAGGCCTTGGAATAGCCCTTAGTTAATTCCTAAAGTGGAAGTGTGAATACCTGTCTCCCTTGCCTGGGTCTTCACATACTCTGAGATGTAATTTATACTTGAGAACTCCCTGGCAGGATCAGGCTGAGACTAAGACTTTGCCTAAACATACACACACCCTTGCTTGGCTTCTTCCCCTTCCCTCCACTCCTTTATAAATCTCTTCTGGAAGCACTTACTTAAGAAATCACTTGCTCACAAATACTCATCACAGGATCTGCTTACGAAGATCCAAGCTAACATAGCACCTTTATCAAAACAGTGCATGGTCCCACCAAGTTTTCTACAATTATCCATCATCCACCAGAAGAACTAGTTTCCTCATGACCTGTGCTTATTTCACACTACTCTTTTAGCCCATTTCCCCCAACCCAAGGTGCCTCTTCCCTGCCTCTTGAGACCGTCCATACTTCCTACCTTTCAAAAACAAGCTCTAGATATCCCTCTACCCCATGCATAGGTCAAGGGCATGCCCATGTTAGGTCCTCAAGAATCATGGATTGCACTGGTGACTCATCCTCCATGAAACTTACTGACAACTCTAGCACACATAATGCTGTCTTCCCTAACTTCTTCCATATTTCATGTCAAATCCACACTCATTCATTATTTCATTCAACCAATATTTGTGTGATTACCATGTACCAGGAACTGTGTTCATCCTGGGGAATTAAATGATAAGTGAGGATATTTCTGCCCCCATGGAGCTTATAGTTAAGTGTACAGGCTTTAGCAAATACTCATTCAAATATATACTAATTTATAACAATGAAAACCTAAGGAGAGACATATGGTGTTATGAAAGAACATAAGAGTTGTAAATGTCCTTATCTAGGACTTCTCTGAATAAATAATGAAGAAATAGTCACCTAAAAGTATACTCCTGTTCTCTCTGTTAGGGATTTTCCTTGGATCTTGCCCTGCCAAAACTGCATACAAATTGTGTGTGACTGTGTATTATTCTTTCAATAAATTATCAAGGGTCTATGAACCCAAATTTTATACAAAACCAATCTTGTAGATAAACAATGCCTTGTTTATTAACGGTCTCCTCTATGTGCCTTGTTTGTGGGTCCCTGTTTATAGAAATGTTTGCGTTATTCTTTCATATCTGATATCATTTAGCATAATTCAGACACACGCTTATCACTTAACAAATACTTGTTTTCCTCCCTGTTTTCAGCCCCTTTCTAAAGAACTCAGACTCTCAAAAGCAAATAGAAAAGTGTCTATATTTTCTTACTGAATTAGAGCCCATTTTGAGTAGCTATGGGTGAGGTGAAAATGATTATCTTGCTTTTGTTTGGGTACCAGGAAAACAGGAGCAACAAAATAGGATTTGCATGTTAAAACTTGCTTCTGTTAGACTAGTGCCAAACAATTGTCACTACATTGCTTCTCAGTTCTTTCTCTTCAGGGAATTAACACTTTTATTCTAAGAACTCCCTGCTGCTTCCCCACCATCCCCAAACTCTAACTACTCTAAAAAGACCTTATCAGGTAAAAGCAGAAAACATTCATTTCTTACACAAAAAGATGAAAGCTGATGACTTAATCAGTTATGTTGATCAGTTTTTTAGAAAAACAAAATGGAAATTAAAATTTCATTTCTAATGCCAATAGAAAACATTTGTGACTATATGTACACTTAAAATGGGTTTCATATGTGTATACACTAAAAAATAGGCATTTATAAATGCTAGAAATATGTTTTCAATATATATATTAATAAATGCATTTATGGTGTTACATATAGATAACGGTATCTGTAAGCTACAATTTCTTATTCATGTTAATAAATATGCAAACAGAAATTAATAAATAAGATTATAACAGATTCCCATATATGCCCAAAGCACTATTAAAAATGTAACAGTTTCAACAACTTGTACCTGAATCTCAATAACGATGTGAAATATGCAAAACATAGAAGCCACAGAAAAATATTAAAACAATGGAATAATTAATTGAATAATCAAAGGACAAAAAAGGCTTTAAGTTTATTGCATACACCCATTAAAGATCTAAAGAAAGAAAAAGATTTGTATAATTTCATATTCTCATTTTATGCTTTTCTTAAATATCAAGCCCACTAAGTTTCAAAGACAGGTTGTTAATGAAATATCCTGAACAGATGATACTATATACAAACATCAATATTTAGATAGACTGCTACTCTTGAATGGTCCAGGAACCAAATGCCAGATTTATTTTTTTTCCCCATAGGTTACCAAACCTTGTTCCCCAGTACCCCTGCTTAGCACTTCCATCATAGGTGTGTGATAAAGGGAAAGAAAGTTAGATGTAAAAATATTGGCACTTAATAACAACACAGGAATAAAGGCTGATAGAGTAGGCTGAAATCCAAAGTTCATTCTCAAAGCAAGATTTGATTTATAGTTTTTTACTGGTTAGTGTCCCTTTCTTGTTAGCATCTGTGATTGAATGTATGCTAAGTACTTACATATTAGAAACCAAGCCTCCCAGATAACTGCAAGAAGAAAGTATGAAATACAGAATTACCTTCCCATTCAGGGAATGATGACAAGGAATGAGGGAGTCCATACTAATATTGCCATCTATTGATTCTACTTTGGGGGGCCTTTTGGCTTAAATCAGTGGTTCTTAACATTTTTTATACTCCCAGAAACATCATACTCTCATGAAAATATGGGATTCTCCATGTTTACCCTACCCCCTTTTCTACTGTTTCAATTCAAGTAAATGAAAGATGATTTTACTATAATGCTAGCTTTGATTGAGCTCTCATTTTTTAAATTAAAATTTAATCTTAAACATCAGTATTTTAATTATTAATGGCAAACTATCTGCTACACAGTTCATGAGTGATGAAGACTGATCAATATGTTGACAATCTGAAGGAGACAGTTGCTGGCCTTAAACAATTAACAACTAACTTGCCTATTCTAAGCGAAAGACTAGAAAGTATCTTGCATGATATCACAGAAGTGATAGAATACATAGAAGCCATTTCGTCTCCTATTTGAGAACTATTCTCTCTGGAACTCTTCTAATACATGTGAGAACAGGTATTAAAACATTATCATAATTTTTCTTTCCTCCATGCTGACAGTTTTAGCCATGGTGAGGGGAAATGAAGTTGATGGTAATTACAGTAGAAAGGAGACAGACTTATGAATAATAAGAGGAAGGAAGTTTCATATATGTATTGTATAAGCAATATGATTATGGATGTCTGCTACAAAACCATGTCTAGAGGTCAGAAAAATGGCAGTTTCACTGTGCCTCAAGAAAGTTCACCGGGCTGTCACTGACCAGGAAAGTTTCACTGAAGTCTCTGAAACACTTAGGGATAGGCCCTAAGTGTTCACTTCATTGTCAGCCCAGTAGTTGCATTGTTCAAACAGGATTTACACTTGGGTGGCTTTCACCATGCAAATGAAACTACCCAAGAATTTTTTATTAACAATAAATTTTGTAATTGGCATATTAATTCCCACTCCCTACCCTTACTCACAAGCCAAGGCACTCCTCCAGTGACTACCATTAAGCGTTTCGTAGAATTATAAACTTGGAGAGATTTTTAAAGGAGAGACGGATTGAACGCCAGGTGGGATTTAGCCAGAGCTGTCACAGCTCTGGTTGTTACCCCTCATAATCCATCTTGCTGAATCAAAAAGCAAACTGTGAACAAACAGCTTAGGCAGTTTGTTTGAAGATACACTCCTGTCTTTCTAGGAGAGATTAAGTCATGGCTACAGTTTGTTTGAAAAATGATTATCCACATGAAAATTATTAAATCCATGTGGCATCTATTTGAGTCAAAATGTTTTATAACTTTTCATCTCTGGATCACAGTGATAGTAATGCTGTAGTTTTTATACTGAAACAAACCCTCTCCACAGTCTTTCATAACATTGTCAGATTTTTCGCATTTGCCGCAAGAATACAGGAGATGTTGACTTTTAAACAATAAGGATTCAGGCTCTGCTTTTAAAGAAGAATCACAGCAGTGTAAGATGTGGAGAGAAGGGGATTATTTTTAGAATTTATTCCAAACACTGGGCTTCATGAAAGCTACATTCATGCCCTGCTGCAACAGGGGAGAGAGATTAGGTGGCTGAGAGCTTGAATAAAAGGGAAGAATAAAACCAACCCGGTGATACAGTTCAGAAGTACAGTGTTTTCCCATTGAATGGAGTAATGGTAAATGGATCTAAATTTTGGAACTCAATATCTCTTTATATTCTTAAGCATTCTGCCTCCTTTGTATCATGAAATACTGAATTTCTCATACTCAAAGTACTTTTGGCATTCAAGTAATTATTGCATCAAGATGATGGGAGGGAGGTTATTCAACAAACACTAAATGGTCACTACATATCAAGTACTATAGTTGGTCTTGGATTAACAGGATTAATAAAAATGCTGCCCCCTGTCTTCTTTTTGTTTTTTCCTTACCTGTCTGCAAAAGCCCCTGTCTTCTTGAGCTCTCTGTCTAGTAAGGCAGACAGAAGGTAAACAGTAGATTACTAAGCACTGTGATAAAGACCACATGGAAGAAGGATAATCATTAGGTTGAACTAATAAGCTGAACTCCATAGCATGTAGGGGGGAAAATTTTCATTTGTTCCCCTCACAGACCCCTTATAAGCCATCTGTAGACTTATTTTTCTCTTGCCCTTTGAAGGAAATACTAGGTGAGCGAAGGTCCCAGAATGTTCTTAAACATTCTTTTTTTAAGTCATTCTTAGTGCCAAGAATAATCTAGCTCAGTAATTAAAACGTCCTATACGATGTACTCATCAAAACACCAACTTCACTTTAAGTTAAAATGTATTCCTTCTGCCAAAATGGTAGTGCTTTTAGGCAGGAAGATCTAGAGTAGAAGAGGAGAGGATATAACCTTTTCCTCCATTTGCCCACCTTGCAATTTCTTACCCAACCAACCCCATCTCCACACACAAAGCTGTTTACTTCACTTCATTGTCAGCCCAGTGCTTGCATTGTTCAAACAGGATTTACATTTCACTATGCAAATGAAACAACCCAAGAATTTTTTATTAACAATAAATTTTTTCATTGGCATATGCATGCTTTCATCTAGGATGGAGTCAGGCAAAGAGAGGAGAAGGAAGTATCAGGAAATGTCTTAACTTGATTGACACTATTGGAACCCGAACATAACAGATTATTTCTCTCAGAAAGGGTTTTAATTTATTTATCACACAAATATTAATGGGACACCAATCACTTTCTAGGCACTGTTCTAAACACAGGAGGCACGTAATAAGAAAATCAAAGTTCCTGATTGCATGGAGTTTATAATCTAGTAGGGGCTATAAGTAAGCATACTGTATATAGTATATATATGTATATACTATATATATATATAAAACATATTATATTTAAAATACATTAGACAGTGGCAAGTTCTATAGAGAAAAATTAACCAGATAAGAGAGACAAGAAGTGTGAAAAGGTAAGTGCTATTTTACTTAAGGTGGTCAGGAAAGCTTTCTCTGATAAAGTGATGCTTGCATAGAAAACTGAACAAAATGGAAGGATCTAACCAGGCAGATATCATGGTATAGGGCATGCTGGCCTCAGGGAATAACAACGGCAAAGGCCCTGAGGTAGGCAAATGCTTGGTACTTTAAAAGAATAGCAAGAAGGCCAGTAGTGATACTAGAGTAGAATAAGTAAAGGAAAGATTCTGGAAATGGGTCTACAGAAATAGAGGGAAGTTAGATCATAGAGAAGGTACTCAAAAGCTATTGGCCTTTTTTTCTGAGTTGAAAAAGAAGCTTCTGAAAGTTCTGAGCAGAGAAGTGGCATAATATATATTTGAAAAAGATCACTCTGGCTTCAAGGTGCAAGCATGGAACCAGGAGGACAATTAAGATGCTGCTACAAGAATTCAGGCAAGAGATGATGGTGGCTTGATCAATTAAAATAGATGACAAGGAAAGAGAATTGGACAGATCCTGGATATATTATAAAGGATCTGAGGATGAACCAATTACAGAGCATAAGAAAGAGAAAGAAGTCAAAGTTGACTCCAGAGTTTCTTGCCTGAGAAACTCGAAAGATGTTGTCATTTACTGAGATAGGAGAAAATGTGAGAGAATAAGATTTGACCTTAAAAAGAAACAAACACAAGGGTTTGGTTCTGTACATATTAAGTTTAGCTTCCTTTTTGACATCTAAAACTAATATAGAAGTACACTGTTTGATACAAAGTTGGACTTCAGTTCAGAGACATTCAGCCTCATCAGCATATATTAATACATAGTATTTACAAACATAGAAAAGGCAATTGTGTGAATGGAGAAATGTCAGGCCAAAAACATGAAAAAGAATAGTTGATACTGCATTTAAAATATCTGCAGTTATTAGGAAGAAATATAAGATAATGAATCAAATATCAGCTTTAAAGATTATTTAATTAAAACATATAAATGTGAAAAGTATATAACGTTTTATATCTAATTTTAATGTTAATCATAAATCTTGGAAACTAAAATGGTAGATGGTCACTTAAACAATTATCACAAAGACTTTCCAACTAAAGAGAAAATGTTTTAAATAAATGCTTAAAATAAACCCTCAGAGTTGCTCATAGTTGAACCTTGAAATCAGTTGCTATTACTTTCATTAAAGATGTAAAGTCACTAAGATATTTTATAAAGTTCCATATCACGTAATTCATTTTTATCATTATGCTTTAAAAAGCATAAAAATATAATTATCTCCTGAGATATCAAATTAGGATTTTGCTTCTCTTGGTAGTGATAACACAGTATAAATATCTACAAATGTGAAATTAGAGATTTTACTCCTTTTGATATGTTCTAAGAGGATACCTTCAGATTCAACTGTCAAATAAAGCTCTATCATCCATGCTTTCATGTTGCATGATTACTGCCACTAGTATACCCCAAGTGAGAGAAAGAATTAATATCAGTCTATCAAACATCTCAAGTGTTCCTTGTTTTAAGAATAAGAGCTAGATTTCTCACTGCTGGAAAAACAGAGAAGAGAAAGAAAGAAAACTAAAATGAACACAGTGGTGTTGGATATTTGGTAGGAATTTTAGGTATGGGTGTGAATTCATAGTTTTCAATGTATATAGATAGGTACAGAAATATACATATTATAGAATAGATAGACAGATAGATAGATCTGTACACTGAGAAAGCATGACAGCACTGATACCCTAATAGCAATGAACACAATTAGTATCCATATGTTGGCTTCTAAATATCATTGTCCAGCAAATGAAAGCAGGGTATCTTGGAGAAATGGCTAATTCTAGAATTTGCGCAGGAAAAATACAAGATTGCCCGAACACATATTGCTGGATAACAAAGTAAGAAAATGTTCAAACAATGATGGAGATATGTCAAAAGGACCCAGACGTCAGTTGGAAGGGGCTCCTACTATTCAACCATATGACAATATGAACATCAAAATAATTATAGTAACAGATTATCATTAAATAAAATTGAAAACCGTGAGTCCATATGAATATAAATGAATGAATAAATGAAAAGTTTGATGAATAACAAAATATTTATAGTCTCAAAGTACACAAAACAGTAATTACAAAAAAGATGAGAGAACTTCACAATGTTAAAGTCTAGCGGATAACACTTAACAAGCAATTAAACTGAAAAACATCAGAAATAGGATTATAAATCATATATCACCTGATAGTGTAAAATGAGAAGTTGGACTAACTGGTATGCTATTTATACCAAAGGCATATATCATGAAACCAAACATGAGGAAATATCAGACATACACAAATTGAAAGGCATATTTAAATATTAACAGCTGGCATGTAATATTTAACACTCAATGAAAGTAAAGCACCACCTGTTGATTTTTGTTTTAACTCATACCTTTAAAGGAATTCCCAAAGAATGTTTATAGCTAACTTGGAATTTCTAACCTCAGCTCTGGGAGAGGATTTTTTCTGAACGATTATTATCTAAAGTGTGTTGTTGCTTTAGGGTCACAGCATGCTTGTGTATGTCTGTTACCATGTCACTGTGGTCTTATGCCAAGTGCCCTTAGGGAACTTGAATCTTTCCGATAGACCACGTTTGAGATAGTTGAGTCACTGTGCAGTGTAGCCCACGCTTGAGGGGGATGAATGTATGTGCACTGTCACTTTGCTCTGGGTGGAAGTAGGTTCTTGTTTACTTGTTTTCTCTGTGCTTGTTCCTACAGCCCCTTTTTCTTATGTTGCTCAGTCTCCCTTTCCCTTCTTGGTGTTTACACATCTCAGACCCTTTGGCCAAACCCTTGCCAATTAACAGTATTTTGGTTCTCAGTTCTCACCGTTCCCTCTGGTCGAGGAGCCTTTGAATAAAAATGCACATAGCTATGGAGTGCTGTTTTGCTGGAAAAGGTGACCTTCCAACTTCATGTCAACTTCTGGCTCCTCAAACTGTAGGTTGGCAGTAAGGTAGGGAAGTTGATTTCCCATTTCTCACTGAGCAGATTGTGAACATTTCCATATGGATTTTCTATTGTTAATGTTACTCTGATTCTTTGTTTTAAAATAAAAATTCTAAATATACACAAAAAAACGAACAAACAAAAAAAGAAAGCAAAGCACCAATTGAGTCTGTTCAAGATGAGAGAGTACTTTTCATTACATAATTTTTCCGTTCTTTTTTTTTAACGTGCATTTATTTTCTATTCAAACTATATATATATTACAATTTTTAAATAAATAATAATACATGTTTTTTAAATAAATAATAATACATGTTTTTTAAATATAAATAGTCCGACACAGAAATTTCATTTCTAGGCATAGGTATACTCAAGAGAAGCACTTGAAAGTATGCACAATAAAAATATATAGAAGGAGGCTCATGGCAGCATTGTTAATAATAATAAAAAATAGGAAATAAATATTTAACAATCTAAAAAATATGGACTATTCATTTAAAGAAATACTACACAGCAGTTAAAAAGCATGAGGTACTTCTATATGCTCTATTTTAGGTAGAATGACACGATATTTGTTGAAAAGAACCACGCTGTAAATTAATATGCATAATGTGATCTTTTTATGTAAAATGAATGAACTATAAATATTCTAGGTCAACACACAGCACAGAATGCAATGCACACCACAGTGAAAATGATGATAATAGTTTACCTCCTAGAAAGCGATGATTGATGGAGGTATTCAGACTTATAGAGACTGTTTTTTTTTTTAACTCAGATAATGATGCATTACTTACATGAAAAAAAAAAATAATTAAAAGAAAATAACACCTGTCCTAAAGAAAGTGATTTCAGGACTATCTGGCAGAGAGATGAGATTTTGTTAGACAGGAAGGATTAAAGGGAATTGGATGAGGCATATTTCAAGTAGAGCTTTTTAAATACTGGTTATAGGATAGACCATGAAGTCTGCATTTAAGAGGGAGGAAAATAAGGCAAGAACATAGTAGATAGATAAGTAGAAAAATTAATGACCCAGAGTGAAAATTTGACAAATTTGAAGGCCTAAGCTGGAATGATAGGAGGATGAGGTCAAAGGGTGGAATATCAGGCTTTATTATTACAGATGTAGGGGTGGTTTTGATGAGGCCGGGCATGGTGGCTCATGCCTGTAATCCCAGCACTTTAGGAGGCCAAGGCAGGTGGATCACTTGAGGTCAGGAATTCAAGACCAACCTGGCCTATATGGTAAAACTTGTCTCTACTAATAAATAAATAGCGGGTATTGTGGCACATGCCTTTAATCTCAGCTATTCAGGAGGCTGAGGCAGAAGAATTGCTTAAACCCAGTAGGCAGAGGTTGCAGTGAGCCAAGAACATGCCACTGCACACCAGCCAGGGTGACTAAGCAAAACTTTGCCTCCAAAAAGAGGTGTTTCTGACGATAATTTAGATGTTTCTGATGATGGCTTCTGGGTTTGGCAGTAACTGAACCGGAATGGAGTTAAAGAACCCTAAGACGGAATGACAGAGGAATTAAGAGGCCAGGTTATTGCCAAGTCTATCCACATGGATGTTTGGGTCCTCCACTGATTCTCTACCTCCACAAGTTCTTTACCTTGGGCTTCATTCCAATTTTGTCATTCTTAAGGCTTTCATGGAATCTGAATTATTTCTGCAATCCTAAGTTTGAGACACTGCAGGTCAGTGGCATAAGCACGAACAGGAAAACAGAAGGATGGCTGTGTGAGGGAGCTGTAGTGGACATCTGTTGCTTTGTTTTGTTTTGTTTTGCTTTGACACCAAGCATTCACAAATTTTTCTGGAAAACCTACCTCAAGTGCCCTCTAGAAAACAAACCTCATGGTCAGAAACAGTGGCTCACACCTGCAATCCCCGTACTTTGGGAGGCCAAGGCAGGTGGATCATCTGAAGTCAGGAGTTCAAGACCAGTCTGGTCAACATGGTGAAAACCTGTCTTTACTAAATATACAAAAATTAGCCGGACATGCTGGCGGGCATCTAAAATCTCAGCTACTTGGGAGACTGAGTCAGGAAAATCGCTTGAACCCAGGAGGCTGGGGTTGCAGTTAGCTGAGATCGTGCCATTGCACTCCAGTGTATGCAACAAGAGCAAAACTTCGTCTCAAAAAAAAAAAGAAAGAAAAGAAAATTCACCTCATGTGTTAGTCACAGTCTATATAAGTGGAGTTGCCTTCTCTTCAGACCCCTAACATTTTAAGGGTGGGTATGTGCACACTCTTGGCCATAAGGAGCATTCTGTAACGCTCCATAGTGAGCGCCCAAATATCTGTAACCATCATGCATAGTTCAGTAGTCCAGGACTCACCTCTGGATCATGAGCTGCAGGTGTTCTAGATGATATCTATTATATTCCAGTAAGCACACGAAGATCATAGGTGACACCTCCATCCTGATAGGTGCACCGTATACACTAAGGGAAGATCTTGCATGTTGCCATCAACATGGCTGCTGAGAAGGCACAAAGATCATCTTCTCTAAGGAGAGGGGAGGTCACGCTTGACAACAGTCTTGCAGATACTGTTGTAGTACTTAAAGAACAGCCCTGTGTACACTTCTGCCAAAATGGCATATCTAAGCTCTGCAATGCCCTTGTAAACCTCAAGGGGGTGGTGCCTAGATCCAGATTGAGAAAGGGTCGTGATATGGACATGATGGGGCACGAATCTTTTTCCACCAGCAGGGTCATCCTTTCCTATCTTCACTTTTTTCTTACTTTCTCATTCATTCTAAGGTACTTTTTTCTTTACTCTCAGCTTAATTTTACCCTATGAGGTAGGTGGTTGCCTGGTCAACATTGCCGCCACAGACAGCTAGGGGATTGTTTTGCTCTGTAAAAATGTCATCAATCAGCCGGGCACGGTGGCTCACAACTGTAATCCCAGCACTTTGGGAGGCCAAGGCAAGAGTATCATTTGAGATCAGCAGTTGGAGAGCAGCCTGGGCAACATGGTGAAACTCTGTCTCTACTAAATACACAAAAATTAGCCAGGCGTGGAATTACAGGGGCGTGCCTGTAATTCCAGCTACTCAGGAGGTTGAGGCAGGAGAATCACTTGAGCCTAGAAGGCTGAGGTTGCAGTGAGCTGAGATCACACCACTGCACTACAGTTTGGGCAACAGAGACCCTGTCTCAAAAAAAAAAAAGTCATCAATCCAGGCAGCCTGGAGAAACACCCAAGGAGGCAAACTACTTCCCCAAAGTGACTTTTTAGTAGAAAAGCCTCAACACTGAGGTCAAAATATGCTTCCCTAAATTATAAGCATGCCCTATTTCTCAGATTCTTAAGCAATACCCACAGTGTTCCTAACACCCTACCCCAACCAGCAATACTCTCAACACTCCACCAATTTACATGATCCTCTGGTCACTGATAACTTTTTTAAAATAGTGACTAAACTATTATTTCTGAAAAATATACCTGTCCTTAACCCTCTCTTTACAAACGGAAGGCCTGTCTTCCTCACTGCTCTAAATATGAAGCAATAAATGGAGAGGAAGGTGCAGGCTGCCATACCATATCAGTAAGTCTCAAGCAAAGAGGCAGAAAAAAGCCCATCTCCTCAGACTTCATCAGGGAGAGAAGGGTCTTTTGGAGGCACATGATACTCATTCCTCCACAAGAGCTCCAGGAGATTGGTCACCTTTTAGAAGTCAAAGGAGGCAGTCAGTAAGAGTTGAACTAACTCCTACCTTTCACTAAACACAAGCTTGGGTTACTCAAAATCTATACCCCACAACACAATACACACAAAAGACATCATTCTTATTAGAACATTTATTGGGGAAAACCAATATTCTCCACAGGGAGTGAATTATTTTGTGGGGGGGGGAATTTTCCTCCCTGGAAATGCTTTGGAATAACTTTCTGTGTAATTAATAATGACAAATCACTGAACACAGTGCTTTTAGCAGTGGTTGGGACGGCTGGAGGCACTGGGTCAACTTGACACTGGCAAGTGGGATCTGGTTGGGGCACAGGATTCCTGTGGGGCATGGATTAGGGATGCCTTTGATACAGTATCTTGCCTTTAAATGCCTCAACTTTCTGGGGCTGTCTGCTCTTGTCTATGATTTGTCTAATCCTTGTCGGATAATTCTGGCCAACTAAGATAGCTTGTTGGCTACAAGATTTGCTACATGTCACTTTGCAGGAGGGAGCCATGTAGTTGCAGGGATAGCCCTGGACAGGCTCTGCTCTGGCCTGCAGTACTGGCTTGTGCTGAGCTTTCCCAAGCTCCACTGGGGGAGGAAAGGGGCTCTTGGGGACAGGTGATATCTATCCCATCCCTATGCCCTAGCTTCTCCTTTAGGAACTTTACAATGTCAGTCTTAATTTTCTGAGCTTCAGTAATCCCAGTAAAGGCAGCTCTACTCTTAACTCGACCTCTATTCTGCACAGATGATGACAGGGAGCTACCCATTTCCTGGGAACTTTCTTGTTCCTCACATGTTATGCTTAGTTTCTTAAACCTCTGAAAAAAGGTCTTCATCCATTTTCTGAAAAGGTTTTCAGGAGGAGGCTGTGTTGTTAAGGTTGGGGAAGATTTTCTCCCAAGCACCTCCCCTGATGTCTTCTTTTGAACAGGCTGGCTCTTTCTCCTGGGTAGGGATGTCCCCAACCCTGCATCCCCTCCACCAAGCTCTCCTCCTTTGGGTCTCAGAGAGCTCACTCTCTTTGTAGCTGGTGGGAAATTCTTAACTTGGCAATTCTGTAAGACATGCTTAGGGACCGTGGGCTCCTGTTGCTGTTCCATACAGATCCCTCTGTCCTCCACATGGACATTCAGCACCTGGGAAGTTGCCATGTTCCCACTGGACATGCCCTGGGCATGAGTCAGTAAGCCCTTGGAAGTCAAGTTATCTAAGGCAAGAGACATGTCAGTGAAATGGGTTTGAGCTTGGCTATGCTCCCCTCTGGGCCAACTTTAACTCACTCAGCATCTGATGTTTAAGCTCCTCTTCCTTGAACATCTCCTTAGACCCACTGGTGACAGGAAAGGTCTTTCTACTGCCCTGAAGCCTTTCCATGTTATTACTGAAACTCACTTTTTTATCCATTGACTCACTGCCAACCTCAGCTTGCATTATGGGCATCTCTGGATTGCTCCTACTAGCTAGTACAGTCTGTTTCTGACTGACTTCGTCTATGATGCTGTGTGTGCAGGGCAGAAAACTCTGTCTGCCATCATCAGATGTCCGGATACTTTCTGAAAGCTGATGATCAGGATCAGAGAATTCTCTTTGAGGGTCCCCTGTCTTTCTTTGCCCACAGGTGAGGTGACAGGGTCAGGACGATCCAGGACAAGGACTGAGCTTGTTGTTCCCAACTTTTCTCCTTGAAAAGTACTGCATCTAAGAGACTTACAGACCCCATCTTTGGAATCTCTCTGAGAAATGAATGTGGCTGAGGAGAGAAGGTCAAAATGGGAAAAGGAGCTGGAAAGGTCCTCTTTCGATTTACAGATTTCTATGGATTCAAGGACCTTGCTGGGAAGACCCCACAGCATCCTCATATGGAAAGATTTAATATGGGCTTCCAACATCTTTTGTTTGTTGGAACCAAGGAAGGACATCTCCTGGGAAGTATCAACGCAGTGGTCCTCACCCACCGCTGCTGCCAAATTTCGATGGTTTGTTTGGCTATGGGATTTTTCAGGAAGAGACATTGTCTGCTTGACTGAATGCCATGAACTACGCACACTCCCAGGCACTCGACCCTCATCGATTTCCTCAACTTTCTTGCTCAAATGTACTGTCAGGGCATTTGCAAGTTGTTTCTGACCTAGGCTCACCCCTAAATCATTCCCTGGCAGATGCATCATATGACCTTCTAGGTCACTCTCAGAGTTAGAACTCAGATCCTTTTCTGAAGATGTCTCTGGTTCACGCAACAGATGATCTTTTGGGCCATTCTCCTGGCTGTATCCCTGAAACTTCCTCACATTCTCCAGGGAGAGCATATTTGAGCTTCTCTTGTGCAAGCTTCTAGGTTTCCTTGATTTAAAATTCTTGAGATCATTGTGGCTCTGACCCTCAACCGAAGAGCTATGTAAGGGTCCTTCATTGTTTTCTGACTCAGATACCTCTGAAAACGGGCTCTGAGGACGTAGCACTGACAGAGACTCATGGACTCGGCGGGGGCAGGCCCCATCTGTGCTGGATAAGCCTCTTTTGAAGGTGGTGCTCTAGTTTCTTCCTAAGCTCAGTGCTGAGTGGAAAATATCCAGGAATGATGGAGATGGGACCAAAAGCCTTAAAGGACTTGACCAATGCAAGACTGGGAGCTGGAGAACAAAACTCTTCCTGGGGATTTTTGAACCACAGAGGGTAAACCCCACACACGTTCCTGATCTTTCTGCAACACGTTCCGCTCCAGATGGTTAATTTCAGATGGCGTAAGATACTGTGCCTCATTCTGAGATTTATGAAAACACACTCCACAGATCCCAATCTGGAATAGAGGACTAGGTAGTTGGGCTGTGAGTGGAGATGGATGTTGAGCCAGGGACTGACATTGGGGCAGGGTTTGAGGCAAGGGTCGAGGCTGGGTAATAGGCAAGGACAGAGGTTGGGGTTGGGAAAGTACTGGGGATTCCTGGAATGCAGACATACTCGCAATTTCATTGAAGAATACAAACATGGAGGAACGGCCACGTTGGTCAAGAACAGTAGGATTCAGAGACTCGCTGTGCAGAGATGGGAGACCCCAGAAGAGCCGAACATATTTTTGCTCTAAATGGTCCTCAAAGCACTTAGAATCTGGGGGCTGCTGATGGATGTGCAGCTGCTCTACTTTCCTATTACTGGCCCCAAAAGGAAGGGAGCTTGCCAAGCCATGCTTATCAGCAATTGAGGCTAACATTTTCCCTGAAGAATTTAGTTGGTAGTTTGGCCTGAGATGTTTTGGGAAAGTTCCTGGTTTCTTTCCATTTTCCTTACACATCAGGAAATCGCCCCTTTTTTTGACTTGTCTCTCCAGAAGTGCCAGAATGTCATGGCTGAGAAATGAGAGGTTACCAGGCACTATGAGGTTGACCACAGAGTACCCCCCTAAAGAGGCCTCAGAAGAATGAAGGCTAAGGAGCTCTTGCATGAAATCAGATGGTACAAAATTGGAAGAAAAAGAGTCCTTGGCATGAGGCTGCCACCAGGAGAATTCTGCAGATGCAGGGCATGAATGGTCAATGTCTCCGATTGTAGGGGCAGAGGTGGCTGACCCACCAGAGCCACCTACAGATAACGTCTCTTTTCCAGAGGCTTCAGTATGGTGAGACTTGCTTTAGACTGAGTCACAGTGCAATCTTGCAGTCGTAAAGCAGAAGCGTTTGGTGGTTTGTAATGAAAATTACATGAATCACAGGGATTCATGGCCTGGGAAATATTTGGCAAAGAGTTCATATCTTGGGATAGAGTAGAGTCCAATGAAAAGATGGTGTTCAGAGACAAACTGGCCTCAGGTTGGAGATTGGGCTCCGCTCTCTGAATGTGATGTGGTGGGAGAAGGGGAAAGGGAAGCTGTTGGGGTGGGGAATGGTCTATAGGGAACTTGGAATCCAGGGCAGAAACAGGCTTTGGTGGCAGAGGGTCCCTCAGTGGTGAGGGTGAAAATAAGTCAGCTAAAGGGGTGATCAGGTCAGGTGAGAGAATGAAGGGGGGTGGTGGAGAAGGGTCAGGCCAAGGGGACACTATTAGGTCTTCTGGAGGGGTTGCTGAGGGGCAGAAGCCAGAGTGAATGATGACTCAGTCGCAGAAGCTGCAGAAGCCAAAGGGGACACAGAGGGAGCAGCATCTTTCAGGGACTCCCAACACAGCAGTCGCTGGACCTCAGCAGTTGTTCTGTTACACACCACACAGAGGGGGTCTGGGCATAACAGTCGACGAAAGCGGGTGGTATCATGATGCTGGCCCAGGGGGACTGCAGGAAGCAGGAGGTCTGAAGCTGCAGCCAGGACCAGAACAAGGAAAGGAGGGTCTGTTAGCCTGGCAGGGGTGGGGACCCTGGTGCCTGCTACCCGCTTCACATTGCCCCTGGCCTATGACCTCACCATGCACTCTATGGCCTCTCAATGCATTCATTCACATACACGTTCCTATGGCTACCCACTCCCACAACTACAGCAGGCTTCAAGAAATCCCTGAGGTGAATAGAATATGCTACAAAAAGGACTGGGGTGGGAACAAGACAGAAGGGAACGATTAATCACCTTTTCAGAATAGAAACCAGCTTCCTTTCCTCTTCTGCTTCTTTCTGGAAGGTTATCTGGTCTGGGAAACCATAACAGTATGTTATATGTAATGAAGGTAGAGGCACAGGGATCATACAGAAGTCGCTCTGTGGAAGATCCTTAGGATATTCAACTCTGATACCCCCAAGTATCAGTAGAAAGGGCAAACAGGTATTGATACTATTAACAAGTTCACATGTGTATGTGATATCATTTATAAAATTCCTTCACATACATTACCCCATTTGATGCTCAAAACCGCCACCAGAAACACAGATGTCAGTGGTTACCTCCAAGAGGAATCTGAGCATCGAGGAAGTCAAAGTACTTATGCAAAGTTGTGAGACAGAACCTCTGACTCCAAGCCAGCCAGTAGTCATTCCTCGATATCTAACTTGCCCACCTATTGGTCAACACCCAGTACCCAGGTCTATCACTCTGTCATGCCTATGGATGGGCAGAGCAGGGCCTCTGAGCAGTGTCTCAGGTCTGATCGCTTTTCTGTAAGTCTCTCTGCTGAGTGCTCTGTTTTCTGAGACTGTATCTGGTAACTGACATTCTAAGAAATCATGGGCCTGAGTCCTCATGACAGAAACAGGAAGGGTCACCCTTGAAGCTCAGATAGAGCAGGCTGACCTTACCTTTAAATGTCCCACCTTTCTTTCTCCTCCTGGCTCTGCCCTGACGCTGAGAACAAAAGAAAGACAATGAGAGGCTGGGACTCATTTATCTCACTCTCTATGAAGCTCATTCATTCATTCATTCATTCACTCATTACACAAGAATAACATGACCCCCTAATTAATGCTAATATGTTCCTGTTATCAATTATTAAAGGTGATCAAATATTTCTAATTTTTCCTTCTCTGAAAAACTCAAAGAGAATTTTGTCAGAGAAAGCCACACTTGATATGCTCAGTTAGCAGTCCTCAACAAGGGCACAGACTCAGAGACCAACAGTCACATCTGTGTTCCCTCATAGGAAAAGTGTCCCAGAGACAGAGCTCTGGCTCCAGCCTCTGTTCAGAGACTCTCAGCATTGCTCCCCTGGTCAACCCAATATGAAGGAGGGCTTGGTTGAATGAAGGTGACATGGGAATGTGACTCATGACCAAATTTCAGCAGAAACTGTCCTTCTTCAGAGAGACCACACTCTCTATATAGTCCAATCAGGGACCACAGAATTACTGTGTTTGGAATTTTATCTGGAACTCTCCACCAAAGCCAGCTAGGTAGTCTGTGAGCTTCGGATGGAAACTTTAGTCCTCCTGAAGCCCTAAGTCTACCCAAACTCTTCCAAAGAAGAGTGAAATTGTATCCTCCCTTCACACTTCCCACCTAACACCATCTCTCTGTACCAACCAAACTTACTTAGAAATGTGGGAATAGGATTGGGGAAACAACAACAGGGGAATCTCCCCTAGGTGTTCACCCACGGTTCCTTACCATTTGGATGTCATCATTTTTCCCGGGGGGGTGACAAATACAGGGTCAATAACACGTAGCACAAGTACAGCATAAACAACCCCAACCCACTCAAGCAGATGAAGTTGGGGTCAATATCCAAGCAATGTGCCAAGCCAGGGCTGAGCCCTGACTCAGTATAACTGTTCAGAAAACAGAGGATATTCTCCATGATCTGAATAGCATGGCTGCCTGAAGCAACTGAGCCTTGAGTTTGCCCAGGCTTAACTATAAGCCCAGGCCTGCATCACAGAGCATGGATGTCACAAAGGGTTTCTAAGGGTGGAGGGAGCAATAAGAGGAGGGTGTGTCCACAGCCCTGAACCCACCAGCCCAGCCGACCCCACCCCTCCTGTGCTCTCCAGGTCCCTCTGCCATACCCTGCCACTCCATTTCCCAACTCCATCCTTTCTTCATGTCATATATTTATCTTAATGGAATTTTCTGTTTGCTCCAACAGTAAACCAGGTATTACCCAAGTCCTGCTTTACTGTTTGGAGCCCTTAACTTCAAACCCACCAACACCACAGCCTTGAAAGCCTGAAATACTGCCTGGAATTTCTGTTGTACCCAGGCATTGGCACTCTCAGTATCACAAATGTCCTCCAATCCCTCTTATCTACAGAATGTTTTTGCCTTACATTAACCCAGATATGAAACTTAAAGTGACTTTATACTTACTTTGTTTTGTGAGTGTCAAACAGTAAATTTTTTACTTTAAAGTCAGCCTTAAGTATTTCCAATCAGAGGGACTGACTCGAATGATTAAAACTAATATTATCAAAGAAAAAGAGCTCACTGCCCAATTTGGGTTTTGAGAAAAGCAGGTTTTTATGGTAAATTAACCACAACGAGACAAGTGTCCAGCTCAAATCTGTCCCATGTGCTGGCTTTCATGCAGTCATTTTGTTAGAAAATATTTAGGGAGTGGCCTCTGGGATTAATAGGTGATTGGTGGAAGAAAGAGGAGGTCTGTAAAGTCCTCAGGCATGCACAGTTGTTTTTAATGCTACCTCATGGATCGCATGTGCATATTTGTGGGGGAGTTAGTTGAAAACATGGCAGAAATTTGGGCTGTGATGTCAGCCAGCTTATTCTGTGCAAACTTCAATTGGCAATATCAACTTTAATCCACTTTAGCCAGTTTTTTAATCTCACAAGCAGGGAGAGTTTTGGCATTTTAGTAAGTTGTTGTTGTTGTTTCTGTTGTTGTTTAATCTGCTATCCTATAAACTGAATATCTGTGTTGGTCATTGGTTTCTTTAACTCTGGGGCATGGTTTCACTATAATTCATTTTTAACATCTACAAAGTGAAAGTAAGTGTACAATAAATGTATATAACTAAACTTCAAGGGATCTTGGGGGTACATTTATAGCACTTATTTTTCTGAAGTTAGTGAAGTTTAAACTTTTCAAACACTTTTGGAACATACTCTATACACAAACACACATACACATCGACCTAAAAGGAAGATGCTGAGGCAAAATTATCATAAATAGAGAGTTCATCTGGGTCAAGCTTGAGGATTGCAACCTGGGAACACAGATGCAAGTCACCCTAAATATACACTCCAATTGGCAGCAGTATATTAGTGGGTTTTTTAAGTCAAAAAATGGGACTAGAAGTGGGCTGATACAAAGTTGTTATCAGGAATTCTCATTGGTTTACAGAAGTGATATTGATTAGCATTTCGCTATACATTGTTAAGCTATAGGGTGTGGGTTGTAGTGTCAGGTGTGGGGTTATTGGGTTAATGTATAGCTACATGTGGCAATAGCAAGCAGTTTCAAGAGATGAATACACAGCTCAAGGAGGAAGTAGTGCCATGACTGCTGTCTCATTTTAATGTCTGTCTAGGCCTGATAACTTAAAAGGACTCACATTCCTCAGATAAAAGTTCTTTTCTTTAAAAACATCCCTACACACCCATTCTGTGACACATCAAGCAGTATTTTCAAATCCAGAATCGATTATTTCCTTCTTTTATTTCAATCTCATATTTGTCATTTTGACCCCACATTTTCTAACTCTACCTCAAATATAGAGTCCCAGTCCTCTACATCAATTTCATAACAAGTATGCAACTCCCTTAAACCAGGAATAGATTACAGTGCACTAACCTATTGTGATCTAAGAGACTAAAATAGATGCCCCTTTATCAACTAAGACAGACCTTAGGGTTAAGGAAACAATGTTCCCTATAGGTCAAGGGTTCAGAGCCTGGATGGCATGGCAAATTTCTAACTTTTTATAACTAAAATCCCTTTAACCATACCAGCTCTCAGCTCTGATTGGATAGAGGACCGGCCTTACAAATATTCTTTTCTTGATAAGCTATTAAAATTACAGATTGCCAGTTTCTGCCAGCTTCTAAGAGGCTGCACACAAACCACCTTTATGTCCCATAGTTCACCTTTTGATGTAAAGAGCCAAATTCTACCTCATTTTAGTGCTAAAACGCCATTCAAAGTGAACATGAGATGTATGTTATACATGTTTACTCATTATGGTGCGCTCAGCTCCCATATAAATATGTATACTTTTTTTCCCAAACTTGTTGAATATGTATGAATATGAATATAAATTGCAACCTGTCCTTCCCCTATTCCAACAGAGAGCAGTACCTTCATTCCACACTGGATCCTTTCCCTTCCTGGGTTGCAAACGAAGAAAAGCAATGAGGCTCTCCTTTCTACTATTAAGCCATCCTGGTGGTCTTTTGGATGATACTACTGATCTCAGCAGTCTTTCCTAGAAGGGGGGACCCAGGCATATCAAAGCCTTAAGGCAGAAAGTAGTCTTAAGCAACCTCACCTGATTACACTGTGGACCATGTAAATGTAATCTTTTCATTTGAGTGCCTTGACATCAAAAAAAAAAAAATCCTTGAGAATATCTGCTCTATATTCTATGTAATCACCCCTGCAAATGTCCAAATACCAACTACCTGTCATACTTTATTCAGGCTCCTCTTGTCAGGCTTAAATAATCCCAATATCCCCACCCCTGACCCATCTTCCTACACGTCCTTTTCTAAACTCTTTATCATGACAGCTGTCCTCTTTAATTTCTCATGTCTTTCTTAAACTATTGTTACAGCAAAATAAATATGGCCTGAGAAGGACTCTTTACTTCTATATTTGAGTCCTTACAGATGAACAGTAACCTAGCTTAATAGCCAGACAATTGAAAATTCAATAATATGCACTTGTAACAATACCTGAGTTTTGGCCAATTCCAGCGGCCATACTTCAACAACTCATAGACTGCTGAATGTTCAAACTGCATTCAAATAAGGCAAAGGCTGAGTTGTAACCAATCTCACTCTTTCTGTATCTCACTTCCAATTCCTGTACGTCACTTTACTCTTTTTGCCTATAAATTTGTTCTAAACATGAGGCACGCCTGTAGCGTGTGTGAATCTGCTGTGATTCTGGGGGCTGCCCAAGTCGCTAATCGTTCATTGCTCAGTTAAACTCCTTTAAATTTAATTTGGCTGAAGTTTCTTTTAACACTAGAAAGCTCTTTATTTGACACCCATGGGCCATCACTGTTACTTGATCTCTTTGAAAGGGTGAGACAGCCTTCAAGCCAGGCCAGGTCTCCTTTCAATTATGCAGGAGCAGGTAACCTGCCTTGAGGATAAAATCTGCCAAGAGATGCCACTTCCTCATCTCTTTAATATGGAGCCTCAGCCAAGTTTTCATCTAATAAATATTTACTGCTGCAAACTAGGAGACAGAATCATCTGAAAGGAATGGGCTATGCCCTTGACCTCATGGTGTGGTTGGAGCAATTCGTTCCACACAGCTCAAGAGCTACACAAACATAGAAGAGAGGTTCCCCTGCACCCCCACCCCACCCCCACATTTACAATTGCCAAGCGATCTCTGGAATAGATACTGTGGGTCATAACTCCTCAGACACATCATGCTCTTTAGCAAAAAAATACCTGCATGTGCACTCTCTCCAATTTCCTGATATGAATTAATGATTTTTTGAGGAGATGTTCAAAGAACAGCTTCTCTCTTTTAAAATGTCATTCATTGGGTAGTTATCTTTACAAACATATGTGTGCCTACGGTTAAAACCTTCAAGAAGTTTCAGTAAAAAGGTTTTTCCCCAAATGCTAATAAGATTCCCTTTCTGAATATGGTAGAAGCTCCTTCAAAATTTAAAGGAAGAAGAGACTAGAGATATGTTTTCTTTTTTGTACCACCAACAGTAAATTCCATTGACATTGAGTGGCAGTGCTTCACAGCACTTACCCTTTCTGCACTAGCACCAACTATAAATAATAAATTTACCCACTTTATGAAGAATTCTACTTCCAGCCATCTCAGTGCATTTTCACAACCTATGAGGTTAGCAGGTCAGGTACTGTGCCTATTCTTTTTCTTTTTCTATTTGTTTTTATTCTAAAAGGCACTTAGAGCTTCCTGTGAATATTGTGTCTACTTTATCAATGAATGAAACCAAAGCCCAGAGAGGGTAAGAGACTTCTCTACATCAGACAGTAGTAAATATTAGAGCCCTAATAAATAAATTCTCTATATTCACAATGCTTCTACTTTACACAATATTAATATGTAATTTCTTAAAGTAAAAAGCATGCCCTAATATTAAAATTACTTGTATGGTTAAGAATATTCATTTTGTCCATTAAATGCTGGCAAATTTGGGAAGTAACAAAAAGCCATTTTTGGTACTCTATCACCTCTTAGATAACTTTTCCTTTCCACTCTTAGCATCAGTGTCTTCATAGATTTTTTCTATCCCCCTCTTAAAATCTGCTTTCAAGTACTATATTACATATGACTCCCAGTCATGCAATGTAAAAGTTTAAAATGTCATCCCTCCCAGGAAAACATTTCACACATTCTACATACATCTAACTCCAAGCCTTGTAATAATCTCTTACCAAAGCATTTTAGGCAGCCTTTGGGAGGTGGCAGAGGTGGCTTCTGGTAGGGTGAGACTATCTCACCACCAGCCCCAGGACATCTTCCCAATTTACCTACAACGCCACCCAGAAGTCTGGTCTTGGATTTCACGCTGCACTTGGTTTTATTATCTCCGAGGAGGAGTCTTTTTCAAACGCTCTTAGAGTAATATGCTACCATTTGAGGATGCTCAGCATAGATAAACTATTAGTTTAGGACTTTCATATGTTCTCAGTTTTCTAGGAAGTTTCCTCAATGTTCATGCTCTCACATCCTGACCACTGTCCCTGCAATAAGCCACTGGGAGGCAGCTGTTTTCAGGATCCCCAAAAGCCTGAAGAACAACAGGTTTTAAGGCAAAATCCTTAATAACTGTATTTTTAAATAGTAGTTTTATCCCAGCACTTTAGGATGCCAATGGGGATAGATCACCTCCCTTTTGCAGATCGAGAGACCTGCAAAAAATACTCCTAGAAGTTATACATTAGTTCAGCAAAGTCAAAGGATACATAATAAAGACAAAAATCTATTGTTTCTGTATATTATCAATGAGTACATAGGCAAGAAATTTAAAAATACAATATCATATGCAATAACTAAAAAAAACATACTTAAGTGTAAATCTAATGAAACATGTACAAGACTTGTATGCTAAAAACTACACAATGTCAATGAAGGAAACGCAAAAGACCTAAACAAATGGAAAGCTATAGTATAACATGTTCATGGGTTGGAAGATATATTAAGATGTCAGTTCTCCCCAGATATAAATGTTTAATACAGTTGCTATCAAAATCTCAGCATATTTTTTATACACAAGATTATTCTACAAATTATATAGAAAGGCCAAGGAATAGGAATAGCTCAATTTTTGAAAAGAAGAATAAAATAGAAGAAATCAGTCTACCTAATTTTAAGACTTGCTATGTAACCACAGGAATCAAGACTCTACAGTGTTAACAGAGAGATACACAGACAAGTGAAACAGAATGGAAACCCCAGAAATAGACCCACACAAATATGCTCGATGAATTTTTGACAAAGTACAAAACCAATTCAATGAAGTAAACATATTCAATTCAATTCAGTAGTGTCGAGTATATAGACATCCATGGGGAGAAGAAAAATCCTCTGTCTAAGTCTCACACCTTATGCAAAAATTAACTCAAAATGAATCGCAGACTTGCATGTAAATACAAAACTATAAAATCTTTAGGAAAAAAAATGAGAAAGTCTTTAGGATCAAAGGCCAGGAAAAGAGTTCTTAGACATGACAACAAAAGCTTCTTTTCATAAAAGAAAAAATGGCTAAGTTGAATTTCATCAAACTTTAAAAATATTGCTTTGTAAAAGACTGTTAAGCTGAAAAGAAGCTACAGACTGGGAGAAACTATTAACAAATCATCTCTCCAACACAGGATTAGTATCTAGAATATATTAAGAACTCTGACAACTCAACAATAAAAAAAGCAAACAATCCAACTAGAACATGGGCAAAAGACTTGAAGAGACATTTTACCAGAAAAGATATACAGATGGAAAATAAGCACATGAAAAATGTTCACTATCATTAGCCATTCAGAAAATGCAAATTAAAACCACAGTGAGATATCACTACACACTTGTCAGAGCAGCAAATTTTTTTTATCAAAAATAGTGACAACACCAAATGCTGACAAAGATGAGGTGAAACTGGATCACTCATACATTACTGATGGAAATGTAAAATGGTACTGCTATAGTTTGACAGCTTCATCAAAAACTTAACATGCAAATACCATACAACTTAGCAATCATACTCCTGGTCATTTATCATAAAGAAATGAAGATTTAACATTACACAAAATCTGTACAGAAATGTTTATGAAAGCTTTATTCAGAACAGCCCAACACTGGAAACAACCCAATTGTCATTTACTGAGTGGTAAAGCAAACTGCAGTACACCCATGCCATGGAATAAACTACTGATAAATGCAACAGCCTGAATGAAACTCAAAAGAATTAAGCTGAGGGAAAATAATTCCCCACAAATCATGTACTATATGATTCCATATATACACACACACACACACACACACACACACACATATATATATATATAAAACATTACTGAAATGGCAAAAATGTAACATTGGAAAACAGATTAGATGAAGTGAAGGGAGGTGGGAAGTGGGTATGTCTATAAAATGGCAACATGAGAGGTTCTCATGGTGAGAGAAATGTTCTATGTCTTGACTATATCGATGTCAATGGTTGTGATATCATACTACAGTTTTGTAAGATGTTATTATTGGAGGAAACTGGGTTAAGTGTACATGAGATCTCTCCATTATTTCTTACAACTACACATGAATGTATATTTATCTCAAAATAAAAAGTTTAATATAAAAAACTCAGAATGAATGGGGTGATATGGATGTGTTTGCTATCTCAAGTGTCATGATTTAACATGTACATATACATATATCAAAACGCATCAAACTGTACACTTTACATGCATTTTTTGCATGTCAGTTACTCCTCAATAAAATAAGGGGTGGGGTATTTGGGAGGGAATACAGTATGTCTCTTCCTCTTCCCTTTCCAAATAATTAAATCTTATAGCCATTAGTTAAGCCAAGCAAAATAGTCATTTAAACCTAAGGAGGAGGAGGGAATAGTTAGGAGCTGTTGCAGTGTCCTAGAGCAGAGTGTAAGAACCCAAGCAGGGTGAACAGGGGTTTGTCATAGAAAGGTTGCCTGGTTCCAGGTTTTGGATATCCAGTGGGTTGAGAAGGTTGTCTGCATAACACAGCTGCTGGGCACATAGAGGTCTAAGCCCAAGTAGAAGAGGACAGCCATACCTGAAAAACTGTGGTGATGATGAGAGATTGCTTACAGATAGGAGGACTGATTGAATAAGTAAATATATTGAAGATAATGGGAACCAGATTTCTCATTGTTGGAGAAATAAATCACCAACATGGAAAGGAAGAAAACTAGAATAAATCCTGTAGTGTTAAATTACAACCAGAGGTACTGGTGTAAATTTTTTATTTCCAAGATACATACATACGTAGAGAAATAGATTGAGATTTAAATGTGTGAACATATGTGTTTACTAGCTCTGTCCATTGAGAAGACCTAAAACCAACAACACCCTAATATTAATAATAATGAACATAAGTAGCACCCAGACCTTTACTTCTAAATACCATTCTCCAATAAAGGAACAAGGGGTAATAAGAGAAATGGCTGAACCTGGGACTGATGCAGCAGAAGTATACAATGAGCCTGAAACATCTTTTTGTATCAGAAAGTAAGAAATAAAAGAAGATATATAAAAAGAATACAGAAGTCAAACTGAAGTAACTAGCTAAATCTATGACAATTTGGGCACCAAAATAAATATTGATAGTAACAGACTAAATTGGATTCAGTAAGAAAACAAGAATCTATATTGATATAAAGTAAGTCAATAGATAGAAAATTGTATGTGGAATTGCATATTTGTTTTTGTTTTTGAATGGGATATTTAGCCTTAAGAATATTTTAATTTTGACTCAGATTGTGAACATATATTACTAATGTTATTAAAAATATACTTCGAAAGTACAGCTGAAGACTTGAAGGATCTTAAAGTTTATTTGGGGGAAGTGTAGTGAACAGTGAGAATCCTAGGATTTCTCTGCCCAGCATATATTTTCACCTCATCCACATATTAGCAGACTAGCTATGGAGAAAATGCAGAGAGACGTATAGAATGGCTGTTCTGTTTCTAGCTTGGGTGTCCTGGTGCTACTAACTGATAATGGGAGTATCAGAGGAAGAGCAGCTTGGTGACAGAAGACGACAATGGTTGAGTTCATAAGATTTTTACCTTGAGGATATTTAGCAACCAGTTGGTTTCACTGTCTTAAAATTCAAAGAATTAATTTAGTGCTAAAATAGTTAACTACACAAGGGGATAACTTACCTAAGGAAACTGAAAAAAAAAAGTAGTAGGCCAAGGGATGTAAGAAAATAAACATTTAGAAAAAAGCTTTCTGCTGTTTGTAATAGGACAGTTTATAAGCAAGTACAATGATGAACAAACATGGTAAGCAAAATATTTTTTTAATGTTTTAATTAGCAATTACTCAAATGTCAACAAAAAGTAAAATTAACAGATATTTCTCAAAAGAAGACATACAAGCTGCCAAACATGAAAAACATTACTAATCATCAGACAAATGCAAATGGACGCCACAATGAGATACCATCTCATACCAGTTAGAATGGCAACTAAGAAGTCAAAAAACAACAGATGCTGGTGATGCTGCAGTAAAAAAGGAATGTTTACACACTGCTGTCAGGAATGTAGATAACTTCGGCCACTGTGGAAAGCAATTTGGAAATTTCTCAAAGAACTTAAAACAGAACCACCATTCTACCCAGCAATCTCATTCTGGGTATATACCCAAAATTAATCACTCTCCCAAAAAGACACATGCACTCATATGGTCATTGCAGCACTATTCACAATAGCAAACACATGGAATCAACCGAGGTGCCCATCAACGGTAGTGGATAAAGTCACTGTGGTACATATACACCATGGAATCCTATGCATCCATAAAAAACAAGGAAATCATGTCCTCTGCAGCAATATGGGTGCAGCTGGAAGCCATTATATTTGGCAGATTAAAGCAAGAACAGAAAATCAAATGTTGCATGTTCTCACATATAGTGGGAATTAAACATTGGGTACTCATGGACATAAAGATGGCAACAATAGACACTAGGGACTACTAGAGGGAGGCGGGAGGTGGAAAGCATTGAAAAACTAACTACTATTATGCTGTTTTGGGGTGACAGGATCATTTGTATCTGACACTTCGGCATCAAGCAATATACCCAGGTACAAACCTGCATATGTACCCCCTGAATCTAAAATAAAAGTTGAAATTATATTTTTAAAAAACTAGAAACTACTCAAACATCAAGTAAAATTAATATTTCTACCATTTTACTTTAAAAAGTAAAATATTCTACCATTTATGATATAAAGATTATTTATGAAAGTTTACAATCACATAAAAATGTATATGATTGTGTGTTTTTCTTTTTAAGTATTTATTAAAGCTATGAAAAAAATTTTCATAGCAAAATCTGGACATAAACATCAAAATGCTAATAATAATTGTTTTAAGGATGGAAATCTACGGGGTTCTTCCTTCTACTTTTCCATATCTTTCAAATTTGCTATACAGATGCTTCTTGACTTACAAGGGGGCACGTGATTAAACCTATCATAAGTTAAAAATACCATAAGCGGAACCATCAAGTCAGGGACTGTCAGTACTACTTTCGAAAAAGGCAAATAGTCACAAAAAGGATTCCCTCCCACCTCTTATGAAAGCAAACATGGCGATATTCCTACCTAACAAGAAACACAGACACGTAGTAGACTTTCAATAAATGCATGAATATATCAATATTTGTGTAATTAAAGACAGTTACCTGAGATTTTCTGTCCTGCAAAAGCCTGCAGTCCTCTCTGCTGGAGAATCTCCTATCTTGCTGTCCTGGATCTTGAAAGGCGTGACAAATGGTTGTGCCTCCACTCTCAGGAGTACACGTAATCTCTGTCCACCGGCACTGCGCCTTGGTAGTCCTTCACCTGGGGTTTCCCACCCACTGTTCCTCATAGACTCACTTCTGGGTCCCTGGCGGAAGGGGATTAAAGTACTTGTTGACGCCTCTGAAAAACAACAAATGTAGAGAAAGCATCCTTATTCCAGTTACGGATCCTACAGAGAGGAATGACGATCTCTTAATGTTGTCTGTGGACCAGCATTTGGCATTTTACACTGTCCTGTCCAGCGCAGGCATTTCCACAGGGCTCACTGCTGTCTGACAAAGCCCATGTTGTAACTGCATCAGAGCCGTTGGTCCACTCCTTAACTTCGGCCCTTAACCGAACAAAGCTCTTTACTTGTTCATTGCAGTACTCAGGGCCAACCCTACTAGCAGAGATTAGTATCTCCCCCACAAAATACGAGAAAGCTGAGATTCAGGTTAGATTACTCGTACAAAGCCAGGCAGCCAATGCAAAGCGAAGCCTTAATAGCTGTCAATGTTGTTACTCTAACGATCTCCATCGAGTTCCATCGAGTATCCTTGGCAGGTACAACGCCGCCCCTCAGGCTCCGAGCGGTTTCCGAGGCCTCGCGCCCTGGCGTAGGCGTTGGAGTTGGGCTGGGGCATCCCAGGTCGCGAGGCGAGCTGGCCGTTAGGATGAAAACGGCGGACGAAGGGAAGGATACTTCAGTCAGGGTAGGGAGAAAGGACACTCGGTGACCAGAAACCTTTTCCAGGACCTTATCTTTGAAGCAAATCTCAGCTCTTGTCTTCCGGAAACGATGGAGACAGAATCCAGAAGTCTGAGGTGAGATTCGTGGCCTACGCCGCCGCCATTAGGAAGCCCAACAGCGCTTCCAGTCAGGCCGAGTCCCTGCATAAAGCCTCGCCCCTGGGCGTGGCCCCACCCTCAGGCAGGGTTAATGAGGCTGGGCGGTGCCTCACGTCTGAAATTTTTCTTATTGCTCTTTCGTTCCTCCTAAGTTTCTGAGCTCCACTAGATGCTAATTACCAAATGCTGGGCACAGAGCCGTGTTGAGGGAGACATGATCTCAGTCTGGAAGACAGACTATTGAGCCAAATATTCCAATACACTGTGGAGAGTGTTGTGAATTGGAAACCAAGGACAGATCACAGCTTGGGAGGATCAAGGCAGGTATCTGAGGGAAACCTCTTTCAGTATAATGGACGGAAAGAGCAAAGTTATTTGATGGGAGTTCAAGGTGTTTGGGATATTTTTAAGTTTTATGATGAAAGGTTTCCATCTGTTGGCTTCTCATTCCTTTTAATAAATGTGGTCCAGCACATATGTTCAATGGGTGAACAGGGTGGAGAAAATTAGGAAAGTGAAATTGTAATTTTGAGTCGATAAGCACGGCAATTTATTAAGAAAATAATAATACAAACCCCACAAGAAAGAGAGCTTTGTTTTCCCACTGGTGTGTCCCAAGTGCTTAGAAGACTGCCTAGCACAAAGTATTCACTGGGGGAATGAATGGATTATTTTCAGGCAGTGTTGGAAACTGGCCATTAGTTGTAGATAATGAATTAATGGTGTTACTAAACACCTAATCGTGTGATTTTATCCAAAAAGAATTAGCTTGGGCTTGGCACTGTGGCTCACGCCTATAATCCCAGCACTTTGGGAAGCGGAGGCGGGTGCATTACGAGGTCAAGAGATAGAGACCATCCTAGCCAACAAGGCGAAACCCTGTCTCTACTAAAAATACCAAAAAAAAAAAAAAAAAAAAATAGCTGGGCATGGTGCTGTGTGTCTGTAGTCCCAGGTACTCGGGAGGCTGAGGCAGGAGAATCGGTTGAACCCAGGAGGCAGAGGTTGCAGTGAGCCGAGATGGTGTCACTGCACTCCAGCCTGACCACAGAGTGAGACTCTGTCTCAAAAAAAAAAAAAAAAAAAAAAGGTCAGGAGTGGTGGTTCACGCCTGTAATCCCAGCACTTTGGGAGACCAAGGTGGGTGGATCACCTGAGGTCAGGAGTTCGACACCAGCCTGGCCAACATGGTGAAACCCCGTCTCTACTAAAAATACAAAAATTAGCTGGGTGTGGTGGCACGCCTATAGTCCCAGCTACTCGGGAGGCTGAGGCAGGAGAATCACTTGAACCCGGGAAACGGAGGTTGCAGTGAGCCAAGATCACACCACTGCCCTCCAGCTTAGCAACAGAGTGAGACTCCAAATCAGCTGCTTTTAAAAGGCAGGTCTAGTAAAGGTAGCAAGTTGGATTTTTCCAGGCAGGAAAGATGAAAGGACACTGGGATAGGTTGTTTCAAGTAGACGGTAAAGTCCAGATCTTAACCAGGTTTGTGGTTAAGTGTGGATCATGAAGTTTTTCTTGGAGAGGAAGGAAATTAAAAGGTTATTAGATTGACAAGGAGAAAGTTTAAAGTGGCTTGTAATTCCTGAATTGGCTGAAGAATTGGCATACTGAGGGCATAAGTGCAAAGGATAAAGGGTGGAATGTCAGACTGTATTTTCTCAAAAAGCAGAGATACTCCTGGTAGTTTTAGGGTATGGCAGTAACTGAACTGGAATGAAGGTAAAGCACTTTAAGATGAAAAAGGGTGGACAGTAAGAGGCCAGGTTACTAGATGGTCTATCCACCTGGATGCTGAGGCCTTCAACTGATTTCCTTCACATTTAGCTCCTTACCCTAAACCCATCCCACTTCCCCCGCCGCCCCCCATGGTAAATGGAAGAATCACCATTCTTCCTGCACCTCCAGGATTTGGTCAATGACATCACTCTGAACAAGAAGGAAGAAATGGAGCAGTAAGAAAGAGAGCTTTAGGAAACATCCATTTTATCTTTGTCACCCAGAATTTACTCACCTTCTGGAAATATTTCCTATATTGTCTTATGGGGGAACTAACCCCATTCTCAGTTTCAATCCATGTGCAGGTGGAGTTGTCTTTACGAACACTCCTATTTTGAGGATGGTATGTAACTCAGACTTGGCAAAAAATATCATTCCATGTTTTTGGTGACAGCGATTGGTTAGGAATGGGCATGTGACCCAATTGGAGCCAGTAGGGTTCCAATGGAACTTTTGAAGGAACTAGTGGGAGAGGCAACCTATTTTTAGCTGCACTTGAGGCTTGGAGAATATAGCTATGAACTTGACTGACACAAATTCTTAATGAAGCCAGCACATAGCACAGAGCCAAGACATGGATAGAAATGAATCCTGAGGAAATTAATTGAGCCCCCGTATGAACCCTCCTGCCTAGGGCCAATCTTACTTCCAGACTTTTTGCACCTAATTTATCCTTTAAGTCTGAATACTGGCAGTGATATTTCAGGTGGTTCTAAGGGATCCTTTCACTTTGCCATTCATAATGACCCCATACCACTTTTACCTTCATACCAACTTTCTCTTTTCTTTGGATGTTCCAACTTCTTTGATATTTATGGGTTTTTTAATCTTTTTTTTAACCAGCCACCACTCCACTCAGCTGTTAAACAGCGTCCACCTTGATAACCTGTATATGGATGAGGATGATGACCTATTTGGCACCTTTGGCCACTTTGGCTGCAGTGAACTCGATGGGATGGCCAAGAAGAGACCCTTGTGTTAGGAAGTCTTCTAAGAAGTTCTCCAATGACTCTACCTCATGGTATTGACACATGTGTAATTATCTCTCCCCTTAAATGTAGGCTGGGCTTTGGGCTTTGTGATTTGCATCTAACCAGAAGAAAAAAGGGACAGATGATAGGATATCATTTTAATTTTTGGTTTACAAAAGATGTAACTTCTGTTTGGTTAGAAGACTCTCTCCTTTCCTGGCTTTGATGAAGCAAGGGGAATTTCTGGCTTTATTATGTCAAAGTAACTCACTGTACTCTACAGCTATATATAGTTTAAGATAGCCAGGTAGCAGGTAAAAGGATGATTTGAGCCAAGCTCTGGACTTTGGGTTTTTCAAAGGGTTTTTCTCACTTTAAAAAGGCTTCAAAGGTTTTAGAGTAAACTTTTTGTACTTTTTATGAAATAATACAGTGTTTTAATTACAGGACATCTGAAAGTGTCGAATAAAAGACCCTAGGATAAGACTGAGAAGGCCATTATCAGGCTCTCTACAGGGGATTGGTCATCTTGTAGAAACCAAAAGAGGAAAACAATAAGACCTAAACTAGTTCCTTCCTTTCCCTGAGCACAAGTTCTGGGATACTCAAAATCCACACCTCCAGAGCAGTACATGGAGAACACCACTCTATATTAGAAGAAACATTTATTAGGGAAGATCAATATTCTTGATTGTGCTAAAAAGAGATTGCCCTCATCAGAGGATATACTATCATGAAAACTGAAAGACTCTTTCTACAAGAACTGGATTATTCTTTAGGGAAATTTTTGCTTCCTGTAAGTGCTGGAGAAGCATTTTCTGTTTGCATAGAAGAGTCAAATCTCTGAACTCAGTGCCTTCAGCGGGTGTGATGTCAGCCAGGGGGCACCTGGCATACTTGCATGCAGGTGGGGCTTGGATGGGACACAGGCTCACTGGAGGGCAGGGAAGGAAGATTACTCTGGCATAATAGCTGCTCTTTAAATATCACAACTTTCTGGGGATGACTTATCCTAGTCCTGATCCATCTAACACTTGAAAGGTAACTTGGGCCAGCAGAGACAGCTTCTTGGTTGTGGGGGGTTAGTACTTTACCCTTCTCCTTGCTGCTGGTCAGAGGGAACCCCTAGATGGAGGGTTGTCTGTTGTCAGGCTCTGTCTGAGTCTGCAGCTCTTCCTTCTGCTGACTTAATTCCCAGTCCTCAGGTTCCTGCCTACATGCCAGTTTCTCCTCTAATATCGTCCCAGTGGCTGTCGTGAGCTCAAGAGCTTCAAGAGGCCTCATAAATACAGGTCTACTCTCAACTAGGTCTTGGCACTATGCAAAGGCTGGCGTGAACTTGTCTTTTTGCATGGGACTTTCCTGCCCTCTGCTTTTTCTCTTGAAATCAATCCACTGAAAAAATTGCCTCATCTTTTTTCTGAAGTAACTTTCAGGAGGAAATGGTTCTTTCTGTTACAGAGACTTTGAAGTCTCCTCTAATTTCCTGTCCTCAGCAAGATGGCTCTTCCTTGTGGCTTCGGATATCCATAATCCCAAGTCCTCACTTCCACATTCTCTTGCTTTGGGTCCCAAATAGCTCTTGCTTTGGGTCCCTTCTTGGCTGATGGGAAATTCTTACCCTGGCACTTCCATAAGACATACTTATGGACTTGGGTTGTTGCAACTGCTGCATACTGATCCCTCCATTGTCTGGGAGGATATGCAGTACCTGGGAAGCTGAACTGTCCTCACTGGTGACACTCTGGAAGTAAGACAGTGAGGAATCAGAAGTCAAGCTATCGGAAGTAAAGAACATGTCTCTGGGACAGCCTTGAGCCTGACTATGCTCCCAACTCTCCAATCTAAACTTTCACTAACCAGCTGTCCTTTAAAATCTGATGTTTAGGATCTTCAGCAATCAATACTCTTGGTGGGGAGTATTTGGTGGTCAGAGTAGTTTCTTCTTTACTTGTATTGGTGTTCATCATTGAGGAGCTTCCCAACTCACTGGTTGTCAAGATATCATTAGATTGTTGTTGAAGAGCACAGAGCTCCTCTATTTCCCTAGATACATTGGATACAGAAAAATGTTCTGAAGTCTCTACTACAGTTTTTTTGCCCTGAAGCCTTTCTACACTATTGCTGGAACTCACTTTCTCATTCCTTGATTCATGTCTAGCCCTGTCTTGCTTTGTGGGCAGCTCTGAGCTGTGTCTATTCTCTTTGTCTCATTCTCTTTGTCTATTATACTGTGTGTAGGGGGCAGAAAAGTCTGTCTGCCCTCCTCAATTGTCTAGGAATTCTCTATAAGCTTATGGTCAGTATCAGAGGGTGATTGTCTCAAGGCTTCCTGTCCTGTGTTTACAGATCAAGTGGCAGGGAAAGGAGAATCCAAGCTGGGAACTGGGTTTGTCAATCCAAGCTGGGAACTGGGTTTGTCATTTCATATATATATATATATATATATATATATATATATATATATTACGTTTTAGGTTTTGTGAAGAACATGTGAAGAACATGCAAGATTGTTGCATAGATACATACATGGCAATGTGGTTTGCTGCCTTCCTCCCCATCACCTATATCTGGCATTTCTCCCCATGTTATCCCTCCCCAACTCCCCACCCCCAACTGTCCATCCCCTAGTTCCCCTACACAGACCCCAGTGTATGTGTTCTCATTATTCAACACCCGCCTATGAGTGAGAACATGCAGTGTTTGATTTTCTGTTCTTGTGTCAGTTCTAACTTGTCTCCCTGAAAAGCTCTGCAGTGTCCCTCAAGGGACCTGGAAACCACACCTTTAGAAACCACCCTAGAAATATAGGTGGCAGACAAGGGAAAGTCAAGTTGGCGAGGAGGCCGTGTTTTGGCTTTTCTCAACATATAGAATTTTATGGATTCAAGAACCTTGAGGAGTAGGCCCCACCCCTGACTTACCCTAAACCTCATCATATGAGCCTCTAGCAACTGTTGGGTTTCGGAATCAAGAAAGGAAAGCTCCAGAGTGGTAATCTTGCAGTAGACCCTACCCACCAATGGTGCCATATTTCTGTTTTCCATATTGATGTGGGAACTCCCAGAAGGACTCAATGTATTGTTAGCCAGCCATGAATGACATACTCTGATAGGAATCCTATCCAAAGTGACCTGACAAAATTTCCTGTTCAAATGTAATCTAAGAATGTTTTTCACTTGATTCCTGTCTAAGTTCCTCCTTGATTCACTTAGTAATTCATTCCTTGAGTGACTTACCCGCTCACTTTTTGTCTCAGAGACAGCACTCAAACCCTTCCCCAGTTAGTTTTCTGAGACTATGGGTAGGTTGCCTAATGGACACTTCGCTAAGATATGCCCAAGATTCTTTGCCATGTCATTTCTTAACTGAAACTTTGTTGGAGCCCTCTCATGGAAACTTCCTAGGAGACTCAATTCTGTCTTCCCTAGATTTTTGCTACTGTGGCCCTGAAGCTCAAGGTTTTGTGAGTATGTCTGCAATTATGCTGATTATTTCTGTTGATTTGCACCAAGGTTCCATCAGTGCTACAGATCCTAGATTCTTGTAGGTATGGAGGCACCAGTGTAAGATTGACCTCTTTGGAACATGGAGCTACAAGTTCTCCTGATGATCATTTCTGTTGTGTAAATAACTAGGAAAGATGGAGACTCGAACATAGGTCTGGGAGGACTGGCTGACCAATGGCAGTTTGGTCCATTGGTCAGCCAGTCCTCCCCAGGCCTATGTTGGTGGATGAAGGACTTCTTAAGATTTTTGGAGCCAAGGGACTAAACCCCAAAAACCTTCCTGTTGTTTCTACAACACATGCCATTCCAAACATTGATTTGAGATGGGAGAGTCAGCTTCATTCTGAAATATATGGGAAGATACTCTACAGTCCTTAACCTGAGATGGAGAAGATGATAGTAGGGTAGGGAGTAAAGAGTGAAGGTGAGCCTGGGAATGGACCTGAGTGATAGGTAGGATCTGGGGTTGGCGGCTGATTTGAGGAAAGGATTGGGAATGTACAGGGTTGAGGGGATGATGGTGGAGCTGAGGAAGTGGTAGAGATTCTTGATCCTGCATTTGGACTGCAGGAGCATTACAGATTCCATTGAATACAATAAAGCAAGACACTAGTGGGGAGCTGCTCCTAGAGACCATGAGAGTTGCCACTAAGGACTCACTGTGCAGAGAGGGAAAACCCCAGAAGAGCTGGCTATATTCTGTTGCAAGTTTTCCCCTAAAGTTTTGACATACAGGAGCTGTTGAAAAATGTGCAGCTGCTGTGATGTGCCTTTGGTGTTTCACCTGGTTTGGGGGACTGTGGTGTCCTGCTCATCAAGTGACCACAAAGAATTTCCTGAAGATGTCAGTTGGTATTCTGACCACATTTGTTTTGAAAATAATCCCTCTCCTTTTCCTTTTTCTCCAAAATCTGGAAAGCTATTCTTTCTTTTATTTGCTTCTCCAAGACTGCCTGTATCTTAAGGCCAAAAAAAAAAGAACAGCTACTGGCCTCCATGTGCTTGGTATCAGAGTCTCCCCCAGCAACAGGTCTCTGGTGAAGGAAGGGAAACATGCTCTTGCTGAAAATCAGGGTATGGTAATCTGGGGAGGAACATGTTCCTGACATGAGGCTGCCACCATGAGAATTCTGAAATAGAATGGTCCATGCCTCTGATTGTTGGAACATAAGTGGACAACCTACTAGGACTTTCTGTAGAGAACATCTCTGAAACAGGTTTCAGTAAGATGGAACTTAATTTAGGCCAAGTCACAGTGCAGTCTTGTGGTGGTGAAGCAGATAGGGTTGGTGGTACATGATCACAAGCACATGAATCAGTGGGATTCATTGCCTGGGAAATATCTCATAAGGGGTTGATATCTTGGGAAAGGGTGGTATCAAGGGTGGGGTTCAGAGACAGAGAGGTCTCAGGTTGGAGATCAGTATCTGCCTTCTGAGTGTGCTGTGGTGGCAGAGGGGGGAGAAGCACGCTGTTGGGTGGAGAACGGTCCATGGGGAATTTGGAATCCAAGGGAAGAACAGGCTGTGGTGGCAGAGGGTCATTCAGCAGTGAGGGTGAAAATAAGTCAGCTAAAAGGGTGATCAGGTCAGGTTAGAGCATGGAGCAGGGTGATAGAGAAGGCTCAGGCAGAGGGGCCAGTATTAGGTCTTCTGGAAGAGTTGCTGGAAGGGCAGAGGTCAGAGTGAATGATTACTTGGTCACAGATGCTGTGGAAGCCAAAGGGGTCACAGAGAAGTAGCATCTTCTGGAGACTCCTGGAAAAGCAGTCCTTGACCTCAGCAGTTGCTCTATTACACACCTCATGAGGGGTTCTGGACATAATAGTTGACAAAAACGGACGGTACTGTAATGCTGGCTCAGGGGACTACAGGAGACAAGAGGTACAAAGCTGTAGCCAGGACTGAAAAAAGCATTTGTGACCTTGACAGGTCTTGCAAAGCTAAGGCCACCCAGTGCATACTGTCTTTTCACATGCCCTGCTGCACTTCCCTTATCTCACAGTATACCTTTTATCCCTTTCCCCATGGCTTTTACATTCTGACACTGTATTTCTCCTCCCATGTCAACCCCAGCCTTTAGTAACACCCTGTAATTACATGAACTCTATTAAAAAGAGGGATACTGGAAAGAAGGATAATGTTGAGTCACCTTTACAGAAGAAAAAACAGCTTCCTCTTCTACTTCACTCTGGTAAGTTATCCAACCTGAAAAGCCAGTAGGTTGAGTAACAGGATAGTGATGAAGTTAGAAGCAAAGAGATCTTATTGGAGGCTGAGTAGAATGCCCCTTAGGGGTGCCCTTGGTAGACTGGTCTTGAAGAATCCCAAGGAACAGTAGAAAAGGTCAAATTGTCATTGATAATATTAAAATGGTTCACATATGTATGTGGCTTCATTTATAAAGTACTTTCATATACAGTATTCCATATGATACTCAAAACCATCACATGAAGCACAGATGTCAGTGGTTATCTCAACAAGGGGGAAGTCAAAGTACTTATACAAAGTGGAGAGATAGAAGTCGTGGCTCAAAACCTACCAACCAGTAGTCCTTCCCCAATATATCTCACATGGCCACCTATTGGGCAACACCCATTACACAGGCTCATCACTCCTTCATGCCCATGGATGGGCAGAGCAGGGACTCTGAGAAGTGTCTCAGGTCTGATTGCTTTCCCATGAGCCTCTCCTGTGAGGACTGTTTTCTAAGAGGGACGGTATCTCTAGTAACTGACATCCTCAGAGATTATGAACCTGAGACGTCATGGAAGAGACAGGAAGAGTCATCCTTGGAGAGCTAAGTTTGAAAGGGCAGAATCTGACCTTTAAATGTTCCATTTTTTTCTCCTCTTGGCTCTGCCTTGATGCTAAGAACAAAAAGAAAATAATGCGAGGCCAGAGCTCAGTTCTCTCACTCCTCTAGGAAGCTCATACATTCATTATACAAGAATAATATGACTCTCTATCTTAAATTAATAGAAATGTATTTCTTCTGGGTGTGGTGACAGGTGCCTGTAATCCCAGTTACTCAGGAGGCTGAGGCTTGAGAATTGCTTGAACCTGGGAGGCAGAGAGTGCAGTGAGCCAAGACCACACCACTGTACTCCAGCCTGGGCAATAGAGCAAGACTCAGTCTCAAAAGAAAAAGAAAAAAGAAATGTGCTTCTTTTGTCAAGTTTTAAAGGTGATAAAATATTTCCAATTTTTTCCTTTGAAAAATTCAAAGGAGGGTTTTGTCTGTGAAAGCTATACTTGATGTTCAGTTAGCAGTCCTCAGCTCAAGAGAAGGCACAGATTCAGAGGCCAACAGTCACATCTGTGCTCCCCACACAGGACCTGTGTCCTGGAAACAGCACTCCAGCTCCAGCTTCTGCTCAGAGGCTCTCAGCGTTGCTCTCCTCATCAGCCCAACATGAAGGAAGGCTTGGTCAAGTGACACGTGACATGGGAATATTACTCATGATCAAGTGTCAGGAGAAACTGTTCTTTAGAGAGCCCACAGTCTAAATAATTTAATCCAGGGCCACAGAATCACTGTTTTTGGGATTTTTATCCTAGAATTCTCCATTATAGCCAGATAGGTAGTCTGTGAGTTTCAGATGGAAACCTTAGTCCTCCTGAACTCCCACCCCTGTCTGACATCTTGCCTTAGAAGAGGGATGATCTAGCCTCTCCTCAGACTTCCCATATCAAGTGTGTCTCTAAGCCAACCAAACTCATTTATAAATTTGGGAAGAAGAACAGGAAAATAATGAATCATTTTCTGAGGGGGATACTTCTGGTTCCAGCTCTGACATTTAAAAAACTTACCACTCCCATCTTTAGAAGCAAAAAACTGAACAAATTGAAAATAACTTTTCTTGGAGCCACTGGGGAATTTAGGTCGTAGAGCAAACCACCCCCTAAAATCCTCAGAAAGATGAATAAAGAGAATCATAGCTGAGATCAGCTTACCTGGAGCAGAAGCCACTGAAGCCATAAACTGTTAGGAACACTTAAATGGACACTTTGACAAATTGCTGGAGGATGTTTGTGAACTAGTATGAGGATGAGAAAATTCCTGGGGTCACAGTCTTAGGGAGTCCCCTGCATTTTCACGGGTTTTACCTCTGGGAACCCCATCAGGTTCTCACAGTGAAGAGCAATGAGAAAACTATCAGACTTCTGGCAGGGACAAGGGAAAGATAACCATTTTGAAATATACTGAATGTTCTTCATAATGGAGGCCTACTCATTAGGGAAAAAGGCTGCCAGTGCATTATCCCACATGAGGAAAGGGGAAGTTACCCAACTCCAGCCCCCTTTAGCCTTTGTGTTTCACCTAAGAGGTGGGGAAAAAAGGCTTAGAAACTCTTGTGAACATCACAGCCCAGGGACAGAGGACTAAAAGACTGAGATTTAATCACATCACCTCCTCTTTAGTACCACATTTACAGAGTTCCAGCGTAGTAACAGGAGATGATGGCACAAATAACTACAAGGTATAGGTGATCTTAGGGAAAGCTGTTGATACCTAAGGAGACAAAATCAAGGAAACTAAAGAAAATTAAGGAGGCTCTGTCATGTACTATGACAGCAAACACTTAACACAGCTCAAGTTCTAGCCACATTAACATAAATCCTAGCATGAATAGCCTATTTACCTCCATTGCTATTACCCAATACACTGGGTCTGGCTTCCAACTAAAAATCACAAGGCACACCAAAAGGCAAGAAAAAAAATTCTAAATAAACAAAGCAAGCATCAGATCTGCACTCACATATAGCACCAATATAGCATTTATCACACATAGAACAGAAAAGGCTGTGATAAATATGTTAAGAGTTTTAATGGAAAAAGTAGGCAGCATGCAAGAATAGATGAGGACTGTAAATAAAGAGATGGAAACTCTAAGAATCAAAAGGAAATGTTAGAAATAAAACACAATAGACATGAGGAATGCCTTTGATGAGTCATCAGAAGACTGTATTTGGCCAAGGAAAGAATGAGTGAGTTTGAATATATGTCAATAGATACTTCCCAAACTGAATGCAAAGAGAGAAATAAATACATTTTAAAACCCAAAGTACCCAAGAATTGTGACAGTTTCAAAATATGTAACATAACATCATTGGAATACCAGAAGGAGAAGAGAGGATGAAGCAGAAGAAATATTTAAAGTAATAATGACAGAATTTTCCAAAATAGATGACAGACTAACCATAGATCATGGAAGCTCAGATAACACCAAGCAGGATAAATACCTTAAAAATCTCCAGCTGGGGCTGGGTGCCGTGGCTCACGCCCGTAGTCCTAGCACTTTGGGAGGCTGAGGCTGGCAGATCACCTGAGGTCAGAAGTTCAAGATCAGCCTGGCCAAAATGGTGAAACCCCATCTCTACTAAAAATACAAAAATTAGCCATGTGTGGTGGTATGTGCCTATAATCCCAGCTCCTTCGGAGGCTGAGGCAGGAGAATGGCTTGAACCCAGGAGGCAAAAGTTGCAGTGAGCCAAGATTGTGCCACCACACTCCAGCCTGAGCTACAGAGTGCGACTCCATCTAAAAAAGAAAAAAAAAAATCTACAGCTGGGCATATCATATTCAAACTGCAGAAAACCCAGTGAAAAAACTCTTAAAAGAATCCAGAGGGGTAAAATAAAACACCTTACCTCTAGAGAAACAAGAATAAGAATTATGGATTTCTCACGATAAACAATGCAAGGTAAAAGAATAGAGTAAAATTAAAGTGTTGCTAGAAGCCCACCCCCTTCACCCCATACCCTATCACCAGAATTCTGTAACCAGAAAAATTATCCTCCAAAGGTGAAGAAGAAATAAAAACTCCCTGGCAAAAAAAAAAAAAAAAAAACACACAGGAAATTAATTTCCAGCAAATCTGCCCTATAAGGAAAATGATCACTCAGATCTATCTATCTATCTATCTATCTATCTATCTGCCTGCCTGTCTGTCTGTCTCTATCTCCTTCTATCTATCTATCTGTCTATCTTTTTAAAAAGGAAGGATACCAACAAAGGAATAAATAAAGGTAAAGAAAACTTTTATTTTTCTTATTCTTAACTGACATAATAAGAGCAACATCAAAAACAACATTTTGGTAATTATAGTATCATGGATGAGTAAAATGAATGACAATAATTTTATAAGTGACAGGAAAAAAGAGTCGGAAACATTTTTTTATAAGGTACCCATGCTACTACATTGTGAAGCAGTATCGTATTATTTGAAAGTGAACTAAGATTGGCTAAAAAAAAGGTGGGGGAAAAAAAAGGAAAGAACTGGTACAATGAATAGTAAGTAATTGCAGAAATGGTAGATATTAATCCAGATATATTTAAAAATTTGAATGTAAATGGCCTAAATTCGCCAACTAAAAGACAAACTGTCAGAGTGGATTAAAAAATAAGACCCAACTATGTGTTGTCCACAAGCTCGCTGCAGGGGCAGAGCCTTCATGGAGAACCTGTGCTAGGGAAATGTGGAAGGGAAATGCCAAGACCAGGGGAACTCACTTCTTGCATCAATGTGACCCGGATGTGAGACATGGAATAAAAGGAGATAATTTTGGAGATTTGACTGCCTTGCTAGATTTTAGACTTGCAGGGGGCCTGAAGCCCCTTTGCTTTGGCCAATATCTCCCATTTTAAATGGCTGTATGTAGCCAATGCCTGTATCCCCATTGTATCTAGGTAGTAACAAACTTCCTTTTGATTTTACAGGCTTGTAAGTTGAAGGTACTTGCTTTGTCTCAGATGAAACTTCGAAATGTGGACATATGAGTTAATGCTGAAGTGGGTTAAGACTTTTGGGGGACTGTTAGGTAGGAATGATTGGTTTTGAAATGTGAGTACATGAGATTTAGGAGGGGCCAGGAGAGGAATAATATGGTTTGGCTGTGTCCCCACCCAAATCTCATATTGAACTGTAGCTCTCATAATTCCTATGTGTTGTGAAAGGGACCTGGTGGGAGATCACTGAATCATGCGGGCAGTTTCCCCATCCTGTTCTCATAGTATTAATAAGTCTCACAATATCTGACTGCTTTATAAGGGATTTCCCCTTTTACTTAGCTGTCATTCTCTCTTGTCCATTTCCAGGTAAGATGTGCCTTTCAGCTTTTGCCATCATCATGAGGCCTCCCCAGCCATGTGGAACTGTGAGTCCATTAAACCTCTTTTTCTTTATAAATTACCTGGTCTCAGGTATGTCTTTATTAGCAGCACGAGAATGGACTAATACACAATGTAAAACAAAAAAACAAAATTTCAATGAACCATGTTTACAGCATGTAACTCCTAATTTCTTGTTTGGTTCCACCAAGTCATTTGTATTCTGTAGTTTTGTGGTGTGATGTGGCTTGGCTCTGTGTCCCCTCCCCAGTTTCATGTTAAATTGTAATCTCCAGTGTTGTGGCAGAGACCCAGTGGGACGTTATTGGATCATAGGGGCAGATTTTCCCCTTGCTGTTCTTGTGATAGTGAGTTCTCACAAGATCTGGTTGTCTGAAAGTGCATAGTACTTCCCCTTAGCTTTCTTTCTTTTGTGCCAGGTGAAGATGTGCTTGCTTCCCCCTTGACTTCTGCTATGATTGTAAGGTTCCTGAGGCCTCCCAAGCCATGCCTCCTAAACAACTTGTGGAACTATGAGCCAATTAAACCTCTTTTCTTTATAAATTACCCAGTCTCAGGTAGTTCTTTATAGCAGTGTGAGAATGGACTGATACAGGATGTAAATTGGTTTTCAGGCACTAAGTCAATTACATGTCCCCTACCAGATTTCCACCCTCCAAAAATGGATTGACCCCTTTTGTTGTATCCTCTCCTGTCCTTGTCATATCAAGCATTTATTTTTTAAATCCTTCAGTTTTTAAAGCAGTTTTATTGAAATACAACTGACATGCCATATAAGTCACCTATTTAAAGTGTATAATTTAGTGATTTTTATATTCACAGAGTTGTACATCCATCACCAGTCATTTTAAAAACATTTATATGACTTCAAAAAGAAACCATATATCCTCTAGCTATTACACTTCTTGTACTTCATTTACCTAGTTCTAAGTCTACTTTCTCTCTTTGTAAATGTCTCTATTCTGAACATCAGAATGGAATCATATGTGGTCATTTGTGACTGGCTTATTTCACTTAGCATAAAATTTTCAAGGTTTATATATGTTGTACCATGTGTTAATACTTTATTCCTTTTTATGGCTGGATAATATTCTGTTGTATGGGCATACCACATTTTGTTTATACATTCATCAGTTGATGGACATTTTAGTTGTTTCCGTCTTTTGGCTATGTGAATAATGCTGCTATGAACCTTTGTGTACAAGTTTCTTTGCAGGCACGTGTTTTCATTTCTCTTGGTATATACTTAAGAGTGGATTTGCTAGGTTTTATGCCAACATTTTGAGTTGCTGCCTGTTTTCCAAAGCAGTTGCATCATTTTACATTCCCACTCTCAATGTATGAGTCTTCCAATTTCTCCCAATCATCTTAAACACTCATCTTTTTTATTCCAGCCATCCTAGTAGGTGTGAAGTAGTATCTCATAGTGATTTTTATTTGCATTTCTCTGATGACTAATGATGTTGTGCATCTTTTCATATAATCCTTTACTCTTAATGGGATTTTGGGAAGGAGAGTAGATAAACAACTATATTTCATCTACTTATTTAAGCAGAAACACAAAAACTCATTTTAAATGTGTGATAGAAAAAAATTTCTTTTAAATATTTGAAAACATGTATGTGGCAATCTCAAGTTTTTCGCAATATGTAGTTTTCTACTGTTATATATTTTTTCATGTTATAGTTACTATGTGATTAAGGGACTGAAATGTTGGGCACTGAATTTGTCTCTGTATGATTGCTTCTTGCACGAACTCAGGATAGGAATTCAAATGACTCCTTGAGGTTGACTTCAAGTCAAAGGAGAATTGACTGCCAAAGCCAATAAAGTGCAATGTGTTTGTCATCGAGGCTGTGTACATCTGTTGTACATAAGTGTGTTACTCATGTGATAAGTATCAAAGGAATGTGACAGCAGGAGAATATGGCACATGGCACATCTTCTAAGAGATGGATAGCAAAATGTTTAAATGGACATTTGCACGTTAATCATAGTGTAAAAGATGGGATGCAGCATCTGTACCAAATGATAATTGTGAAAATTAGGTGGTGGGTACATGGGGAGTTATATTGTTCTGCCTGCTCTTGTGTACGTTGAATCATCTTTTCAATGAAAGGATTTAAGAAATAAAACATGTTCAGTGCCTCATGAAGAGGAGGAAGCAGTAATAAGGATAGCTGGTACTTTGTCTACTTTGCTAAATCAGTTATCTCTCCTACACCAAGTTTTCATCTTCCAAAAATGTGTTAACTCTTTTTGGTGTATTCTCTTGTATTCTTGTTATCCTGAAGCACTTATTCTTTTTAAATCCTTTAAGTTTTATTGAAATATAGTACACATAACACAAAATTCATCCATTTAAAGCATATACTCTTTACCTATTACAAGGCAAGAATAGATCAGTCCATCAAGACTAGACTTTAGCTACCATTCAATAAAGACATTTCAGGAAGTATAATTCTTCTGAAGGTGGCCGAGTGTGGTGGTTCACACCTGTAATCCCAACACTTTGAGAGGCTGAGTCAGGCAGATCACCTGAGGTCAGGAGTTCAAGACCAGCCTGGCCAACATGGTGAAACCCCATCTGTACTAAAAATACAAAATTTAGCCAGGTGTGGTGGCACATGCCTATAATCCCAGCTACTGAGGAGACTGAGTTAGGAGAATTGCTTGAATCCAGGAGGCAGATGTTGCAGTGAGCCAAGATCACACCTCTGCACTCTAGTCTGGGCAACAGAGCCAGACTCTGTCTCAAAAAAAATAAAGAAATCTGGGAAGGAAACAAATGAGGGATGTATACAGTTTTTTTGAAGAATTTTTTATGACACATTTCCATCCAATGAATTCTAGTTTCTCTGTAAATGGTGAGGCCAACATATCTGCTGAGCAAGTGGAGATGGCCTAAACTTGAGAAAAGTACAGAAGGTTTGAAATACATTTGAGTAGCAGGGGTGAAAAAGTGGACTAAGGAAAAATGACTAAAGCTCCATTTGTATTGTTTTGTGTTAGTAAGCACAGGATAAGTATTTTTTGGATGAATGAGTGAATTATTTTCAGGTAGTGCTAAGGCTGACCATGCATTTATCATAGTGTTAGTAGACTTGATTGTGAGATTTAATCCAATAGTGATTGGTCATTTATAGGAAGATATTTCTGGAAAAGGGAGAGAGATAGGATTTTGTCAGACAGAAGAGATTAAAGGGAATTGGATGAGGCATATTTCAAGTAGAGCTTTTTAAATATTGGCCATAGAATAGACCATGAAGTCTGCATTGAAGAGGGAGAAAATTAAGACAAAAATGTAATAGATAGATAAGTAGAAAAATTAATGACCCAGTGTGAAAATTTGACAAATTGAGGACCTAAGCTGGAATGATAGGAGGATGAGGTCAAAGGATGGAATGTCAGGCTGTATTTTTACAGATGTAGAGGTGGTTTTGATGAGGCTGGGCATGGTGGCTCATGCCTATAATTCTAGCACTTTGGGAGGCCAAGGCAGGAGGATCACTTGAGGTCAGGAGTTCTAGACTAGCCTGGCCTACATGGTAAAACTTTGTCTCTATTAAAAAAAAAAAAAGAAGAAAACAAAAAGCCAGGCACGTGGCATGTGTCTTTAATCTCAGCTATTCAGGAGGCTGGGGCAGGAGAATCCCTTAAACCTGGTAGGCAGTTGCAGTGAACCAAGAACTTACTACTGCACACCAGCCAGGGCAATTGAGCAAGACTCTATGTCCACAAAACAGGGGTGTTTCTGATGATAACTTAGATGTTTCTGATGATAGCTTCTGGGTTTGGCAGTAACTGAACCGGAATGGAGTTAAAGAACCCTAAGATGGAATGACAGAGGAATTAGGACGCCAGGTTATTGGCAAGTCTATCCACATGGATGTTTGGGTTTTCTATTGATTCTCCACCTCCACAAGTTCTTTACCCTGGGCTTCATCCCAATTTTGTCCTTCTTAAGGCCTTCATGGAACTTGAACTATTTCTGCAATCCTAAGCTTCAGACATGGCAGATTCAGTAGCATAAGCATGGACAGGAAAAGAGAAGGATGGTTGACTGAGGAAGCTATAGTGGACATCTTTGCTGTTTTGTTTTGTTTTGACACCAAGCATTCACAAATTTTTCTGGGAAACTTATCCCAACTGCCCTCTAGAAAACTCATCTCATTTTTTAATCACAGTCTGTATAAGTGGAGTTGCCTTCTCTTCAAACCCCTAATGTTTTAAGGGTGGGTATGTGCACACTCTTGGCCATAAGGAGCATTCTGTAACGCTCCATAGTGAGAGCTCAAATATCTGCAACCATCATGCATAGTTGAGTAGTCCAGGACTCACCTCTGGATCATGAGCTGCAGGTGTTCTAGACGATATCTATTATATTCCACTAAGCCCACGAAGATCATAGGTGACACCTCCATCCTGATAGGTGCACCGTATACAATAAGGGAAGATCTTGCATGTTGCCAACAACATGGCTGCTGAGAAGGCACAAAGATCATCTTCTCTAAGGAGAGGGAGGTCATGCTTGACAACAGTCTTGCAGATACTGTTGTAGTACTTAAAGAACAGCCCTGTGTACACTTCTGCCAAAATGGCATATCTAAGCTCTGCAGTGCCCTGGTAAACCTCAAGGGGGTGGTGCCTAGATCCAGATTAAGAAAGGGTCGTGATAAGGACATGATGGGGCAAAAACCCTTTTCCACCAGCAGGGTCATCCTTTCCTATCTTCACTTTTTTCTTACTTTCTCATTCATTCTAAGGCACCTTTTCCTTACTCTCACTTTTATTTTACACTATAAGGTAGGTGGTTGCCTGGTCAACGTTGCTGCCACAAACAGCTAGGTGATCTTTTTGCTCATTAAAAATGTCATCAAGCCAGGAAATACCCAGGGAGTGGAACTAGTTCCCCAAAGTGACTTTTTAGTGGAAAAACCTTAATGTTGAGGTCAAAATATGTTTCCCCAAATCATGAGCATGCCCTGCTTTTCATAATCTTAAGCAGCATCCACCGTGTTCCTGACACCCTACCCCAACCAGCAGTACCCCCCAACACTCCCACCAACTTACATGATCCTCTGGTCACTGACAACTTTTTAAAATAGTGATTAAACCACTATTTCTGAAAAATATACCTGTCCTTGACCCTCTCTTCACATACAGAAGGCCTGTCTTACTCACTGCTCTAAAGAATATGAAGCAATGAATGGGGAAGAAGGTGCAGGCTGCCATACCATATCAGTAAGTCTCAAGCAAAGAGGTAGAAAAGAGCCCAACTCCTCAGACTTCATCAGGGAGAGAAGGGGCTTTTGAAGACACATGATACTCATTCCTCCACAAGAGCTCCAGGAGATTGGTCACCTTTTAGAAGTCAAAGGAGGCAGTCAGTAAGAGCTGAACTAACTCCTACCTTTCACTAAACACAAGCTTGGGTTACTCAAAACCTATACTCCCCAACACAATACACAGAAAAGACATCATTCTTATTAGAACATTTATTGGGGAGAATCAATATTCTCAACCAGGAGTGAATTATTTTGTGGGGGGAAATTTTTCTTCCTAGAAATGCTTTGGAGGCATTTTCTGTGTAATTACTAAAGGCACGTCACTAAACACAGTGTTTTAGCAGTGATTGGGACGGCTGGAGGCACTGGGTCGACTTGTCACTGGCAAGTGGGATTTGGTTGGGGCACAGGCTTCCTGTGGGGTGTGGATTGGGGATGCCTTTGACACAGTATCTTGCCCTTACATGCCTCAACTCTCCGGGGCTGTCTGTTCTTGTCTATGATCTGTCTAATCCTTGTCGGATAATTCTGGCCAACTAAGATAGCTTGTTGGCTGCAAGATTTGCTACATGTCACTTTGCAGGAGGGAGCCGTGTAGTTGCAGGGATAACCCTGGACAGGCTCTGCTCTGGCCTGCAGTACTGGCTTGTGCTGAGCTTTCCCAAGCTCCACTGGGGAGGAAAGGGGCTCTTGGGGACAGGTGATATCTATCCCATCCCTATGCTCCATCTTCTCCTCTAGGAACTTCCCAATGTCTCTCTTAACTTTCTGAGCTTCAGTAATCCCAGTAAAGGCAGCTTTAATCTTAGCTGGACCTCTGTCCTGCACAGATGATGACAGGGAGCTACCCTTTTCCTGGGAACTTTCTTGTTCCTCACATGTTATGCTTAGTTTCTTAAACCTCTGAAAAAAGGTCTTCATCCATTTTCTGAAAAGGTTTTCAGGAGGAGGCTGTGTTGTTAAGGTTGGGGAAGATTTTCTCCCAAGCACCTCCCCTGATGTCTTCTTTTGAACAGGATGGCTTTTTCTCCCAGGTTGGGATGTTCCCAACCATGCATCCCCTCCACCAAGCTCTCCTCCTTTGGATCTCACTCTCTTTGTAGCTGGTGGGAAATTCTTAACTTGGCAATTCTGTAAGACATGCTTAGGGACCATGGGCTCCTGCTGCTGTTCCACACGGATCCCTCTGTCCTCCACGTGGACATGCAGCATCTGGGAAGTTACCATGTTCCCACTGGACATGCCCTGGATATGAGTCAGTAAACCCTTGGAAGTCAAGTTATCTAAGGCAAGGGGAATGTCAGTAAAATGGGTTTGAGCTTGGCTAGGGCCAAGCTTTAACTCACTAAACATCTGATGTTTAAGGGATGATGATTTAGGATCTTGGGGAACTGATATTTTTGGTGAGAAATTTTCAGTTTCAAGAGAAGTGCTTATTTTCCCCTTTATCACTGAGGAGCTTCCTGATTTGCTGGTTGTCAAGTTGTTCCTAGTTTGTGATTGAAGAGAACTGAGCTCATCTTCCTTGAACATTTCCTTAGACCCATTGGTGACAGGAAAGGTCTTTCTACTGCCCTGAAGCCTTTCTAAGTTATTACTGAAACTCTCTTTTTCATCCATTGACTCACCGCCAGCCCCAGCTTGCACTATGGGCAGCTCTGGGCTGCTCCTACTGGCTAGTACATTCTGTTTCTGACTGACTTTGTCTATGATGCTGTGTAGAGGGGGTAGAAAAGTCTCCTGCAATTCTTTGTCAACAGGTGAGATAACCATGTGTGGATGATCCAGGATGTAGAATAAGCTTGTTTTTTCTACCTTTTCTCCTTGAAAATCTGTAGTGCTTCCTCCAAGGGGCTTGGAGGCCCCATCTTTGGAATCTGTCTCTGTAAGGTTGTGTTCAGTATCAGAAAGAGGGTGAGGATGATCCAAAATGGGGATGGAGCTTGTTGTTCCCAAATTTTCTCCTTGAAGAGTGCTTTGTCTAAGAGACTTGGAGACCCCATCTTTGGATTCTTCATGAGGAATGAAGGTGGCTGAGGAGGGGAGGTCAAGATGGGAAAAGGAACTGGAAAGGTCCTCTTGTGATTTACAGATTTCTATGGATTCAAGGACCTTGCTGGGAAGACCCCACAGCATCCTCATACGGAAAGATTTAATATGGGCTTCCAACATCTTTTGTTTGTTGGAACCAAGGAAGGACATCTCCTGGGAAGTATCAACGCAGTGGTCCTCACCCACCGCTGCTGCCAAATTTCGATGGTTTGTTTGGCTATGAGATTTTTCAGGAAGAGACATTGTCTGCTTGACTGAATGCCGTGAACTACGCACACTCCCAGGCACTTGACCCTTACTGATTTCCTCAAATTTCTTGCTCAAATGTACTGTCAGGGCATTTGCAAGTTGTTTCTGACCTAGGCTCACCCCTAAATCATTCCCTGGCAGATGCATCATATGACCTTCTAGGTCGCTCTCAGAGTTAGAATTCAGATCCTTTTCTGAAGATGTCTCTGGTTCACGCAACAGATGATCTTTTGGGCCATTCTCCTGGCTGTATCCCTGAAACTTCCTCACATTCTCCAGGGAAAGCATATTTGAGCTTCTCTTGTGCAAGCTTCTAGATTTCCTTGATTTAAAATTCTTGAGATCATTGTGGCTCTGACCCTCAACCGAAGAGCTATGTAAGGGTCCCTCACTGTTCTCTGATTCAGATATCTCCAAAATTGGGCTCTGAGGACGTAGCACTGACAGAGACTCATGGATTCTGTGGGGCAGGCCCCATCTATGCTGGATAAGCCTCTTTTGAAGGTGGTGCTCTAGTTTCTTCCTAAGCTCAGTGCTGAGTGGAAAATATCCAGGAATGATGGAGATGGGACCAAAAGCCTTAAAGGACTTGACCAGTGCAAGACTGGGAGCTGGAGAACAAAACTCTTCCTGGGATTTTTGAACCACAGAGGGTAAACCCCACACACTTTCCAGTACTTTCTGCAACACATTCCACTCCAGATGATTAATTTCAGATGGCGTAAGAGACTGTGCCTCATTCTGAGATTTATGAAAACACACTCCACAGATTCCAATCTGGAATACAGGACTAGGTAGTTGTGATGTGAGTGGAGATGGATGTTGAGCCAGGGACTGACATTGGGGCAGAGTTTGAGGCAAAGGTAGAGGCTGGGTAATAGGCAAGGACAGAGGTTGGGGTTGGGAAAGTACTGGAGATTCCTGGAATGCAGACATACTCGCAATTTCATTGAAGAATACAAACATGGAGGAACGGCCACATTGGTCAAGAACAGTAGGATTCAGAGACTCGCTGTGCAGAGATGGGAGACCCCAGAAGAGCCGACATATTTTTGCTCTAAATGGTCCTCAAAGCACTTAGACTCTGGGGGCTGCTGATGGATGTGCAGCTGCTCTACTTTCCTATTACTGGCCCCAAAAGGAAGGGAGCTTGCCAAGCCATGCTTATCAGCAATTGAGGCTAACATTTTCCCTGAAGAATTTAGTTGGTAGTTTGGCCTGAGATGTTTTGGGAAAGTTCCTGGTTTCTTTCCATTTTCCTTACACATCAGGAAATCGCCCCTTTTTTTGACTTGTCTCTCCAGAAGTGCCAGAATGTCATGGCTGAGAAATGAGAGGTTACCAGGCACTATGAGGTTGACCACAGAGTACCCCCCTAAAGAGGCCTCAGAAGAATGAAGGCTAAGGAGCTCTTGCATGAAATCAGATGGTACAAAATTGGAAGAAAAAGAGTCCTTGGCATGAGGCTGCCACCAGGAGAATTCTGCAGATGCAGGGCATGAATGGTCAATGTCTCCGATTGTAGGGGCAGAGGTGGCTGACCCACCAGAGCCACCTACAGATAACGTCTCTTTTCCAGAGGCTTCAGTATGGTGAGACTTGCTTTAGACTGAGTCACAGTGCAATCTTGCAGTCGTAAAGCAGAAGCGTTTGGTGGTTTGTAATGAAAATTACATGAATCACAGGGATTCATGGCCTGGGAAATATTTGGCAAAGAGTTCATATCTTGGGATAGAGTAGAGTCCAATGAAAAGATGGTGTTCAGAGACAAACTGGCCTCAGGTTGGAGATTGGGCTCCGCTCTCTGAATGTGATGTGGTGGGAGAAGGGGAAAGGGAAGCTGTTGGGGTGGGGAATGGTCTATAGGGAACTTGGAATCCAGGGCAGAAACAGGCTTTGGTGGCAGAGGGTCCCTCAGTGGTGAGGGTGAAAATAAGTCAGCTAAAGGGGTGATCAGATCAGGTGAGAGAATGAAGGGGGGTGGTGGAGAAGAGTCAGGCCAAGGGGACACTATTAGGTCTTCTGGAGGGGTTGCTGAGGGGGCAGAAGCCAGAGTGAATGATGACTCAGTCGCAGAAGCTGCAGAAGCCAAAGGGGACACAGAGGGAGCAGCATCTTTCAGGGACTCCCAACACAGCAGTCGCTGGACCTCAGCAGTTGTTCTGTTACACACCACACAGAGGGGGTCTGGGCATAACAGTCGACGAAAGCGGGTGGTATCATGATGCTGGCCCAGGGGACTGCAGGAAGCAGGAGGTCTGAAGCTGCAGCCAGGACCAGAACAAGGAAAGGAGGGTCTGTTAGCCTGGCAGGGGTGGGAACCCTGGTGCCTGCTACCCGCTTCACATTGCCCCTGGCCTATGACCTCACCATGCACTCTATGGCCTCTCAATGCATTCATTCACATACACGTTCCTATGGCTACCCACTCCCACAACTACAGCAGGCTTCAAGAAATCCCTGAGGTGAATAGAATATGCTACAAAAAGGACTGGGGTGGGAACAAGACAGAAGGGAATGATTAATCACCTTTTCAGAATAGAAACCAGCTTCCTTTCCTCTTCTGCTTCTTTCTGGAAGGTTATCTGGTCTGGGAACGATAACAGTATGTTATATGTAATGAAGGTAGAGGCACAGGGATCATACAGAAGTCGCTCTGTGGAAGATCCTTAGGATATTCAACTCTGATACCCCCCAAGTATCAGTAGAAAAGGGCAAACAGGCATTGATACTATTAACAAGTTCACATGTGTATGTGACATCATTTATAAAATTCCTTCACATACATTACCCCATGTGATGCTCAAAACCGCCACCAGAAACACAGATGTCAGTGGTTACCTCCAAGAGGAATCTGAGCATCGAGGAAGTCAAAGTACTTATGCAAAGTTGTGAGACAGAAGCCCTGACTCCAAGCCAGCCAGTAGTCATTCCTCGATATCTAACTTGCCCACCTATTGGTCAACACCCAGTGCCCAGGTCTATCACTCTGTCATGCCTATGGATGGGCAGAGCAGGGCCTCTGAGCAGTGTCTCAGGTCTGATCGCTTTTCTGTAAGCCTCTCTGCTGAGTGCTCTGTTTTCTGAGACTGTATCTGGTAACTGACATTCTAAGAAATCATGGGCCTGAGTCCTCATGACAGAAACAGAAAGGGTCACCCTTGAAGCTCAGATAGAGCAGGCTGACCTTACCTTTAAATGTCCCACCTTTCTTTCTCCTCCTGGTTCTGCCCCGACGCTGAGAACAAAAGAAAGACAATGAGAGGCTGGGACTCATTTATCTCACTCTCTATGAAGCTCATTCATTCATTAATTCATTCACTCATTTATCTCACTCTCTATGAAGCTCATTCATTCATTCATTCATTCACTCATTACACAAGAATAATATGACTCCCTAATTAATGCTAATATGTTCCTGTTATCAATTATTAAAGGTGATCAAATATTTCTAATTTTTCCTTCTCTGAAAAACTCAAAGAGAATTTTATCAGAGAAAGCCACACTTGATATGCTCAGTTAGCAGTCCTCAACGAGGGCACAGACTCAGAGACCAACAGTCACATCTGTGTTCCCCTCATAGGAAAAGTGTCCCAGAGACAGAGCTCTGGCTCCAGCCTCTGCTCAGAGACTCTCAGCATTGCTCCCCTGGTCAACCCAATATGAAGGAGGGCTTGGTTGAATGAAGGTGACATAGGAATGTGACTCATGATCAAATTTCAGCAGAAACTGTCCTTCTTCAGAGAGACCACACTCTCTATATAGTCCAATCAGGGACCACAGAATTACTGTGTTTGGAATTTTATCTGGAACTCTCCACCAAAGCCAGCTAGGTAGTCTGTGAGCTTCGGATGGAAACTTTAGTCCTCCTGAAGCCCTAAGTCTACCCAAACTCTTCCAAAGAAGAGTGAAATTCTATCCTCCCTTCACACTTCCCACCTAACACCATCTCTCTGTACCAACCAAACTTACTTAGAAATGTGGGAATAGGATTGGGAAACAACAACAGGGAATCTCCCCTAGGTGTTCACCCACGGTTCCTTACCATTTGGATGTCATCATTTTTCCCGGGGGGTGACAAATACAGGGTCAATAACACGTAGCACAAGTACAGCATAAACAACCCCAACCCACTCAAGCAGATGAAGTTGGGGTCAATATCCAAGCAATGTGCCAAGCCAGGGCTGAGCCCTGACTCAGTATAACTGTTCAGAAAACAGAGGATATTCTCCATGATCTGAATAGCATGGCTGCCTGAAGCAACTGAGCCTTGAGTTTGCCCAGGCTTAACTATAAGCCCAGGCCTGCATCACAGAGCATGGATGTCACAAAGGGTTTCTAAGGGTGGAGGGAGCAATAAGAGGAGGGTGTGTCCACAGCCCTGAACCCACCAGCCCAGCCGACCCCACCCCCTCCTGTGCTCTCCAGGTCCCTCTGCCATACCCTGCCACTCCATTTCCCAACTCCATCCTTTCTTCATGTCATATATTTATCTTAGTGGAATTTTCTGTTTGCTCCAACAGTAAACCAGGTATTACCCAAGTCCTGCTTTACTGTTTGGAGCCCTTAACTTCAAACCCACCAACACCACAGCCTTGAAAGCCTGAAATACTGCCTGGAATTTCTGTTGTACCCAGGCATTGGCACTCTCAGTATCACAAATGTCCTCCAATCCCTCTTATCTACAGAATGTTTTTGCCTTACATTAACCCAGACATGAAACTTAAAGTGACTTTATACTTACTTTGTTTTGTGAGTGTCAAACAGTAAATTTTTTACTTTAAAGTCAGCCTTAACTATTTTCAATCAGAGGGACTGACTTGAATGATTAAAACTAATGTTATCAAGGAAAAGAGGCTCACTGCCCAATTTGGGATTTTGAGAAAAGCAGGTTTTTATGGTAAATTAACCGCAATGAGACAGGAGTCCAACTCAAATCTGTGCCGTGTGCTGGCTTTCATGCAGTCATTTTGTTAGAAAAGATTTAGGGAGTGGCCTCTGGGATTAATAGGTGATTGGTGGAAGAAAGAGGAGGTCTGTAATGTCCTCAGGCATGCACAGTTGTTTTTAATGCTGCCTTACGCATCACACATGCACATTTGTGGGGGAGTTAGTTTGAAACGTGGTAGAAACTTGGTCTATGACTTCAGCAAGCTTCTTCTGTGAAAACTCCATTTAGTCTTATTAATTTTAATCCATTTTAGCCAGTTTTTAAATTTCACAACCAGAGGCAGTTTTGGCACTTCAGCAAGTTGTTGTTTTTTTAAAAAATCTGCTATCCTGTAAACTGATGATATTTGTTAGTCATTAGTTTCTTTAACTCTCTATCTAGGGCATGGTTTCACTAATAATTCATTATTTAACATCTACAAAACTAAAACAAGTATAAAATAAATGTATATAATTAAAACTTCAAAGGATCTTGGGAGTGAATTTATAGCATGTATTTTTCTGATATTAGTGAAGTTTCAACTGTTTAAAGACTTTTGGAACATGCTGTATACACAAACACACATATACATCGACCTAAAAGGAAGAAGTTAAGGCAAATTTAATATAAATAGATAATTCATCTGGGTCAAGCTTGAGGATTGCAACCTGGGAACACAGACTCTGAGTCGCCCTAAGTATATGCTCCAATTAGCAGTAGATACAAGTAGGTTTTTAAAGTCAAAAAAGGGGACAAGGAGTAGGCTGATACAAAGTTGTCATCAGGAATTCTCATTGGTTTACAGAAGTGATATTGATTAGTGTTTGGCTATACATTGTTAAGCTATAGGGTGTGGGTTGTAGTGTCAGGTGTGGGGTTATTGGGTTAATGTATAGCTACATGTGGCAATAGCAAGCAGTTTCAAGAGATGAATACACAGCTCAAGGAGGAAGTAGTGCCATGACTGCTGTCTCATTTTAATGTCTGTCTAGGCCTGATAATTTAAAGAGGACTCACAGTCCTCAGATGAAAGTTCTTTTCTTTACAAACACACTCACACACCCATGCTTTGACAAATCAATCAGTATTTTCAAATCCAGAATCCATTATTTCCTCCTTTTATTTCAATCTTTTATTTGTCATTTGGACAAGCCACAACACAGACAGGCCCAGCCCTCTTCATCAATTACATAACAAATCTGTGACTCCATTAAACCAGATGTATGTTACAATGTGCTAAGCTATTGCGATATGCCCTGTGCTATAGCTCAGTAGCTAAGAAATTGCCCTTTCACACTGGCAATCAGGTTCAATTCCCTGCTTAGAAAGTAAATTCTTTCTGGTTTAATATTTGCATGACCTCATGTAGTCTCTTCTTCTCCACAGACTATTTTAATTTTTCCTTTCTCTGAGCACCTGGGAGGTTACTTTTGGTAACGTTCAAAAGCCAGAAATATCAGCCATTTGGCCTGGCTAAAATCAGGTAATAAGAAATTTTAAAGGACTTTATTAAAGAGTAGTATGGTTAAAAGTCAGCTGACTTAAAAGTGGATATTCAAGCTCTAAAAGCCTAGACTCCTTGGGAAAAACAGGAGTCATCAGAGACCTCTTTCCTGGTTCTTCCAAGGACTCCACCATAAAGCCAATAAACAATTAAGAAACTTAAACACTGGCAAATGAAAAATCTTACAACTACTATAGTAATCTGTCTGTGTAATTATACATGTGTTGTGTGTAATGTTTATATAAAAGAGCTCTAATTAATTGGCTTAAACAAAAATAAGCACTTAAATATTTTGAAAGCAAAATAAAAACTATAATGCCTTTTAGTTCATGTAACTTTAGTAATCTTTGGGATCTAAAAACAGCTTTAAAGATTATTGATAAAAAAAGGTATTTTGTCTAAATTTGTAGGTCAGATATTAGGTTTGCTAAATGCTTTAAGGTCATAAACTGCTTTGACTTTTGTAAATTGTTCAATTATTCAGGAGATATTAAATTCTACATAAGGCCTGGAGATTTATGGAATTAGCTATGCCCCCTAGCTATGCAAAGAAGGTTGTAAAGAAAAGAGATTTTATATAAAAAAAGGTTGCTATATGGTAAATCTTGTCCTGAAGTAAAATGACTGGTTGTTTAAAAAGAGGGATGTTCCCTTCCTTACACCTTATACAAAAATTAACTCAAGATGGAGTAAATATTTAAACATAAGACCTAAAACCAAAAAAGCCCTAGAAGAAAACCTAGACAATACCATTCAGGACATAGGCATGGGCGAAGACTTCATGATTAAAACACCAAAAGCAATGGAAACAAAAGCCAAAATAGACAAATGAGATCTAATTAAACTAAAGAGCTTCTGCACAGCAAAAGAAACTATCATCAGAGTGAACAGGCAACCTACCAAATGGGAGAAATTTTTTGCAGTCTACCCATCTGACAAAGGGCTAATATCCAGAATCTACAAAGAACTTAAACAAATTTACAGGAAAAAAAAAAAAACACCATCAAAAAGTGGGTGAAGGATATGAACAGACACTTCTTAAAAGGAGACATTTATGCAGCCAACAAACATATGAAAAAAAGCTCAGCATCACTGGTCATTAGAGAAATGCAAATTAAAACCACATTGAGATACCATTTCACACCAGTTAGAATGATGATCATTACAAAGTCAGAAGACAACAGATGCAGGAGAGGATGTAGAGAAATAGGAACACTTTTACACTGTTGGTGGGAGTGTAAATTAGTTCAACCATTGTGAAAGACAGTGTGGCGATTCCTCAAGGACCTAGAAATAGAAATACCATTTGACCCAGCAATCCCATTGCTGGATATATACCCAAAGAATTATAAATTATTCTATTATAAAGACACACGCACATGTATGTTTATTGTGGCACTGTTTACAATCGCAAATACTTGGAACCAACCCAAATGCCCATCAATGATAGACTGAATAAAGAAAATGTGGCACATATACACCATGGAATACTATGCAGCCATAAAAAAGAATGAGTTCATGTCCTTTTCAGGGACATAGATAATGCTGGAAACCATCATTTTCGGCAAACTAACACAAGAACAAAAAACCAAGCACCACATGTTCTCACTCATAAGTGGGAGTTGAACAATGAGAACCCATGGACACAAGGAGGGGGAACATCACACACCGTGGACTGTTAGGGGTTGAGGGGGATAGGAGAGGTATAGCATTAGGAGAAATAGCTAATGTAGATAATGGGGTGATGGATGCAGCCAACCACCAGGCACGTGTACACCTATGTAACAAACGTGCATGTTCTGCACATATACCCCAGAACTTAAAGTACAATAAAGAAAAAAAAAGGAGGATGTTTAGGGCAGGTCAGAAAGTCTAAATTTGCTGTACATGGTCTGTGTAAGTCATGCAAGAATTTATGAAAAAGAATTTATGCCAGAAATGTCATACAATTTAAAGGTGATTAGGCCCCCTAAATGCCTAATGCTTCATAAAATGCCACTGTGACTCTTAACTGTACAGCTCACCTGCTTTACAGCTAGGTAAGGCCTGGGACATGTGGAGTTAGATGTTGGAAAGAGTCAGGCCTTATCTGCATTTCTGTCTGGGTCCTAGACTCCACACCTAGTACATAATCTCTTACTTACTAAGGTTTTCACCAAAAGTAAAAGTTGCTAACAGTTAACATTGTAATTTGTAATTGAGAGTACTGAAAAAATAGGTTAAAATGCAAGGTGTGTAAGGAGAATGAAATGTGTTTTTTCTATGCAATTATACGAAGGTATGAGAATGTAAATTTTTGCCTAGGTTAGAGGGTTAAAAGATTGTTTTAAATTAAATAATTCTAAAGGTTTGAACAAGTTATGGAAGATTTATAAAAAATTGATTGTAAGAGATTCTATGTGTGAACAAATTGGCTAAAGTTAAAATGGCATTTTTCAGTTTTTTTTCCATAAATTGGACATTGGAATAGAAACACAACAGAATCTTCTTAGAACATTGTGCTGCTCTGAGAAAAAAAATTGTAAAGGATTTTAAAAGACTTATAAAGTCTTACTTTTTGGTCAAATTTTATTTAAAACTGAATAGATTTTTTAAATTATTAAAAACTAGCTTTAACATTAAAAATACACTAATAGAAACATAAAATTTGGGTTTTCTCTTTTAAAAAGAATTTTTATGTAATATTAAAAGATAATGAAAGATTTTTGTTTACTTTTTAAATAAACTACAAAGAAAAAGAGGGGGAAAGGAAAGAAAGGAGACAGAGTCAGTTGGCCTCATGCTATCTTCCTTGTTCTTATTTGGGAAGCTGAGTTTCTCTCTATCAGAATGATGTTTTTTTCTTTTTAAAAAGTTTTGAGTTATCATTTTGGCTAAAGGAATGACTTATGGTAACCTAAGATTCTATTTTGTCATATCCAATGTTTTAAATCTTTGGTATTTAACAAACCTTTCAAAATCAAGCTCTAGATTATCATGCTAAATCAGCCAATACTAAAATTTTTTAAATATACAATTTGAATGAACTCCATGGTTAAGTCAAATTATCTGTGATAACCCATTAGTTATCAGTGCTATGCACCCAAATTGGAGAAACAACTGATATTCAAGAGGACATAAGTCCAGTGTTAAGCATGAATTCATAGAGAACCAGGACAGCCACCTTGTCCTTCTTGAGTCCTTAAAGCTTTAGTTATTAAAGGCTCTGCATTCCATGACTCATCAGGGAAGAGATAAAATAATCCAAATTGAATATATTGATGTGGTGACTTATAAATTGCAGAAATAGGTTATAACCAATGTTTGGTTCCATATTCTTGGGAAGACAATCAAAGCTTCAGGTACATCTGGCTACCTGATAGGCCATATAAATATTTATAAGGAGATTTCATTCAATTGTCATTTTCAGTGCATGTTTTCTGGTTGTATAAAACCTTTCCCATGCAAGAGGGCTGATGTTATAACAGTAGGTTATTATGCTACAGTTTACTTTCATCAGGTAAAGAAAGCTTTTTTATGGTTCACTGAGGACAATCCCTTCACAATCCAGAACCTGAAGACTGGATTTTCTGAGAACATCAGAGAAAGACTGTCCTTGCCATCCACACTACAGCAAAACTGAAGCCTTGATCGTGGGTTTATAATCTTACAACTGAGAAGGGTCCCTTCACACTCCTGGAACTGTACATCCATTGGAACCCTTAAGGTAAAACTAACCAGGAAAGTTTCTCTCCAGAAGAAGATGGCATCCTTGATGTGAACAGCTTTTCCCAAGATCATGGATCAAGACTTCTACTATCATGAGACTATTATCTTTGAATATTTTTTCCGTGTTTATGCCTCTGTGAACAATAGAAAAGAAAAGGAGGACTCTTATGTGCACTTACAAGGTATATTTTTATTTGTGAAAGATTTTGCAGCCAGCCTTATACATGAATAACCTTATACTTTAATAGATAAAAGATGAAGGACCAATGTAGATGAGAAACTTTAGTGGTTCATACATTGCTTTATAATCAGTCAAAACTCCTCTTAACACAAAGAATGGATTAAAAAGAACACTGCCAATCCCAGGCCTTCACTCTTCTAGAAGGTCATCATTTGTTAGGTCCTTTTCCGTGATTTAGAATAAAAGAGGCAATAATTAGAAATATCTCACTCATAGTAGGCTCTGCAGCAAACTCTACTTTAAAGGCCATCATTACACAACAGACTTTAAATTCTCTTGTCAAAGTTATGCTAAGTAATAGAATTGGCTAAATGGAAAAGTGCCTCTACAGCTGTTGACACTTGTGGCCTATGGAGAAACACATCAAATGTATATTTTTAAAATTCAGTTGTAGGGGATAAATGAAAATTTTACTTCATCATGTGAGTAGACTCTTTAGCTCTTTCTTTAATCTATTTAATTTTATGTGATTTGATTTATGGGGGCCCTGGGTAAGGAACATACTCCAAACTCTTGATATTATCCTCCCAATAGTCTTAACAGTCTCCCTGGTATGCTGTATTCTCTCAAAGGTTTTAAATGTTTGCATGCAGTCATCTCTAGAACATCAAATGATCTCTCTTCAACTGGAATGGCAAAAACTGAAAAAAATATGTAACTACGAAGACACCATAACCTATGAATGACATGCTGAGACCAGAAACCCTGAATGATGGTACCTGAAAGTGGCACTATGGCCCTAAGTCTTGGTCACATTCTCACCTAAGTGAGAACCTGGCCAAAAAGGGGGATTTTTTTTTTTTAACAAAATTATGGGAGGCCATTATTTTGGACTAAGCTCATGCACTTGGCCCCAACAAACCAAACCAAACTAAAATGAAGTCACTCATGCTAAATGTGACAGAATCAAACTGAGGCTTTAAGAAATATATATTTATCCTATAACAGACCAGGTTTTGCTTTTCTCCTGTAAACAGGATGCTCCAGCATAAGGAAGTACCCTCTACTCAGTCCTTACTCTCTCCTTGCAAAACCCACTGTTCTACTCTTTCCCAGTGGGTTTCAAAAGCATGTAAATACATTTACAATAGTGATAAGTAACATCAGTGACTAAGGTTATGGTCAATCTCTCAAAACTGAGAAAATGACCAAAAGGGGGGAATTGCTAAAGCAAACTAAATATGGCCTGAGAAGAACTCTGCACTTCTCTATTTGAATCCTCATAGATGAACTGTAATCTAGCTTAATAGTCAGACAAAATTGAAAACCTAACTCCATAGTATATACCTGTAACAACAGCTGAGTGTTGGCCAATGCCAGTGGCCATACTTCCACCACTCATAGACTGCTGAATGTTCAAACTACATATAAATAAGGTAAATGCCACGCTGTAACCAATCTCACTATTTCTGTACTTCACCTCCAATTCCTGTACTTCACTTTACCTTTCTTGTCTATAAACTTGTTCTGGTCACTAGGCACCCCTGGGTCTCTGTGTATCTGCTGTGATCGTGGAGGCTGCCTGATTCATGAATCATTCATTGCTCAATTAAACTCCTTTAATTTAATTTGGCTGAAGTTTTTCTTTATCAAAGTGGAGAGTTCATTTGGGTCAAGCTTGAGGACTGCAACCTGGGAACACGGATGCAAGTTGCCCTAAATATACACTGTAATTAGCAGCAGTTACAAGTGAGATTTTAAAGTCAAAAAAGGGGACAAGGAGTGGGCTGATACAAAGTTGTTATCAGGAATTCTCATTGGTTTACAGAAGTGACATTGACTAGTGATTGGCTATACATTGTTAAGCTATAGGGCGTGGGTTGTAGTGTCAGGTGTGGGGTTATTGGGTTAATGTGTAGCCACATGTGGCAATAGCAAGCAGTTTCAAGAGATGAATACACAGCTCAAGGAGGAAGTAGGGCCATGATTGCTGTCTCATTTTAATGTCTGTCTAGGCCTGATAATTTAAAGAGGACTCACAGTCCTCAGATGAAAGTTCTTTTCTTTACAAACACACCCACACACCCATCCTTTGGATAAATCGGTATTTTTAAATCCAGAATCAATTATTTCCTCCTTTCATTTCAATCTCATATTTGTCATTTTGACCCCACATTTTCTAACTCTACCTTAAATACAGACACTCCCAGTCCTTTACATCAATTTCGTAAAAAGTATGTGACTCCCTTAAACCAGGGATTGGTTACAATGTGCTAAGCTATTGTGACCTAAGAGATCAAAATAGATGCCTGTTTACCAACTAAGGTGGACCCTAGGGTTGAGGAAACAAAGTTACTATGGGTCAGGGCCTGGATGGCATGGCAAATTTCTACCTTTCTATAACTCAGCTCCCTCTAACCATACCAGCTATCAGCCCTGGTTAGACAGAGGATCGGCCTTACAAACATACCTCTCTGATAAACTATTAATATTACAGATTGCCAGTTTCTGCCAGCTTCTAAGAGGCTGTACACAAACCGCATTTGTGTCCTGTAGTTCACCTTTTGATGTAAAGAGCAAAATTTTACTTCATTTTAGTGCCAAAACCTCACTCCAAACTGAACATGGGATGTATGTTACATATGTTCGGCTCCCACATATATGTATAACTTTTCCCAAAAACTTATTGAATATGTATGAGTATGAATATAAAACCCAACCTGTCCTTCCCCTATTCCAACAGAGAGCACCTTCAGTCCACACTGGATCCTTTCCCTTCCTGGCTTACAAACTGAGAAGAGCAATGAAGCTTTCCTTTCTACCATTTAGCCACTCTGGTGGTCTTTTTGGATGATACTATTGATCCCCCTCAGTACTTAGTAGTAGAGGGGGGACCTAGATATGTCAAAGCCTTAGGGCAGAATCTAGTCTTAAGTAATCTCACCTAATTACACTGTGGTCATGTAAATATGATCTTTTCCTGAGTGCCTTGGCAACAGAAAAAAAGTTGAGACCACCTGCTCTATATTCTATGTAATCACCCCTGCAAATGTCCAGATACCAACTACCTGTCATACTTTATTTGGGCTCCCCCTCGTGAGGTTTAAATAATCCCAGTATCCCCCACCCCTGACCCGTCTTTCTACATGTTCTTTTCTAAACTCTTTATCATGACAGCTGTCCTCTGAACTGTCTCTTAATTTCTCCTGTCTTTCTTAAACTATGAAGCCCTTTATTTGACACCCATGGGCCACCACTGTTACTTGATCTTTTTTGAAGGGGTAAGACAGCCTTCAAGGCCGGCCACATCTCCTTTTAATTATGCAGGAGCAGGTAACCTGCCTTGAGGATAAACTCTGCCAAGAGATACCACTTCCTCCTCTCTTTGATATGAAGCCTCAGCCAAGTTTTCATTTAATAAATATTTACCACTGGAAACTAGGAAACACAAGCATCTGTAAGACACGGGCTCTGCCCTTGACCTCATGATGCAGTTGGAATGATTAGTTCTACACAGCCCAAAAACTATACAAACGTAGAGGAGAGGTTCCCCCGCCCCCAGCATTTACAATTGCCAAGAGATCTCTGGAACAGATCAGATACTGTGGGTCAACTCCTCAGACACATCATGCCCTTTATCAAAATATTCCTGCATGTCTGTCTACCCTCTCCAATTTTCTGTTATGAATAATTCTTTGAGAAGATGGTCAAAGAACAGCTTCTCTCGTTTAAAATGTCATTCATTGGCTAGTTATCTTTACAAACATATGTGTGCCTACAGTTGAAACCTTCAAGAAGTTTCAGTAAAAAGGCATTCCCCAGATGCTAATAAGATTCCCTTTCTGAACCTGGTTGAAGCTCCTTCAAAATTTAAAGAAACAAGAGACTAGAGATATATTTATTTTCTTTTTTGTACCACCAAGAGTAAATTCCATTGACATTGAGTGGCAGTGCTTCACAGCACTTATCCTTTCTGCACTAGCACCAACTATAAATAATAAATTTACCCACTCTATAAAGAATTCTACTTCCAGCCATCTCAGTGCATTTTCACAACCTGTGAGGTTAGCAGGTCAAGTATTGTGCATTTTTTCATCTTTTTTAATTTGTTTTTACTGTAACAGTCACTTAGATCTTTCTTTGAATATTGTGCCTATTTTATTAATGAATGAAACCAAAGCTCAGAGAGGGTAAGTGACTTCTCTAAATCAGACAGTAAGTATTAGAGCTCTAATGAATGAATTCCCTATATTCTCAATGCTTCTACTTTAAAAAATATTAATATGTAATTTTATAAAATTAAAAGTATGCCCTAATCCTAAAATTAAAGCAGTTGTATAGCTAAGAATATTCACTTTGTCCATTAAATGCTAGACTTCTGGGAAGTAACGAAAAGCTATTTTTTTGTACTCTATCACCTCTTAGGTAACTTTTCCTTTCCACTCTTAGCATTAGCATCTTTACAGGGTATTTTTTTTCCCCTATCCTCTTCTTAAAACTTGATTTCAACAACCATATGACATACAACTCCCAGTAATATATAAAATAAAAGTTTACAATGTCATCCCTCCCAGGAAAACATTTCATACATTCTACATATACCTACCTCCAAGTCTTGTAATAAGCTCTTATCAAAGCATTTTAGGCAGCCTTTGGGAGCTGGCAGAGGTGGCTTCTGGTAGAGTGGGGCTATCTCAACACTACCCCATGACATCTTCCCAATTTACCTATATCACCGCCCAGAAGTCTGTTCTTGCATTTCACACTGCACTTGATTACATTGTCTCCTAGGAGGAGTCTTTTCCAAAAGATCTACTAAAGTAATACACTACCATTTGAGGATATAGATCTATACTCAGTATAGATGGCAATAAAGCCACATTTTGTCTAAGCTTGTTGATCTCTAAGATTTTTGTAGCACAGTCATATTTGAATCTCTATGAAATGAGAGTGTTGGGGTCTAAAAGCCCTTTTCATCAAGTCTCTGGGTACCTCACTCTGCCTTCCTGCCAACATTCTCAAACATAGCCCTTGAAATCAGCAACAGTGATGATGTGTAGTAATTAACATTTAAAAGTAATGAACACCTTATATTTTTGAGGTTCTATTCTTAGTAAGTCAGAAACGGGTGTGGAAAGGGGAAATGCAATCCACACAGAGAACATGAACAAATCTACAGTATCTACAAAAGTACATGTCTGGTCAAACTAAAGCATAAGATATGTGCCTGAGGATGAGACTAACAGAAAATTAGGCTGAAAAAGTAGAAGGGGACCCAATTGTGAAAGACTTTGAATGACAATGTAAGAAGCTTGACCTTTGTACTGAGGGCAGTGGGAAGCCAGCTTTTTCTTGACTATAAGAACAGCACACTCAGCTCTGTGTTTTGGATAGATGACTGGCAAACAGAAGCTGGTGAGAGTTCATGGGGAAATATACAAAACAATTACTGTATCACATAAGACTCTCCTGCCAATGATATAAAACCAGATGAATTCTAGTTTATGCAAAAATGTTAACTTACGGGTTTGTATTTCTCCACAATACAGGAGTAGATCCAGCTTCTCATTTATCCTCCCTTGGATCTGCCTTCTCAGTATTCACTCATTCTCAGGCCGTGTCTCTAGCTGCCAAAGATGGCATCCAGCCAGGAGAAGGAGAATCTACTGTCGTGGCATTCACAAGTAAAGTCTACTCAGAGTGATCTGTGGACCAGTCCCTGTCCGCACGTTTTGTGACTGTGTGTGACAAGATGAATGTAGAAATCGAGAGTGGTTAGACATTTTACTGCAATTTGACAGGGTAATTCAGGGTAATTCAATCTAATAATAAAAAAATTGAGGCTTGTATTCTGTATGTCTTTGTTTTGTGTGTCATTTTTTTCAATGATTCCTTTTTGTTGTGTTTTACACAAGTATCAATCCATAGTAGATGCAGGGGCAGGGAGTCCATCACAGATAGTTTTAGAATCTGTGGTTTAATGTACATGCTCCACAGTGAAGCCTTGGTGTGTGGCTAATTTTATGAGTTAACATGACTGGAATATGGAATGCCCATATGTTTGGCTAAATGTTATTTCTGGGTTTATTTGTAAAGGTGTGTCTAAATAAGATTAGCCTTTGAATCTGTGGACTGAGTATAGTAAATGACCCTCCCCCGGTATGGGTAGGCATCACTCAATCCCTTGAGGGCCCTGAATAGAACAAAAGATAAGGGAAAGAAGAATTTGCCACTTTTTTCTACCTTCCTGCCTGGGCTGGGACATCAATCTTCTCCTGCCCTCAGACTGAGACTGACACCATGGGCCTCTTTGGTTCTCAGGCCATAGCTTATATATATATCTTACTGGTTCTGTTTTTCTGCAGAACACTGACTAATACAGTAAGAGTGAGTTAGCATCCTGGAGGCACATGGGGAGAATGCTGGGGTAACCTTTCCCTCTGGTTATGAGAAACGACTAAAACAAATGTCCACCATAATCCTGGGGCCTAATTTGGACAGAGAAAGAACTCTCCAAGACTTATTTTTTCCCTCCTATTTTCTCATGCTTTCCTCCACAGTGACCCACCCTTATTCAGAGCCCAGTAAAAATTTATTCTGCAAAAGCTTTGGCTATGGCCATTACAATAAGCTAAACATTACATGGGCATTCACCCACCTTCCCCATTGGAACTTTATTGCTAGAATCAAAGTATCCAAATGACTCTCTTAAACCATTAAGAGCAAAACAACTTTGAGCTAGAATAACACGAGGTAATTACTAAATTGAGTCAAATTCCTTTGCTATGCTCTTGGCTCTGAGGTATGGAAACTCCAGAGTCCTATAAGAGGTCTGAAGAAAAAAAAGTTCAAGACAAATTTCAGAGATTGGAGTTTCTCATTAAAAGTACGTTTTCGAAAATTGTTTTAGGTTAACTTGCTAGGGCAGTTGTATGGGGAAGAAATGTGTGCAGCTCTTTGGAAACTTGAGGTTTTCATTTCTCTGTTGAAATAAAATGGAAACAATAAAAACAATTAAAAATAAAATTAAAAAATAATCTAAGAATATTTTGTTTCTTTTTCTAATTAAAGCTCTGCGATTAAAGTTTCATTGGAGAGCAACCTGTGTTTTTAATCTCACTGTCCATGAAAGGCTAATACAGGCAACAGGAGGTGAGACGTCTGCTACACTCTTGGAAGTGACCTTGGAGAACTTTCCAGTCTGACTAAGAAATCTAGTTTGCTTTCTCATTTTCCAAATTGGAAACTGAGGCCAAGACAGGTTTAATTCTTTTCTCCTTAATTCATAGTTGCATGCACGTGTGTGTGTGTGTGTGTGTGTGTGTGTGTGTGTGTGTGTGTGTTTTCTCTCAGGAATCTTGGAAACTGGATGTATGCACAGTTTTAACATAATTTAGACACAGAATATGAGATTTCTTCCTTTCCAAGGCCCTAAATCACCTACCAGCACCAAGACAAGGGCTCAAAAAGCACCAAATACCAAATTTTATCTAGTGTTGCCTTGAAATACATCATTTTTGCCTAAGTGAACTTCATAAACAAGACAGTAATTTTTTTTGTGAAACCCTAACTAAAATCTGGCTGAAAATTTGTGCAAATCCAACTGAAATATGACTTCATACCTTCTGCAATAAAACAAGCTAATTGTAACTTCAACATTCCTTGATGATGAAAGTTACTAAAGAATTGTGATGCTCCAGAGGAGACTACGTCCTAAACCTGCCACCACTTAAAAAAAAAAATCTGTCTTTTGTATTTTGGTAGTTTACTTCTTCATATAAACACAGCAATTGTTTATCAAATACACACACAGTGCCCATTTGATCTATGATAAAACTGCCTTTAGCAGGTCACAGGACTCTCCTGAAAAGTTAAAGTAGTTTAAAGTTTCTAAAATAATCAGCTAGTATCATGAAGACAGGATCAAATCCACATATAACAATACTAACCTTCAATGTAAACGGGCTAAATGTTCAATTAAAAGACACAGAATGGCAAGCTGGATAAAGAACCAAGACCTATCAGAATGCTATCTTCAAGAGATTCATCTCACATGCAAAGACACACATAGGCTCCAAATAAAAAGATGGAGGAAAATTTACCAAGCAAATGGGAGGGGAGAAAATGAGTTTTAATTCTAGTTGCTGACAAATAGACTTCAAACCAACAAAGATCAAACAAGACAAAGAAGGATGTTACATAATGGTAAAAGGTTCAATTCAATGAGCAGAGCTAACCATCCTAAACATATATGCACCCAATACAGGTGCACCCAGATTCATAAAGCAAGTTCTTAGAGACCTTCAAAGAGACTTAGACTCCCACTCAATAATAGTGGGAGATGTTAACACTCCACTGACAATATTAGATCATTGAGAAAGAAAATTAACAAAGATATTCGGGACCTGAACCCAGCTCTGGATCAAGTGGACCTGATAGGTATCTACAGAACTCATCACTCAAAAATGATAGAATGTACATTCTTCTCATCACTATATGACACTTACTCTAAAATTGATAACATAATCAGAAGTAAAACACTCCTCAGCAAATGCAAAAGAACTGAAATCATAACAGTCTCTTGTACCACAGTGTAATCAAATTAGAACTCAAGATTAAGAAATCCCACTCAAAAGCACATAACTACACAGAAATCAAACAATGTGCTCCTGAATGACCTTTGAGTAAAGAAGTTAGGGCAAAAATCAAGTTCTTTGAAACTAATGAGAACAAAGATACAATGTACCAGAATCTCTGGGACACAGCTGAAAGAGTATTAAGAGGAAAACTTAACAGCTTTAAATGGCCACATCCAAAAGTTAAAAAGATCTCAAGTTAACAATCTAACATCACAACTGAAAGAACCAGAGAACTAAGCAAACAAACTCCACAGCTAGCAGAAAATAAGAAATGACCAAGATCAGAGCTGAACTGAAGGAGACAGATACATGAAAAACCCTTCAAAAAATCAATGAAGGCAGGAGCAGGTTTTCTGAAAAGATTAACAAAATTGATAGACCGCTAGCCAGACTAATAAAGAGAAAGTGCTGGGATCACAGGCATGAACCACCCGCGCCTGGCCAGGTGAGTTCTTAATCTGTGCCCAAAACTTTCACTCATTTCATTTTCTAACTGATCTTTGAGCAGGAAATATTGTCTCACTTAACAGATAAGAAGACTGTTTGAAAGATTAAATAACTCGCCCAAGCTTGCCATGGTGCCAAGCCTTCGTCTTCACTCTGTGCCATGCTGTCTCAGAGAATATAGTCACTAGGTGTTGATCCCTGACCCTTCTGTATTATCATACCAATGGTTATCTTTTGTTGTATTACAAACCATCCTCAAACCTAGTGGCTTTAAACAGTGATCAGTTTTTTTGCACACAATTTTACAGTCTGGGCCGGGCTTAGCCAAGTGAATCTTTCTGTTGATCTTGCCAATAGTAACTTATGTGGATTCATCTAGCTGGGTAGGCCAGCAGGGTCTGGGCTTGGCTGAGACACTGGAATGGTGGAGGCTTTTTCTCTCTTCCTCTGTAGTCTCAGGGCCTTTTCCTCTTACATTGCTTTTCCCATGGCCTCACCACACAGCTTCTCCAGCAAGGTAACAAAATTCTTTGATGGTAGCTCCAGGGTCCCAAAAGCACAAAAGCAGAACTTCTTAAAGTTTAGACCAAGAACTGACACAGTATCACTTATGCTACTTTCTGTTGTTTAGAAAAAGTCACAATCTCAACCCACATTCAAAGGGAGAGGACTAGAGGAGGGCAAATATTGGGTGATATGAACTCTTGGGGTCCAGCAATGTAACAGTTGTTACATTACTGTGGCTACCATAACCTTCAACATTGGCACCACCAACTGTAAAGTGCTGTTTCTGCTGGTCTCTGTCCTTTTCTATATGAGAGGGAGGTTTTATCCAGTAGGATATATATATATATATATTTGCTTTATGAGTTTATATCATTTGTTGTTTTATGATTATATGAAATCATAAAGCACAAAATAAACTTCTCATACTACATAAAACTTAACACATGTATTGAAAATAGAATAAACAATATTTTACAAAAGGAACAGCCAATTGGAAAAATTACATTCAGAAAATATGGTTAAAAAGTTTATGATATACATTGTTTTATTACTATAGCAAGACAGAAAATTTTTACATTTACTGTTGATGACTTTTTTCTGTCCCTGACCTTTGTTCAGGTCAGCACAATTAATCTTTCTAACCTTATTTCTATTAGGACATTTCCTTGTTACAGGAATATAGTGATTCTCTGTCACTTCCCAATGCTTCTCTAATCTCAATCATTTCAGTACACCCTTCATTAAAGTACCATATTCTACTAATACCCAATATTTGCTTAATAATTTTCTTTATATCATCTTTCTTAAATCGTCTTTCCTTAAATAAATTTACCCTTGTTCTAACCAATAATTCCTGTGATATCAGAAGTTTTCTATAATATAATTTATATTATATATAAATTATATATAATAAAAATTTTAAAACATCAATTAGTCTGCCACTTAAAAATCATGTGTGCTGACTCTTTTTTATGTGTCAGTTTGGGTAGGCTATGGTCCCTAGTTGTTTGGTCAAATAATGGTCTAGATGTTACTTCAAAGGTAATTTTTATTAATAGATGTGATTACTATATAAATCAGTAGACCTTGAGTGGAGCAGATTGCCCTTCAGAGAAGAGGTAGGCCTCATTCAATCAGTTGAGAGACTTAAGAGAAAAGATCAAGGCCCTCCAAGAGGAAGGAGTCTTGCCCTCCAGGCCACCTTCAGATTCAAGACTGCAACGTTATCTCCTGTCAGAATTTCCAGTCTGCCAGCCTGCACTGCAGACTTTTTGAATTTCTCAGCTTCCACAATCACATGAGCCAGTTCCTTAAATGTCATGACCTGGATGCCAATGCCCTCGTTAATCTGGCTTCCCCCTCCATTTCAACTTTATTTCATGGAACTACCCAGTGCCATCTGCCTTGCACAGTCTGGATTCAGTACACCTTTGTGTGTGCTCTGCCGTTTGCTGAGAATGCCTTGGTTTGCCAGGCCTCCCAGTTCCTATCTTCAAGGCTTGGGTCAATTACTATATGAGGAGAGAAGGAAGAGAACAAGATTCTCACATCTAGGAATATGTAAGATCAGCTTTGGAAGGGAAGGTCCCCTCATGTGCCAATTCTAATTAATGGTGGCTATCTGGGCACATTTTAAGGATTCTGGGGGTCTGTCTGAAAAAAAAAATGCAGTGATCTGTTAATGACATCTGATAGAAGGGAAGAAAGAGGTGAGACTGAGAATAAACCTGCTACATATTTGCTACCTTTGGCTTGGATATTAAGGAAATTACCCAAGATTATTTTTTCTGAGCCCTTCCCAATGCTTACTCAAACAAGGTATTAAATCTATCAATTTTTTAAAAATCACATTCCAGTCATTTCTCAAATTTACAAATGTAGGCAAAGTCAACCAAGAGCATTCAAACAAGGGCAGGAAGAGTACAGAGTACAGGCTACATTGCTTCCCAAACACTTCCTTTTTTTCATGTCATAACAAATTGCAAAACAGAATTTGCCTGCTGGAAGAGTGAGTGGAGACTACAGATATCCCCAGCATCCTAGCTTAACTATTTCTTGATCATGCTGCCCAGCACCTGACACTGGGGCATCCTTAGAAATACTTTTGGAGGATAAGGTATGAAAATTCTCTTCATGTAAAAGTTACATTGGTCTCTTCCCATCCCTGGATTGCTGTAATGAGAACACAGGCAACCCTTTGCAAGGAACCAAGATCAGAGTCTGCCCTGCTGCCACAGATATTTCTGAGAATCAATCTAAAATTGTCCTCATTAAAAAAAATCAGTCAGCCAGGCACGATGGCTCACACCTGTAATCCCAGCACTTTGAGAGTCTGAGGCAGTTGGATCACTTGAGGTCAGGAGTTCGAGACCAGCCTGTGCAACATGGCAAAACCTTGTCTCTAATAAAAATACAAAAATTACCCGGATGTGGTGGCATGTGCCTGTAGTCCCAGCTACTTGGGAGGCTGAGGTGGGAGGATCACTTAAGCACAGGAGACAGAGGTGTCAGTGAGCTGAGATCACGCCACTGCACGCCAGCCTGGGCAGCAGAGCTAGATCCTGTCTCAAAAAAAATAAAATTTAATTTAAAAATCACTCAATGGCTAGTTTTCAATGATTCTTTCCTATATTATTTAATATTTTGAGAGGGGGGACCCATGATTATTTATACAGCTCAGTTAGGTTACTTTCCTTCATTTGAACCCAAGCTCTTCTTTCCAACAAGACAGTATGATATGCACTGAAGACACAAAGAGAAATAAGAGATAGTCTGTACTTTCAAGGAATTCAAGCCTAATTAATGGCCAAAGAATATATAGAAACATATCTTAGTCCAAGATCAGCAAATTTTTTCTGTAAAGGACCAGATAATAAAAGCTGTCAGTGCTGCGGGTCATACAGACTCAGTGGCAACCGCTAGCTCTGACGCTGTCACACGAAAGCAGCCACGACCAGTCCTTAATCAAATGGCATGGCTAATTTCTAATAAAAATGTATTTACAGAGAAATTGTGCTAGCCAGATTTGAACTACTGTTTGCTGACCCCTAACGTAGACTCTATTCAGTGAATCATAGAACTTCAGCATCTCTCAGGGGAAGAGGTTAAAAAATGGGCAGATCAGTTTTTGGTTAGTGTGGTGGCTTGATTAATGACACATTTATACATTGGTGATTTTTTAATTTATTGAAATCCCAAATAAGGTCTATGACATCTCTGGTGAATCTGTGAGAAAATAACATAGTTACATTTACTAATAGAATGGTTTTATTCATTTAAAAACTATTTTTAATACAAGATTTGGCATGTTGCCAATTGATTCAATGAGGCACAATTGCTGAATTTGAAGGTACTATTGTAGAAATCCACAAGGCAGAGTGAAGAAAACCCTACAGGGAAATAAGAAAAATATCATGAAAAGCATACAGTAGAAATGTGCCCCCATCATGCAGAGAGTGAAAATTTCAAATTATCATGGAATAATCTGGAAAATCTACTCTCACCCCAAAACCTCAACAGGGGCTCTCCCCATTCATCTCCCCTTCCAACAACTAGGAATTTGTTGAGTAATGAGACAAATAAAGCAGTCTGGAGAAACTGCAGCATTTGGATTTCTGTTTCCGTGTGAATTCACTTAGGATAATGGCCTCCAGCTGCATCCATGTTGCTGCAAAGAACTTGATTTTGTTCTTTTTATGGCTGCATAGTATTCCATGATGTATATGTCCCACATTTTCTTTATTCAATCCACCATTGATGGACACCCAGGTTGATTCCATGTTTTTGTTTCTACGAATAGTGCTGCAATGAATACATGAGTGCATGTGTCTTTTTAATAGTATGATTTATTTTCCTCCGGGTATATGCTCAGTAATGGGATTGCTGGGTCAAATGATAGCTCTACTTTTAGTTTTTTTGACAAATCTCCAAATTGATTCCACAGCGGCTTAACTATTAGGTTAGTGCAAAAGTGACTGAGGTTTTTGCCATTGCTTTGAATGGCAAAAACCGCAGTCATTTTTGCACTAACCTATAATTTATACTCCCACCAACAGTGTATAAGCATCCCCCTTTTCCCACAGCCTTGACAGCATCTGTTATGTTTTTACATTTTAGTAACAGCCATTCTGCCTGATGTGAGAAAGTATCTCATTGTGGTTTTGATTTGCATCTCTCTGATGATTAGTGATGCTGAGCATTTTTTCATATTTTTCTTGGCTGTTTGTATGTCTTCTTTTTAAGAAGTATCTGTCCACGTCCTTTGCATACTTTTCAATGGAGTTGTGGTTTTTTGTGTGTTGATTTAAGTTCCTTGTAGATTCTGGATATTAGTCCTTTATCAGATGCAAAGTTTGAGAATTTTCTCCCATTCTGTCGGTTGTCTGTTTACTCTTTTAATAGTTGTTTTTTTTTTGTTTTGTTTTGTTTTGTTTTGTTTTTCTGTGCAGAAGTTCTTTAGTTTAATTAGGTCTCAAATGTCAATTTTTATTTTTATTACAATTGCTTTTGAGGACTTGGTCATAAATTCTTAGCCAAGGCTGATGTCTAGAGGGGATTTCTTAGATTTTATTATAGAATCTTTATAGTTTGAGGTCTTACATTTGTCTTTAATCCATCTTAATTTTTGTCTATGGTGATAGGTAGGAGTCTAGTTTCATTTTTCTGCATATGGTTAGCCAGCTTTCCCTAAGGAAATGAAGTGTGAACTCTTGAAAAAGAAACAGTAGTGCAATGGGCTGAATAGTGAGAGAAGGCAGTCTATGCAAAAAATGCAATGTGGAAACATAAAAAGGTTTGAAGAGCACGATATAGAGTGGAATAGCAAATCACTTGGTACCACTGTGACTCAGCGCGTAGAATGGGAATGACTTGAAATGGAAAGGAACTTGTTAATAGAGGTGAAATGATGAGGACACGATAAATTTGAGGTAAGAATAAGACAACCAGGTGGGACTGAATGGTAATTAGTGGGAGGTACACAATAGAGGTTGGAGAAAGTGGTAAGAAGAGAGAAATACTCCAAGCAATGATGGTGGATATTTGGGAATCAGGGACTCCCAGTCTCTGACCACTTTTTCAAAATCATACTTCATAGAGTAGTGCTTCCCACACTTCTCTAATAACAAAAGTCACATGGTTCTTAAAAATACATATTCCAGGGACATATCTCAATCTTACTGAATTAGCATCCTTAAAGGAAAAGCCTGGAAATCTATATGTTTAACCAACACTGCAGCTAACTCATGTTATCAGGGAAGCTTGAGAAATATGTTCAAAGGGAATTCCCTTTTCTCTTACAGATATGACTCACCATCCTGCTCCCCCAGCACTGTCCACTCCCCCTGTTAGGGATGATAGCTACCCAAAACATCCACTTCAACCATTAACATAATGACCTTTATTTCCAATATAACAATAAAATATGACTAGACTAGCACAGAGAAAGTACAGGTCATTGAAATGATTATGCACACTACTGGAGGAAAATTTCAGCTAATTATGCTCAAAAGGTAGAGAAGCTGGGCACAGTGGCTCACGCCTGTAATCCCAACACTTGGCAAATCGAGGCAGGTGGATCATTTGAGGCCAGGAGTTTGAGACCAGCCTGGATGACATGGTGAAACCCCATCTCTACTAAAAATACAAAAATTAGCTGGGCATGATAGTGCATGCCTGTAATCCCAGCTACTCGGGAGGCTGGGGTGGGTGAATTGTTTAAGGCCAGGAAGTGGAGTTTGCAGTGAGCCGAGATCGTGCCACTGTACTTCAGACTGGGTGACAGAGTGAGACTCTGTCTCAAAAAAAAAAAGGTAGAGAAACCAGGCTGTCTGAGCAGAGGAACGCTCATGCACTTCTGCCATTAGTGTGGTAGCTATGGGTGACTTCTTACGTCTTCAAACCTACTCACTTCTTCCCAGTTGATCATCAACTCGTCTGCTGAAGTCCCACGTGCTGGGCAGTTGGCTACAGAATAATTGAAATTCTTTCAACACTTAGTTGTTGGGCTTCTTACTGACAGAGAATGGAGAAATGGTATATACCACATAACATGGCTCATTCTGAGGCCATTGCACCCCCCTATACTGAGGAATAAAACAAAACAAAAGTCCCTTTCTGTGCTATTGAGGTATTAGTGTTCACAATTGGAGGTGGTGATACTGTAATCATCCGAATAGCAACCCTTCATTTAGCCCACACACTTTCCTGTGACCAGCTGGGTCACTGCTTGACTATCCACAACTACAGATATAAATGGAAACTTGGTATTGCAAACCTGAACCATTTCTAATGGAAAGCTTCTGCCCTCCCTGGGAATCCAGCTGGGTGACTGCCTCCAACCTCAAAACTCACTGAAAAGCAATGCAGTGAAATCTCATGGTGTTTATACAATTTCCTTCATGGTATTAGGTCAGTAATTTCACAGCTCTGTGCCTCAGTTTCCTCACCTGCGATTCATGACAAATGCAATCTTTTTAACTTGTTTCATATAATATTATAAAAATAAAAGTTTTTCAGAGCTTGCTTGACCAAAATTACTTTGCTGGTATTAAACCATATATAAACAGAAGCTTCTTTTTCCAGTGGGCAAATATGTATAATGTGTTGGGATTTTGTTTCTCATTTTTAAATCGAACTGAATCAAGCTACATTTACCACAGGCCCCCTATTTGAGGCAATAGCAAATTGCTGGGAGGTGAAACTTTTGTTCAGAGGTAGAGGCTGAGAGATAAATACTGTAAGTCTATATTTTATCTTTCTTTCCTAATGACGTTTGAATGTCAGATAAGGTGCTCTTAGTAAAGAGGACTTGTTTTCCAAAATGTTGTACTACTGATTTGGCAAAAGAGGTTTTGGGGAAGGAAAGCGATGCAAATGTAGAGGAGAAAAGAGTAATTCCTGGGTGTGACTGAACTATTCACAGATTTCTGAAAACATCAGAAATTGTATTTGGTAGATCATACGGACGTATTTAAATGAGGATTCTAGGAAATATTGGGCATTACTTTCTAAACGATCATCTTAAATTTTACTGATATGCCCACTCATAAAATGATTCATGGGGTGTTCCAAGGTTTCTTGCCCTTTGATCCACAGAAGAATTTCCCAAAGAATGTTTACAATGGATGATGATAGGAATCACATAGAGAGAATAAAATAGGAGAGTCATGTCTAGAACTTGAGTACATATGGGCACTTGATTTATGACAGAAATGAAACTACAAGCAGTGAAGGAATAATGGTCATTACAGTAAATGGTGCTGGCACAGCTAGATATCCACAAGGGCGAAACTTGTGTTGAATAAAATATTGTTGGATCAAAATAATTCACACTCTGTACTAGGGTTAGTTGGAATTAGGCAGGTAGGAAATGGGAGCATAGACCAGACATAGAACCAGCTGCACACTTGGCACTCCAGCATTCCTGAACTACACAGGGCTGGCTCTCCACATGAGTCCACCTTCACTAACAGGGCCAGTTTACCCATTACACACAGTAGGTACAACGCCAAGATCCCATGATACTTTTAGAAACTCATGAAAATGTTTTAATCTCTTTCAAAATCTAAAAATAAATAAATAAATAAATAACCCATCCTGGATTATATTTATATGTGTATCGATGCAGTCATAAAATTTAATTTTAATGCTGTTATCTGCAGTGGTTCAGAAACAGCCCCTGGGTTTCAGCACAAGCATTCAGATGGCATGTTGGGGTCATTACCATCCTAATTTTTTGTTTGTCTGAGACGGAGTTTCACTCTTCTTGCCCCAGGCTGGAGTGCAGTTAACACTATCTCAGCTCGCTGCAACCTCCACCTCCCAGGTTCAAGCGATTCTCCTGCCTCAGCCTCCTGAGGGTAGCTGGGATTACAGGCATGCATCACTACACCTGGCTAATTTTATATTTTTAGTAGACATGGGGTTTCACCATGTTGGCAAGGCTGTCTTGAACTCCTGACCTCAGGTGATCCCCCCCTGCCTCAGCCTCCCAAAGTGCTGGGATTGCAGACGTGAGCCACCATACCCAGCCCACGACCCTAATTTTTAATACATTGTTTAATGAAGGAAGGAGCCCTTAAAAGGCAAAAGTGCCCAGGCACGCAAAAGTGATCACAAAGCTGTATTCACTAATACACATGCTCATACACTTGGCCTGGAGAAGCTAGAGAGTCTGCATGGCCTTCCACTCATCCTTGCTCTCAGAGTGGTCCATAGCCAATGACGGTGATGGCAGGGGCATCACAGTCCAGCACGCTTGCTGATGGGAGAATAACCTGTATGGGTACACGTCACTCTCCATAGTGCCCTATCAAATCACATCATTGCCTTGCTTCTTCCCCTACCTTATACTGTTTCCCTCCTACCTTTGCAGCATTCCCTCACTAAATCACTTGCCAAAGAATTCCCATCTTGGCCAGGCGCAGTGGCTCACGCCTGTAATCCCGGCACTTTGGGAGGTCAAGGCAGGTGGATCACCTGAGGTCAGGAGTTCGAGATCAGCCTGGCCAACATGGTGAAATCCCATCTCTACTAAAAATACAAAAATTAGCCAGGTGTGGTGGCAGGCGCCTGTAATCCCAGCTACTCCAGAGGCTGAGGCAGGAGAATTGCTTGAACTTGGGAGGCAGAGGTTGCGGTGAGCCAAGATTGCACCACTGCACTCCAGCCTGGAGGACAAGAGCGAGACTTCGTCTTAAAAAAAAAAAAAGAATTCACATCTCAATATCTGCTTCTAGGGAACATAACCTAAGACACTTTGGATCTCCTTGATAAGCATTAACACTGGCAAAAATTATCTAATAAACACTCATATTAAGTGAGTAAATGTTAGAAAAACATGGAAGCAAGTAAGAAAGACCTAGCCAGGCCTTTAAATGGACTGAACTGATCATAAAAGAAACTTTAGTTCTTGGCCTGGCATGGTGGCTCACACCTGTAATCCCAGCATTTTGGGAGTCTGAGGTGGGTGGATCACCTGGGGTCAGGAGTTCAAGACCAGCCTGGCCAACACGACAAAATCCTGTCTCTACTAAAAACACATAAATTTGCTGGGTGTGATGGTGGACGCCTGTAATCCCAGCTACTCGGGAGGCTGAGGCAGGAGAATCACTTGAACCCGAGAGGAGGAGGTTGCAGTGAGCCAAGATCCCACCACTGTACTCCAGCCTGGATGACAGTGAGACTCCGTCTCAGAAAAAAAAAACAGGAAAAAATACTTCAGTTCTTGACACATTATAGACTGGAGACGTACAGAAAATATAATGATGTGGATTCTTGAACAAGGGCACAAGACAGTGAATTTGCTCACAAACATGAGGGAGGATCTACCGATTAGACCTGAGGAACAACACCTACTGTGTGCTCAGCACTGTGTAAGTTATTTTCATATGTGCCAACAGACTAAGATAATAGTAAGCTGTCAAAACTGATTCTCTCAGACTGATTGGTCCCAGAGCCGGGGGGCAAGAGGAGCAAGCATGGAGTATGAGGTTGGCTCAGATGAATTTATGTGAATAATCATCTAGTGATGAAAAGACTGCCTTTGAAGACCTGACACCTTGCAATAATATCCTTGGTGATCTTAAGAGTATGGTCCTCTGAAGCCAGTGTTCAACAAGATGTAAAAATTAGAAGATTTCATGCCATGGAATTTCTATCATAGATATGGTTTTTTGTAATTTTAGCAGTTCCTCTCAACCTTTGCAGCAGTTTTAGAGCTGAGCAGATGGCAGGGGGAGGGCTTAACTAAGTGGTGAAGTTTCAGCTGCAAAAGGCAATTCCTAGAATGACAATTCAGAAACTCATTTCCCCCAACACTTATCATATTGGCAGAGGGTTAGTGAATCTTTTTAGAAAAACAAGAAGGAGGCAATGCATCAGAATAAGGCAGCCTATGTTTGGTTAGGTTATGTGCAGGCAAACACTACTGAGTCCAATTCTTTCCTTGCATTTGCGATTCCCAAGGCAACAGGCCAGTCTTGTTTGTAAATTAAATAATATCCAAAATAGTTAAAGCTTAGGATCTGAAATGAAAGACACCTCCAGAACATGGAGCAACTGCTAAATGCATCCGAAACCAGGGGATGACAGTTTCAGCGAAGTTGTTCCAAGCCCGGCTGGCATTAAGGACCCCTATAGTTTCCAGCTATATATCATAAGGAAACAGCAAGTTTGTAGAAAGAGCATAATCTGCGCTCAAATCCTGCCTCTAATACTAAATAACTATATGATCTTGAAAAAATTACTTTTCCTTTTCTGAGCCTCTTTCCACAAAAGAGGGGTTGGGGGAGGGAAAATTGCAATCTCAAAGGATTATTACAAGAATTCAGTGTGATAATATACATGAAAGTAACTAGAAAATCGCAGATCTTAAACTGGTATCCATTTTTCTTCATTTCTATTCCGCCTAGCTTGGCAGAAGTTTGTCATAATAGCTGTTGCTCTTTCAAACTGCTTCAGCTTTGGCTCATCCATAATTTTTTCTTTATCTTCAGACAACTTTAATTATAACAGTTTGCTTTTCTTAAAATTTCATAGCCCATATTCTTTGTGAATGAGGCAGTGAGGTTTGACTTTTGGGATTTTCGTTTTGATCCTTTACAATGTGCATATAAGGAAAACAATAAATGTATTTGATATTCTGAAGCTGTAAATGTATCCTCTTTTAATGAGGCCTGCTTGTCTCAATTAAGCCTAAATTACTCAAGCACAACAAACGAGTTATCGATTGAGATTATTTCTGTGGCAAGTAACAGAAAAGCTATTCAACTGGCTTAAACAATTAAAAGAATTTACTGGCTCCTGTAACTAAAAAGTCCACAGGACTTTTCATGGCTCGATCTAGGGATGCTTTGGTCCAGGCCCTGGCTCAATTTTTTTCTGCAGTCCTCTCAGTTTTGCCTGCCTCTAAATGTTGGCTTTGTTCTCATGCTGGCCTTATAAAATGACTGCTAACAGCATTGATGGTGGTTTCTCATTCACAACCAACACAGAGCTACCCCCAAAGTCTAGGACCCCATACAAAAGCCCCAAGCTTCACTCTGATTGTACTACCCTGATCCTATTTCTCCCATCCAAGCACTTCCCAGGCCCAACCCTGGTGAACTTCTGAGATCAGGCATGTGCAGGGTGATATGGCCATAGATTTTGATCATATTTCTGTAGCTAGGGAAGTGCCATCTTCTGATTGACTTAAATCTGTATCAATCTCTATGACAAGGAAATGGAATTATTCTGTGATCTAGAAAATCAGGTCCCTCTTTTGGATCTGAAGATGAGGTCCACTCCTCCTAACATCATGGTTGTCACTCAAGGGGACTGAAACGGATAGTAGAAGAATAATTTCAATGTCTGCCGTAATTAAAAAATAATTTTAGCAATTTAGTGCCGTATTTCTAAATGCCTTTTTCTCATTTTAAAATTATAACTTATTTCACTATATTAGACTCTTTCCAAATAAAATATTATGCTTTAACAACCAAAGGCAACCATAAACTAAGAGTCAACTAATGCAAGGCAAGATATTAGGAAGAATTTCAAGACATCTAAGTTAGGGGCCTTTCTCATTCTTTTTCCCTCTCCATTCCCTCTTGTTTTTCTTTTGCTCAGTTCTGTTGATAATCTTTTCTTTTTCTCACTTTCTTCCTTCCATTTATAGTCCTGTTTGCTTCTCTCAATATGCATTTTCATATATGCAAACATAACAGGAGGTAAGATTAGACATTTTCTGATCTCTCACAAGTTTAGCTAAAGTCTCAAAGCTGTTGACACAGGTGGCAGAGTCCTCCTACAGAGACATGAGGGAAACCCTCTCAGGAATTACTAAGAGGAGGCCATACTTATCCACTGCAATTCTCTCCAGCAGCCTATAAAAAAGAAAAGTAGAGATTCATTAGGAAGAAAGTTTTCAAAGCTGAATTTATATATAGAGATCAGAGATGGATGGTCTCACTCACCCTGAGCCAAGTGAAAAAGGCTTTTAAATGGATCACTCATAGAGTGCTGGTGATTGTCAGAAGCTAGTATCTTATTCTTAAACTGGATATTTATCAAGAGCCTCGATCTTGGAGTATAGGGGAAACAGGAGAGGAAGAGAAATAGTAAAAGAACAGATATTGCCCATCCTTCCCGCTGCTGAACCCAAGCTTTGCATCAGGATTGTACTGGGCAAAGGGTGGAGAGGTTAGAGGACACTTTCAAGTTGTATGAAGGATGAAAGATTTATGTTAGATTGAACTGGGCTTCCAAATACCTAAAAACATCTGTCTACCGATATCCAAAAATAACCTTGCTAGGCCGGACACAGTGGCTCACGTCAGTAATCCTAACACTTTGAGAGGCCAAGGCGGGCAGATCACCTGAGGTCAGGAGTTCAAGACCAGTCTGGTCAACATGGTGAAACCCCATCTCTACTAAAAATGCAAAAAAAATAGCCAGGTATGGTGGCATGTGACTATAGTCCCAGCTATTTGGGAGACTGAGGCATAAGAATCACTGGAACCCAGGAGGTGGAGGTTGCAATGAGCCGAGATGGCACCACTGTACTCCACCCAAACAGAGTGAGACTCTGTCTCAAAAAAAAAAAAGAAGAGAAAAGAAAAAAACCCACAAAATTTTGATGAAGCTGTTTTCCAGAAGTGAGAAAGAAAAGTCCAAAAGGACATTATTTTACTTTAATGTCCTTTTTACGTTAGTTGTGGGAACATTTTTTCAAGTTTAACATTACTCTTTCAAATTTCTATATCACAACTCATCAAGCAATACATTACATTTTTTTAAAGAAAAATGCAGTTTCCTAATTGTACCCTACTAAGTTCAGTTTATTTAGTAAGCTTACCATATGAATGCAAAGCATCATATATGTATTTCAATCTACTTTGTGAGCACACCTAAATAATGTAGCAGTCGGGTCTGTAAGAAACCAGGCTTTCAAAGAGAGCCATTAAGGAGAGTTCAATGAAGAGACTGTTTACAAAGATGTGGGTGGGGCTCTTAAGGAATTAGCAAACCAACCAAAAATGGCAGGAGCCCTAGCACGCTTAGACTAGGGGCTCCCACCATCTTTGGTTGGTTTACCTAGGGGGATCAGTGGGGTGGGGATGGCTGGGTTGGGGACTGGAGGGAGCGGTTGCCTCAGTGTGCCTTGGACACCAGCAGTCAAGGAAAGTCCAGGGAGTGCTGGGCACAGAGCAGAAGAGAGAGAAATAAACAGCTCACTTAAATTGGCAAATGGTGACTATTTAGCACATATATTTCAATTTCTATCTGGGCATGATGGTTCCTACCTGTGACCTCAGCACTTTGGGAGGTGTAGGTGGGAGGCTCACTTGAGACCAGGAGTTCAAGACCAACCTGAGCAATATAGGAAGAGCCCATCTCTACAAAAACAAAAAAAATTAAAAATAAAAAATATTAGCCAGGGTGGTGGTGTGAGCCTGTGATCCCAGCTACTTGGGAGGCTGAGGTGGGAGGATCACTTGAGCCTGGAAGTTGGAGGCTGCAGTGAGCTATGATCCTGCAACTGCACTTCAGCTTGGATGACAGAGTAAAACCCTGTCTCTAAAAAAAAAAGTAATAAATGATATATTTCAATTTCCAAAGTCTGGTAAATGGAATTTTAATTGATATATGAAATACTCAAATTACTTGAACCCGGTAGGAATTTGTAGAATAAAGTAGAATTGTAGGATTTTCTATTGAGTCCCTTGGCAAGAATGGAACTATATTCCCCAAGGAAAGAAAAGTTAACCTCAGGTCAATGAAATCAGCCTGCAAAGTGTAGAAAATGTATTTGAACAAAAATATTCTTAGCCTAAAATGTAAAGTGAATATGGATAAATATATGATAGAAAATAATCACCAAAACAGAACCTCAAAACAAAACTGCTGAAAATGGAAAGTGAAGAAATCGCAATCCTGTGTAAGACCACAAATGTAGACCAGAAGCCGGGGGACCCGTTCGCCCCACACCAGCGATTCGGCATCTGCTATTAAAGTCCCGCCCTCGACAACGTTTTTCTTTGACGGGCCTTCAGTAGTATGTTTTCTGAAATCTCCCATCTAGAATCATGCTATTATAAGATCATCTATTCTCCAAGGAAAACGAGAAGCTTTGTCCTTCTTAGCATCTCAGATCATCTCGTCCCCCGCCATTTTTTCCATGACTCTTTGCACTCTCATTTTTGTGAAAGCAAAGTAGGTCCCCTAAATGTTCTACTCCTTTGTTTTTTCTCGCTGATGCAATAGGGACATGAGATACGGTCGATTAAACTCTTGCCCCAACCTCGCCTTCCAAATGGTTCCCACATTCCAACCATGAAAATCTATCTAAACTCAGTGAAACTCAGAGCTCTGTGTTCTCTGGACAACTTTCTTCCCTGACCCACCCACATATGCACACCTTCCATAACCCTTACTGTCAAGATCCAGCTTAAAAGTCACCTCTTTCTCAAACTCTCAAGAGTCTTACCCCATACTACATCCCCCGATCCCCAGTCTGACCAACATAACCAAACATCTCCTCTGCTCTGCTCACCTAGTAATTAGTCCACAAACTTTAGAATGGGCCTTATCACCTGCATGACAGTTGCTGTTTATGGGACCATGTTCCCCATGAGACTGTGAGCTTTTGGAGGCAGAAACTGTGCCATTTATTTTTATACCCCCAGTGGCAGAGGGAGAAGGTTCATAATGTATGCTAAAAGAAAGAAAATAAATGTGAAAAGTTTTTCAAGCTATCTTTAAGGTTTCGTAAGCACTGGACGTCACCCTGTGCCCTCTCCTCTGCTCACTGGTGCCTTAGAGCCTGGACGACAGGCGCTGGCTGACTTTCAGGCTTCCCACTTTGACCCTGGCAAGGACCCAGAAATTGGGTCGAGGCCACCTCCACATTCCTTTAAAACAAACACAAGGGACAGCCTGTAATAAAACCTTCTTCTGCAATCCGTGTTTCTTAGCTAAATTCTGTATGTCAAGTTGCCTTGAAATGAGAGGTGGCTGTTTATTATTATCTTCCTGTTTATTAATGAGCGCTGAGGTGGCTGTGTTTACAAACTGGGTTGTTGCTACAACACATTTACACAGTTATAAATAAAGCAAACTGCAAAGAGATTAGCCGTGGAAGAGTGGAGGTTTTATTTGTTTTCATGAGGACTCTGCCAGTTGTTTCCCACTGCACCTTAAGGTCTCTTTAAGCCTTCTCTGCGGCAGTCATCAGCCCCATAAATGCCACAGCAAGCTTGGTGGAGCTTGCTGCTTGCAGACCAGGGAGGTGAACTGGTGTTGCCAGGCTTTTTATAGACCCGGTTCTGAAGTCTTGAGTTTCCTTTGCAGTCAGTAAAGAGAGACGCAAAGTACAGGAAGAGAAGTTTCTGTCTGTGAATGTTTAAGACTTCCCTTCTGGCCAAGCCCTCCTCTTGAGTCATGTTTATTACGCATACTGGATAGGTTACTAAAAGTACGGTAAGTTCCTATTGTTTGCCACCCATTGTTCTCTTAAATGGCTTTGTAAACTATGAAGGACTTTAAAAATTCACTTGTTTTCCGGCCTCCAACTGCAATTCTCAACACACACTTAACACCACTATTCACCAGTGCGGAAGGACTTCCCATGACTTCTGAAGCAATATATTAAAGTAAAAAGGGCACTTGATTTAGAGGACCAAAGGCTTAGGTCTGACCTCTGACTACATTACGAGGACTGGGACTAGAGTAAGTTGATTGAGGAAACTAGGGTGCCACATTTAGGGCCGCACTCACTCGCGGGGTGTCTATTACAACCTGTGTGACTTTTTAAAATGGAAGTGGAATTCACATGACACAAAATTAACCATTTTGAAGTACACAATTCATTTTGTACCGCAACTGGCATAGTCACAATGTTGCACAACCATCTATCTAGTTCCAAAATGCCTTTATCACCACACACACACACACACACACACACACACACACAACCCCACACCTAGTAAGCAGTTACTCCCATTCTCCCTCCCACTCCCTACCAAGCCCCTGGCACCCAGCAACAACCTTTCTTTCTCAATGGATTTATTTATTCTGGATACAACCTGTGTGTTTTGAGAAGTAGTAATAATAGTTAACACACTTGCGCCAAGACATCATTTGAAGGGTTTTATATGCTCAAATTCAATTAACCCTCACAAAAACCCACTGAGCCCTAATATCTTCAGGTAAATGGTTCATTATTTAATTCTCTAATCATTATTTCTGCATCTGTAAAATGAAGAAAATTGCAACACACTACCAATTTACTAAGCACATTTGTGTGAGAGGCATTGTTCTAGACCAGGAACAGCTAACTGGATTGATCTGTAACCAATTGGGAGTGACTTCTTGTAGAACAGTGGGAGAAGAATTCTCAAGATGGCTTACTGGGACGAAGTGAAATAATCATTGACTAGTAATGTCTGCCGTGGACAGAGGAATGAGTGAAGTGGCTGTAAGTAACAGATTTGCCTTTCCTCCTGGACAGTTGAGAGGCAGTGAAAAAGACAAGTAAAATGCAGACTCTGCCTCAGTCCGGTGCAGGAGGAAAGCATTACCCATGGAAGTACAATGACAGATGCAGGCAGTGTGTGGAGTGTTAAGAGCAGAGGCATTGGAATTCAAAACAAAACAAAGCAAAGCATGTTCAAATCTCAACACTGCAATTCATAGACACAGCTTGAAAGAAGTTATTTAATCTTGCTTGTTCTCATTTCCTCTTCTGTAGAATAGATAATAAATCTAATTCATAGACTTCCAGTGGGAATGGCATAAGATAGTGTGAGTAAAGTACTAAGCACATTGTCTGACACATAGGAAAAGCTTAATAAGTGGTAAGGAAATAAAACTTACATCTACAAGGCTGGGCCCAGTGGCTCACACCTATAATCTCAGCACTTTGGGAGGTCAAGGCGGGTAGATCGCTTGAGGCCAGGAGTTTGAGACCAGTCTGGCCAACATGATGAGACCCCGTCTCTACAAAATACAAAAATTAGCCAGGCATCATGGTGCATGCTTGTAATCCCAGCTACTCGGGAGGCTGAGGCAGGACAATTGCTCGAACCTGGGAGGTGGAGGTTGCAGTGAGCAGAGATTGTGTCACTGCACTCCAACCTGGATGACAGAGTGAGACTCCATCTCAAAAACAACCAAACAAAAAATTTATATCTACAATAGTTATACTTAATATGCATTCCATTATATTATATATTACTTACATTACATTTTTATGTTTAACTTTATATGATATATAATGTTGCATATGACAATATAATGTATACTATATATTATATATGTCTTTATGTATATATAGTGTGTATATGTATATACATTCTCCCCCTCTTTATAGGACAAAGAATAGACACAAAAGAATCAAGTCTACTTGCAAGAGGGAGAAAAGGTCAGAAAAGCCTTCACACAGCAGGAGGCCTTGAGGTGCTTCTTGAAGCAACAGACCCATGTGCCTACCTCATCCTGGAATTTTGAAGATTTAGTAACATCATTTATTTCAAGCATTCAGCATAGTACCTGTAGTCTACAAATGTTAGTGAAAACCAAATGTTTTTATTGGTTGTTTTATTATTCCACAGTGACCCTTTGAATCTGTCAGAGTTCTCGATGCCAAACAGCATAAACTTCCTCCGGGTAATCTAAGCAGAAGAGAAAGTTCTTGGAAGGGTCTTAGAGAGTGTAGTGAAAAAAGAGGAAGCAAGCTCCGTACAGAGGCAGGAACCAAGAGAGGCTGGGCAGTTGCAGACACAGCCAAAGCCAGCCCAGGAGCAGCCTTGTTAGGTTGATGCCACAGACACTTACACGGCTGCCATGACCAGGGTGATTGTCAGCCATCCCCGGGACTGTGTGTCACTCCCTCAGGGTGTCACACCCTTGGTGAGAGAACCCATCTGCTAATCCAGGTTAACTTTCCTTCAACTCACACAGAAGGAAGTAGGGCCCTTGTTTCTACTAAAAATTACATCGCAGGGCCTATTTTAGAAACAGAAAGGGAATTTGGATGCCAGGTGTCCAAAAAAAAGTTTCAGCTATAACTTAACACTGTTTTGACATAGCAGAGAATATTGTATCAAAAATGTAGAAAATCATCATAAACTGCAGAAATTTACATTCAAAATACAAAATAACTTAAAAATCAAGATTTTCAGATCATCCTTAGGTATTCCATGCTAGATATCTGCTATACAGCAAGTAATGAATAAATAATTTTATTTACCTGGCTGGGTGTGGTGGCTCATGTCTGTAATCCTAGCACTTTGGAAGGCTGCAGGGGGTGGATCACCTGAGGTCAGGAGTTCAAGACCAGCCTGGCCAACATGGTGAAAACGCATCTATACTAAAAACACAAAAATTAGCTGGGTGTGGTGGCACGCACCCGTAATCTCAGCTACTTGGGAGTCTGAGGGATGAGAATCACTCGAACCTGGGAGACGGAGGTTGCAGGAGCCGAGATTGCACCACTGCACTCCAGCCTGGGTGACAGAGTGAGACTCTGTCTCAAAAAAAAAAAAAAAGATACATATATATATATATAGATAGATAGATAGATACACACACACACACACACACATATACAGCCAGTATATGTGAGGTAAATATACAGCCAGTTTTTAGATGCATGACTAATATTAATAATAAATAATGTTATTCAAATCTTCTTGAAAAACTGATCTAAAATGATAATTTCTCAGTTTGAACTCACACCCAGGCCAATTTGAAAAGTGGATAAATTGCTTTTGCTCTCTTCACTCCAGCTAACGAATTTGAAAGATGCTTTTTTTCTAACATGAGTATGAGCATTCAGGAAGGAGTCCCAAGGGAATGTAGGCACATGGATTGATAACAAGAGCTGGTAGTCAAAAGTTAGTTGATAATGGATCCATAAGAGATCATTCTGATGCTCCTAAAAGATCTGCTCCACAATTTCCAAGAAATACACAGACCTTTAGACAGAAGGCAGGAGCCAGAAAAGAGAAAAATTACTTCCGTAGAAAAATTGGCCCTTCCCATCAGCACTAAAACATGCCCAACTCGCTCTTGTATGAAATAAAGCCATTTTTCTGCATCTTCTCGGGCAGGTATTACCCGACTTTCCCCCTTTCCCTGGCCGTCCCAAACATCTTGGTAATTGTTTACATTCCCTTTGCCACTTCCTCTCCTCCCACTCATTTCTCAGCTCACTACTTTGGCTTCTAACCCCATGCTCCCTTGAAACACGACTTGCCAAGGTCACCAACAACTTCCTTATAGCTAGACCTAACAAACACATTTCCATCTGTATCTTAATTATTGGCTTCACAGAGGCTACGGATGAGAATAACTCCCTCTTGGAAAAACTCTCTTCACTAAACTTTAATGACTCAATATTCTCGTGGTTTTCCTTCTGTATATGTTCCATTGTAATAAGTCGTCTTGGATTCACAAAGCCACCCATGATGCAACACTCCCAAACTAAACTCACAATCTTTCTCTGCAGATAAACCTTTTCTCCGGCATCCTCCTTCAAAATGAACTCATCCTATTTGCATGGATACTAAAGCTAAAGCCCCAAGCAGCATCCTGGAATCTTCCCCCTCCCTCAGCACCCAACCCCCTAGCTCACCACCAACCAGTCCATCAGTACTGACTTCTTTTTTTTCCTTAGACGTGGTCTCATCCCCATCACCCAGGCTGGAGTGTAGTGGCATAATCGGCCTCAATTGGCTCACTGCAGCCTCAATTTCCCAGGCTCAGATGATCCTCCCACCTCAGCCTCCCCAGTAGCTGGTACTACAGGCACACACCACCACGCCCAGTCAGTGATGACTATTACAATTCCTAAATGCCTTCCAAATATTTCTACTTTTCTGCATCCTTTCTGAAACACTCTAGTCAAGTAACAAAATAATGAATTATTTTAATGACCTTCCCGTCTCCGAGCCTCAATTTCCTAGTGTGTAGACTAAGACAGATAAAATGAATGCCAAGTTTCTTTCTTCCTGTATCCTGTAATTATAAGAATGTATAATCAAGGAAAGGCTGAGGGAAAGTCAGTTCCGGTGCTCTGAGAGACCATTTCACTTTCCCCATTAAATTAAACACAGTGGTGACCAAAACTGTGCCTCGGATCTTCAAGCATAACACTGCTCTTAAGGACAATCTAAGAGTCGCCAAGATAACTTGTAACAAGATCTTTCTTCGTAAATAAACACCTGCCTTCGGCCACATCTCAACCCACAGAAAAAAATTCAGAATGAAATTCTAAAGCTGTTAATAAATTTGCTTATTTTGTTTCCTTAATCCATCTAAATTTCTTAGGAAAAGGGGTTATAGCTATTCTTGAAAATGTCCTATGCGGGAGGAAAAAAAAAATCTTAGGCTGGGCACAGTGGCTCATGCCTATAATCCCAGCACTATGGTTGGGAGGCCAAGGTGGGCAGACCACCTGAGGTCAGGAGTTTAAGACCAGCCTGACCAACATGGAGAAACCCCATTTCTACTAAAAATACAAAATTAGCCGGGCGTGGTGGCACATGCCTGTAATCCCAGCTACTCAGGAGGCTGAGGTGGGAGAATCACTTGAACCCAGGAGGCAGAGGTTGCAGTGAGCCAAGATTACACCATTGCACTCCAGCCTGGGCAACAAAAGCAAAACTTCATCTCAAAAAAAAAAAAAAAAAAAAAAAAAAAATCTTATGTAAAGATTCAATCTTTGTTGACTGCTGTCTAGACTGCATATTTTTAAAACCTGGATTGGCTGGGTGCGGGGGCTCACACCTGTAATTCTAGCACTTTGGAAGGCCAAGGCTGGCAGATCACAAGGTCAGCAGTTCGAGACCAGCCTGACCAATATGGTGAAACCCCAAATCTACTAAAAATACAAAAATTAGCTGGGCATGGTGGTGGGCACCTGTAGTCCCAGCTACTCGGGAGGCTGAAGTAGGTGAATCACTTGAACTCAGGAGGCAGAGGTTGCAGTGAGCACCACCGGACTCCAGCCTAGGTGACGGAGCGTCTCAAAAGAAAAAAACCTGGATAACAGGTAAAGGTTGATAGAGAGATTAGGGAGCAGGGACGGGGGAGAAGTAATAATGAAGTTTAGTTGATTTTCAGCAGTAATAACTTGAAAATGAAAGCATTATAAAAGAAGAATTAAAAAATTAGATCACGGCTGCTCTATGCAAAAAAATTAAATGCAATAAGCAATGGGAAAAGTTAGGTGACACGATAAGGCAAATTCCAGGAATGAGTTCAATAGGAAGCCACTTTAATGGGAGAGAGAGTAAATTGCAAAATTGGGAGTAGTCGGGGGAAACCTAAATGGCGAGTGTCAGAAATGTAAGGGATCGCTTCCTGCCTGAAGGATTCTTTGGGTTCTGAAGTGTATTGGCCCAGCTGAGAGAAGCCTGGAAGGATGTCATTTATCCTCTAAAAGGGAAATCCATTAACTGGAGAGATGTGCCGTCTCTCTCCAAAGGTCATTAGCAGATTGAAATTGTGACACTGCATTACTCTGATTAAGGATTAATTTTCTAATTCCAGGAATGGAACTTTCCTCAAATGAGTAGGCCTTTACACAAAAGCCCCAACTCACACGTTATGAAGAAGAGGGAAATAACCTCCCATGCTGCCTCCTATCTTCCTAAGGTCCAGTGGGAAAGAAAGGAGAAGTTCTCTAGTAAAGAATGGAGTTCAGGGTTAGAATTTGCTAGCTCTCCAAGCAAAGTGCAGGTCCCATTAATGAGGAACAAGTGTGCTGCCGTCTTCCCAGCAGACTGAGACCAAGGGAAAATTTGATCCTTCTGATCCGATAGAGTAAGGCATCATACTGCCAACAGACAACATCAGCAGGGCAGCAGCAATATCACAGGCTACATGAATAACCTGTTGCCTCAGAGCCTCCCGGAGAGATACCACTTGGGCTCCTACAGGACCCAGTTACATGGGGATGACTGTGTCCCTGCTGTTTGGAAAATGCCCAGTCATGCCAGGGAGAGGCTTCCCGGGTAAAAGCAACATACTAATCTCTTTAAAATATGTAACTAAAAGCAATCTACACTTTTATGTTTCAAATATATTGTCATTTTAAACTGTATATTATCAAATTGCATCAGACAGCTTTAAATCCGAGACTGTGGCTTTCAAACTCTTTGGACAGCAACTCACACAAAATAAGTAAAATAATTTTGATCATAAACTAATACACACACACAACACTAATACAAATGTTTCATGGAACTTTCCTTTCCTTTGTTATATGTAAGAAGATACCTGATATTATATATTCCAGTTTGCTTTGCTGTTTCTTAACTGCTTCTCACAATTCCCACAATTATTTTATGATCCAGGACCTGAAGTTTGAAAAACACTATTCTAAGATTATAGATTTCAGCTACTCTATCCAGTAGTCAGGTGTCCAAATTTTTTAAAGCTCATTAAAATGCATCATCAAAAAGCCATATTTGCTGAAGAAACCTCAGTCCCCATCAAGAGCATTGTCTTGGAGAGTCTCACCAGGACTCACTAAATGAATACCCAGCTTTCCCTTCGCAGAACTGAGATGTGAGCTAAACTTGAAGTGAAAATGACACAAAAAAGAACAGAATTGAAAAAGGAAGGCACTCCATTACTAAATGCAAAGTGTTATCCTTCTGGAAAACGTAAAATAGCCTACAATGAGGCAAGGGCAATAAAATAAAATAAATAAATATGTATATTAATGGAGAAAGGCACAAGCTTCTGACTCTGAGTTTCACAAGTTGCACGTGAATACTTGCCAACTCTGTAAAACAGAGAAATATTCAAGATGATTCCACTAATCATGTGGCCTTGAGTATGTCAGCAGACATCATTTAAGTCATTTAAAAGGATAACTGCAAATTAAATTAGTTTGTCCTAATTATGCAAAAATGATAAATTCAAATAAGCAAGGTAATTCACTTCTAAATTAAAAATTTTTTCAATCACTTGGCACCTCAAATCAAAGCAAATGTGTAATGTTACCAATTACATCAATTTGACTCTTAAATTTAAATACATAAACATATGATGAACTGAATTAAAATTCTTATTTGATAGTCACTTAACTTATTAACATTTGCACTGGGGAAGGGAACCACATTCAAGATGTGAAACAGGGTCATGTCCTTGAAAATCAAAGAAGGTTGCCACAAAAGTGCCTTTGTAAGATTCTAGCAACAAAATGAGTCCTCAAAAAAAAAAAAAATCTATTAAACATGTCATCCCTATAGGAAAACTAGGGTAGATCCGCTACTAAAAGCAACACTATGGAAGCTCATGAAATACTTATCAAAAGCTTATTAAGAGAGGTATTTGATAAATAATAAAAATATTCAGCTTTAGGAAGTCATACAAAACCATTAAGCTTCAACACGATTGCACTCATGATTGCAGGAAAGAAAGTAAAATTTATTGAATGTGTTTTGTCAGGCATTACTAAATGCTTTCAAATACAGTCATGTGTCACTTAATAACAGGAATACACTCTGACAAATGCATCATTAGGTGATTTCGTCATTGTGTGAGCATCTTAGAGTGCATGTACACAAGCGTAGGCAGTACAGCGTACTGCACATCTAGGCTATATAGTTTCTAGTCTACAACCCTGTGTAGCATGTTCCTGTAGCATATACTTTAGGCAATTGTAACACAGGGGTAAGCATTTGTGCATGTAAACATTAAAAAGCACATTAAAAATTTTGTATAGAAGATAAAAATGGTATACCTGTGTAGAGTTCTATTGCAATCTTATGGTACCACCGCCCTACATGCCGTCTGCTGTGGACCAGAACATCATTATACAGCACGTGGCTATACACGATATCACTGGAAACCAGGAATCAGAGATGTTAAATAATTTGCTCCAGGTCACACAGTGATAAATGACAAAATTAATATTGAAACCCATCCTCTAATTACACATCAATTATTCTTATCATATCTATATCACTTTATCCTGACTAGTACTGAAAATATTATAGTGATTAAAATATTTGCTTAACTATTTATAATAGCAAACACATGGAATCAACCAAGATGCCCACCAATGGTGGACTAGATAAAGAAACTGTGGTACATAGACACCGTGGGATACTGTGTAGCCATAAACACAAAATCATGACCTTTGCAGCAACATAGTTGGAGCTGCAGGCCATTATCCTAAGCAAGTTAACATAAGGAAGAGAAAACAAAATACTGCATGTTGTCACCCCAAGTGGGAGCTAAACATTGAGCACACATAGATACAAAGAAGAGAACAATAGACACTGGTGCCTACTTGAGGGTGGAGGGTGGGAGGTGGGTGAGGACTGAAAAACTACCTGTCAGGCACTATGTTGATTATCCTGATGACAAAATTATCTGTACACCAAACCGCCACGGCACGCAATTTACCCATGTAACAAACCTGCACATGTGCCCTCAAACCTAAAATTAAAGTTGGAAAAAATTCTGCTTGAATCCTTCTTAGGATTTCTGGTTAAGAATAATTTGGCTGGGCGCAGCGGCTCACACCTGTAATCCCAGCACTTTGGGAGGCCGAGGTGGGCGGATCACTTGAGGTCAGGAGTTTGAGACCAGCCTGGCCAACATGTTGAAATCCCGTCTCTACTAAAAATACAAACATTAGCCAAGCATGGTGGCAGGTACCTGTAATCCCAGCTACTCAGGGAACTGAGACAGGAGAATTGCTTGGACCCAGGAGGCAGAGGTTGCAGTGAGCCATGCTTGAGCCACTGTACTCTAGCCTGGGCAACAAAGAGCGAAACTCCATCTCAAAAAAAAAAAAAAAAAAAGAATAGATAAACTCAGATTCTAGTAATAAAGGCTAATGAGTAATAAAGTGATCTTTAAAAAATTTTTTAAATTAAACATATACATGCATTTTGGGTTGCATTATGAGTCTTTCAAACATTTGATGAAGCATATGTATTCTTTATGTTTTGTATAAAGGTAAAATAAGCAAAAATGTTTTAGTTATCTGTTACTATACAACAAATCACACCAAGCACGGCAGCTAAACAAGGTAATTTATTCTTGACTCTTATTATTCTGTGGGTTGACTGGAATTGGCTGGGCAGTTCTTGCTTGGGGTCTCCCTGGGAGAACAGTCAGATGTCAGTTGGAGCTGCAGTCATCTGAAAGCTCACTTGGGCTGGACATCAAAAGAGCTCATTCACACGGCTAGCAGAGATATGGGCTCTTGTCTTACTTGAGGCTGCCAGCTGGGGTGCCTACATGTGTTCTCTCCATGTGACTTGGACTTCCCACAGTAGGGTGGCTGGGTTCCAAAAGGAAGCATCCCAGGAGTAAATGTTCCAAAGATCCAGGCTTCTTGCAACGTAGCCTCAGAAGTCCCAGGAAGTCACTTCCACAGCAATGCACTGATTGAACCAGTCACAAGGCCAGCTCAGTTTCAAAGGACTGAGATTTAGACTCCACCTTTTGATATGAAAAACAAGATGTGCATAGAGGGAAGGAAGGAGGCTACCAATCACATCTTCATCTTCTGTCTCCCATCTGAGCATCACTACCCTAGCCCAGTGTGTTAGAAGGGAAAATATCTCATACAATTACAGTAAAATTTGTTATTTTGTTATATTGTATTCTCTTTGTACCTTTGGTTCTTTCTGTCTTGAAACATGGCATTTCTTGAACTAATGAATGAGTGAAGGTCTCTGTCTCTACATTTTCTGTTCTACTTTTTCCCCCTCATGCCTTTTTTCTCTTTCTCTCCTCTCTTTCTAACTGAAGACAAAAGAGTTTTTAAAACTAACAAACAAAAAACCAGCACAACATACTCTAATTACTTAGTAAATCTTATGGTTAGTGAATTTCTTTTTTTCTTTGAGACAGAGTCTTACTCTGTTACCCAGGCTAGGGTGTAGTGGCATAATCTCGGCTCACTGCAACCTCCGCCTCCTGGGTTCAACCGATTCTCCTGCCTCATCCTCCTGAGTAGCTGAGACTACAGGTGCGTGCCACCAAGCCCTGCTAATTTTTTGTAGTTTTAGTAGAGACAAGGTTTCACCATGTTAGCCATGATAGTCTTGATCTCCTGATCTCATGATCTGCCCACCTCGGCCTCCCAAAGTGTGGTTAGTGAATTTCTACCCACATCTCCCATTTCATATCTGCTGGGCTGATTTAGTCATCATCTCATATAGGGAGGTTGTAAGAGAATGTCTTAACTGCAAGCAAAGAAAAGGAGAGAGAAAAAAATGAGAAAGAAAAAGTAGGCTATCGAGGGAGAAAGAAAAGCATAAATGGAAAGAGAAATAACTCAAAAATACTGAACAGCCTCAAGCCTGAGTGGCTGAAAAAAAAAAAAAGAAGCCAATTTCTCCCTTTACAATGTTTGCTGCATCTGCCCCTTTCCCCCTAGGTCATTCCCACCACTGCCAGTCTAGTCCAACCTTATATCCTAAAAGCTACGTTATTATACGTAGTCTCCCTGTCAGAGTCTTTGTCCCCTTAGAAGCCATCAGAAACAGTTTTCCTCATGGCACTCCCAGTTAATAATTAGTTAATTAATTAATTAACCAACCACTAAATGACTTCTGAAGGATAAAGTCCAACATAAGCATTTTAAGGCTTTCCATAATGTGACTCAACATTTCTTGCCAATCTTGTTTCCCAGGACCTCCACGTGACACAACTGATTCTGCCAGAGCACCCTAGTCGCTGTCTCCAAACACGAAGAAAAGTTAAAACAGATAAGATTGTTTAATTCATTATGAAATATATGAGACCTGAATCAAGGAAAAAATAAGCAATAAAATGTTATGTTTTACAGAGCAGTGTGGCAATGTTATAAGCTTTAGAATGATTGCACTTAACAGTCCTGATAACTTAAGAATATAGACCTCGGCCAGGCACGGTTGTTCATGCCTGTAATCCCAGCACTTTGGGAGGCCAAGGTGGGCATATCATGAGGCCAGGAATTCAAGACCAGCCTGATCAATACGGTGAAACCCCATCTCTACTAAAAATACAAAAATTAGCTGGGCTTGGTGGCACGTGCCTGTAATCCCAGCTACTCAGGAGGCTGAGACAGGAGAATTGGTTGAACCTGGGAGGTGGAGATTGCCATGAGCCTCGATGGTGCCACTATACTCCAGCCTAGGTGGCAGAGCAAGACTCCGTCTCAAAAACAAAGAATACAGATCTCATTTTTGTCTCCTGTCCTTTGTACCAATGAACCTCACTAGCTGCTTTCATTCCTTCACTCTGCCTTCCCAAAGCCTGTCTCACAAGGATTCACAAGAAGACCTCTTCTTCATAGAAACTGATATTAGCTGAACAATTTGCAGTTGCACAAATGTGGAACCAACCCAAATACCCATCAATCGAGTGGATAAAGGTATATATATACGATGGAATACAACTCAGCCATAAAAAGGACTGTATTAGTGGCATTCAAAGAAACCTGAGTGGGATTGGAGACTATTATTCTAAGTGAAGTAACTCAGGAATGGAAAACCAAACATTGTGTGTTCTCACTCATAAGTGGGAGCTAAGCTCTGAGGATGCAAGGGCACAAGAATGACACAGTAGACTTTGGGGACTCGGGTAAAGGGTGGAAAGAGGGTGAGAGATAAAAAACTACAAATCAAGTTCAGTGTATACTGCTCGGGTGATAGGTTCACCAAAGTCTCACAAATCACCACTAAGGAACTTACACATGTAACCAAATACCACCTGTTTCCCAAAAACCTGTGAACATAAAATTTTTGTTAAAAAAAGGCAAGAAACTGGATGGATACACACATACACACACACACACACACACACACACACACACACACACAGAGGAATTGATATTAGCTGAGTCATTGGGAAGGTGATGTGATTAGCAGGATTATTCTGGACCCAAAATCACTACACCATCTGATTTGATTCTCTGTGGAGATCAATCATCCAATTTCCATTGCACTTTTTACTCAGTAGGTTAGTACAGCATACAGTAGTTTAAAGGACCATTTTACCCCAGTTTGGTAGATAATTCAACTAGCATTCAATCGTTTGTCACAAGTTTGATTTGCAATAATTACAAAAAAAATTTACAGCAACAGTTAAAAACACTGCTGCTAGTATTTTAGCCCTTTAAAAGCACAATATAAATTGGGATTTTAAAAAAAACAGACTATCTGGAGATGATATCTGATTACCTAATCTGAGTGTGGTACATGATCAAACAGCTTTTGTGGTAAGAGCAGTTTATTGTCAGGTATAATTAAAGCTGTAGATACCATTTTGAAAGTACAGACTTTAGGGGGCAGAGGAAGAGACTTTTTGAAGCAAAGTACAAATTAGGAATAATTACAATGATGTTCAAGGAATGTCAGCACCCATTTCGTCATGGTGAGCTCAGTATCCTTCAAAGATTCATTGAATCAGGGAAAGCATTAGTATAAGACCAAAGGTAGCTTTGGGAAAGGATATCTTTGAAGTATGAAAGAGTAGGTTGACTGGCAGTCAGCAAACATAAAAGTAGACTAACGCATAAATGTCTTGATCTCCAATAGAGATCAGCACACTTCAAAATATCTTATTTAAAAGAAAAAAGAAAGATTTCCTTTTTAAGTCCAATATTGAACATACATGCAGTTGTTGTTTTTTAAAAATCTATTTTGGGTTCAAAACTGGGTAAAATTAAACTTTATTTAAGGTAGTTTATAAACGTAATAAAATTTTAAAGAAAAATAAGTAAAAGCTTATTGTAACAGACAGAAGACTCAAGACTTCCGGGATCATGTCAAAGTTGTATTCCTTGACATGGGGGTTGATTCCCCAGGTGCTCACTTTATCTTATTTGTCTTGTTTTATGCATTTTGCTCTTTATAAAGACATTAAGTAGAAAACCCACTGATAGTAATGAACTGTTCAACTTCCACAATGTATTAGCTCATGTCTGTTACTGCCATAACCAATATTTTACTAACATTTCATTTTAAGAGATTACTTCTTGTTTTCCAGAAGAAATAGTGAACCTGGTCTGGCTTTCTGTGATACTTTGAAACAGTCTTTTTGTGAATGGATATGAGAAGATGCAAATTTTTTTTGAGATGTAGTCTCACTCTGTCACCCTGTGAGTACAGTGGCACAATCTCAGCTCACTGCAACCTCTACCTCCTGGGTTCAAGCAATTCTCCTGCCTCAGTCTCCCAAGTGACGGGATTACAGGTGTGTGCCACCATGCCTGGCTAATTTTTGTATTTCTAGTAGAGACGGGGTTTCACTATGTTGGCCAGGCTGGTCTCGAACTCTTGACCTCATGATCCGCCAACTATGTCCTCCCAAAGTGCTGGGATTACAGACGTGAGCCACCATGCCTGGCCAAGATGCACTTCTTAAGCCAAGAACCAAGCCTTATATTTTGTATTATGTAAAGTGCCTGATACAATAGTACCAAACTAGTATGCATTTAGGAATTGATACCCATTCATTCATTCATCTGACAAGTATTACTGACTTTCTACACACCTTGGCAAGTCAGAGGAGTTGGCCAACTAATATGGTTAAATGGCACTTGATAGTGCTATAAAGACACTACAGAGTCAGCAGTTTCTCCCGACCATCCAACTTATTTTGGCTAATAGATATCATTGACTCTCACTCCCCCTTAAGTCTTACAAAGGGATGCTAGGGGAGGATAGACTAGCTACAAGGCTGAGATTTAATACAGATGAAAAGAGAAAGAGTCAGAGATAGAAGGGAACAAAACAAACCCCAGAGGAAAACAGGGACAGAGACTGTACAACAAGCAAGGCTGAGGTTCTCTACGCAGCTTAAGTTGAGCCAGATGTTCTTTCTCGTTCCTTGCTGGGTCTTTCCTCTTGCCAACCCCTGACCCCATCTGAGGTGGAGTCAAGCCCAGTGTGGATGCCACAGAGATAGGTCAAAGTAACACAAGAGCCCTGGGATCAAAACTTGACTGAATAGGGTCAAAACTTCTGCACAGCCAGAAGTAGAAAGAGCCACAAGATAGATATAACCCACTTTTGAGAGAGTACCAAAAATGCAGGAAAGTCAAAATTAGTCATCAAGTCCAAAGGAGTGAGCGCCAGAACCTGAGGCTGAGGAGAGACGGTGATCAAGTTCCAGGTGACGTTTTCTTTTTGAGGGGGAAAAAGGAAAAGAAAAAAAGGCAAGATCAAGATGAAATAAAGGGAATCATTCGTTGGGGTTCAATCTTGGATTTTGTTGGGTATGGGTTATCTTAATTTAAAAGCATGAGATCTGTGCAGGTACCCTCCTTCCTTATAACTTGCCCTCCCACCTTATGGACAGTTCAAGACATTAAAAATACCAAACAAGGGGCTGGGCATGGTAGCTCACCCCTGTAATCCCAGCACTTCGGAAAACCAAGGTGGGCAGATCACCAGGTCAGGAGATCAAGACCATCCTGGCTAACACAGTGAAGCCCCATCTCTACTAAAAATACAAAAAATTAGCAGGGGCGTGATGGCATGTGCCTGTAGTCCCAGCTACTCGGGAGGCTGAGGCAGGAGAATCGTTTCAATCCGGAAAGTGGAAGTTGCAATGAGCCAACTCCAGCACTGCACTCCAGCCTGTGTGACAGAGCAAAATTCCGTCTCAGGGAAAAAAAAAAAAAAAAAAAAAAAAAGCCAAGGCCAGGAGTGGTGGCTCTTACCTGGAATCCCAGTACTTTGGGAGGCCAAGGTGGGAAGATCACCTGAGGTCAGGAGTTCAAGACCACCCTGGCCAACATGGCAAAACCCCGTCTCTACTAAAAATACAAAGATTAGCTGGGTGTGCTGCTGGTTGCCTAGAATTCCAGCTACTTGGGAGGCTGAGGCAGGAGAATCACTTGAACCTGGTAGGCGGAGGTTGCAGTGAGCTCAGATCATACCACTGCCCTCCAGCCTAGGCGACATAGAGAGACTCCGTCTCAAAAAAGAAAACCAATAAACAAGTAAACAAACAAAATCTGGAAGCCATGTAGGCATGCCTGCTAATGAAACAACCTAGTCTAGACTGATTTGGCCATGAGGATAACCACATCTCCTGAGGATGACTTTCCCCAGATTCCTCCATTGCCTATTTTTGGAAACAAAGCCTTTGAACAAAAGTCATATTTGAACATACGAGTTCAGTCATAAGGAGCCCGAGACACTGGGAGATGGAAATCAATACCACATCTTACTAACCAGCTGAAATTTTACTGAGCACTTACTATGTCCCGTGTGGCTCCCTATTACCTGGGTGGGGAACCTGTACCAGTCAGGGGCCTGTTAGGAACGGGGCTGCACAGTAGGAGGTGAGCAGCCGTAGGCAAACATTACAGCATGAGCTCTGTCTCCTGGCAGATCAGTGGTGGCCACTGCAAGGAGGCCAAAACCGGCCCAGGTCTGTGGTTATTCATTTGGTGTCTTTCTGTCAATATTCCTAAAACTGTTCCAGGAACCCTGATTTATTGCCTCTACAATGGGCACTGCTAATTGTAGAATGTGAGAATAGATTCTCACAAGAGCGTGAACCCCACTGTGAACTGCTCATGCGAGAGACCTAGGTTGCCGCTCCTTATGAGAATCTAACGAATGCCTGATGATCTGAGGTGGAACAGTTTCATCCCAAAACCATCCTCCCCACCCCTTGATCCGTGGAAAAACTGCCTTCCACAAAACTGCGTCCCTGGTGCCAAAAATGTTGGGAACCACTGAATATTTCCATTTGCTTAAAATCAATTGGACTTTTTCAAGGATCTTGATCCTGCCTCACTCAAATTTAAACCGAAACTTCCTGTAGACTGAGGTTGCCTTGCTGTATTCTTTCTTATTCCCCTAATTTTTAGCCAAGCCTCAAAAGGTTAAATATGCACTGGGATCATAGCACCTCAGAGAGCATGTGGAGTCTACCTGTCCCACCATGGAAAAGCAACTTGCCCAGTCACTATGGAGCATCAGTCCATATGCAGCAAAGTATTAAATGTCAGGTGTCAGCCTTAAAATAAGTATGTGCTTTTTCAATTGTTTTCTTTCTTTCTGCTTTTCAAAGAAGCAGCAACTCTAATGTAAAATAATCTGCTATACGGTCTATATTCCACAAGCATTCTGTGATAGCTGAGCCAGGGTTTAACAAAGAAGGGCTGTGTGTGTGTGTGCATGTACTTGTGAGTGCACGTGTGTGTGCATGTGTGCATGTGTGTATCCCTCTATGGCTGCATAATTGCTGATCTGGGGTGGGAGTCAGGAAAGAATGTTCAGGCACATGAATATTTATATTAAAGAGATAGTAGGACGTACAAACATTATAATTGTGTAGTGTTAATATAATGTTGGGGGGAGGAGAAATTTAGAGAGAAGGAAGGAAGGGAGGTTTCAGGGAAAGGAGGAGCAACTAGAAGGATGGATTCCTATCTGTGATTGTATAGGGAGGTTCCACCATGAAGACTGAAGAAGCCTCTCTAGGCCTTGGGATATTTCAGGCATTTCATTCTAGAAAGGAAAAATGCAATGCTCATTCCCCCCCTCCCCTCCCTCCCTCCCTCCCTCCCTCCCTCCCCCACTTCCTTGGTGCCCTTCCAAGGGAGGGCCCCTGGTACCAGCTTCTTAGTTCTCTCCCCAGGGAGGTTTACCAAGGCCAAGAGGGCCAGATGGGGCTGCTGGCAAAGATGTTGCTGATCCGGCTCTTCTCATCCCACTTTTTGTCTGCCAGTGCTTTTGGTGGTGGCAGCGCCTGTCCTGATGAGGGGTAGAATTCCCATCCTGGAGCGGGTAGCGTGTGCCCCAGCGGGCATCCAGTTGCATTTCCCCGTTATTCTCTACCTGCTCTGCGCTGCAATATGCCATTATGTCGCTACTCCCATTTTACACTTCACCCAGCAGCTTTTTCTCAAGACAGTTATTTCATCACTAACCACTTTGAATATCATGATCATCGGCTCATTTATTTTTTCTATTTTAAAGGATGGTGCTGGTGTGCTCAGAGAGCAGCCGTATTGATTTCCACATTTGCCAAAGCATCCGAGTGTGAGCTGCCTATCACGGTCCTGACTTGAATAAAAGGTTATTACTGTGATCATTATTTAGCATTTATATAGTTCCTCACAGTTGTTTGCCTATTATTCCTCAGAGCACCCCTGTCAAGGTGATCTGTATTAGCAACGTCCATTGTAGAGGCAATAAATCAGGGGTCCTGGAGCGGTTTTAGGAATATTGACAGGAGGACACAAAATGAATAACCACAGACCTGGGGCCTGCTTTGGCCTCCCTCCAGCATATGTGGCCAGTTCATTCATTCCATCGTTCTGGTTAGCAAACCTCAGGCAGGCCCCTTCTCCCCTTGTAGGTTGCAGCTCATATATCACTTCCTTAGAGAGGCCTTCCTTGGTTCTCTATCTAAAATAGCAACCCCTCCCCCAAGGCACTATCGCTGTGTCTTATGAACTTCACAGTTCTTAGTATCACCTGGAATTATCTCGTTTGCATATTAATGTTCTTGTTTATTATCTATTTTCACCATTTAAGATTATTTCAGTGATGGTAGCATTCTTGCCTGAGTTGGTCACTCCTGCACCTGTTGTCTTTGTTGAGAGCAATGTCTGGCATACAGTAGGTGCTCAATAATGCTTGTTGAATGAATGACAATAAGAACACTGTAAATGCTGTTATTTACACAGCATTTCCTATGCTTTTTCCTCTCCTTTGTCTCTGGCCTTTCTGGATAGAGTCACACCCACAGTCAATTACTCTTAATTACCCTGGAGTTAATGATCTAGTTTGCGGATGGCTCAGGTCCTTGGCTTTTTTTCCTTCTTGCTCCAGATCTTTCCATCGTTTTTTGCCTTTAGTTGAGAGGGTTGAAGAAGACAGTAGAGCAATGAAAGTCCTTTTAGACAATTTTACTAGCTCTAATAGCTTAGAAAAGGTACAAAGTTGAAATTATTGATTCCAAGATTATTTTGCCTTATTTGTAAATGCCCCCCCCAAAAGAAACCCATCTGTTTTATATATGCAATTCAGTGAAAAGTGCTTTGAAGAAGTTAAAAGCACTGTATAAATGTAAGATATAATTATGTATGCATGTAGTCCCATTAACCTTGGTAATTGAGAGTTGGTTATACATTTACGGTTTAATTAGTTTCGATAGAACAGTAGCTCACACTTTCTAATGGGTAGGGCCAGACAAGGGCTTAGAAAATGTGCCTTTAGTTAATTTTTTTTTAACCATCAAATCAAGATAAAGTTTAAAATCCCTTCAAAGCCTGAAAGGTTGGCAGAATGCTGATTTCTCATCAACAAGTAAGAATAGGCAAATGGTACTAAATGTTTGAATTTTCTTGCTTCAAATTTCAGACAATGAGAATACAATTTCACCCGAAAACTCTTAAGCTGATCTTGGAAGAAAGAACCCCTAGACAATCTAAATATGAACTTTTCTATTTAAAGGCTACTGTTAATGTTTTTTAGACCCTTAATTACAACAACAAAAATGAGTTGCCTTTTTGTTTTAAATATAAGGAATTAACATAAGATTTATAACATGTGTTGTTGTAATTGCTCCTCACTACAACTCATCATATATTTTTTTTTTTTGAGACGGAGTCTTGCTCTGTTGCCCAGGCGAGTGCAATGGCACCATATCAGCTCACTGCAACCTCCGCCTCCTGGGTTCAAGTGATTCTCCTGCCTCAGCCTCCCGAGTAGCTGGGATTACAGGTGTGCACCACCACATCTGGCTAATTTTTTGTATTTTTAGTAGAGATGGGTTTTCACCACGTTGGCCAGGCTGATCTCAAACTCCTGACCTCAGGTGATCTGCCCTCTTTGGCTTACAAAGTGCTGGGATTACAGGTGTGAGCCACCAAGCCCCAACCCACCATTTTGTTGATTAAAAAATGGGTTGGGCACTAAAATACAAAAATTAGCTGGGCACTGTGGCTGGAACCAGTAAACCCAGCCACTCGGGGAGGCTGAGGCAGAAGAATCGCTGGAACTCGGGAGGCAGAAGTTGCAGTGAGCTAAGATCGTGCCACTGCACTCCAGCCTGGGTGACACAGTGAAACTCCATCTCAAAAAGAAAGAAAAAATGGACCAAGACATCAGGCACCTCACGGGAGGTCTTAGAAGAGGTCACCAAGAAGACTGGTGTGGCTCAAGTCTCCTTACTATTCCCTGCAGTAATGTTAGAAAACCACATTGGAAAGAAAAGCCGTATTCTTAGTACTGGTGTAACAGCACCAAGCTTTAAAGTTGGACAATATATTTTACTGTCTTGTAAAATCTGCCACATTTACTTAGTGTGTACACTCGTGCACTGCACAACGTTTCAGGTAATAACAGACCACATATATGTCGGTGGTCTCATGAGGTTATAATGGAGATGAAAAATTCCTATCACCTACGAATGTCACAGCTACTGTAACATCATCATAGCACAACTCATTACTCACGATGCTGGTATAAACAAACCTGCTGTGCTGCCAGTGGTATAAAAGTCTAGCACATACAATTATGTATACTTGCTAATAATAGATGACTGTGTTACTGGTTTATGTATTCACTAGACTTTTAATGTTATTTTTAAACTGTACTTTTCTACTTATTAAAAGAAAGTTGCCAGTGATGCAGTTAAAAAAAAAAGAAAATGAAGCTAACTGTAAAACAGCCTCGGCCAGATCCTTCAGGAGGTGCCCAGCAGCAGACATTGTTATCACAGGAGATGACAGCTTCATGTGTGTCATTCCCCTGAAGACCTTCCAGTGGGGTAAGATGTGGAGGTGGAAGACAGTGGTATTGACAATCCTGACCCTGTGTAGGCCTAGGTTAAGTGTGAGTTTGTGTCTTCGTTTTTAAGCAAAAACTTTAAAAAATTAAAAATATTAAATTTTTTAAAACAGAGAAAGCCTATAGAATAAGAACATAAAGAAAGAAAACACTTTTTGTCTAGCTGTACAATGTGTTTGTTTTAAGCTAAGTGTTATTACAAGAGTCAAAAAGTCTCTTACAAATTTAAAAGTTCATAAAGTTAAAAAAGTTATAGTAAGCTAAGCTTTACGATGGCAAAAAAAAATTTTAAGTAAGTTTACTGTTGCCTAAGTGTACAGCGTTAAGGAGTCCTGTGAGGCTGAGGAGGGCAGATCATCTGAGGTCGTGAGTTCAAGACCAACCTGACCAACATGGAGAAACCCTATCTCTACTAACAAAAATACAAAAAATTAGCCGGGCATGGTGGCACATGCCTGTAATTCCAGCTACTCGGGAGCCTGAGGCAGGAGAATCGCTTTGACCTGGGAGGCAGAGGTTGCAGTAAGCGGAGATTGCGCCATTGCACTCTAGCCTGGGCAACAAGAGTGAAAGTCCATCTCAAAAAAAAAAGAAAAAACTGACAAGAAGTCTACAGTAGTGTACACGAGTGAATATTCTAGGCCCTCACCTTCCCTCACCACTCACCCACTACTCACCCAAAGCCACTTCCAGCCCTATAAGCTCCATTGACGGTAAGTACCCTATACAAGTGCATCATTTACTATCTTTCATACTATATTTTTGATGCACCTTTTTAATGTTTGGATACGTTTAGATATACAAATTACCATTGTGTTTATTTGCCTACAGTATTCAGTGCAGTAATGTGCTGTACAGATTTGTAGCTTAGGAGCAATAGACTGTCCCATATAGCTTATGTGTGTAGTACGCTCTACCCCTAGGTTTGGGCAAATACACTCTATGATGTTTGCACAATAATGAAACTGCTTAAGGATATATTTCTCGGAACATACCCCTGTCACTAAGCAACATGTGACAGTACTATGTCCCAGGTCCTGTGGTTGGCCCTGGGAGGATACAGAGAAAAGAAAACACCAGTTAGATTTCCTTGGCTCTTACAACCTAGCTGGGTTGGGAAATGCACACTTTCAAGCATTGGTGTAATACAAGGTAGGGCTGGCATGCATTAAAAGAGAGAGATACAAAGCACCATCATGGCAGGGGAGACAGCGGCATCTGAAAACGCTCCCTGAAAAGGATAAACTTGGCACGAGATCAAGATTTAACTAACGATAGTCCAGAGGCATAGTCAAGAGAAGAAATGAGGTGCCTACCAAATTTTATCAACCTAAAATTTTATTTGTTAAAATTGTATAGAGTTCTGTCCCTTTCGAGAACTGTGACTAATACACTGCCACAGCAAAAATTAGTAGATAAACATAAAAGTTAGTAGACAAAATGTTTAACTATTTTTAATTAGAGGTGTTTGCAGATTAAAAGTCACTGTAAGAAAAACTAAAAATGGAAAAGATTAAAGTTATTTTCCCTGGGGCACAGAAAAGAGTGGTTGAGAGGTCAGGTAGGGCCTGTTATGTTTCTTCACAGATCCTTCAATACCAGTTGATTTTAAACCCACATGTCTGAATTACTTAGATAAACATTAAGTTTTCAAAGAGCGCTAAAGAATGAGTGTGGTTTCTACAAGAAGAAGGAAGAGAGGGAAAAACAAGCACTCTACTTGAATTGTGCAGTATGGGATACACTGACATGTTTAGGGAAACATCAACTGTTGTTCTATAGCAGAAAGCACTGAATAGATGGATATAAAAACAGACGCTTACACAAGTTTTGGCAAAAAAAAAAAAAGGCAATAGAAGGTATTGAACAAAGAGGTGATATACTTAGAATGAGTTTTATATATGCCAGTAGTTCTCACATTTGAAAGTGCACCAAAATCACTTACTTATTAAAATAAAACTGCTGAGGCCTCCAGTGTCTTCTTTAGGAGGTCCAGGGTAGGGCTCAGCAATTTGCCTGCCTGCCTTCCTTCCTTCCTTCCTTCCTTTTTTGAGAGGGAGTCTCACTCTATCATCCAAGCTAAAGAGTGCAGTGGCACAATCTCGGCTCACTGCAATCTCTGCTTCCCAGGTTCAAGAGATTCTCCTGCCTCAGCCTTCCATGTAGCCGGGATTATAGGTACCCACCACCACACCCGGCTAATTTTTTTTTGTATTTTTAGTAGAGACGGGGTTTCACCATGTTGGCCAGGCTGGTCTCAAAATCCTGATCTCAGGTGATCCGCCCACCTTGGCCTCCCAAAGTGCTAGGATTACAGGTGTGAGCCACCATGCCCAGTCAGGAATTTGCATTTCTAATATGTTTCCAGGTGACGCTGATATGCTGGTCTGGGGACCACAATTTGAGAATCACTAACATACAGTAATCCAGCAACAAGGAGAACTTAAGAATAAAGTGTAAAGAGACTGTTCCAACAGGACAGACCAGCAGGAACGGGGCCCTGACTTGAGAGCCAGGAGTGGGAAAGTACACAGCAGCAGTCAAGAGAACGGGACAATTGCTTCAAAGGACAAGGGACCATTGGATCATATTCTGGGTAACTACAAATCACGATTCTCCAGTAAATCCCCCAGTGCCTATGCTGGGTATGCAAGAAGCACTTAAAATTTATTTTTTAAAGAACAATCCTGCTTAGAAATTAAGTTGTGAGTTTTGTCTTACTTTCCCTTCTTCCCACATCAATAACCTCATTTCAGTGCAATTAAGTTGCAAAAGCATCTTCCAGGCAGAGCATCTCTATCTGCACCTGGTCAGCAAGTATATGTATCTGTACACGCAAAATGGTACTCAAAATGATTTCTTTTATTTCATTTTAGAACGCCATTGTAGCTAAATAATGGTCAAAATAAATAAGGAGCACGGGAAGATTGTCTCTACCAAGTAGAACAAAAAATGCTCAACTCTGGCCAGGGGCAGTGGCTCACGCCTCTAATCCCAGCACTTTGGGAGACGGAGGTAGGTGGATCACCTGAGGTCAGGAGTTCGAGACCAGCCTGGCCAATATGGTGAAACACCATATCTACTAAAAATACAAAAAAATTAGCTGGGCGTGGTGGTGGGTCCCTATAGTCCCAGCTACTCGAGAGGCTGAGGAAGCAGAATCACTTGAACCCAGGAGGTGGAGGTTGCAGTGAGCCATGATTGCGCCATTACACTCCAGCCTAGGCAACAAGAGCAAAACCCTGTCTCAAAAAAAAAAAAAAAAAAAAAAAAAGCTCAATTTACCCCACCATAGAAATAATACTCTGTGAAAACATCAATGAACCTTTTATCCAAAAAGTATTTTTGGGGCACCTACTAAATGAGAAGTACTATGGGTATGTTTGAAATACAAAGAATAATAAAACACAGGTTCTGTGCTCACAGTCAAAATCTAGCAGTCTTTTTCCTATGCTCTTAAACCTGTCCAAGGATTGTGTTTTGTTTGCAATAAAAATTCTAAAACACATATAGAGGAAGAGAGTTAGCTTTTTAAACTGACTGCTTCTGTTATCTAATTATTCAACAGAAGAGAACGCTTTGGTCCTGGGTTATTTCGGTGAGCTCAGCGGTATTTTGCAGCCACAAATAGAGACACTAGAGAGCCTCCAGCACCTGTGTGCTCCCCCTGCTCCTTCAGCATAGTGAGCATTTTATCACTTACACACCTTTCAGTGTCCAAAGAGAGTGCCACTTGGGGTTTAAAAATATCATTTCCTTTACTACCTCCCAAAATAACAGGGTCACTTCAGGACCAGCAAGTGGTTGACACTGTGACAGGATTCCCAGGAGAACTAATAGTTCTGAAGAGGAGCAAGTATTTTCACAGCTGCAGGTCTTGGTGCTGAACTTTCTACTGTCAGTGAGAATCATGTCCAAGTGAAAATATAGAAGTGGAACCAGTCATCAAAGGGATAAGGCAACAGGGATTGTTGTTTACCGGAGTCAGAGAACAACTGAAAATGACTTCTGTAGCTGGAAAAAAAAACAAAGACAAGGGTTGAGGGTCAACTTCCTTCTTTTATTTTGGCTAATTAGCATGCCCATGCAGTGTTGCTCAAATGTTCTTGATTATTTCAACTCTGTAAAAGATTCCACACGTCGGCTATGGACCTAGGAGGTATGGGCACTCGAGGGGGCAAAAGGAAAAATGGTCAACCTCATCAGAATTAATGAAGTCACCCATGGCACCCAGCCCTCTCTGCCCCATTCCCAACTTCATCCATCTCCAAACATATGAATTTTATTTGCTAAATGCCATTCGCCTCCGTCCTCACCACTCTACCTTGGCCACTGCCAGCGTGGCCCATGCTGTCACCATCTCGCTCATAGATTACTGCAACAGCCCTCTCACCCCTCTCTCAGCATCCCGATTCGCTCTGCAGAACCATTCTTCACACTGCAGCCACGGTAATCTTTTGGAAACTCACATAAAACATACTAAAATCTGCATACTACCACCCCCTCCAAGACACACACACACACACAAACACACACACAGGAAACCTAGTTTAAGGCCGGGCACAGTGGCTCATGCCTATAATCCCAGCACTTTGGGAGGCCAAGGCGGGTGGATCACCTGAGGTCAGGAGTTCAAGACCAGCCTGGACAACGTGGTGAAACCTTGTCTCTACTAAAAATACAAACTTAGCCAGGTGCAGTGGCACATACCTGTAATCCCAGCTACTTGGGTGGCCAGAGCAGGAGAACCCCTTGAACCCGGGAGAGGGAGGTTGCATTGAGCCAAGGTCGCACCACTGCACTCTAGCCTGGGCAACAGAGCGAGACTCCATCTCAAAAAATAAAAATAAAATAAAAATAAAACTTAGCTTAAAATTGTTTGCAGGTGGGCCGGGCACGGTGGGTGGCTCATGCCTGTAATCCCAGAACTTTGAGAGGCCAAAGCAGGTGGATCACAAGGTCAGGAGATTAAGACCATCTTGGCCAACATGGTGAAACCCCGTCTCTACTAAAAATACAAAAATTAGCTGAGTGTGGTGGTGCACACCTGTAGTCCCAGCTACTCAGGCGGCTGAGCCAAGAGAATCGCTTGAACACAGGAGGTGGAGGTTGCAGTGAGCCGATTACCACACCACTGCACTCCAGCCTGGCGTCAGAGCAAGACACCGTCTTAAAAAAAAAAAAAAAAAAAAAATTGTTTGCAGGCTCCCCATTCCTCTGAAGAATTTTTTAATTTAATTTAATTTTATTTTATTCTAAGACAGAGTTTCACTCTGTTGCCCAGTCTGGAGTGCAATGGTGCGATCTTGGCTCACTGCAACCTCCACCTATAGGGCTTAGAGATTCTCCTGCCTCAGCCTCCCAAGCAGCTGGGATTACAGACATGTGCCACCACGACCAGCTAATTGTTTGTATTTAGTAGAGATGGTTTTCACCATGTTGGTCAGGCTGGTCTTGAACTCTGACCTCAGGTGATCCACCTATCTTGGCCTCCCAAAGTGCTGAGGTTACAGGCACAAGCCACTGTGCCCAGCTGCTCTGATGACTTCAGTTGAATTGGCCCAGATAGCTCTGCGATATCTGAGTGGCCGCCCTTTCTTCTTCCCGTTGTATCTCACCACCCAGATTCCCATGCCTGGAGCACTCTTCCCTCCTCTCTTTGCCAACTCATCTTCTCACCCCTAAGCTCTTAACTTATATCAGCTCCTCAGGGGCACTTGAGGAAGACCCTCTGCTTCCTGCTTAAGCCAAATCCCCATGTTGTAAACTCCTTTGCACCATCAGCCAGCTCATGAATTCTTCATAGAATGCTTCATAGGGCATTTACATGATCTCACATGACCATTTGACTTCTGCCTGGTCTCCCCCACTAGACTGTGAGCTCCATGAAGGTAAGATTCCATTTTTGCTTACTACTGCATCCTAGAGCCTGTCACAGTGCCTGTCACATATTAGGTACTAAATAAATACATTTGGAAGGAAGGATGGATGAAAGGAACGACGAAAGAATAAATAAGAGTGGCAAACTGACACTGTTAAAATAAGAATGAGGTCTAGAATTTTAAGTGAATAATAATAGGACACACACACACCACCACACATACACACACACACATATATACTTTTTTCTTTTTTTGGAGACAGAGTCTCGCTCTGTCGCCCAGGCTGGAGTGCAATGGCACCACATCGGCTCACTGCAACCTCCACCTCCCGGGTTCAAGCGATTCTCCTGCCTCAGCCCCCCGAATAGCTGGGATTATAGGCATGTGCCACCATGCCAGCTAATTTTTGTATTTCTAGTAGAGACGGGGTTTCACCATGTTGGTCACGCTGGTCTCAAACTCCTGACCTCAGGTGATCCACCCACCTCGGCCTCCCAAAATGCTGGGATTACAGGCGTGAGCCACCACACCCAGCCCAGTAACACATATTTAACTTCCAGTGTTAGGAAATGTTCTAATATATATATATATACCATACATACATATACTAATTTATTTCTTATGACAACCCTGTAAGGTAGTTAGTTATTTTTATTCTCCCCACTTCATAGATGAGGAAACTGAGCCCCATAGAGGTTACTCAAAATTAGACAGCTAGCAAATGCAATACATTATACTTTATAATGGAAGAGATATTATGACCATACATACCACAAGAACACAATCTGCTCTCGGACCCTTCTTGGCTAACCCCTTTAAAGGGTTTCAATGATCACTGCTTTTAAGGGTCAAGGATTTGTCTTATTTGCAACTGGACTGTGAACATGAAACACTCTGTCAATCATCCCACTAGATGAAGATCAGAGAAACTCTTACCTGGATTTCAGCTGCCTCCGTGCTACATTTTGGGGTAAGATTTTTCCACATCGAGGTAAGGGCAGTCTGATTAAAACAAGCTCAACAAAAAGTAATAGCCTGTTCTCACCTCAGTTTTGACTATATTGTTTCAAAGTCAGCAGGACAGAAATTGAAGCAGCTAAATGGATAAAACAAGGAGGAAAAAAGAGCTTAGAGTATGGGGAAGAGAAAGGAAAGAGTATTTCGCTAGGAAAAAAGATTGAAATCGAGATATATTTGTTTAGAAAGAGAAGATGAAAAGGAATGTGTGGCCCTCCAGATATTTACAGGAAACCACTCACTGAGCATGCCTCCATAGATTGGTTTATTTTTGGCTTAACCTGGAATAGAAAGCCTGATGTTTAAACAAGGCAAAGTCATCTTGGGAAGGGAGGAAGAGAGGAAGAGCACTAAATGGAAATAACAAACAACTTATTTGCAAAATGAAACTCTAGATGGAGCAGTTCCCTCTATATGAATCTCCTGTGGTGACTGATACTGATTTTGCTGGATTAGCAACTATTGGAAAAACGACTGATTGGAATACATTAGCTCTGTGATAGGAAATAAAACTGGATGATGCACCACTTACAAAATAGAACCTGACTCTCTGGGCAGGATCCATGTAAAGAGAGGAAGGCAGCAGAGAAAAAGGAGGAGGATGACAGAGAGGAAGAAGAGGAGCGGGAGCTAGAGGAGTTATAGTAAGAATTGTGAAAACATAGCCAAAAATTTGGAGTGTCCTGTGGAATATAATAGAGGGCACAAGTTCTGGAGTCCAACTGCTAGGGTTTGAATCCAGCCTCAGTCAACTACTGGTTGTAACCTCCCTAAACTCAGGCTTCCTATCTTTGAAATTGGGATTATAATTGCACATAGCTCATAGGATTCCTTTAAGGAGTAAAGAAACGAATCCTTGTTAACTTCATAGCACACAGTAAATGCTCAATAAATATCTGTGCCACTGCTGCTGTTGAAGATGATCTACCCCCTGATAACATAAATCTGAAATACCAGCTGTGTTGAATAATGTTGGAACTGACCAGAAATGACCAGAGATAATGCTATATTAGACTCTCTTCTGGAGGGGGTCATCACCTAACAGTGAACTTTACACTTAAATGCAGAAACCCAAGATAAGGTACAATCTTACAGAAATTGTCCATTCTAGGCTGGTTCTATGAAATGATTTTCTTCTCTCTTTTAGCTCTCAGTCACCCTCCTTTTTCCCTCTGCTTACTTTTCTACTTTGTACTCTGTTTTCCAGTCCTTTGAAATCTCTGCTCTTCTCCCCATGTGAGGATCCTGTCGAGACAGACTAACCAGACCTGTTTCCTCTATGCTTTAAACACTGGGGGCCAAAAAGGGGAAAACATTTTCTTTGGGTGGATGCCAAGTAACGCTGGGGAGTGGGAGAGAGTTTCTAATGACACAGTAAGAAAGAAAATATTTATGTTTCATTTTAATTGGACTTTTCAAGCTATTTTTTAGTAGATGAAAAAGATCAACATATGAGAACACTGGAAATGAAAATACACATAGCTTTGGTTTCATGCACAGCAGTGGAAAAAGCAAATGGGGCAAAGGGAAGTCTGTTGGAGGCATCTTATGGGAAGAGCTGCCCCAGCAAAAAAAAAAAAAATTGAGTTTAGTGGCACTGCCTTTATCACTGCATTCCTATAATTGGGGCAGATCCTGTTGGATTGGCCCATAAAATTGGCAAGATACTGAACAAGTTTATTATCTTAAATATCTTTCTATTTGTTGGGTCTACTGCAGTGCCTTGGGGAGCAAGTTTATAGAGTGTCACACCTGTTAAACCTGGCAAAGTGAGTGCTGTGAAAGGACACGGTTTACCTTGTTGAGTGACTCTAGAAATCGCTATTTTTGTCACTGTTTATTAAGCGTTTACCACGTGTTAGGTACTGTACTAATTGCTTGACATATGATCTCATTTAAATCTCCCAGCAGCTCTGTGAAGTAGATATCGTTAAAGTTATCACTAGGCAATTTACTTGGGTCACACAGCTGATAAATACTGGAGCTGGGGTCTTAACTTAGGTCAGTAAAACACTAAACCCTGCATATAAACTGCATTGTCAGGTGAAGCCCAATCAGACCAGTTTTCTATCTCTAACAATACTTGGAAAGACTTATCTTAGATTTATGAAGGCAACAAACAGAATAAATGAGCATGAACTGTGTGTGTGTGTGTGTGTGTGTGTGTGTGCGCGCGCACACACACACACTTGGATGTATAATAATTAAATAATATATAGTAGTGTTTTTCTATTAAATAAATCATAGTGGGACTATGCACTATTTTCAATTAAAAGAATCCTTGTGGCTGGGTGTGGTGGCTCATGCCTGTAATTCCAGCACTTTGGGAGGTTGAGGCAGGTAGATCACTTGAGGCCAGGAATTCAAGACCAGCCTGGCCATGGTGGTGTACACCTGTAGTCTCAGCTACTCGGGAGGCTGAGGCAGGAGAATCACTTGAACCCAATAGGCAGAAGTGGTAGTGTGACTGCACTACAGTCTGAGTGACAGAGTGAAATAGTCTCAAAAAAAAATCCTTATGTTCCTTGGTAGATTTCTGTTCTCCCCATGATACCCAGCTTTTCCTAATCCATTTCTGTATGGACCAACAACCTTTAAATCCCAGCTGTGCCTCAGTTTTATCATCTAAGAGGTACTAGATGCAGAGCATTTTCAAGAGTAACACAATTAATGCATTTAGTACACTTGGAGGAGTATTATTGGTATTTTCAATATGATACCAACTGGCATCGTGTCTCTTCCTTGAATGGGGATCGTGTTACCATTTGAAGAACTGACTTGAGTCCTTGTTGATGGATTTGCTTGAAAATACAGACATTGTCATGACAATGCCACACAGACTTTGCTTCTCTCCAATGCTTTCCATAAAATGCTGTTACCTGACGCTTAGTAACTGCTCAGAAAATGTTCTCCCTCCGTCCACACCCCCTGTAGCTTTTTGGGGTCCTCTGAGGAGGGTGATCATGTGTGCTAAACTCCCCTTGCCACACCACAAGGAGAAAGATACTTTCAAGGCTAGTGGTAAAAAAGAACCACTTCCTGTTTCTGGTCCAAGCTACAAATTGATTTTATGTTTTTCTACTGAGTAGAAACATGAAGGGCATGAAACATCTTGTGTATGTTCACTAAAATCCCCTGGGATACAGCAACTCAGGAACATTTCTGTTTAATGTTAAGCTTAAACGGGCCTTAGAGAAATATATAATAGCTGTCTCAAACTGAGGGTCTTCTCCACAGATCCTCAAAAAAGATGATCTAGTTTGGATCATCTAGCGGTGGCTCATGCCTGTAATCCCAGCACTTTGGGAGGCTGAGGCGGATGGATCACCTGAGGTTGGGAGTTTGAGACCAGCCTGACCAACTTGGAGAAACCCAGTCTCTACTAAAAATGCAAAATTAGCTGGGCATGGTGGTGCATGCCTATAATCCCAGCTACTTGGGAAGCTGAGGCAGGAGAATCTCTTGAACCTGGGAGGCAGAGGTCGTGGTGAGCCAAGACTGCGCCATTGCACTCCAGCCTGGGCAGTAAGAGCGAAACTCTGTCTCAAAAAAGAAAAAAGAAAGAAAGTCAACATTCAATCCCACGTGCATTTCAAATGTTAATTACTTCTTAGACTCCTCATACTTCAAAGTCCAGGAAATCATTCCGTGAAATATCCCATTCTACAGATGAGAAAACTAAGACCCAGGTGGGTTATGTTAGTACCCCTGCTAATATTTTTCCTTTGATATTTTGTCTTACCAGATGTATCTTTCTTGAATTGTAAAAACTTCTTATCCTTCTCCAGTACTAATATTGCTAAGTTTTCCAGCTAAAATTCCTCTAATATTTTATCACGTGTCTTGATAACGTGGAAGGCACGAGGACATTTCCATTCTGATATTTTTTAATATTTTCTTTTTTCACCTAATTTTATTTTATTTATTTATTTATTTTTGAGATGGAGTTTCACTCTTGTTGCCCAGGCTGGAGTACAATGGCGCGATCTCGGCTCACCGCAACCTCTGCCTCTCGGGTTCAAGCGATTCTCCTGCCTCAGCCTCCTGAGTAGCTGGGACTACAGGCACGCGCCACCATGCCCAGCTAATTTTTTGTATTGTTTTTTAGTACAGACGGAGTTTCACCATGTTGACCAGGATGGTCTCGATCTCTTGACCTCGTGATCCACCCGACCTCAGCCTCCCAAAGTGCTGGGATTACAGGCGTGAGCCACTGCGCTCGGTTTTTTCACCTAATTTTAACTCCACTGTTGCCCAAGGATAGTTTGTTCTTATAGGTCAAAAATATTAAAGATTCTCAATTTTATGTGTTTCAACTTAATACCTGTCAGACACAGTCTCTGTTTCTAGGTTTATGTCATCATTAATACTGTGAACTTTGCTTGTAGTTTCTTTGTTTTCTTGATATACAGTATACTTTAAAGTAAATATTGGCTGGGCGCAGGGCTCATGCCTGTAATCCCAGCACTTTGGGAGGCTGAGGTGGGCGGATCACCTGAGGTCAGGCATTCAAGAACAGCCTGGCCAACATGGTGAAACCCTGTCTCTATTAAAAACTCAAAAAAAATTAGCCAGTTATATTGGTGGACGCCTGTAATCCCAGCTACTCAAGAGGCTGAGGCACTAGAATTGCTTGAACCCAGGAGGCGGAAGTTGCAGTGAGTTGAGATTGCACCACTACACTCCAGCCTGGGAGACTCCATCTAAAAAAGTAAAATAAAAATAAATAAAGTAAATATTACAAAGTCAAAGGATTTACTGTAGGCCGGGCACCATGGCTCACAACTGTAATCCCAGCACTTTGGGAGGCCAAGGCAGGGGGATCACCTGAGATCAAGAGTTCGAGACCAGCCTGGCCAACAAGGCAAAACCTCGTCTCTACTAAAAATACAAAAAATTAGCCAGGTGTGGTGGCAGACACCTGTAGTCCCAGCTCCTCGGGAGGCTGAAGCAGTAGAATCACTTGAACCCAGGAGGTAGAGGCTGCAGTGAGCCAAGATGGTGTCACTGCACTCCAACCTGGGTGATAGAGTGAAACTCAGTCTCAAAAAAAAAAAAAAATTTACAGTGCACATAGCAGTAAAACATGCGCAGATAAGAACTAATGACCCATTAGTATACTCTTTGGGTTTCAGTCTCTCACAACACACCGAGGGCAACTATTTTAGGGTCTGAAATAAATATTGCCCTGTCTGGTCTGGAACGTCTGCTACAAGACACCAGGGAGGGAAATCAATTTGCTAAAGAAGTTCAAATCTGTGTGATTAAACAGAAAACAGCAAATTAACTTTGCAGCCACATGAGGTTGAATGGTGTACCTGGGAATGACAATGACAGCAACCTAGCCATGAGACTGTCCTCTGGGCCAGAAGGCAGAGAGGTCAGAGTTCACAGTGGACCCTGACATATGTTTCCTCTCTGCTGACCTGGACCAGCTGTCCCTTCCTATGTACACAATGAGCAGAGGGCCGAGCTTCCAGTATGTCAGCGTGTTGGTGACAGCGCAGCTGAAGGTGTGAGAGGTGTCAGGGAATGTGACTGCTGATCTACATGCATTCCCTAAAAGGAAGTCTCAGATGTGACTCAAAGCACTTATCAATCACTCACGTGGGCAGAAAATGACAAGCAAATTGCAGGCCCCATCAAACATTTCTTATGCTGATGCATCCGTAAGACAACCTATGGGGGAGGACTCCCACCGAGCAATGAACGTTTATGAGCGAAGTGATTAAAAGCTGCTTCAAATCCAGCTTGAAAACTGGTGAACAAAGCAGTAACTCAGCAGCAGTTTCCCCAGCACCCCGTAGACAATTATTTCAATCCAGCGGGGGTGCATGTCTGCCTGCGGGTGAGGGGACAGCAGTGCTGAACCGCCTGCTCATGCCCACCTCTGCTAACGCCTGGCTGAGCCCTTCCCTGCTTGAATCACCTTGGGCCAGTGAACACCTCTGAGGCTCAGTTTCTTCACCCGCAAAACGGGAGATACCTAAGTCATAGAGTTGTTGTGAGAAATAGTGGGAGGTGGTCATTAGTGTTCTTGAAAGCTTACAGGATGGCACCACGTGTGCAGCAGGAGATCAATACAAGAAGAGCTAACACTTGCTTTGTGTGCCACACATTGTTTTAAGAACTTTGAGTCGGCCGGACGTGGTGGCTCACGCCTGTAATCCCAGCACTTTGGGAGGCCGAGGTGGGTGGATCACGAGATCAAGAGATCGAGACCATCCTGGCCAACATAGTGAAACCCCATCTCTACAAAAAAATACAAAAATTAGCTGGGCGTGGTGGCGCACGGGAGGCTGAGGCAGGAAAATTGCTTGAACCAGGGAGGCAGAAGCTGCAGTGAGCCGAGATCGTGCCACTGCACTCCAGCCTGGCAACATAGCGAGACTCCATCTCAAAAAAAAAAAAAAAAAAAGAAAAGAAAAAAAAAGTACTTTGAGTGTATTGTTTACTTAATCCTTTCAAAACCACCACGGCAAGAACTAATGTTGTCTGCATTTTATAAGTGAGGGGAAAGCAGGAAGTTCCCACATCTAATAAGTGAAAGAATTGGGACTCAAACTCAAGTTGTTGTCTGACCCCCGAAGTCCATGCTCTTCACCCATAAATGGTGATGACTTTTAGTCCTGAGAATGACTCATAGAAGACAAGAGTGTGTCAACAAACTGTGTCTTCTTTTTTCTCTCCCCTAACTCCCTCCACCCTGTGAAACTTGCTCTCCATGCCCTCTAATGGGGGACTCAAGCTTTTTAGGAGCCCCTGAAACCTGCAGGGACTGCCTAGGCCAAGCTAAACTGCTCCAGGCTGCGGGGCAATCTCTCCAGAGTCTTTTCCAGCTTTGCTCTGGGCAGTGAGCCTAACCTTTATTTTGTAACTGATTTACCCTGCCCACAAGTCAGCCTCAGCTACTTTCTGTGAGAACTGGGTAGACCCAGGAAATACTCGGCTGGCCAACCAGAAAATTAAATAAAAAAGTCATCAGGCCCTGAAGCTTAATACTCAAATGCCAAACAATTTAGAACAATGAGTCACTCTTCCAAAATAGAAATAGTTGTCTTCCAGTGTTTTAGTTCTTGGAGAATAACATAGTGTCATGGTTAAAAACACAGCCTGCAGGCCAGAGCTCTAGTACCAGCTCTAGCTGTGTGACCTCAAGCTAGTTTCTTAACCTCTCTGTGCTACAGTTTCCTTATTTTTAACGTGAGAAGTGGTTGTGGGGTTTAATGAATCAATGTTGTTGCTTCTATTGGTCATGTCTTTCTTGCGATTCCCTATAAGGATAAATTCCCCTGTGTTAAATTACTCATTTTGATAACTATGTGAGAAGACGATGCACAGATGGCTTTCAAGAACACTAATGACCATGTTGCTAAATACTTTGGAAACTACCTGGCACATAATAAGAGCTGTATAAATATTAGCTTCTGTTACTGTTATTATTCTACTGAGTTTCAGTCCAGGCATATAGGCTTTGCAGCAATGTCTTTAAAGAATTTTTCTTGAAAATCTTTCTCTTGTTTTTACCCTATCACTACTAGGTACCCATCCCCTGCAAGCCCCCTCCCCACCATCTCATCTTTTCCTTAAAAGCAAAGGAAATTACATTTAAAAGCCTCTCATAAAAGTCAGGAAATGCAAAAGTTAGTATTCTCTGAAGACATGAGGTCAGTACAGTGGCTCTAACAAACATTTCAGAGGGCTCAGTGTAGCCTCTTGAAGTTTCTCGCGGTGAGTTTTGAGGTCTTCACAACTGCCCCCTCCTCACCAACTGCTTTTGTCTTGTAGAATGCCTCCTATGGGTGAAAGGTGGCCTCTGGACCTGTCATTTCAAAGGAATACTGCCCCTGCTCCAGACAGAGCTATCTCCTAGGGCAGTGCTTCTCACACTTAAGCATCAGAGTCCCCTAGCAGGCTTGCCAAAACACAGATAGCCAGGCCCCAGTCCTGGAGTTTCAGACTTAGTAGATCTGAGGTGGGGCCTGATAATCTGCATTTTCATCAAGTGCCCAGATGATGCTGATGCTACTGGTCTGGACCACTTTTGGGAACCACTGCATGGGCATTTCTCTCCACTAGAAATATACTTCCCTCCCTTCAAATCCCGTAGAGCCCACTCAGCTGCACCAAAAATGGAATGAAAATTCTGTTCGTGAATATATATGATTCTTCAGTTTTTTAAGAAATGGAAAACAAATTCTGTTCAAACTCCAACACAGCCTGGACAAAACAATACTCACCTGACTTCAGCTGCTGCACTCATTCTACACACCCACCCTTTGTCTTTTCCGCCCGTATCTTTGCACAGATGCTCAGGATGCTGTGTGTGTTTAGACATCTCCAACCCTGCTTGTTTACATGTACACATTTGTGTTTTTCCTTCTCCCCCATTAAACTGTAAAGTCCTTGAATGTCTTTCTCGCCAAGGCTCCAAAGCACCTGATGCTGAACACACGGTGGGTGCTGAATAAATGCAGCTGACTGATAAAAATGTTGACTCCATTATTGTACCTGGTAAGCAAAGTGAACAGATATTGCCTTGAGAACTTAAAACTTTGCATCAGAGACCAAAGTGTGTTTATTTCTGCAGCATTAATATAGCCAAAAGATGACTTTCCACTCATACATAAATATGCGATATGTTGCCAATCAGCATTTTAAATGCTTTGATGCCATTCTCAGAAATACCATCTGTGCACCGTCTTCTCATACAGTTATCAAAATGAGTAATTTAACAGAGAGGAATTTCTTTTATTCTTATAGGGAATTGCAAGAAAGACATGAGTTACAGAAATATTAGTGTCATTGTAATCAACTTTGATTTTATTGGACATTCAAGGATGTATGGTACCTGTGTCTCAATCTTTCCAGAATTAAATAAAGAAATATTAGCCCTGAAGGCTATTGATGAGAATATTTTCTGAGAGTTAATAATTAACCTAAAGTTATTACATACTGATTTACAAATCACATTTAGTTAAATGATCAAAAGGACAAGATCATTATTGTTTTATCTATTGAACAGCTAGGAGTTGAACTGCACAAAGTTAAGGACAGAGTATATTACCAGTCGTTCCCAAGCAAACAAAGACTTTCAGAGAGCCAATCAGAAAGCTTGTCTTCCGTCCTAATGTCCTCTGAGGTCTAGAATATACATTAACCATAATGACATTGGCCGTCAAATATTTACCCAATACTGTTGAAAGAAGTCAGTGTTATACCTAGTCCCATGAGATGTGCTAATGTGTGGTCTTTTAGTAGATTTTTTTTTTTTTAATTTATGCTACTTCTAACCTTCTACGGATTCTATTCTTTTCCAATCATTAAATTAAGGAGAATTTTGCTGGTGCATTCTGAACATTTAGTTTCTTTCAGCTTAAATCTTCCTGAAGTTCAACCAGGGACCAATAATGAGTTCTAACTGAGAATAAGTGTAGGTTGTTTTTGAATTTTTTAAAAAGTGATTTCATGCTATTGTTACTTTCATAATGAAACTTAGTGACATCTGGGTTGATTTCTTTTTCTGGTCTGATTCCCAGTGCTGCTTTTATACACCCAAGTCAGATCTTGTTTTATAAAAGAAGCTGTACTCTTGCACTTGAGCTGGCCTTTTCTTACACATACCACATAATTATAGGCAACACACTTCTCCTTCTTGCAATTAATTCATCTTTCCCCCCCAAAGAGATTAGGACAGTAGAGGATAAAGGGTACTCTTTCGTCTTTACAGGTTGAAATCACACGTTGCTGTATCACGTACAGATTTTAAGCTAGTCAGACTCTGGCTTATGGAGTAAATTCAGAACCAAAAGGGCCGATGCTACACATTAAGATATGCCAAGAGCAACCATGGTGAAGAAAACCTGGAAAATAGGCTTGATTCTCCTCTGCTATTGCAAAAGGAGAGTTAGAACTGACTTCAAAGGAAACTGATCAATACTTGGGCTAATTCCGAGAAGATGAGAATTCAGTCTAGTTTAGCCAGTGCTAAAAACTGTAGATAATATGAAAGCAATAGTCCACACAAACCCAGTTTTCAAGAAAGTTAGAGAACACTAAAGGAATGATAAGGGGCCAAAGGCTTTTGTGGGAAAGTATTTTATTTTTCCAAGATTTTGTTGTGGTTTATTTTCTGAATTGTATTGAATTTCCAGTTAATAGACTCCTCCTAGACTTTGGAATCAGTAAAAGACAGTGATCAGTGCTATAACTAAGCAGCACATTTTCAATAATAAATGCAGATTTTTTAAAAGCCTTTTAAACTGCCTTTGGTGAGGAAATTCTTAGTGTGAAAAATATTTTTAAACCTTTTTATTTGTCTACTGAATTTAACCCTGTGGGATAAAAGAACTAAGACTTAAATGAAATGACCTAGAATCAAGCCCATTTCCTGAAATTCACTTATAGGAGAATGCTGGCAACTTAGCATCTCTGCAAATGGACACCGGTTCATTTGCTGAAGAGTCATACAGAGTTTGAGCTCATCACATACAAATTAATTGGGAATGTTTTAGGCTGCGTCTTTTACAATTTTTTTGCAAGTCTCACATTTGTACCTGTTTACTTTACTCAGTTATTGCCTACTGCAAAATCAATTTTGTCTCCATAAAAAATTCTTTGCAAGTTCCCAGATATGTAATTTCATCTATCAGCAAACTTTCAGAATCTTCTCAGCTATAATACTTCCATGTATTTCTGGTGACATGTTCCTTTGAAGCTTAATGCTTTTGAGAAAACATGCCTCAGAGGCTAGTCAAATTCTATGATGCTGTTGTGGACTGCTCCCTGTGATGGATGTAACTTTGCAATATGGCGGAATATGCACATGAGCTGAGAATCAGACCTGTGTTCAGGTCCCAGTCCCCTACTCAGCACCTGCGTGATCTATGAAATTTTACTCGACCCACCCAAACCTCACTTTCCTCCTCATTTGTAAAATAGGGATGATAATAACTACTTCATGGGATTATTGTAAAAATTAAATAATACAATGTATGTCAGCCACTTTGAAAAGTGTCAGCAGAAAATAGGCACTCAATAATGGTGACTTCTTATTATTGCTGTTTAGTTAATTTTTTTTTTTTTTGAGATGGAGTGCACTCTTATTGCCCAGGCTGGAGTGCAATGACACGATCTCAATTCACTGCAACCTCCGCCTCCTATGGTCAAGCAATTCTCCTGCCTCAGCTTCCCAAGTAGCTGGGATTACAGGCATGTGCCACCATGCCCGGCTAATTTTTTTTTTTTTTTTAGTAGAAATGGCGTTTCTCCATGTTGGTCAGGCTGGTATCAAACTCCTGACCTCAGGTGATCTGCCGATCTCAGCCTCCCAAAGTGCTGGGGTTATAAGCATGAACCACTGTGCCTGGCTCCCCCTGTTTAGTTAATATTAAGTAGCTTTCTCTTAAGTCCTCCTTTCACATTATTTTTTATTTATTTATTTATTTATTTATTTTTGACACAGCATCTCACTCTGTTGCCCAAGTTGGAGTTCAGTTGCGCATTCTCTGCTCACTACAACCTCCACCTCCCGGGTTCAAGCCATTCTCCTGCATCAGCCTCCCAAATAAATGGGATTTCAGGCATGCACCACCACGCTGGACTAATTTTTTGTGTTTTTAGCAGCAATGGGGTTTTACCATGTTAGTCAGGCTGGTCTTGAACTCCTGACTTTAAGTGATCCACCTGCCTCAGCCTCCCAAAGTGCTGGGATTCCAGGAGTAAGCCACCACGCCCGGCTCACATTAGTTTTAAAATACATCAACATTTTCCCCAGAAATAGTTCATTCACATTACTCTGTGTATTTGTTTTCTAGGGCTACCATAACAAAATACCACAAACAGGGTGGCTTAAACAACCAAAATTTATTTTCTTACAGTGAGGGAGGCTAGTAGTGCGAGATCAAGGTGTTGGCAGGTTTGAGTTCTCCTGAGGCCTCTCTCCTTGCTTGAAGATGGCCACCATCTACCTACATCCTCACACTGCCTTTTTCCTGGGCCTGTGTTTCTCTGGTACCTCTTTGTGTGCTTTCATCTTCTAGTGGGATATATTTTGGGTATTTCTCCCCACCTAAATCTCATGTTGAATTGTCATCTCCAATGCTGGAGTGCAGGCCTACTTGGAGGTGTCTGGATGATAGGGGTGGATCCTTCATGGCTTGGTGCCGTCTTCACAATAGCGAGGTCTTGCAAGATCTGCTCCTTAAAAAGTGTGTGGCACCTTTTCCCCACAATGCTCCCTGTCTTGCCCCTGCTTTTGCATGTCACGTGTAAGCTCCTGCATTGCCTTCTGCCATGAGTAAAACCTTCCTGAGGTCTTACCAGAAGCCATGTTTCTTATACAGCCTGTAGAACCATGAGCCAATGAAACCTCTTTTCTTTATAAATTATCCAGTCTCAGGTATTCCTTTATAGCAATGCAAGAATGGGCAAACCCATGGTGTCTTTTCTTATGAGGACAGCAGTGAGACTAGAGGAAGGCCCACCCTAACAATGACCCCATTTTAACTTAATGACCTCTTTAAAGACCCTGTCTCCAAAAGCAGTCACATTCTGGGGTACTTGGGGGTTAGGACTGCAATACGTGAATTTTGAGGGACACAGCTCGGCCCATAGTAATCTACTACAACACACTGTCTAACACTGATTCTCCCACAAATTGCTCTTCACTCATTTGACGTATTTATTCAATATCCAGTCCTCAAGGATGTATTTAGTGCTTCCTTCAGACTAGATGTGACACCTGGGGAAGAGGGAACTCTTCATAGTGAGAGTATAACACCATCACTCCGGTCAAGTTGTTTTTTTTTTTTGAGACAGAGTCTTACTCTCACCCAGGCTAGAGTGCAGTGGTGACATCATGGCTCACTGCAAGCCGACCTCCTGGGTTCAAGTGATCATCTTGCCTCAGTCTTTTGAGTAGCTGGGACCACAGGTATATACCACCACACCTAGCAAATTTAAAAAAAAAAATTTTTTTTTGTAGAGACAACGTCTTGCCATGTTGTCCAGGCTGGTCTCGAACTCCTGGGTTCAAGCAATCCTCTTGCTTTGGCCTCCCAAGTGCTGGGATTACAGGTGTGAGCCACCGCATCCAGCAAAGAGGACATCTTGAAGAATTAATAGGAGTTGATTAGGGAGAAAGGACAGCAACTGAAGGAGCATGAGGTTTCAGGGAAAAGTATTGGGAAAGATGAGTTAAATTAATCAGAAGTTGACTAATGATCACAAAATCAAAACAGGGGAAAGAAAATAAACGGTGGTTGGGAAAGCACTCTTGCACTTATGGATTGAGGGGGACCCTGAGTTGTCTCTGGTTGATCACAGAGGACGGCTCTCAGAGCGCAGATTGTGTCTGACACACAGATCTTAATGTCTCTCTGCTTGGTGAGCAGCAAACGTTGCCTCTGTGATTTCCATTTGCTGTGCTGGCCACCTATGCTTTCGTGAGATACTGCTGCTTTTTTTCCAAAAGTAGTCTCTTCATTTCCTAAATAATTTGCCTATAAATATAAATGATAGGCCAGGCGCAGTGGCTCACACCTGTAATCCCAGGACTTTGGGAGGCTGAGGCGGGTGGATCACCTGAGATCGGGAGTTCAAGATTAGCCTGACCAACATGGAGAAACCCTGTCTCTACTAAAAATACAAAATTAGCTGGGCATGGTGGTAGGCACCTGTAGTCCCAGCTACTCAGGTGATTGAGGCAGGAGAATCTCTGGGAACTCGAGAGGTGGAGGTTATGGTGAGCCAAGATTCTGCCATTGCACTCCAGTCTGGGTAATAAAAAGAGAAACTCCATCTCAAAAAAACATATATATATATAGAGAGAGATGTGCGTGTGTGTGTGTATGTATATGTGTGTGTGTGTGTGTGTGTGTGTATCATGTATATATGATATATATATGATAAATGCAGGTGACTGTGGCAAAGAAACAACAAGCAAAAAAATAAAAATAAAAAAACCTTCCCTTCTCATCTGAGCATTTGAGGGGTATGTCTGTGGTGCTCTGATGGCAAGACCTTCCCAGGGCTGCATGCTCATTGTACCTCAGTCACACATTTCCTTTACCTCACTTAGTCCTCTAGAAGAGCCTTTTTTCCTTGTTTTGGGGGAGAGGATCTCACTCTGTCACATAGGCTGGAGTGCAGTGGATCATGGTTCACTATGGCTCCAAACTCCTGGGCATAACACAGCCTCCCACCTCTGCCTCCCCGAGCAGCTGGGACTACGGGCACACACCCAGCTAATTTTTAAATTTTTTGGTAGAGATGGGGTCTTGCTTTGTTTGCCAGGCCGAACTGAAACTCCTGGCCTCGAGCGATCCTCCTACCTCGGTCCCCTAAAGTGCTCGGATTACAGGCGTGAGCCACCACTCCTGGCCTTCAACAGCCTTATGAAGGGAAGATTTCAGTCTTATTTACTTTGCATAGATGCAGAAACAGAAAGTTGAGCAAATAGCTTGCCCAAGGCCACACAGCCACCCAGTGGCAAGGCACAGACTTGACCCCAGGTCATCTGACTTCAAAGCCAAAGCACTAACACCAGGACTTGAACTGGGGCCAGGAAATAAGGACATGCTCACTGATCTGCTATGAAATGAAAACAACAAAAACCGAAGACCAGCCAGGCACAGTGGCTCACGCCTGTAATCCCAGCTCTTTGGGAGGCCGAGGCGGCGGATCACCTGAGGTTGGGAGTTCGAGACCAGCCTGACCAACATGGAGAAACTCCTCTCTACTAATAAAATACAAAATTAGCCGGGTATGGTGGCACATGCCTGCCAACCCAGCTACTCAGGAGGCTGAGGCAGTAGAATCACTTGAACCCAGGAGGTGGAGGTTGCAGTGAACCAAGCTTGTACCATTGCACTCCAGCCTGGGAAACAAGAAAGAAACTCCATCTCAAAAAAAAAAAAAGAAAAAGAAAAAGGGCCAAGGACCTTTCACATGGGGGATAGGCTTATTAAATACATCTTCCTTCTTGTGAGACACATGGTTCTCTTTTGCTGTCCACGTGGTAACCATTGCGATCTTGAACTTTCCATTTTTCATTGCCTGACTTGCTGCCACCTCACCTCCCCCATAACATGGACCCATTACTTAAATGCATTTATATTTACAGGAGGACAGTAAGTGAATAGATAATATAATGGCTTTCTTCTGCTGTGGTTTCCACAAGAGTAAAGAGTCCAGCCCTTTCTTATCATAACTGGCTGGAAACATTCCACAATGGAGATGTCAAGTCATAACAATGTGGGGGGGAAAAAGCCCACTTTGCTCTCAGAACTACACAGTGCTATAGAAAAGACATTTTAAAAAGCTGTCTGCAATATCCTACATTAATTTCCTCTGGTAAGGCATCTCAGACAAAGGGGTCTTATAAATGGATTAAATGTGGCTGGGTGCAAAAGTACAGTAAGCCCTCTGTGAGATGCTTTTGAGGGTGGACGCCAAAACAGGGGCTTCCTTCATAAGGGTTCCCAGCAAAGAGCTGACTTGAAGTTTTGTGGCCAGTAATAACCTCCTTCAAAATAAACCACTTATACCATTGCTTGACAGTGCCCCATCAATTATACCAAGAATGTGTGGCTTTTCTACCCTGGCAAACATCGTCCACATTGACAAAAGGATAAACAGAGGGGAGGAGGCTGGAGTGCTCCTTCAGTGCAGTCACTGAGCCCCACCATTGTTTGGCCTGTGAGTGGGCTCAGCATCTTCCTCAGCTGGAAGAAGTCTGGGATGGGGCCAGGCACGGTGGCTCATGCCCGTAATCCTAGCACTTTGGGAGGCCGAGGTGGGCATATCAGCTGAGGTCAGAAGTTCAAGACTGACCTGACCAATATGGTGAAATCCCGTCTCTACTAAAAATACAAAAATTAGTCAGGCATGGTGGCATGCACCTGTAGACCCAGCTACTTGGGAGGCTGAGACAGGAGAATTGCTTGAACCTGGGAGGTGGAGGTTGCAATGAGCCAAGATCGTGCCACTGTACTCTAGCCTGGGTGACAGAGCGAGACTCCATCTCAAAAAAGGAAAAAGAAAAAAAAAGTCGGGGGATCGGGAAGAACAGAACCCATCCCAGCATTTCCAAGACCAAATGGATCAAGGTTAGGTCATAGAGAAGTTTGGAAAACTGCAGGACAAGGTTAGGTTACAACAAGCCATTTGGGGAGCTAGAATGAGCCCACAGAGCAGCAGCAGCTGACTAGGGTATGGGTTGAGGTCCGTGCTTGGATTGCTCAGCCAATGGAGATATGGACGTCGGAGTGGGGAGAGGCGTCAAGATATTTGTTTCCCATATCTGGCACATATGCTTAGCAATCACTACTTGGACCAGAGGTCAAGATGAATTTTTACTCCTTCTTTCAAAATGTAGAGTTTGGTAACCTGTAAGGAGGGAGAGATTTGCAGAGCAATAGTCATTGATCCTAACTCACATCCATGGAGATACAGCATAACTCAGATCCACTGAGAACTCAAGAGAGAGAAACTGGCCATCAGCTCACTCACCCAGCTGAACTTTGTGCGCTGGTAGCCATGGAACAGCCATCATCTTAGAGTCAGAAAGTCATGCCCCTCTCTTTAGGGAGAGCCCCAGACTGGGTGAGAGGAGATGTACATTTCTAGCTAACACACTGCAGAGAATAATGTTTCCGGAAGGGTGAGGCAGGCATGTGGTGAGGCAGGCATGTGTAAGAAATTACAGAATGTGACCAGGCGTGGTGGCTCTCGCCTGTAATCCCAGCACTTTGGGAGGCCAAGGCGGGCAGATCACCTGAGGTCAGGAGTTCGAGACCAGCCTGGCCAATGTGATGAAACCCTGTCTCTAGTAAAAATACAAAAAATTAGCAGGGAGTGGTGGCGCATGCCTGTAATCCCAGCTATTTGGGAGACTGAGGCACGAGAACTGCTCAAACCCGGGAGGCGGAGGTTGCAGTGAGCCGAGATTGTGTCACTGCTCTCCAGCCTGAGTGACAAGAGCAAAACTTCATCTAGAAAGAAAGAAAAAAAGAAAGAAAGAAAGAAAAGAAAGAAAGAAATTACCAAACATGCAGCCTGGAGGATCTCTCCAGAAAGATCATAATTTCCATAAAGCAACAACTTCAAAATTCCTCCAAACTCAAAGCAGCTTTTGTAGGCCACTCCCCAGATCATAACGAGAAACAATTTTGTCTGACACTTGTTCTGAAGTGCTGTGCCTTGAAATCACAGCTATATAGTTTTATTTGGCTTTTCTTTAGTTAAGTAACACAAGTAATTGCCAAATTAATATCCCTGTGAAACTTAATTGAGACTTTCTCCTAAATAATTTTTTACTCTTAAAAATGAAACCAAATATGTCAACAACAGTGGAAAGATAAAAAAAATCTCAAAAAAAGGCCTGACGTTCAGCAAATGGGAAAATTTAAATGAAGAGAAAAATTCTTGCACTTACACCAAAGAAATCATATTATATTGGGTGTCATCCAAACCAAGATTTTTTTCAAGGAAAGTGCAAATAAGATGGTTTGAAATTAAAGTCTTTATTCTCCACCCAGCCAGGCAATCACCCAGAAAGTCAGCCTCCATTATGTCCTGAGGTTTCTAGAGAAGGATGTTCCACTGCTGGTTTCAGCTGGCTGCATTCTGTCTGAGATTGGAGTTTTCAGAGGAGTGTATTACACTTCTGTTTGTGTGGGGTGGGGGTGGTGGGGGGGGTTGCAGCAGCCAGCAGCAGTATGAATTCAGAAGTGCCCAGGAAGCATTGTCCTGAAGGACTGAATAAGTACCATGCCAAACACTGTGTGGACAAGCTTGCTGTGTGTACAAGCTTGCTGTGTGTACAAGCTTGCTGTGTGTACCAGCAGATGGACTGCTCGTCTGTCTTCAACACCCCTCTTTCCTCCCAGGCACGCTCAGCCCTCCTTGAGACAAGAAAGGGAAAGAAACTAGAGGTGAGGCTGGGCATGGGTGGCTCACGCCTGTAATCTCAGCGCTTTGGGAGGCCAAGGCCAGTGGATCACCTGAGGTTGAATTGCTTGAACCCAGGAGGCAGAGGTTGCAGTGAGCCGAGAGTGTGCCACTGCACTCCAGCCTGGGTGACAGGGACCGCACTCTGAGAAATACGGACCTGAGCAAAGGCTCAGGAGTACAGCATATTTGGAAAGTAGCAAATAGATCTTTTTGTCAATTATTTGTCAAGAGCAGCCTGGCTAACATGGTGAAACCCTGTTTCTACAAAAATACAAAAAATTAGCCAGGCATGATGGCAGGTGCCTGTAATCCCAGTTCCTTGGGAGGCGGAGGCAGGAGAATCACTTGAACCCGGGAGACAGAGGTTGCAGTGAGCCGAGATAATGTCACTGCACTCCAGCCTGTGTGACAGAGCAAGACTCTGTCTCAAAATTAAAAAAAAAAAAAAAAAGAAAGAAAGAAACTTGAGGTGATACTGAGCCAGGCAAGAGGGGCACATGCATAATATCAGGAAGGCCAACTTCCAGCCACTCACAGATCCAGAGGATGTGCTGTGTTACCTTCCAGATTATTCAAGGCAATGTCTGGAGCTGACGAGGAGAAAATGTGAGACACATGACTCCACAGTGCATACATATTTCAAAACATGATGTTGTACACCACCACACAAATTGTGTAAATATACACAAATTTTACTTGCCAAAATTTAAAAGAAAGGTATGAATGTAGCGGCAGGAAAGACTAGAAGTGCGGGGTGATCATTCAGATACTTATCTCAGCTAAATCCAAGCTCAGCCTCTTGAGTGTCACACTTCATCTTCAAATGGTAGACTCTGGCTGGTAACTTGGAACTTCTGGACTTCCTCTATTGCACTGAAGATATTTATTTGGGTAGTTGGGCCTCATTCCTCTTAAAATGGTAACATAAAAAAGTCTCTTGCCGGGTCTGGTGGCTCACACCTGTAATGTCAACATTTTGGGAGGTCAAGGTGTGAGGATTGCTTGAGGCCAGGATTTTGAGAACAGCCTGGGCAACAAAGAAAGATCCTTGTCTCTACAAAAATTATGAGCTTGGTGGCACATGCCTATAGTTCCAGCTATTTGGAAGACTGAGGCAGGAGGCTGAGGCAGGAAGATTGCTTGAGCCCAAAAGTTCCAGGCTGCAGTAAGCTATGATCACACCACTGGACTCCAGCCCGGGTGATAAAGCAAGAGTCTGTCTCTCAAAACAAAGCAAAACAAAACAAAGCCAAGAAAGTCTCCTTTATTTCAAAAGTTGGAAAAACTGCAGGAAAACTCAAAGAATCGAGAAACGAGAAGCCTAATTGACACTTTCCCACAAACTCACTGCGTTTTCCCTTCTTCCTTTCATTCTGTGTTCCTCCAACCCCCACCCTTTCTGTTCTTTTCCGGTAACTTATTCAGGCATATTTTCCCTGGAACCTATAGTGAATGCATCCCTTTTAAACGAGAAATTACTCTTGAAAATTTCTCAAGGCAAAATTCCGTCAATTCCAGCAATCATATAATAAGCTCCTATTATGAGCAAAGCATCCCATTATAAGCTTTGGAGAATACAAAAACATGCAAGCCCTGTGTATTTAGTTATCTATTGCCGCATAACAAATTACCCCCAAATTTAGCAACTTAGAGCAATAAACATTTATCATCTCACAGTTTCTGTGGCTCAGGAATGGAGACGCAGCTTAACTGGGTGATTCTAGCCCAGAGTCACTCTTAAGGCTTCAAATCAAGGCTCTTCTCCTCAAAGCCTCACCCCAGAACTTGCAGTACAGCTGGGCTTGTTTACGTGGTGGCTGCTCTGAGAGAGATGGGAGGAATTCAGTAAGTCTGGGATGGGGTATGAGAATTTGCGTTTCAGGTGATACTAATGGCGTGGGTCCAGGGACCGCACTCTGAGAAATACAGACCTGAGCAAAGGCTCAAAGTACAGCATATTTGGAAAGCGGCAAATAGATCTTTTTATTTGTCAATTTGGATTGATCCAGTTAGTTTCCTGATCCTCTTAGAAACAGTGAAAATGAAAGGCATTAGTCTATACTTAATGAATCTTTCAAAACTAGAAACTTTTGGTGCTGGAGGGATTCAGAGAATATAAACTCAACATTCTACAAATGAGCAAAGTGAGGGTAAGACAGGCTGAAACACATCATAAAAGTTTTCTTTAAAGTTAAATGGATTTGTGTGGTTCCCTCACTCGGAGGCTCCTGTAAGAAGAAGGAGCCTTTGCCTTTGGAGTCTCAGTGCTTTCTGTTTGAAATGAGATACAGAGTTTGTGATGGATTCTCCCAGTAGAATACTCTCCCGTTATAAATGCATACGCCCCTACTTTGGTATAGAAGGGAGGCTGAAAGAACTCTCAGAAAAATCTCTGAGTCCATTAGACAAGTTTCCCTGTGCAAATGGATCTATGTTGCTCCTTCCTGGCTTCTACGTGATGAGAAGCCTTGGTCACACTTCTGTCGGCTCCACAGAGGCTGTTGTCCTTGTTCCTTCACAATGCCTCAGGTGTATAAATTCAGCTGCCTAAACTTGTCTGCAAAACTTGAATTTGGGACACTGTTCCTTTTTAAAATCCAAATAATTAGTAAAATGAAATCTAAATGCAAACTGGGACGAACCCATCTTGACTCCTGAAATACGCTTTCTTTGGAAAGAGGGTAGCGAAGCTCTGCAGTTTGCTGGTTGCAATGTGTGCACAAAATTAGCTTGGTTGTTTTGTTCTGTTGTCTGAGTTTTTGTCACCTTTTATTTGACTGTACTTAGGGAACAGTATGAAGGCATTTAAAAGAAACCCAAGGAAATCTCATTTGCATATGCAAATATAAGTGTTTTTACCATGATTAAGCCAGCTACCCCTGGCTTCCTTTACCTTCACTATCCCCCTAATTTACCACCCTCCACTCTACTCTGATACATATTCCCGTACCCAAGAACATATACGTGCATGCATATTCTTATACAGAAGCAAAGATTCTAAAGGCAAGTGGTTTTCACTTGTGGTTTCTGCATAAACTTGCTTAAGCACAGGTGTCTCTTTAATCAGGACATTCAGCAAAGTCCTAGAGTTCACAGCTCCCACTTCCTCCCAAGGGTAAGACATGTCCCAAGCTTTAACCTTGAGTAAGAAGGTAAACTACAGATGGAGAGAGGCTAGCCAAAATTCCCTGCCTCCTCTTTCATACTCAAACCTGGTTTCTGAGCCTACATTTGTTAACTCGTATGAAAGGATACCACATAGCTAATGTCTTCCTTCAAGAAAGCTAAGAGGTAAGAATGGCAAACTGTAAATTCATTTGATTCATTGCCTTTACCAGTTCAACCACAAATTGTTTTCTTCCACTGAGCACCATTTAATAAGCCATATCAGGTGCACAATGGAAACAGCAAACCACAGATAGAAAGGGATCACAGCTTGTAAGCAAGTGCACTGGTCAGACCTGCCTTCCCACTTCCCAGTTCTTCGGGCTTGGCCAAGTCACTTCACATTGCCCCATCTCAGGCTCCTCATTTGGGCCTTGGTTTCCCCACTTGTGAAATGGAATTGTCCTGCAGGTCAGGGACACGATGTGAATATCCAAGTCACCTGGTACAATCCCTGGGCAACAGCAGGTGTTCAATAAATGGTAGTCGTGATAGACCAGGCAGTAAATGAAACACATGATTTTTCTCTAAAGAAGCTCACAACCTTTGTCTGTTTTACCAGCTTAATTTTGTTTTTCACTGGCTGAGAACCACTTTGTGTATCCGACTGTCAATTCCAGCTAAACTAAAGAAATGCAAAGTTACGTGAACGTGAATCTAGAGTCAGCTTCTGACTGAAAACCTCTGCTATTGCATTGATGAACTCTGGAATGCTTTTCCCAACCAAGATGGAGTTATTAACAACATTATGTTCTAAGTCGTTAGTAAGGACCTGTCAGAGAGGAATCAGTCCCTGCATCTTCTGGGGTTTGATAGGAAAAAAAAAAAAGAATTAAAAAATGTTGGAGGCTGAAACATCAGCAACTGACATCCGAAACAAAGACAACTTTTTAAAAAGGAATCTGTGGTGCACACAGACATGGAAAGAAGAACTTTGGCTGTGAAATCCCCCCATCTTCTCTGGGGAGAGTCCTGCCTCCGCCTGCTGTTCATCAGCCCTGATTTTGATGGGCGAGTTTTAGTCAGCTGCCTCGATCATTTTGGCACAGACAAAAATCCTTTAAAAAATGTTACACTTCATCAAAGTGTATCATGAGACTTCACGGTCATTATCTCAATGGCCGCTCTGATGTGCTACAATTGGCAGAGACACAAACGGTAGGGGTGTATGAGAAGAAAGCCAGCGTTTCATGTGGAAAGCTGGCAGGCCGCGCCAAGCTTCTGTCAACAACTCCGCGGTCTGATCCGATGCACTGAGCGTGCTGATGATGCTCTTGTTTCTGGAGGAAGTAAACAAGAAAATGAATTCCACCGCGCAACACAGCCTCTTTGTATCTTCAAAATGGTGTGACTGGACTCGGGCCAGCTGCGTTGAAAGTTGGGCCATTTATGTCATCAGGGCCCCAGTACTGATGGAGGCTTTGATTACGACTTGGACCCAGCTCTAAGACCCTTCGGGGGGCAGCCACTCAGCAAATAAAGGCATTGATTGGTTGTTGGGTCAATTTAGCCATAAGGGGACAGAGCATGGCTCTTTTGAAAAGCCTAATGGATTAGCTACACAACCAGTCCCACTGTAGGCCTTATTTTTCAAGTAACTTCATGACGGTTTTCCAGCTTGGCAGGGAACCCCTCCTCCAGAGCAAGCTTCAGAGCTGTTCTTGTTATCAATAGTGGGGCTCAAAGGATTAGACACAGCGGGCTTACAATTTAATGAAAACAGCTGTTGAAACAACAATTACAGCAAACAATAGTTTGCATGGAAAACTATTAATTATGTAAAGTTATGCAGAAAGTGGAATACTCTTTATTCAGGGCCTTCGAAAGCCGACTGATGAGGACGACTTGGAGCCACCTTCCATTTCGTGGCTCTCAAGTGCCAGGAAGTGGGGGTGCTTGTAGGAAGGGGCTCCATGGCGTGTGAGCTGCATGTAAGTGGAGCTCCCGGCTGCCACTCCGCTGCAAAGCGAGTCAGAGGTAAAACATTCAGGAAAAGAATATCCATTAAACTTACATTACCATGGGTACCTCAGATCTTCTCATAACTACCTCAGGACTGCGTTTTCATAAGTATCTGAAATTTCATTTGAGTCTTAGTGGTTTGGGTCTCAACTTTAGCTTTTTTGAATAAAACCACTTCTATATTATGCTCTCCTTCAGGCCTCACTCACCCTAAGAAGGCAATGCTGAAAAAATGATGGAGCCCTTGTTCTCTGGACTAAATCGGCTTTAATTACTTTATGGTGGTCCAGTGTGGACTGGCAATCATTCCCCTGCCACCTTCATTCCCTCCTCCCTAAATGCACAGTTCATCTTCTCCTTCCACTCTCTCGGCTTGCTGGGGCTTTTAAATTCATTGCTTCTCTCTTTGCAATTTCCATCCTTGACTAACAGTGCTGGGAATTGACTTATGGCCTTTCGTTTACCCTGTGCTCCACATCTCACTTTCCTCTCCGTCCGGGAATCACCAAGCCAAGAAGTCCCATTAAGAAGGTTATTAACTGTATACATAAACATTGCCTCCTGCCTACAGTTAGATTTATTTCTCCTCACTTCCAAGTAACTGATTTTAACACTCTTTCCAGCACGCCCAACACCTTTTATTTGACTATATTGTTTTAGAAAGGCCTTTGGGAATTTAGCTAATTTCATGCTGGAACTTATTAAGTGGGATTTGACACTCTTTGATAATTCCAATAAACCATTAGTCAAGTCTCACTCCCTTCAGGGAAGGAATGAAAGCTTTATTAGTCATAGGGTCTCTATTGTAAACATGTCACCTGAATTTAGTAGCGCATCTGTGCTGAAATGCAATTGACTTTGTGATTGAATAGAACTTTCCCTGAAACTACAAGAAAGCTGTCACTGGCTATCAACAGCAAGACAGCGTCTGCCTTTTCTGAAAATTTTTACTGGGTTCACATGTGCATTTTGAAATAATTCAGTGAATTTAATTTATCAACCTCTGAATGTTAATAAAATGAGAAGCACACACCCACACCAACACTCAAATTCTCTCTGAGGATTTAGATTAATCTTTCTTCACCCAGGATACAAGAATAGAGAATGGTTTCCTTCCCCCTCTTCTGACAGTTTAAAAAATCTTAAAAGGTCATACCTCCAGAAAGCCCCAGAACATAATTGAGTGTGCAAATGAAATTCATTACTATGGTCACAAACAATAATCCAATTAACATGTATTCGTGTAATACCTTTAAAATCATTCTAAACTCAATACCACATTCATCTTTGAAGTACAATGCCAGCTCAGTGCCATGTCCCAGCACACTCCAGTTCACACTTTGCACTGGAGATTACAAAACAGCATCAAGATTGCAAAAGCAATTATTCCAGTTATCCAGATGTGATTTTTCAATCATTCTAGGATTTTTTTTTTTTAGCAGTTCTTATTCCGTGGCACAGATCGCAGCGCTCATGCTGGCTCGGTGCTTACATCTCTTCATTATTAATTCAGCTCATGGAGCTTAATTGGACAAGGCTAGAGTGAATTTGACAAACATCACAGCAGCAGAAAAAGCAATCACTCTTTCAAGATGAAAATTTGTTTGATGTCTTACTGCGTAACTCATTTACTCTCCTCGGGAGTCATGTGACCTGAATGTTAATCAGCCATTGATTGGTTTCTCTCCTTGGACAGTCACGTGACCTGAATATTAATGGGCTGGCACTCCGTAGCTGTACTGTTAGGCAACCTTGTGATTGGTTGCCAGGTTAAGATACGGAGATAAGTGGGTGCTTGATGAGCACTTGACAGAACTTCACAGAAAATTAAGGCCCTAAAATAGCATGAGAAAGTCTTGTCAAATCAAGCATGATTATCATTGAATGCTTAAGGAATTCATCATCTGCATGAAATTGATACACTTCAGCACCAACAGGCCCTGTAGTCAGCAGGGACTCATAGAATTTTTATTTATATGTGTTCACCAAATCACATTAATTCTGAGAGCTAAAACATGCTAAGGATGAAGATTATTTTCTGTTCAATCTAATTTATCTATGACAATAATCATCACTAATAATGTGTCAAATTGGATTGCAGTCATTTTATGCATGCATGCTGATTTGGAAAATAGTGTTAAACCATCCCGCAGTAATTAACAACCGGTAAAGGTATGAGGAGCCCGAAGTAATGAGCATATCTAGATGGAAAATTAAGTTTTATATAATGGATTTATAGATACATATCCTTATTTAATTCAGAATATAAATTATTCCTGGTAAAAGCCGACATCATTTTTATAACACCATTAAGGCCAATAACCATTGAGGGACTCATATCCTTAATTTGCTCTATCCTTCATTTTTTCTCTCATTTTCCGTGGTTAACTTTCTAATGGGTGTCACTTCCTTACTGGCAAGTCCTCGTTTTAGCAGAGTTTGGTAGGGCTAAGAGATGAATGAATATGCATTGGTGTAAGTGTTAATCGTGGATGAAGGAAGCCACATCATACCTCTTAATCCACAATGCTTTATAATTACCGGCGAGGGCTGGGAGGTAGGCAGTGAGGAGGATACAAAAAACGGGGTGGAGCTAGACTTTAGCCTTTTGGTGTCTTCTCTATTATTTCTCCTCACAAAGGGGCAATAGGAAATTTTGCAGATTGACTCATAAGGGATTAATGTTTCTTAGGGAATCACTTAAGCCTAAATTGCTTTTGTTGAAATACCTTTTATGGAACAGAAGTTGGTTTTTGGTGGTTTTTTTTTTTACTTCCTGACTTATAGGTCATCTTTGGAGCAATGGAGGATTGGAGTCATGAAATCTTAAAGAAGCGTTTATACCCTTTGGTGAATGTGACTAAAATATTTGAGAAGAGAATTACACCTCTAAAAGAAGAGGGAAATATCTATGTATAAACTGTTGTTTCTTTCCCACAACTCCCCCCCACCCGGTCTTAATCCCTAAGCCACCAGTGCTGCCTCGTTCTCTCCCTGTCTCTCAGGAGGTCTCTATTGATTAAATGAATCTGCTCCAAAGACTGGCTCCCAGGCTCTTGATCTAATCCGATCTGATTTATCCTATCGCTTCAGCAGGACATCGGGGAATTAACAATAAGCAGCTTTACCACAAGTGTTTAATAACTCAACACAATCTCCTTATGGCTCCGAGCTGCTCAAGTTCCCATCCAGTCCATGGCAAACAGTGTAACAGATTGGCCATCCCCCCGCCCCGAACCTGAGGAATTTTCAGGCACTGTGAAACTAATCGCTTCAAGTTCCTTCATAAATCACACAAAGCAGATTTCAGCATCTTAACAAATTGAAAAAAAAAAAAAACCCAAAGGTGGAGGGGGAGAGGGGTTGGCAGAGAGGGCTCACCCTCCAGCTAAAAGTGGGTGGGAGGATATTGCAGAGGGGGGAGGGCCAGAGGTAAATTAACTTCTGTCCTCTTGTTCAATATGTTTCTCATCTCCTTCTGTTTTAACATGAACAAAATAATATGGGCAGGCTCAAACCTAACCATGCTCCAAAGCTGCAATGACCTTATTTTTTTTCCACTGTGATAAAACGATGTGGTTTCAACAACAGGCCTCTTATTGTTGTTCCTGTGTCAGCCTTGAAATATGTAAGAAGCATACAATTAAACTAGGATTGTGAGTCCTGCGTGATGCAGACAGCAGAGAGGGTAGGTTGAAGTGGTGAGTCCCCTGGATTTCAAACCAGCATGCATGCATACAGGGGTGTATTAAATGATCGCTCAAGGCCAGGTGCGGTGGCTCATGCCTGTAATTCCAGCACTTTGGGAGGCGGAGGTGGGTGGATCGCCTGAGGTCAGAGTTCGAGACTAGCCTGGTCAACATAGTAAAACCCTGCCTCTACTAAAAATACAAAATTTAGCCAGGCATGGTGGCACGTGCCTGTAATCCTAGCTACTAGGCGGGCTGAGGCAGGAGGATAGCTTGAACCTGGGAGACAGAGGTTGCAGTGAGCCAAGATTGCGCCACTGCACTCCAGCCTGGGTGACAGAGTTCCTCCTTATACATTCCTCTCTCTACATTGCAAAGGCAAAACTTATTTAACGTCTTCCTCCCAAACAGAAAAAAAATGCACAATGTCCCTCTTGTCTAAATATAAAATGCATAGTATTTTGAAGTTGGTTCTCTCCTTTAACAAGGCAGAAATTTTGATGCAACGGCTTACCCTTATGCCAGAACAGTGCTGGGAGTCTATGGGAAACTGGGAGGGAAAATAGGCTTTTGAAAGCAGCCGGATTATTAGTGCCATGAGGGAAATATCACTCTAGCACTAATCTAAAATGAAACATCTTTCGTTGCTCTATTTAATACCTACTGTACATCAGAATTACCTATAAAAACATGTTTCATAACAGAGAAACAGCCCTCTCTCCCCATCCCTATCACTGCACTCTCCATTACCGCGGCAGTTCTGCAATTTCTCACTACATCAGCAGAGTAACGAAGTGCCGTCATACTGCACATCTGGGGGCAGAGAGAATTTTACGACTTAGATTTAGGCCAGATTACTCTGACTATGGTGGGGATCTTTTCCATATCCTCAGGGTCCAGGGTACTTGCAAATTCCCTCAGATACAGCTGGATGCCTTCTTATTGCTTTCCTAAGTAAAAAACATTAATGTGTATATCCTTCTCCACCCATCTCCATTCATTAGTATTTATCTGGATTTTTTTTTTTTTTTTTTTTTTTTTTTTTGAGACAGAGTCTCACTGTGTCACCCAGGCTGGAGTGCAGTGGCACCATCTCAGCTCATTGCAACCTCCGCCTCCTGGGTTCAATCGATTCTCCTGCCTCAGCCTCCTGAGTAGCTGGGATTACAGGTGCACATCACCACACCCGGCTAGTTTTTGTATTTCCATGTTGGTCAGGCTGGTCTCAAACTCCTGACCTCAGGCAATCCACCCTCCTTGGCCTCCCAAAGTTCTAGGATTACAAGTGTGAGCCACCACACCCGGCCATTTATCTAGATTTTGGCACCACTGTTGGTCCATGAGTCCAAAATTTCAAAACTCCACCCCCTACCTCCAGAAAAAATGTCTACTCCGATTTTGTGATCTGCTCATTATGGAATGGAACACTAGCATAAATAGTGTTATTAGTTCCTCTTTGAAAGTGTCTTTTGCCTTTTTTTCCCTCTGATAAACTATGTCATAACAGAAAAATCCCTATGAAGTTCTCCAAAGAACTTTGTGCTCTTTCCAGACCCTGGGACTATAATTATGCCTTGCGTAATTAAAACAGAAAGAGCATCCCCTGCCAACTGTGAATGCCCCTGTTTACATCACAAAGAGATAGCAAAATGTACTCAGGAAGGTTCCAGCCAAAGTAATTGAGCGGGCTGCCTGAACCCGCTCTGCTTTCTAAATATTGTCCCTGGGTTAAGAACAGCAAGAGACAGAAGAAACGAGACGAGTGGAGGGGGAACCGGGCCAGAGGCCTGTTGACTTCCCTGCCCCGGGCATGATGTCATTGAGTTCAGTGACTTGGGGGGCTGGTGTGGACTGGTCTCGTGGCACGTTCAGTCCAGGAGCTTTGCTTCTGCTGAGGAGCTTCCTCATTCCACTGCGTGGTGGCCTTCAGAGGTGATGAAGTCCTGTACTCAGATGCAAAAGTTCAGAGCATTAGGCCAGGGTGTAAATGCATCTTGACCTGGAGCAGTACAAAGAAGATTCTTCTGCCTGCACCTCAGATCACAGGCTCCTCTTTCTCTGCTGCTTTCCTCCTAGGCTGCTGCAACTGGAACATTAAAGAGGAGAGACAGAGACAAAGAGCCAGGGACAGACAGAAAAGAAAGGGCAGTGAGGAAAAGGAAGAAAAACAAAAAACAAAGCCACAAGTTGAAAAAAATTCCCTATAAAATAAAAGTGCATTATGTTTTTGTATAATTTCAAATGTAGCCAAACTAAACCATTAAATGAGGATTTTGTTTCACAAACTCTGCAAACTAGTCAACCGCTAACCCACTACACCAAGAATGTGGTGCCAACCAAAATATGTCAAGATTAGTGGTACTCAATAAAAGCTCAAAACCAAATGACATGCAAGCTGTATTTCATGATTACAGCACTTCCTTATGTCAAGGAACATACATATTAACTTGTTTAAACACAGCGCTGGGCTGTCACTCTGTTTGTCAAAAGCAGAGGAAAGAGAATCTAGTGCTCTACCAAACCCATCCAGATGATACTTCACACTTTCTATCTTCCTGGCAGACAGCACGGACACCATCCAATTAATCCTTACAGCTTCTGAGAGAAGAAGAGTTGGAGGTGAGAAGCGACCACTTCCCACTTTACAAAGCTGTACCAGGCAAGCAGGGTTTGCGAATGCCTCACATGCAATGACAGAGCTGGGCTGAGATTCGAAAATGCTCACTTTTTTCTAGTAAGGTGGCAAGTCACCAAAATTTCAAAATACAAACACCTCGTCTCTTCCAGTAAGGTGAATCCTTTTTTTTTTAATCCCCAGAACTAACATTTGCATAGCGCTTCAATGACTGCAAAAGGCTCTTGGTATATACTTTCTTACTGAGTCCTCACCGCTATCCTGGTCATTTATAGATGACCATTTTGTACAAGAGAAGCCCTAGTGGTAGAAGAAGTAGCCTGCTCAAGGAGCTATATCAGAAACAAGTAAAACCAGAGCAGAGCGCTCTGTCTCAGGCCTCCGAACAAAATGGGAACTACAGAAAATAATGCTGCTCCCCCGCAACGCGTTGTCTCTTCTGCACCAAAATACTGGAGGTTGAACAGGATCTAAAAATGAAGAAGGGTAATTATCTCATTCTGTCAACAGCAATGAGCTGCTGCTGTGTGCTTCCACCTGGCAGGAGAATGAAATGGAGGCTGTTCTCTCATTTACACAATGCAGTAGTAAGAGGTGCGATTATGTTAGGAACACTTGAGGGGGCTTCTGGGTGAAAAGAAAACACCAGAGCTGGCTTCATCCGTTCTCTGGTGCTTCTTCACTTGCATGAGCTGCAGTACCTTCCACTGGAAAGCCGCCACTGATTTCACACAGCAATAGGGGCTGCTCCCGAAGGCAGAGATTAGCTGTTGCTGCCTCCATGGCCCCACCCACCTGCCCCCTGCAACCACACATGTCCCTGTTCTCATGGACACTTGCTACTGGGGGAATCCTTGCCTCCCTTAAACTGCTATGCAGACCTTGGGGGTGTGGTGGAAGAGACTCGAATTCAAATCCATTCTCATCAGATAGAGTACAGGATGGGTCCTTGCAGTCTGCCCCTCACACGGCAGCCTGGGGGGCCAGCAGAGCCTACCTATGGTGGTGGTATCCATTCCCTGACATCCTCCTCAGCCTGATGAGACACCAGGCCTTTCAAGATGCAGGATGCCTGGCATTGTGGCTTCATCCCAGAACACTCACCCACACCACCTGACCCTGGTCCTCCTTCACAGATGCTTCTGTTATGGGAGAACTGTATCCCGCAAAAACATATGCTGAAATCCTCGACCCCCAGTACCTCTGAATGTATTTGGAGAAAGTCCCTTTCAAGAGGCAGCTGAGGTAAAATGAGATTACAAAAGTGGGCCCTAATTCAATCTGACTGGTGCCCTTTTAAGAAGAGATTAGGACACCAGGGATGTGAGGCGAGACCACATGAGAACACAGCGAGAAGGTGGCCATCTAGAAGCCCAGGACAGAGGCCTCAGAGAACCAGTCCTGTCAGCACTGTGCTCTCTGACTTCCAGCTTCCAGAACTGTGAGGAAATAACATTTCTCTTTTTTTTTTTCTTTTTTTTTTTTTTTGCTTTTTCTGAGATAGAGTCTAGCTCTGTCAGGCAGACTGGAGTGCAGTGGCACAATCTAGGCTCACTGCAAACTCTGCCTCCTGGGTTCAAGGTATTCTTTTGCCTTGGCCTCCCAAGTAGCTGGGACTACAGGCATACACCAACACCCCCAGCTAATTTTTTTGTATTTTTAGTAGAGAGGGGGTTTCACCATGTTGGCCGGGATGGTCTCCATCTCTTGATCTCGTGACCCGTCTGCCTCGGCCTCCCAAAGTGCTGGGGTTACAGGTGTGAGCCACCGCGCTAGTCCTACATTTCTGTTTTCTAAGCTATCCCATCTGTGGTCTTTTGTTATAGGCAACCAGAGAAAAATAATATAATTTCTCATTCTCTTATTTCACGCATACTGATTACTCAATCGAGGTGCACTTTCCTTGACTATTGGCCTGGCAAACACTTCTTGATCTCCAGCATTCAACTCCAATGCCTGCTCTCCTCCATGAGGTCTTCCCAGCTTAATCATGGGCATCAAACATATCATGTGATTACATGACACCATGACGTCTCCTGCACTTAGTCTGTGATGGCCTATCCCTTCACAGACAGTGAGTTCCAGGGAACAGGGACATCTCTGACTCATCCCTGAGGGCCAACGGAACGCTTATCAGAGAGAAGATGATTAACATTTGATGAGGGGAGAATGGAAGGCAACACAACAATAATAATAATGACTAAGACTTACTACATCTTTGTTATGGGCCAGATGCTGCGCTATTAGAATTAGTATACTTGTATTATTATCATCTTCCCAATCACCATATGAAGTAGATAATATTGTTATCCTCCTTTTACTGCTGAAGGCAGACATGCCAAGATAAGAAACTTGCCCAAGGTCATGCAGAACCAGGGATTTAAAACCAGGCATTTGGCTTCAGAGTCTACATTCTTAATAATAGGTGTTTGGATAGGAGAAAGGAAAGAGGAAAAGCAGGAAGACAAGAAGGGAACAAAAGAAAGGGAAGAAATCACCATCTGTACAAACTCAAGATACTTAAATTATTTGAAAATCAGTCTCTTCATCTGCTTATCTCAAGAAAGGCTCAAGTGAGACAATGTACCTGAAGGCATTTTAATTGCAGAGTACTGCAGAACCACACAGCCTTTATTTTTAGTGGCCAGAAATCAGTCAGGTAACCACAGCCCTGTGACTTGAAGGCTGAATTAGCAGGAGGTGGTAGACACATTTTGCATAGTGGGTAATCCCGAGGAGATAAATTTTAAGAAAGAGAAGAATGGGGTAGACAAGGATAAGAGTTGCAAAGAAACGCTTTTCTGCCTCCCTCTAAGGATTGGCAGGTGTGCCGTCTTCTTGCAGTAATCCAGTGGCACCACTCTCGTTACAATACATGTGAATTCTGCCCCTGGGATTGTGCATTCCAACTGCCCTGACCCAAGCTCTGAGGATGCTCTACATGTGTGTCGCCATTGGTTCAGAAACCACAGATGGATGACAGCCTGGAGAATGCTATCAATCAATGTTATATTCAATTTCATTTTACTAAAGCAGTTTACTGGACCTAATACTTAGAGCTGGAGTCCCGATGTTACCTGCGGGGTAGAAGGATTTCCTGTTTTGTTTCCAGCCTGGACCTTCCTGTCGTTCTTTGGTTTTGGTTTGTCGAATGAAGCACCACTTTGTTCTTTGGGTTCTTTGGTTTCTTGTGGTTCTTTGGTTTTGGTGTTTTCAGTGAAGCACCACTATCTCTCTTTTTTCTTCTATTCAGAAGTGCATTGAGCACGAAACTGTGACTTAATGGGGCCTGGTAAGAGACATGTCTCATTCTTTCACACCTGCAAAGACTCCTCTTCCTTGAAGATTTTCAGATGACCTACTTACTTAGACTGGGAGCAGAATGGTTAAAGCGCTGGGGGAGGAAATCAACTGTAAATAGAAAGGCTATGTTTAACATAATCCTCTCCAGAAGCCTCTCTCTTCTCCAGGCACTGTAATCAACCCTGTAGTGTCAGGCAAGGTTCTTGATTATCTCCCTGTGGCATTATGTCTCACCACATAGCTGATAATAAACTGATGGATTATCAAACAAGATTACAGCTTTAGCAAATAAAATCATGTTTTGTGTTAAGAGAGAAAATGCTTACTATCACTAACTGCCTGGCTAAATATTTACATATCACAGGCTTTCTAGGGTCCCTGTTCTTTCAAATCTGATTTTCAAAAAACAACACAGAGGTTAAGTTAACAAAGAAGGAACACACTGTGCTTTTAACACTAAGCTAAATGCTCTTCTGGGAGAAAACAGGTACTGTCTAAAATGGAGAACTAAGTTAATTCAAGGCTTCGGGTACCAGGGAGATCAATGGGTGCATGTGACAAATGACAGAGCTGGCTGTGCATGGAGGGATTAAAATGCCTACTTTTAAAGAGAACATAGGTGAAAGACAAAAGAAACCCAAAGCATGCATGCCGCGTGTGTGTGTGTGTGTGTGTGTGTGTGTGTGTGTGTGTGTCTGTGAGACTGTGTGTGGACAAGAAGGGGGAGAAAGAGGCTTGTATGAAGTCTTATGCTGATCTGATGTTTCATGCCTTTCAAAACCCTTTCTTCTTTATCACCTACACTCACCTTCCCAATTTTCCCCATCCTCTCCATTTGACAGCTGACACAAAGCGAAGTCTAGAAGTGACTCGCAAAAGTCCCAGAAGGCAGGCCTCAAACCTCAATCTTCTGACTCCTGGTTCACCCCATTTTCTATGTCACTTCTCTGCTCTAACTCAAGGATGTTCTCCTAAAGTGAAAAAATGGCAGAGAGGTGTTTTTTTAGAAGTTGCATATATTCAAATTGTCAGGCTCTGAAGTTCAATTACTATTTGGTTTAAGACTGGGCAGTGGCCAGACTTGTGGGCTCATGCCTGTAATCCCAACACTTTGGGAGGCCAAGGCAGACAGATCACAGGAGACCAGGAATTCTAGAGCAGCTTCGCCAACATGGCCAAAACCCATCTCTATCAAAAATACAAAAATTAGCCAGGCATGGTGGTGAGTGCCTGTAGTCCCAACTACTCGGGAGGCTGAAGCAGGAGAATTGTTTGAACCTGGGAGGCAAAGGCTGCAGTGAGCTGAGATGGTGCCACTGCACTCCAACCTGTGGGACAGAGGGAGAATCTGTCTCAAAAAAAAAAAAAAAAAAAAAAGACTCTGGGCAGAAAAGGATGTAACTGAAAATATCAATGGGCATATAAAATACCTATCTTTTAACAGAGAGAGAAACAGGTTTGTGCATTGGTCAGTTTAAGTTTGTTACAATCCCAGGTAAGAATACAAAGCTTGAATAAAAACCAACATGGGTAGTTGCAGAGAAAGTTATTTCAGATAATTTGACTCTCTTCTGTGAAAAACAGATTTTGTAAACACGGAAGGGCAAAGATTCTAAACGGGATCCCCTACATGTGTAATTCAGAGAAGCTCCTGGTCCCAGTGACTTTTTCCCCTGTCACACACAAAATAGCACTGGCCTAGCCATCATCACAAAGGAATCTCTGGTACACCAGGAAGATGCACAAAATTACCAGAGGAAGATGCTCTATGCCTCTTCCTAGGCTTTGTCACAAGGCATGCAGTCTTTCAGGCAAATCAACCAGAGTAATGCTGGAATGAGAACATGCCCACCCTCAGCCACTGAGCCTGAGGATACAGTGTTCAATGCACAAATTGAGCACCCAATAAATATTATTGAGTGAAAAAAATAATTAGCATAACACATAATAAAAATACTGTGTTTCTCTTTTGTAATGGAACATCACCTGTAAAGTATACCCAATATAAACTGGTGGAATCATGACTTTTCCCCTTGATAATTAGAAATATGAAAGGAGATAGAAGCTTTTCAAAATACAAGTAATACGCCAGGCCCAGTGGCTCGACCTGTAATCCCAGCACTTTGAGAGGCCAAGAAGGGTGGATTACAAAGTCAAGAGATCTAGACCAGCCTGGCCAACATGGTGAAACCCTGACTCTACTAAAAATATAAAAATTAGCCAAGTGCGGTAGTGGGCACCTATAATTCCAGCTACTCGGGAGGCTGAGGCAGGAGAATCGCTTGAACCCGGGAGGCAGAGATTGCAGTGAGCGGAGATCGCACCACTGCACTCTAGCCTGGGCAACAGAGCAAGACTCCATCTCAAAAAAAAAAAAGAAAATAATACAAATAATACAACAAAGAATGTATTTCAAATTATCTAAGTTTATATTAACATCAGCAGTGAAAGTACATCTTCTTCCCTCCCTAACAATCCTTTTTTTCCCAACTCCACGAGGATAATCTATTTACAGTTTGGCATGTAATATGTAGTTTAGTTTTGTTTAACATATAATATAAATGAGGTCAACCTTTAGGCCTGGTGCAGTGGCTCACTCCTATAATCTCAGCACTTTGGGAGGCCGAGGCGAGTGGATCACCTGACATCAGGAGTTCAAGACCTGGCCAACATGGTGGAACCACATCTCTACTAAAAATACAAAAATTAGCTGGGCGTGGTGGCGGGCACCTGTAATCCCAGCTAGTTGGGAGGGTGAGACAGGAGAATCACTTGAACTGAGGAGGCGGAGGTTGCAGTGAGCCAAGATCTTGCCACTGCACTCCAGCCTGGATGACAAGAGCGAAACTCCATCTCAAAAAAACAAACAAACAACAACAAAAAAACTTTACATATTGTTTTGCCACATTATTTTTTCCTCTAATATTATGTATATGGATACTCCATAAATTACTATGGATTCTCCTAACCTCAGGATACTGAGGTTATTTCCGGTTTGGGGCTATTATGGGCAACAGTGCCATAAACATTTATGTGTGTATAACTTTGTTGAAAGTAATCCTGAGTTGAAAGAAATATCCAGCTTTAATTTTAATAGGTACTGCTATTAAGACTATTTATTGGCGAGACACAGTGAGTCATGCTGTAATCCCAGCACTTTGGGAGGCCCAAGCAGGCTGATCACTTGAGGTCAGGAGTTCGAGACCAGCCTGGCCAACATGGTGAAACCTGGTCTCTAGTAAAATACAAAATTAGCCAGACATTGTGGTGCACACCTGTAATCCCAGTTTACTCAGGAGGCTGACACACGAGAATCGCTTGATCCCAAGAGGCAGTCATTACAGTGAGCCGAGATCGCGTCTCTGCACTCCAGTCTGAATGACAGAGGGAGACTCAGTCTCAAAAACAAACAAACAAACTAACAAACGAAAAAACCATGTATTCACACATACATGTATTCAAATACAAATTTTGTAAGTGTATAACATTTATTTTTCTTGTTGTTTTACAGCAATATGTCTTGAAGATTACTTTTGAAAGTCTGTGGTCATATCCCAAAGTATATTTTGTCCTCCCACTGGAACACAAGTTTGGTTGGGTATAGAATTTGAAGTGCAAAATCAGTTGCTGCAAGGAATGTATAATTGTTAGTATTCTAGCTTGTGGCACCTAGTCACTGGTTTCAAAAACAGTGAAAAGAAAATGTATTAAATGTTTTTGTTTGCAAAATACATTGAGTTTGGTGCAAAAGTAATCACGATTTTTGCCATTACAACCTAATATTATGGAGGTTGATGTTTAATACACATGAGAATTGCCTTTTTCCCCCTTCTTCTAATTTTGCATGTGGCAAAGAACAAAGAAACTGAAACTGAAAACAGAATTCACTGTCATAAATGTAAAATGAGTTCTAAGTACCACCTACTAAGTGAAGAGATTACCGGTAGGAAGGAAACTACAAGAGCTTCATGTGCCCGCTGATCATTTTCTAAAAGCCTGGGACTACGTTCACTCTAGAAGGGGTCTAATGTGGTGTGAGACTCTGTCTAAAAAAAAACGTTCTCTACAATAGTATTGTTGGTCAAATAAGTAGCTATGGACAATAGGTAATTCTAGTAACATAGGAATCATAACAATGCAATTTTATTTCTTTAAATTTTGCTTTAATGTACCCTGCTTTTTATACCATAATTTGGCAGTAGAAACTGTCATTTTTAGAATCATTTTAATAGAAAACATTTTTCTTTTTTTCTTTTTTTTTGCCAGGTGAGGTGGCTCATGCCTGTAATCCCAGCACTTTAGGGGGCTGAGGCAGGTAGATCACGAGGTCAAGAGATTGAAACCATCCTGGCCACCAGGGTGAAACCCTGTCTCTACTAAAAATACAAAAATTATCTGAGCATAGTGGCGTGCACCTGTAGTCCCAGCTACTTAGGAGGCTGAGGCAGAAGAATCGCTTGAACCCAGGAGGTGGAGGTTGCAGTGAGCAGATCTTGGGCCACTGCACTCCAGGCTGGGCAATAGAGCGACACTCGGTTTCAAAAAATATATATATTGTATCTATTTACATAGAATTTTACCACAATGTATGTCCTCAATTACTCTAGTCAATGGACAAATTATTCACTGAAGTCACAAAACTTAATCCAAAAAAAATTATTAACCATGAGCTACAGTGAAGAAAGAAAGAAAATCTCTGAAAGACTAGTTTTACACACTGAAATCTATAAAATAACAGAGAACACTCTTTTCTCCTTCACTCTTCTCACCACCACGTCATTCCTCTCCAATTTCCTTGTTATTCGAAAGGTAGAGAACTAACTTCACAGACTCTTATTCAAACCAAGGAGAATAATTCATTGTTCATGTTTCAGATCTTCTGCTGAAGGCTTGTGCTTTTGAGATCATTCACCCATTCCTCACAAGCCTGGCCTCCTAAATGACTAACAGCGTCCAAAATAGAATGCACAAATCACAGCAGAGGAAAGGTCACAAAGAAGCAAGTTTGCATGACAAAATTTTATTATACAAATTAATCAACGAATGTTCACGTAAGTAGTTATCTTTGGCTGTGGAAGGAGGGGGTGGGAAAGACAGTGAGCTGAGGGGACTCTACAGCCATTTTCTATATACTTGTATATTTGTGTGCTATTTAAAACTTTTACAGCTGGGTACAGTGGCTCACGTCTGTAATCCCAGAAATTTGGGAGGCTGAGGCAGGCGGATCACGAGGTCAGAGTTCAAGACCAGCTTGGCCAATATGGCAAAACCCCGTCTTTACTAAAAATACAAAAATTAGCCCAGAGACTATAATCATACATTAATTGTGTAGTATTTAAAAGTTAGGCAAAAGTCATAAACAAAACAATGTAAACAATAGAAGGACTGTTAGAGATGAACTAGTCACAAATCTCCAAGTTGTAATACTATAGACTAAACGTTTAGGTCCCCCCCCCAAAATTCATATGTTGAAACCAAATCCCCAATGTGATGGTATTTGTGGATGAGGCTTTTGGGAGGTGAGTAGGTCATGATGATGGAGGGTGGGATTAGTGACATTATAAAAGGGACCCCCCCAGAGAGCTCCCTGGTCCCTTCTGCCATGTGGTGACAGTGAGAAGGCACTATCAATGAGCCAGAAGGCAGACCATCACCAGACAACAAATCTATCAGTGATTTGATTTAGGACTTCCCAGCCTCCAGAACTGTGAGAAATAAATTTCTGTTATTTATAAGCCACCCAGTTTATAGTATTTTGTTATAGCATCCTGAACCGACTAAGACATGTATAAGTGATAAAACTGAGACTAAGGATCTAACTGATTTACCCCAGGTCATAGAGTAGCCCAATTTTAAACTCCTAAACTCCATTTAAAGGCAGAGTGGGAGACTGCACAGAGCTTCTCCGGTAACAGCCAGTCCTCCCTGGAGAAAACAAGAGATGCCAGGGTCTGAGAGTTGAGTTAATCCAGAAAGTGTACAGAAAAGCTTTGGTTCAAATATTGGAGGAAGTAAGGAAATATGCCAAAACAAGAAGATATGGATTGTGGAAGAGGCAAGTATTCAAGCCATAGATTCAATCCAAGGATTTAGGATCTAGGATATGGGAACCAATCAAGACATTAGCGTCAAACTGAACCAACTGGCTGCTTCCAACACTGTGAGAGATTAGGTCTTTCCTTTGGGAGTTAATTTAGTGGATCCATTTGTTGTAAACAGCCAGTGGAATGGGGTGGCAACTGATGGCAGAAAGCTGGCTAGAGTGCAAATACTACATGTCGAGTTTTATTTTAAAGATCTTTGTGCTACTCTATCATATGTCAAACATCAGTAGAGCAAATTTCTTAGGCCCTCTGAGTGACGCAAAAGCAGATATAAAAAGTTACAGATCCATGGGTAAGAGGAGCTAAAGTCCTTCAACTAGAACGAGAAGCAATCACTAAGGGCTATATTTTTATATTCCTGTAACCTAGTAATATTATTTTCATGTGATTGGGACGGAGTCTTGGGAAACCTTTTGGACCACTATTTGGCAGAATCTAAAAAGACACTGAGTTTCAGCAGACACAAAAGAGATGAATAACTTAAGAATCTGGGCACAAATGGTTTTGGTAGCCATAATAACTTCCACTAGTCATGTATCTGCACTGTACTCTTCTCAGAAAGAAAAACAAAATGGGCCAGGTGCAGTGGCTCATACCTGCAATCCCAGCACTTTGGGAGGCCAAGGCGGGTGGATCACAAGGTCAGGCCTTCGAGACCAGCCTGCCCAACATGGTGAAACCCTGTCTCTGTTAAAAATACAAAAATTAGCCAGGCCTGTTGGTGCACACCTGTAATCCCAGCTACTCGGGAGGTTGAGGCAGGAGAATCTCTTGAACCTGGGAGGCGGAGGTTGCAGTAAGCCAAGATCATGTCACTGCACTCCAGCCTGGGTGACAGAGTGAGACTCCATCTCAAAAAAAAAAAAAAAAAGAAAGAAAGAAAAACAAAATGGTGTCTTACAGGACAATAGAATAATATTATAGAATTCTAAATACCAAAGTACATTGAAGTTCAGATTAACTTTTACGTTTATTAAAGGTCTAAATTAAATTCTTGATAATTAATCTCCAAAATGTATAAATCTGCTGCAGACATGTGCACATAAATTACAATAAAGAACGTTGGTATGCAATTTGATTCAAAGTGCTTTTTAGTAAAGTACATAATGATGCATGCTGAGGAGATGCAGGTATATTTAATTGGATATAATTAAAATAATGATGTGTGTTTAAAATAATAATATATTAAAAAATTTTAAATGTAAGTTGCTGAAGAACCTATAATAAAAAGTCAAAGGAGTAACTAGTTTTTGATTACCTGATTATTCACAGAGTTAATGCCTTTCATTTACCAAGTAATGCAGGTAATGCTGTAATAGTTCCACACTGGAGGGATTCAGGAAGCCGTGCTGACAACGTAGGTTTCTGCTTCCCCCTCTTGAAACTAGCTTTTACCTTCTAGGTCTCTTCTCCTTACTCTCTTCATCCAAAAAAGAAAAATCACCAGGCGCAGGGTCTCACACCTGACATCCCAGCTCTGGGGGAGGCAGAGGTGGGAGGATAGCTTGAGCCCAGGAGTTCAAGACCTGCCTGGGCAATATAGCGAGACCATGTTCTCAAAAAAAAGAGAAACAAATCTTCCCAAGCACAGCTGCATTTAGGGAAGAAAAGGTAAATGTTGACAATTGTTGAAGCTGGGCAGTGGTAACACGTGGTTCAGTATATTTTTCCTCTCTACTTCTGTGCATATTTGAAGTGTTCTTTTATTAATAGAAAAAACTCCAGAAGTCTCTCTGCACTTTGAATGTGAGTTCTAGAATGTTTGATAACTTTGCTTCTTCCCTATGCAAAAGATGTAACTTATTAATGTGTGCGTGCATGCACTAGCACTACAATATGAGGCTTTAGAAATTCCCTTCAAGTAAGGGGACAAATAGCAGATCAAGGCACATATCTGACTCTTAGCCCTGCTTAGACGATGCCCCCTGTAAAGATTGCTTTTCATCTCAATGTCTCCCACCATTTCGAGTTATTTTTTGGTCCCCTTCCTTGTCTTTCACCATTCTTCTGCTTCAGGTTGAACCAATGAGTCATATCTGCCTCATTATTTTTCAGAGTCTGGTCCTCATCCATACACCAGGATTCCTCAGATGAGCAGCCAATGAGCCAGTGCCCTGCTGCCCAGACATCTCATTACCTCTGTCCTCTGCTGCTCTGCTGTGACCTCCAACCGAGCTTAGTTCAACTCCCGCAGGGTTGCATGGGCAATTAGTATCCTTGAATCCCAAGCTCTATAATTCATGATCAGACCTTGGGAGACCCAAATAGCTTGGTTGATTTTTTTTAAAAAATCCTGCTTATATGACTAAGGTTTTGCACTCAAAAGGAGAAACCAGGCTGATGGTGCATTTGTAACATTTCTTTCTCCTTTTCTTTGTTGAGACAGAGTCTCGCTCTGTCACCCAGGCTGGAGTGTGGTGGCATGATCTTGGCTCACTGCAACCTCCACCTCCCATGTTCAAGCAATTCTCCCACCTCGGCCTCCTGAGTAGCTGGGATTACAGGCACCTGCCAACACACCAGGCTAATTTTTGTATTTTTTAGTAGGGACAGGGTTTTGCCATGTTGGTCACGCTGTTCTTGAACTCCTGACCTCAGGCGATCTACCCACCTTGGCCTCCCAAAGTGCTGGGATTACAGGCGTGAGCCACCACGCCTGGCCTGTGACATATCTTAAGGATGAAAACTGTATTGTACATGTTTTCTGTATTTCCCTTCTTATTTTTGTTTAATTATTATTACATTATAACCATGTTTTTACTAGTTTGAAATAGCTATTCTGGATTTTTTAAAAATACATTTCTCAAAAATGTGTCAATTCCTTTAGCAGTTAATAGTAACAATTTTGCAGCTTCGTTTTAGAAACAATCACAAAGTAGGGATATTATCTTTGCACAAACACACACGGGACATCCTGAAAACAACATACATTGGAAATAAGGGTCTGGAAAATTTTGGTGTAATTTTATAATTTTGCCTTATGGCAATTCAATTTCAACTTATGTGGACTATGATGCCAAGCTTTTTAATCACTAAGTGGTGGCTGGGCGAGGTGGCTCACGCTCTGTAATCCCAGCACTTTGAGAGGCCAAGGCAGATGGATCACATGAGGCCAGGAGTTCTGAGACCAGCCTGGCTAAGACGGCGAAACCCCGTCTCTACTAAAACTACAAAAATTAGCTGGCTGTGGTGGCATACACCTATAATCCCAGCTACTCGGGAGGCTGAGGCAGGAGAATTGCTTGAACCCGGGAGGCGGAGGTTGCAGTGAGCCAAGGTCATGTCATTGCACTCCAGTCTGGACAACAAGAGTGAAACTCCATCTCAAAAAAGAAAAACAAACATTCAATGGTGATAATCTCATCTATAAATTGTATCTATCTTCAATTCCTATTTTTGTTCTGTTCATTTTTTCAATACTTTATTGCTCGATATCAATTTTAGTAAAGAAGAGGTAAAGAAATAATGATCAAAAAGTTCACAAGCTGATATACTGCGCCCATTTTAGCATCTCTCCAATGAGACTGTTTGGAAGGAAACCTGAAGCCATTGACCAAAATGAAAACTCTGGAGTTTGAAGACCCATGCCAATTACTCTTCTCCCAGTGTTAGAATCAATGAGGGCATTGCTTTTACATCTCAGTGTTAGCAACATAACCACAAAATCCAATTCTTAAATACTGTGACTGTTTATGAGATTTTTCTCAGCTAACATGGTATACATAAACAGCACCTTGTGAAGATCAAGATCCTAGCTAGATGCCTGAAAACATCATAGTCTACATCCTACAAGAGTGTTTTTGTGTTTGAATTCTTACATGTTATCAATGTCTCAAGGAACAGTTGAAGAATTAATTTAAAATATTTTTAAAATTTTAATTAAATATTTTTAATTGAAGAAAATTAATTTTCTCAGCACGTTTTAACACTGCCAAGTTAGTTTCCTCGATGTTTCTCCCTGTTCCCTGTCATTTCCTTCTTAACCATTCACTATCACTGACCCAGATCTCCACCACCAGATTTATACATGGTGGAGAAGAGGGAAACACACAGAGAATAAGGAAGGGTGAGGAGGAGTAAAAGAGCCAACAGAAACTTTTATTGGGGCCAGAGTTTGGAGATTATGCTGCAAACTAAACACAGAGCAGCCAAACTGTTTATTTTGCAGTTAGTGGAATTTTCTTCTTCAACGTCAAAAGGCAGGAGCCAGACTTTTAGAAGTCACAGTTTTCCCAAGACTTAAAAGAAAGATAGCCTTGATGATGCACATATTCTTGGAATGCTTGTAGGTTAGCACTGATGTTCTTCCACTGGGTGTATTTATAGACCAAAATGCAATCAAGCCTAGGGGCCCTTGGCTCCAGCTCCAGCTGCAAATGAGGTAAGTACGATTTCCAAATCACATTTTCAATCTACCAATGCATTCTCAACTGCCCAACCCCCTTCCTCAAATTTGAAATTCTAATGATGACTCCATATAATTTGAAGTATTGTAATCTAAGGAATTCACTTTATTTTCTAAATCTTTGAAGGGCAAAAAAGGTATGCAGAGGTCAAAATATGTAAGGTGTTAAATGCCATGCCAAGAAATAGGTTTCCTTTAGTAGGAGCTAAACAGATTTTTAAACAGAAAATAAATGAACCTGGTTCATTTCAGAAGATAGTTCTAAGCCGGGTGCAGTGGCTCACGCCTGTAATCACAGCACTTTAGGAGGCCGAAGCAGGTGAATAACCTGAGGTCAGGAGTTCGAGACCAACCTGGCCAACATGGCGAAACCCTGTCTCAACTAAAAGTTACAAAAAATTAGCTGGGTGTGGTGGTAGGTGCTTGTAATCCCAGCTACTCAGGAGGCTAAGGCAGGAGAATCGCTTGAACCCAGAGGGCAGAGGTTGCAGTGAGCCAAGATCGCACCATTGCACTCTAGCCTGGGCAACAAGAGTGAAACTCCATCTCAAAAAAAAAAAGAAAAAGAAAGAAAGAAAGATAGATTTGAAGATGCTGAACTCATCCAAAATAATGTATAAATTTATTACAGTCAAGATAATAATCTCAGCATGTTTGTTTTCTTTAAAAAAAACTTTATAAAATGGTATTAAATTGTGTTTGAAAATAAAATGTGGGGAAAGAAACACTGGAAGGCCTCTGCCAGAAGGTAAATATATAAATAGATAAATTAAAGGGGAGGAGTAAAATAGGAGGACTTGGCCTACCAAATACTGAAACCTGTTAGCACACTACTACATTGAAAACAACACGGCATCTTTGCTGAAATTTGTAGCTAGGCTGATAGACTAGAATAGAAAACCCCGACCCAAGGTATATGTAAGAATTTAGTGTATGACAGAGTCGGCACCTCAAATCATCAGAGAAAGATTACATTTAACTGCAAATGATATTGAGAAAGTTGTTCAAACATGTTAGGAAAAGTGAAGTTCAGACCATGAATTCACACCTCATGCTAAAAGATTTCCAAGTAAAAAATTTGTAACTTAATTATAAATCACAAAACTACAAAAATATTAAAAGAAATTGTATGTGATCAAGAATTCCACTTTACACAGAGAGATTAGTAAACAGATATGAAATATTTTCTTATTAAAGTTCTATTTATATGGTAAAAAAAAATCCATTTTAAGTAAATTTTTTCTAAGAAGCAGAAAGAAGGAGATATACATAGGTAAATCTAGAAAGACACTTAACACATCATTCATAAAAGCAAAATAACCTGAATGGCTACTGCATTAGTCCGTTTTCATGCTGCTGATAAAGACATACCCAAGACTGGATAATTTATAAAGAAAAAGAGGTTTAATAGACTCACAGTTCCATGTGGCTGGGGAGGCCTCACAATCATGGCATAAGGTGAAATGCACATCTTACATGGTGCCAGTCAAGAGAGAATGAGAGACATGAGAAAGAAGAAACCCCTTATAAAACCATCAGATCTCATAAGAATTATTCACTACCACCAGAACAGTATGGGGGAACCATCCCCATGATTCAATTATCTTCCACCAGGTCCCTCCCGTGACACATGGAAATTATGGGAGCTACGATTCAAGATGATATTTGGGTGGGGACACAGCCAAACCATGTCATCTATCAAAAGAAAATCATTTCAATAACTTATAGTACACTCATATAATGAAATCATTTAAAACCACCAAAAATGATGTAGCATGTTTACTCATTTGGAAAAATACCCATGCTCTATTAAATAAAAATGCAGATTGCCAAACAGAATTATATTACAATCCAATTTTTGATAAAATAAAAATATAGCAAGGTTGTGTATATCTGCATAGTTGAAGAAAGTTCTAGGAGAATGCGCATTGGGTTTTCATTGGGTGACAGAATTTTAGCTATTTAACAATAATGAAGTTATTACTTTTGTAGTGGAGATAAAACATTAAAAAGCTAGCACTTTTGATAAAAAAAAAATAAGATTAGTTCTGGTAGTAGTTGAAAGAGGGGTTGGAGTAAAGAAAGCTGGTGATAAGGTAGGAGATTGCTACAGAAGTCCTGGTGATAGCTGATGATGACATGAAAAGAGACAGAGACAATGAAGACAAATCTGAGAAATATTTAGGTGGTAGAAGGAGCAGACTTGGTGATCATCTGGGCTTCTGTAACTGGGTTGTCATTTAGGATGCCTGTAACTTCAGTAAATTACTAATAAAGATGGTGCATACCGTTGAATCTTAGTGTAGGTGGGCAAGCCAATAGATTTGCCTTTAGGTATGAATTGCAGGACGTTGTGGAAGATCTGTCCAGCAGGCAATTGGAAATAGGCTGGAAATTCAGACTTGGAATTTATTCGTATGAAAGTATTGGTCAAAAAGTTGTGGCTTTTTAAAGTATCTATACTTCTCAAGGGAAAATGGTAACCAGGTCCACACTGGTTAAGATACTTTAGATATTTTATATTATGATATAATTTTATATTATGATATGATTCTCAAGGGAAAATGCTAACCAGGTCCTCACTGCTTCCAGAGCTTTTATCACACTAGACTCCATTTTTCCAACTACACTGGATTTTATTTCCTGAAACTCTAATCATCAAGTTCTCCTACATCATTAGGACTCTGAGTCTATCATATTCTGGATTGAGTAATTGCCAGTCCCTGCTTTAAATTCTTCATTGGCTTCTCATTTCATTTTGAAAAAAATCCAAATTCCTGGCTAGGATCTACCAGCCAGGAAGATGATCTAGACCAGTGCTATCTCTGACCATATTTTCCATCACCTTCTCCAGGTAATGGGGAACAGATCTATTAGCTTACTGTGATCCCACCATTCTGGCCTTCTTTCTGATCTTTGAGCACACTGAGTTCTCTCCTATTTCAGGGATTTGTACATGCTCTTCCCTGTGCTAGGAAGGTTCTTCCTTGGCTTGTCTCATGGGTGGTTCCTTCTCTTCATTCAGATCACAGCTCAACTGCCACTTCCTCCAATGGACCATCCCTTACCCCATTTCTAAAGAACCACCTTCACCCATATTTGTCCACTCTGTCACATCACTATATCATACTTCTTTTATAGAACTTACCTCTACCCACAATTATTTTGTTACTTGTCAGTCTTTGTTTAATTGTCAGTCTTTCATTCAAGAATGTAAGCACCGTAAGAGAGACCATGGAGCATCTACAATAGAGTCTGACACAGAGCAGGCTTTCAAGTATCTGTGGAATACTGTAATGTGGAATGAATGAAAAATTGAGACACTTTATAGTAGATAGCACTAGATTTGCAATCAGAAGACCCAAATACAGTATATCCTTGACTAAGTCAACCTCTATTCCCCATATTTCTAAAATGTGGCCACGAAATGTCTACTCTGCCTATGTATTAGGGTTTTCATGAGACTTGTTACTCATTCATTTACTCATTCATCAACAAATGTTTCCCAAGTACCTTCTCTGTGCTAGGCACTGTGTTAATTCTGGGGCACCACTATGAGTAAGGAGTTTTGCCGGGCGCGGTGGCTCACACCTGTAATCCCAGCACTTTGGGAGGCCGAGGCAGGCGGATAACTTGAGGTCAGGAGTTCAAGACAAGCGTGGCCAGCATGGTGAAACCCCATCTCTAGTAAAAATGCAAAAATTAGCTAGGCGTGGTGGCAGGCACCTGTAATCCCAGCTACTTGGGAAGCTGAAGCAGGAGAATTGCTTGCATCCGGGAAGTGGCAGTTGCAGTGAGCCAAGGTTGCACCATTGTACTCCAGCCTGTGCAACAGAGTGAGACTCTGTCTCAAACAAATAATAATAATAAAAAATAAGGAGTTCATCTAGTATCTGAGACAGTCAGGATTAGAGGCAATTACACATAGTACAACTGTACTGTGTATCAAAAGGACCAAGCACACAGTGCTGTAAGAGCACATAGGAGCAGGGGCACAGAATCTATCTTCATGGAATCAAAGGAGGGTGGCAGTAGTTAGAAATCAACATGGTGAAGAAGGCTAAGGAGGCGAGTGGGTAGAGGAGGGGAAAATGGTACAGACAGAGGTAGCAGCATGTGCAAAGGCCCAAAGGCCCAGAGGCAAACAAAGACAAGGCATATTGAGGAACTGCGTGTTATTCAATAAGGCTAAGACTAGGAAGAAGGGGTGGTGGCAACATTAAAGGCTGGAGCCCCAAAAGAATCCAGGCCATAATGGGCCTCTGCACAAGCATAAATGTTTTAGAGAATTTTATTGGAACCAAAACAAAGGAGGCAGCACAGAAGGGGCAAGGTTAACAAGGACCTATCCGAGGTGTATCAAGAAATAAGGAGAAACCTAGTTAGAGAGGGCTTTGGATGTCTTGTTAAGGGGTTATACTTCATGCTTAGTGTGATGAGGAGCTACTCAAAGAGTTTTAAGCTGGGCACTGATCATCCCAGGAAAGAAAAAAACAAATTGGAAGGAGACAAAATAAGAGAACAAGAGAGTTGTTCATTAAGCTTAGAGAGAAGTAATGGGTGACTTGAATCAAGAATGATGACGGTCATGGATCACAGAGACCAGCTCAGGAGATACTTAGGAGACAGTGTGCTGGGACTTGGTGATTTATTAGGGAACACAGGAGAGGCAGGTCTGAAGGACAACTCCCGGGGTTAGGCCTGATCATCTGGAATGATGTTGGTGTCATTCATGGGCACAGAAAACCCAACAAGGAGAGCAGATGAGAGAGAAAGATGACATGTTAAATTCTGGTTCTGAAAAGGCTTCTGAAAATCAAAATTGCCAGCTGTCAAGCATATTTCTGGGGGGACATCAGAAATATGTGTGTTAAAGGCTTCTGCTGATGAGTCTTTTTGGTTTTTTGTTTGTTTGTTTAATTGTTTGTTTTCGAGACAGAGTTTTGCTCTTGTTGCCCAGGCTGGAGTGCGATGGCACAGTGTCAGCTCACCACAATCTCCGCTCCCGGGTTCAAGTGATTCTCCTGCCTCAGCCTCCTGAGCAGCTGGGCTTTCAGGTGCCTACTACCACGCCCAGCTAATTTTGTTTTTTAGTAGAGACAGGGTTTCTCCACGTTGATCAGGCTGGTCTTGAACTTCCGAACTCAGGTGATCAGCCCACCTCAGCCTCCCAAGTGCTGGGATTACAGGCATGAGCCACCTCGCCCAGCTGAATCTTTAATAATAGCCGTCTTTTTCTAAATCAGTGAAATGATAATAATTAATGGATAGGATTTCCTCAATCTTAAACTCTTCCATACAATTTTCTTAAGTTTTAGATTCTATTTCTGCTTGTTTATAATTATCTAGCTCAAGATAAAATTCTATGCTTAGTGATTTTTCAAGATTGGGGTCTGTAAGGAAGCAGACTCCAAGACAGTTTAATGTGCAGGATATTTATTAAGGAAGAGTCCTTGGGATCAACACCTGTGGAAAGGCAGTGGCAGCAGCACTGGGTGAGGCAGAGGCAATGCGGGCCAATGACAGTCTTGAAAAACCCCACAAGGAGCTCTGGAGCTAAAAACAGCCTGTCAGAGTTGTCATATGCTAGACTGAAATGGCCAGGCATCTATACCCATCTTAATCACCCACTGGGTGTAGGCCATCCTGAGAAAGGTATACTTGGGCAAGGTAGTTTTCTGCAGTTGAGATAATCCCTGATAACTAAAGACTGTCTGCTGACCATGCTTCCAGCACCTGAGTCAATACATTCTTCAATGAAGGGGCATCTGAGCAGTGCACCTCCATGCCACAAATTCATGCCACAGAGTGATAGTCTGTATTTCAATATCTCAAGATCCTCAGAGGACACCCTGACAGCCAGGAAATATGCCACCCTCAGCTCTGAGCAAGTTTGAGAATTCCCTTTCTATATCTTTCAGCAAATTTTTTTTTTTAGAGATGGAGTCTCAATCTGTCACCCAGGCTGTAATGTAATGGCACCATCTCAGCTCACTGCAACCTCTGCCTCCCGGATTCTAGCTATTCTCCTGCCTCAGCCTCTCGAGTAGCTGGGACTACAGGTGCACACCGCCATGCCTGGCTAATTTTTTTTTTTTTACTTTAGTAGAGACGGGGTTTCACCGTGTTGTCCAGGGTGGTCTCGAACTCCTGAGCTCAGGCAATCCACCCTCCTTGGCCTCCCAAAGCGCTAGGATTATAGGTGTGAGCCACTGTGCCCAGCCTAGCAAACATTTATTGAGCGCATTTTTTATGTCAGACACAGTGTTAGGCACTGGCCAATGGCAAACAACACAGAAATAGCCTTCACTGAAATGATGCTCTAACAAGGGAAACTGCTTTTTAAAAAAGAAAGATAGTTATACAATTAAACAAAATAGATAACCACTCTAAAGAAAGTGAGGTTGGGTGCAGTGGCTCATGCCTGCACTCCCAGAATTTTGGGAGGCCAAGGCAGGCAGGTCACCTGAGGTTAGGAGTTTGACATCAGCCTGGCCAACATGGTGAAAACTTGTCTCTACTAAAATACACAAAAATTGGCCGGGCGTGGTGGCACGAGCCTGTAATCCCAGCTACTTGGGAGGCTGAGGCACGAGAACCGTTGAGCTTGGGTGGCAAAGGTTGCAGTGAGTTGAGATCACATCACTGCACTCCAGCATGGGCAAGTGAGGGAAATTCTGTCTCAAAAAAAAAAAAAAAAAAAAAAAAAAAAAAAAAAAAAAGACAAAGACAAAGAAAAAGAAAAAGAAAGTGACCAGGGTGAGTAACTGGGAGGGGTCTCATTACACAAAGTGCCCAGGGAAAGCCCCTCTAGAAGCCACTCACATTCCTGGGCTCGTGGCCCCTTCATCTTCAAAGCCAGCTGTGTGGCGTCTTCTCTCCTCTCTGACCTCTGCTTTTGTCCTTATATCTTCTCGCTCACACGCTGATCCTCCTGTCCCGCTCATATAGAGGCCCTATGATTACATCAGGCACACAGGGATAATCCAGGATAATCTCCCCATCTCAGAATCCTAACTCAATCACAACTCCCAAGTCCCTTCTGCTATATAACACAGTATATTCACAGGTTTTGGTATTAGGGGTGGCAGTCTGGGGGGATGGGGACAGCAGTATTCAGACTACCACATTCAATTGCCTCATCTTTAAAATGGGTATAATAACAGGTCCGCCTTATATGGTGGTTGAGAAAATTAAATTCATCTAAAATGCTAAGATCGCTACCTGGCCCGAAGAAAATCCTCAACAAATGTTAGCTATTTTTACCATGCAGACTTCTTTATCTACCACCTCTTCTTCCCTAGGGTTTTTGCCTTAGTTCAGCCCCTGATGGTTTCAAACGTTTTCACAATCATCTCTTTGTCTTCAGTTCCGTGTTCTTATACACATATCCCTACAACCCACACTCCCCACCCTCTATACCACCATCAGGTAGAAACAAAATAATCACATTTCATTCATTCATCCACTCAATCAATATGTAGCAGGCATCTACTGATGCCAATCACATGCAATTTTTGTCCTCATGTCCTCCAATTCCTGTGCCAGCTGCACTTCTTGGGCCAGGTGTTGAACCTTGTTTATCTCTTTCCCCCAGCAGTTCACAGTCCCTGGACTACACTAGGTGCTCAATAATGCCTAATGAATGAGTTAATGAATAGATGAACCTAGTTATAACATTCTAGAGTTCTATGATTCTATAAGGGCAGGAGCCCTATTAAATTCTCATCAGTGGAACCTATTTGGATTATTTGTAAGGCAGCTGGGATGCTGTAAAATTTACCACTGTAGTTTGGTGCATCCCCCAAGAAGCATACCTTAAGCCATCTTAGCCAGAACTGCACAGAGACACTGTTGCAGAGAGAGCAACTCACGAAGAGGCAGAATCAAGGAATGTCGCTACCATTTTGGTTAAGATATATTTTCTCTCTTTCAACATAATCTCATTTCCTCTTCACCACAAAAATTAAAAAAAAAAAGGAAAAGTAAGATACTGAGAAGGGCCTTTCTCAATGCTCCCCATTCAAGAGTGACTGCCAAACCAATTAATACCTCCTGAATGTTATCTCCCTGCTATGTTAATGTTATGTTAATAAATGCAATTAAGATAACATTCAGGAGGTGTTAATTGGTTTGGCAGATGTACATGAATAAGAAGCACAGATATTTTGCTTTCCCTATTTATGGAGGCAGGAAGTGACACAAAGTTGGACAAAAGGAAACTTAATTTGCCTCCAATCTCTTTTGATACCACTTAGGCCTTTTCTGTTAAGTAATATATGGAATTTTTAAAAATGCTAATTTAGATGGTATTACAAAGATGCAGCGATTGTCAAATGTTGCAAAAACACTGAAATTGTCTTTTGTCACAAGAATTAGCATGATGTTTACTCTCTTGAAAATGCTATATATGTCATATATGCTATATATACACACACAGTCTCTCTTTTAAATGTGTCTATAGCATATATGCAAATGAGCTCTCATGCTAATCTATGAAGCAGATTGTTCCAGAAGACTAACTTCTAGACTATTCTTGATGTAATTAGTCTTTAATGTATTCCAGTGATTTAAGAGCTAATGGTTCTTTTATTCTAACTTACCATAAGATGGTGGCTTTTGCTTTTTCTGTTGGAGATTGCACACCCACACACACACACGAGAGAGAGAGAGAGAGAGAGAGAGAACAGTACCTTACCTTGCAAAACAGAGGTTTTCTCTGAAATGAAACCTAAATTTGCATGGACTGGGAGCAAAGAGAGATTACATCGCCTTGCCATCAAAGACATTGCATTCATTTCTGGAACTTGGCATTTGCCAGTGAGTGCATCACATGGCCTTTGTCAGGCTTCGTCTTCCCAAGGCTTTATCAGGACACAGCTCCTGTAGGAGTCCCACTAAGATCTGTGATATAAGAGGACGTCAGCCCACAGACCCATTGAGGTGACTTCCAGTTTTTAAGGGGAAATTATTAATGTCCACTCTGCAACCAAATGGGGAAAACTAAACTGAGACATGATTAAAGACTTTATTCAACCTGGACTTCAAACAAATTGAAGTGTATTACCTCAATTCCAAGACACCAACTGTAAAACACACCTGCTCTTTAACAAGGCCTTTCCAGGAGGAGAAAAAGAAGGGAAAACAGGATGAAGAGAAGGAACAGAAAGAACACATTACATTTTATATTTATTGTGAGACTGAAGTCCAACTGCAGCTATGGTAAAATGTGCATCTGAAATTAAAGAATAAGCTGGGCATGGTGGTATGTGGTTCTAAGCCCGGCTACTTGGGAGGCTGAGGTGGAAGGGTCACTTGAGCCCAGGAGTTTGAAACCAGCCTGGACAACATATCGAGACCCTGTCATACCCCCACTCCCAAAAAAAAAAGAAAAAAAAAGAATATTAGAAAAAAGTAAAAGTAAGTAGCTAGAACATAGTCACTGCTCCTGTTCAGGTGCACCGTTTTGAGCCTATCTTTTGCTCGGTCCCAGAGAATGCACCAATCCTGAGAAACATATGTAAAAGTTTCTTTGCTGAATGCCCATCTGTAACCCTTATATGTCCCTTCCTCACTTTTCTCAGTGAAATTTCCTTGGCTCTTACATATAAAAATAATGGGAGTGTTCCTAGCTTTCAACCAGTGGGTCTTAGTTTCTTAAGTGATAAGGAATTACTGCTGCTCTGCAGTGACAATGTTAGATGAACATTGTTGTGAAATACCTTTCTAACCTATGTACATGTGTGTGCAAATGTGACCGCAATATTTTCCAGTAAGACAGAATCAGTGCGGCTCAAATTCTTTAGGTTTTACAGTCCTGGCTTTCCTCCAGGCTAAGAAGGTAGAGGAACACTCCCAAGTGCAGTGACAATGACTCAGTGTTTAGAGGCAGTCCCCACTTGGCTGTTGGCCTTGGTTGTCTCAGGTGGCAGAAATACCTGGACACAACTTCTGGCGAGAACCATTTCCACACTACTCTGCTGTATGCTTTAGGGGAGTGTTGCTCACACTGGATACCTCCCCCTGCACTGCCCTAAAAGCTCAGGAGGCCGCCTGAAGATGAGATTATGCAGTGAATTCTCATGCTCAAAGCAATGAACTTTAGTTGGGAGGTTGGCAAACATTTTCAGCCTATTTCTTTTTAAGTAGGGTATATTCGCTTATGGCAGAGATAGCAAATAGATTATACCTGAGTGCTACGGACTGAATTGTGCTGCTCCAAAAATCGTATGATAAAGCCCCAACCCTAGTACCTGAGAATGTGACTGTAATTAAAAAAGAGAGCTTTTAAAAAGATGATTTAAGTAAAAGAGGAAATTACAATGGGCCCTAATCCAATCTAACTGGTGTCCCTTACAAGAAGAGGAAGAGAGACACCAGGGATATGTGAGCCCAGAGAAATGGCGGTGTGAAGACAGTCAGAAGGTGGCTATCTAAAAGCCAAGGAGAGGCCTTAGGAGAAATCCGAACTGCCAGCATCTTGCTCTTGGACTTCCACCCTCCAGAGCTAGGAAAAATACATTTCTGTTGTTTAAGCCTCCCAGTCTGTGGTATTTTGTTATGGCAGCCTTGGAAATCTAATACACTGAGTGGTTGCTGTTGGCTGCCTGCAGCACTACATTTAAAAGGATTCTGGCAGTGGAGAATGCAGGCATGGAAGCAGAGGGGTGGAGCACACAGCAGGTATCAGCCACCCTTACTCCATGAGGTGAATGGGGAAGACTGGACCTCCTATAAATGCACCTGTATATAAAAACAAACATGAAAGTACCGCATTAGAAAAAATTGGGTCGTATATTCCACCCCCTACTTAAAAACACAGCCAGGTGCAGTGGCTCGTGTCTGTAATCCCAGTGCTTTGAGAGCCCAAGGCAGAAGGATCATCCGAGGCCAGGAGTTCAAGACCAGCCAGGGCAACAAAGCAAGCGGCCACCTGAAGAAGAGACCGGGGCTATAGGCATATGCTACCATGACTAACTAATTTTTGACCTGGTCTCTATAAAACATTTTTAAAAAATTAGTTAGACATGGTAGCACATGCCTGTAGTCCCAGCTACTCAGGAGGCTGAGGCAACAGGATTGCTTGAGTCCAGGAGTTGGAGGTTACAGTAAGCTGTAACCTCAAAGCTCTATTGCCCAGGCTGGAGTGTATCACACTGCTGCACTCCAGTCTGGGAAATAGAGTGAGATCCTCTTTAAAAAAAAAACAATGCGTGTGTCATCTTCAGGTTCTTTAACTTTCACAGGACATTACCACTGCCCAGCTTCAACAATTGTCCCAATGGGGTGCACCGTATTAAGAGTGGCTAAAAGTCTAAAAGACATCTTGGAATAAAAAGACCAGGGGCCAGGCGCAGTGGCTCAAGTCTGTAATTCCAGCACTTTGAAAGGCCAAGGCGGGAGGATCACGAGGTCAGGAGATCGAGACCATCTTGGCCAACATGGTGAAATACCATCTCTACTAAAATACAAAAAATTAGCTGGGCATGGCAGCACATGCCTATAATCCTAGCTACTCGGGAGGCTGAGGCAGGGGAATCGCTTGAATCCAGGAGGCGGAGGTTGCAGCAAGCCGAGATTGCGCTACTGCACTCCAGCCTGGTGACAGAGCAAGATTCCATCTCAAAAAAAAAAAAAAAGACCAGAGACTCTTGCCTGATGGACCCAGCCACCCTTACTCGTGCACAAGGAAGAGGGGACAAGGGTGTAGCTATGCAATGTTAGGACTTCAGAGAAACTTTTATTCCATTTAGTCTATTCTTGACCAAGAGAACTACCCACATATCACCAACACAAGCAAACCAGATTTGGGCAATTCAGGAAGAACTCAAGAATTCAAGCAGGCCACTTGTATCCCTTCCACACATTTGAGCCTCTCCTTAACCGTCCTATCTAATTATTCATCACTTTCTCCAGCTCCAGACCCTTTCATGTTCCCCTACTATATAGTCCTGCCAACAGCATGCACTTGATTAGGTATCTACATACTTTTCTAAAAGAATTGTAGTTTCCACTAGGGCAAGGGCCAAGGGTTAGATCCTCTCCTCCCAGCTTGCTGCATTTGTGTGATTTTTTAACCTAAAGTCATCTTTTTACTATTAAAAATTCTATTTTTAATCTACATACAATAAAACTTACTTTTTTGATATGCAGTTCTAAGAGTTTTGACAAATGCATAAAGACTTTGAAAATAAGTAATTCAAAATTCAAAGCTGTTAGAACTTTAAAATATTTTGAGCCTTAAGAGAATGTAATTATGGGACCTGAGTCATGTAAACAGACAGCTGTAACTTAGGCAGCTGTAACTTTTGTTTCTCTGATTATAGATGAACCTTTTTCCTTACATGCATTGTTTTGTAAAATGTTGTGAATGACTTCAGTGCACCAAGGGAGACCTCATTTCTCTTCACTGTTGATCTTCATTATAGATTAACTGTCTTCTTTCCTCTCACACATAAAGACTTCATGACTGTCACATTGTTTAGAATGGAATGCTAAATATGTGCTTTTCAATAGGAAAGAAAAAAATAAGCTGTATTAAAAAACTGTGACTAATTAAATTATTGTCACTCATAAACCAGCCTTACATATAAAAAACAAAACATTGTAATCCTACTAAATTTTTTTGTTTTCAGCCTATATACTCAAGACATTAACTTTTAATTTTGGAGCACTGACCCCAACTTCTCTGACATCCATATGTCCTCGATGACCATTCTCAGCTTTTCTCTTGAATAAACTTTTTAAAAACTGGATTCTGATCCTTTTGATTATTTCAGGTTGACAAGACATATAACCAAAACCATAATGAAGATACAAAAACGTTCCATTACTTCACCAAACTTCCTCAGACTGTTTTCAGTCAAACAGCACTTCACATCCACACACACACATACAACTGACCATGGAAAACTACTGGTCTGTTCTCCATCTCTATATTTTCAGCTTACATAGAATGATGTATAAATGGAATCACCCGATATGCAAACTTTGGAATTTGACTTTTTTCACTTAGCATAATTGCTTTGAGATTCACTCATGTTGTTGCATTTATCAAAGTTTGTCCTTTCTATTGCTGAGTAGTATTCTACTGCATAAAGAAAGATATCAAGGTTTGGTTATTCATTTGCTCATTAAAGAATATTTGGGCCAGATGCAGTGGCTCATGCCTGTAATCTCAGCACTTTGGGAGATCAAGGCGGGCGGAGCACCTGAGGTTGGGAGTTCGAGACCAGCCTGACCAACATGGAGAAACATTTTGGGGTAAATACAAATAAAGCTGCTATAAACACTCTTGTGCAGCTTTTTGTGTGAACATAGCTTATAATTCTCTGGGATAAACAGCCAGGAGTGGTATGGCTGAATCATACGGTAAATATATGTTTAATTTTATAAGAAACTGTTAAACTTGTTCAGAGTGGCTGTATCATTTTGCATTCCCATAGCAATATGAGAACTCCAGTTGTTCTGCAACTTCATCAAGACTTGGTATGGTCACTTGTCTGTTTTTTATTTTAGTAACTCTAATACCTGTGTAGTATATCTAACTGTGATTATAATTTGCCTTTTCCTAACAGCTACTGCCCAGTGATATTGAGAATTTTCCCATGCACTCACTTGCCATCTGATATAGTTTGGCTCTGTGTCCCCACCCAAATCTCATCTCGAACTATAATCCCACATGTCAAGAGCGGGACCTGATGGGAGGTGATTGGATCATGGGGGCAGTTTCCTTTGTGCTGGTCTCATGATAGTGAGGGAATTCTCATGAGAGCTGATGGTTTTAAAACTGTTTGGCAGTTCTTGTTTGTCCTCTCTCCTGCCACCATGTAAGACATGCCTTACTTCCCCTTCACCTTCCACCATGATTGTAAGTTTCCTGAGGCCTCCCCAGCCATAAGGAATCATGAGTCAATTAAGCCTCTTTTCTATACAAATTATCCAGTCTTGGGTAGTATCTTTATAGCAGTGTGAAAACAAACTAATACAGCATGTATTCCTTTGGTTAAGAAGTAACTGCTGAAATTTCCTTCCTTCTTTCTTTATTTCTTCTTTCTTTCTTTCCTTTCTTTTATTTTTGACAGAGTCTTGCTCTGTCACCTGGGCTAGAGTGCAGTGGAGTGATGTCTGCTCACTACCTCCACCTCCCAGGTTCAAGCAATTCTCGTGTCTCAGCCTCCCAAGTAGCTGGGACTATAGGTGTGTGTCACCATGCCTGGCTAATTTTTGTATATTTAGTAGAGATGGGGTTTCACCATGTTGGCCAGGCTGGTCTTGAACTCCTGACCTCTGGTGTCCACCCACCTCAGAGTCCCAAAGTGCTGCGATTAAAGGGGTGAGCCACTGCACGCAGCTGGCTTTTTCTTTCCTATAGTTGAGTTTTGAGAGTTCTTTATATATTTTAAGTTCAAACCCTTTGTCAAATATATGATGTGTAGATATTTTTTCCCACCCTGTGACTTGTCTTTTTATCCTCTTAACAGTAACTTTGACAAAGCCAAAAATTTTAATCATGTTAGTCTAATTTATTCATTTTTCTCATATAAATCTTGCTTATGGAATCGTATATAGGAAATTTTTGCCTAACTTAAGCCCATTAAGATTTTTTTCCTAGATTTTCTTCAAAACTATGTTTTACATTGAAGTCTATTATCCATTTTGAGGTAATTTTGTATAAACTGTGATGTATAAGTCAAGATTCATTTTTTTCTTTTTTAACATATGCACGTCCAATTGTTCAAGCACGTTTTTGAAGACACTATTTATTCTCTGTTGAATTGCCTTTGTGCCTTTTACAAAAATCAGCTGACCATATTTTTGTGAATCTATTGGAATCTCTACTCCATTTTATTGAACTGTGTGTCTCTCTGCTCGCTCATACTTCATTGTCTTGATGACTGTAGCTTTATTGCAAGGCGTGAAATCAGGTAGTATGAGCCCCTCAACTTTGCTCATTTTCAAAATTGTATTGGATATTCTACTTTTTTGCCTTCCCATATAGTTTTCTTTCTTTCTTTTTTTTTTTTTTTTTTGAGACAGGGTCTGGTCTGTTGCCAAGGCTGGAGCGTAATGGCTCAATCTTGGCTCACTGCAACCTCCACCTCCTGGATTCAAGGGATTCCTCTGTCTCAGCCTCCTGAGTAGCTAGGATTACAGGCAAGCACCATCATGCCTGGCTAATTTTTTGTATTTTTAGAAGAGACAAAATTTCAGCATGTTGACTAGGCTGGTCTCAAACTCCTGGCCTCAAGTGATCTGCCTACTTTGGCATACCAAAGTGCCAGGATAACAGGTGTGGGCCACCATGCCCGGCCATCCATATAAATTTTAAAATCAGTTTGTCAATACATACAAAACCCCTGCAAGGATTTTTGTTGGAACAGCATCAAATCTATACATTGAACTGGAGAGAACTGACGTCTTAACGATATTGAATTTTCTAATCATGAAAATAATATTTCTTTATCTCATCACTGTTTTGTAGTTTTCCACATACAGATCCTGATAACTTTATATCCAAGTATATTTTTTCTTTCCTTTTTTTTAGGTTTCACAAATCGTACTAATTTTGATTTTTATTTCCCATTGTTTATTGCTATTATGTGAGAGTACAGTTGCTTTTTGTATATTGATCTCATATCCTAAGACTTCGATAAACGCATTTTTAAGATCTAGAGCTTTTTGTGTAGGTTATTTGAGCTTTTCTAGTTAGGCAATAATGTCATCTGAAAAGTTTTATTTTCCAATCCAAATGCCTTTTATTTCTTATCCTTGCCTTACTGTGTTGAGTAGGACTTCTAATACAAATGTTGAGCAAAAGTGGTAGAGCTGACATCCTTACTCTATTCCTAATCTTTGGAGAAAACATTCCATTTTTCATCATTCAGTATGATGTTGCTTATACATGTTTATAAATGCCTTAATCTTATAAAAGAAGTTCTCCTTGGCTGGGCACGGCAGCTCACACCAGTAATCCCGGCACTTTGGGAGGCCAAGATGGGCGGGTTACTTGAGGGTGGGAGCTCAAGACTAGCCTGACCAACATAGAGAAACCCCATCTCCACTAAAAATACAAAATTAGCTGGGTGCATGCCTGTAACCCCAGCTACTCAAGAGGCTGAGGCAGGAGAATAGCTTGAACCCGGCAGCCGGAGGTTGCGGTGAGCTGAGATTGTGCCATTGCACTCCAGCCTGGGCAACCAGAGCAAAACTCCATCTCAAAAAAAAAAAAAAAAAAGAAGAAGTTAAGGTATCCTTTATTCCTAGAGTGTTGAGAAATTTATCATTAATAAGTGTTAACTTTATCAATTCTTTTCCTACAGTTATTGAAACAATCAAATGGTTTTTCCTCTTTTGTTTGTTGTTGTAGTGAATTACATTGATACACTGAATGTTAAACCAACCTTGCAGTCTCAGGATAAACTTTATTTGGTTGTGATGTATTACACTTTTATATATTATTAGATTCAATTTTTACCATTCATGTTCATGAGGGAAACTCTATAGCTTCTTTTACTGTCTTTGTTTTGGTATCATGTAATGCTGGCTTCATAAAGTGAGTTAGGAAGCATTCTATGTCCTTTTATTTATTGGGAAAAGTTATGTAGAATTGTATAATTTCCTCCACAAATGTCTGGAAGCATTCCACCGTGGAACAATTTGGGCCTGGAATTTTCTTTGAGAGAAGGTTTGTAACTTCAAATTCAATTTCTTTCTTTTTCTTTTTTTTCTTTCTTTCTTTTTTTTTTTTTTTTTTGAGACAGAGTTTCTCTCTTGTAGTCCAGGCTGGAGTGCAGTGGTGCAATCTTGGCTCACTGCAACCTCCACCTCCTGGATTCCAGTGTTTGTCCAGTCTCAGACTCCTGAGTAGCTGGGATTACAGGTGCCTGCCACCATGCCTGGCTAGTTTTTGTATGTTTAGTAGAGATGGGGTGCACCATGTCGGCCAGGCTGGTATCAAACTCCTGATCTCAGGTGATCTGCCCACCTCAGCCTCCCAAAGTGCTGGGATTATAGGCGTGAGCCACTACTCCTGGCCTACAAATTCAATTTCTTTCATAGATATAGAATATTCAGGTAATTTATTTCTTCCTGAGTTTCATAGTTTGTGTTTTCAAGAAATTCTTCCATCTCATCTAAAGTGTCATATTTATGTCATATTTATAAACATGCAGTTGTTTAGAGTATTCTGTTATTGTCATTTCAGTGTCTGTAGAGTCTGTAGCAGTATCTTCTGCTTCATTTCTGATGGTCATTTGCATCTTTTTTGCTTTTCTTGATCAGTCTGGCCAGATATCTATGAATTTTACTGATCTTTTCAAAGAACTAAATTTTGGCTTTTTTTTCTGTTTTCAATTTCTTTGATTTCTGTTCTTATCTTTTTTTCTTTTTTCCTGCTAGCTTTGGGATTTCGTTTGCTCTTTTTTTTAGTTTCCTTTTTTCTTTTTTAAACAGAGTCTTATTCTGTTACCCAGGCTGGAGTGCACTGGCATGATCTCACCTCACTGCAACCTCCGCCTGCCCAGGTTGAAGTGATCCTCGTGCCTCAGCCCCGCAAGTAGCTGGGATTGCAGGTATGTGCCACCACACCTGGCTAATTTTTGTATTTCTAGCAGAGATGAGGTTTCGCCATGTTGTCCAGGCTGGTCTTAAACTTCTGACCTCAAGTGATCTACCTGCCTCCACCTCTCAAAGTTTTGGGATTACCAGTGTGAGCCATCACACCTGGCCTTTTTAAATTTCTTTAGGTGAAAACAGATTATTGACTTGAGACCTTTCATCTTCTTTTTTTCTAGAGATAGGATTTCACTATGTCACCAGGCTGGAGTGCAGTGGTACAATCATAGCTCACTGCAGCCTTCAACTCCCGGGCTCAAGCAATCCTCCTGCCTCAGCCTCCCAAGTAGCTGGGAACACAGGCATGTGCCACCACACCCAGCTAATTTTTTTCTGTTTTTTGTAGGTGGGGTGTCGCTATGCTGCCCATGCTGATCTCAAACTCGTGGCCTCAAATGACCTTCCTGCCTCAGCCTCTCAAGTAGCTGGGATTACAGGTGCAAGTGACCATGCCCAGCTCTGTTAAAACTATTTTATAATTTCCTAGGAGGCATCTTCTTTGACACATGAATTATTTAGTATATTTTTATTTGCAAATACTTGATGGTTTTCTAGGTATCTTTGTTATTAGTTTCTAGTTTAATTCTGTTATGAGCAGAAAACATACATTTATAGTATACCTTGGCGAATACTCAGGGTGCAATTGAAAAGACTGTATTTTGCTGTTGTGTGAGGTGTTCTATAAATGTGAACTGGTTAATAGTGTTGTTCAGGTATTCTATATATTTGTTGGTTTTCCGTCCATATTTTCTGTTAATTAGTTAAAGACATGTTTCAAGGTCTCTATATTAAATGGATTTGTCTATTACTCCTCTCAGTTTTATCATTTCTTATAATGTATTTTGGAACTCTGCTGTTAGGCACATAGATCTTTAGGATCCTTTTTTTCTTTTCTTCTTTCTTTTTTTTTAAGACTGTCTCATTCTATCACCCAGTCTGGAGCGCAGTGGCATGATCTCAGTGTACTATAACCCCTACCTCCCAGGCTCAAGCAATCCTCCTGCCTCAGCTTCCCAAGTACCTGGGATTACAGGCATGTACCACCACGCCCAGCTAATTTTTGTATTTTTTGTGAAGATGGGGCTTCTCTATGTTGCCCAGGCTGTGTTTCATAATGAATGTCATCATGAATTCAGTGCTATGTATTGTATTTCTGTCTCTGACCCCTCCACTGGTGTCTGAACTCGTATATCAAACTATAAAATTTGTATATCAACTGAGTGGCCTCATAGGCGTTTTAAATTTCAGAGCAAGCCAGAACTCTTTCTATCATAGTTTTCTGCGTCCAAAATACCATTCAACTAATTGTGGAGGCCCCAAACTTTAGTGTCATCCTTTATTCTTCTCTTATGCTCACACTCCACGTCCAATCCATCAGCAACTCAACTCTACCTGCAAAATATATCTTGAATGTGTTTACTTTTCACCTCTGAATTCTTGGCACCCTAATCCAGGCTACCATAATATCTCACCTGCACTAAGGTGACAGTCTCCTAACTGGTCTCTTCTTGTACTGGGTCCCTGTTCATACTGTTTTTCATATAGGAGCAGACGTGTACTTGGGTTGTTTTGTTTTGTTTTGTTTTGAGACGGAGTATCGCTCTGTCACCAGGCTAGAGTGCAGTGGCATAATCTTGGCTCACTGCAACCTCCGACTCCCTGGTTCAAGCGATTCTCCTGTCTCAGGCTCCCGAGTAGCTGAGATTACAGGAACATGCCACCACACCCAGCTAATTTTTAAAATATTTTTAGTAGAGATGGGATTTCACCATGTTGGCCAGGATGATCTCAATCTCCTGACCTTGTGATCCGCCCCAAAGTGCTGGGATTACAGGCATGAGCCACTGTGCCTGGATGGGTTGTTTTTATTAAAGAAGAATTTTAAGGCCAGATGCAGTGGCTCATGCCTGTAACCCCAGCACTTTGGGAGGCTGAGATGGGTGGATTGCTTGAGGTCAGGAGTTCGAGACTAGCCTGGCCAACATGGCAAAACCCTGTCTTGACAAAAATACAAAAATTAGCCAGGTGTGGTGGCACATGCCTGTAATCCCAGCTATTTGGGAGGCTGAGGCAGGAGAATCGCTTGAATCCGGGTGCCAGAGGTTGTAGTGAGCCGAGATTGTGCCACTGCACCCAAGCCTGGGCAACAGAGCAAGATCCTGTCCCAAAATAATTTTTTTTTTAGTAGAAACTGGATCATGTTTAGCTTTAAAACTCTGCAATATTTTGGATCCCCATGCTCACCTGTCTTCTGTTTCATTCCCATTCTTGGCCCTAGAGTTAAGCCCTATCTTAATGTGGTATTTATCACCCTGATGCATGTCTTCCCACTTCTGCTATATACGTCTGCTCAGATGGTCATCACAAAATACCACAGAGTAGGTAGAAGCTGAAGATCAAGATGCCAGGAGGGTGATTTGGGGTAAGGCCTCTCTTCCTGCCTTTTAGACAGCTGTCTTCCTGCTGTGTTCTCACAAGGCCTTTCCTCTGTGTGCATTTAGGAAGAAAGAGAGCACTCTGGTAGCTCTTCCTGTTTTTATAAGGACCTCAGTCCTATGAGATTAGGGATTCACCTTACCACCTCATTTAGACTTAATCATCTCTATATAGGCCTTATCTCCAATACAGTTACTTTGGGGGTTTGGGCCTCAATATATGAATTTGGCAGAGAACACAATTCAGTCCATAAGACTATATATCCCGAAAATATAGAAAAGCAGGAGCCAGATGTGGTGGCTCACACCTGTAATCCCAGCACTTTGGGAGGCCGAGGCAGGCAGATCACCTGTGGTTGGGAGTCCGAGACCAGCCTGACCAACATGGAGAAACCCCATCACTACTAAAAATACAAAATTAGCCGGGCATGGTGCATGCCTGTAATCCCAGCCACTCGGGAGGCTGTGGCAGGAGAATCACTTGAACCTGGGAGGTGGAGGCGGCAGTGAGCCGAGATCGTGCCGTTGCACTCCAGCCTGGGCAACAAGAGCAAAACTCTGTCTATATATATATATATATATATATATATGCAGGCAGATAGGCAGGTAGATAGAGTTACACTGTGGTAAAAGATTATCTAACTATATTATATTTACATCAACTAATGAAATCTAAGGAAATTGCTATTAGTAATTTTCCACTTAATCACTGTGCCTTCCTCCACCAAAAACTCATATTGATCACGTTTTCAAGAACCATTTCCAAGCTCTAGTTTTTAAAAATCTACATGTGAATTCAAATTACAAAGTAGTAAAGTCACCTCTGAGACTTCTTTATATGATTTACACAATGTGATGGAAATTATGATTATACAATTTTCTATTCTTCATCTTTATATCCATATACTTTAAATCTCTCCTGTCTGAAAATAAGTATTCTGTAATCATACAAATTAAACTTTAAAATGTTTTCCAGTCCAGGCACAGTGAATTACACAGCTGTAACCCCAGCACTTTGGGACTCCCCAAGGAGAGCTGATCGCTTGAGCCCAGGAGTTTGAGACCAGCCTGGCCAACATGGTGAAACTTTGTCTCTACAAAAAATTAGCTGGGCATGGTGCACACCTGAAGTCCCGGCTACTCAGGAGGCTGAGGTGGGAGGACTGGTTAGCCCAGGAGGTAGAGGCTGCAGTGAGTCAACATCATCCCACTGCACTCCAGCCTGGGCAATATAGTAAGACTCTGTCTAAAACAAAAATGTTTTCGGAAATGTAAGAATGGAATGAAGAGAAGTTGGCTAACATGTACAAAAATAGTTATATAGAGAGAATAAATTCTAGTGTTCAATAGCACAGCAGGGTGACTATAGTTATCAATAACGTATTATATATTTCAAAATAGTTAGAACATTTGGAATGTTCTCAACACAAAGAAATGTTATCTATTTGAGGTGAGAGATATCCCAATTATCCCAATTTGATCATTATACGTTGAATGCATATATCAAAATATCATAGGTACCCCATAAATATGTACAATTATATATCAATAGAAATGCTTTTTTTAGGAATGAAGCCAAGAACCTTATTTCTAATAAAAAGGAAATTTCCTTTTAAAAAACAAAATCCTTTATTTAAAATTATGTGGACTGAGTGCACCAGTAATCCAAGCACTTTGAAAGGCCAAGGCAGGAGGATTGCTTGAGCACAGGAGCTGGAGACCAGCCTGGGCAACAGAGTAAGACCCCATCTCTACAAAATAAAATAATTAAAAAGTTAGCCAAGCATGGTGACATGCACCTGTAGTCCCAGCTACTTGGGAGGCTGAGTTGGGAGGACTGCTTGAGCCCAGGAAGCAGAGGCTGCAGTGAGCTGTGACTGTGCCACTGCATCAACAGAACAAGACCCTGTCTCAAAAAAAAAAAAAAAAAGAAAAGAAAGAAAGAAAGAAAGAAAAGAAAGGAAATAAATAAATAAATAAATAAAATTATGTAGAAAAGAAAAATGTTATTTTCAAAGTCTTTTAAATATTCAAGTTTAGTTGAATGAAAAAAATACAATCCATATCTGTCACTGAAGTCATCACATTTCCATCATTTTTCTAGTAAATTGGTTAAATTTTCTTTCATTACACCTCTCAGAATTTTGTCCTTCTGAGTAAGGCAAACAACTCAGCCTTGGTAATACTGTGTCTCATTTAACAATCTATTTCAGTCTTATTCTTGGCAGTTACCAATGACCTGGTGCTGCTGACACATTTTCAGTGTGTGGTTATGTGTGAAATGCTGCCGTGTTGCTATTTTCCTACACAGCTCTCCCCTTTCATCACCAACCTGATCTTGTCTCCCACGCTCCCTTGCAGCTTTAATTGTTTTTTATTCATTTGAAACTATCTGGAAAAAAGGAAGATCTTTAAAGAATAGTCTCCTTTCCAGTCATTGCTGCCAACTTAGAAATATTCCAGTTTCTTTCTTGCTGAGTATTTTTAGTTTGTTAAGAAGATTTTTTTCTTCCCACCCAGCCAAGATTAGTTAAAACCTAGGTCCACTCAATTGTCCTCCAGCAGTAACATCCCAGGGCCCTCAGGTGTTACAGTGGGAGGATCACAGGATTTAAAATCAAAACATTTGGTTTTATTTCAAGACATAATCCTACCACTTTCCCAACCAGAGATCTTGGGCAATCACTGAGCCACTCTGGGCTTCAGTGTCCTCATCCGTAAAATGGGGGTGATCATACCACCTAGTTTTCAGGGTTGTTTTAAGGATTAAATAATGAGTGTACATGAATATCCATTGAGAAGTATAATGCAGTGATGTTAATATTAGCTCAGTTTAATAAACATTTCTTTAATAACTAATAGGGGGTGGCAAACTCAAAGGACTACAGGTAATAGGTAACGTAAATGCGTGCAGCAGGCAGGGGTCCATGCCTCAAGAAGTGGGGAAGGTATGTGTCTGGAGACCTTGAGCTCACAAGCCTGTCTGAGGACAACCTCGGCTCAACTCCAGCCCACGGTCTCCATCTCAGAAAAAGATCTGGTGTTTCCAGATGTTTCGATTTTTCAAGAAAAGCTAGAAAATATGATAATTTCAATGTGAAATATTTTTATTTTTAAATGTTGACAACTAATTTTTAAAAATCCCTTTGTGAGTGAAAAAACAATACTCATCTAACTAGCTGAATTTGCCCTATAGACCTCTAGTTTTTCCTACTTTGTGCTACATACTATGGGAGGCACTAAGAATGTGAAGAAAAATATATAGTCCATGGTGGACACGGAGATGTATTGCCTTGATCCCCTTTCGAGAAAGGATGTGCTGCCCAGCTCCAGGGAGTGCTGTCCGCAGGGGGCCCTCAGCTGTCAGCCTCATCAGTTATTGCTTCAGCTGCAGAGCTGCCTCACTCTTGGTCATGCCCCTTCCTGGGTGGCCCATACCCGCTAATGGGTGGAGGCAGGGGTTTAAAGACCTAGCTACCTCACACCAACTTGGAACAATTCTGAAAGGCCATTCTAGCTCCAGAGCTCCTCATGGTGTCCGGTGAAGCAGTTGTTAGGTTTGCATCAGAGCTTAACTTCATCCTAGGTCCATGACCGCTTCCTTCTCTTCCTTTCCAGAGGTGATGATCCAAAGGCCCACATAAACATTTTGTACACTGAACTCCATCTCAGAATCAGCTTCCTGGGGAATCCAGCATGCAGCATGATCCTTGAACTCATGGAACAATCTGTATGAGGAGCCAGGTGGACAGATGAATGCAATACAGTGTGAGAAGTGCTAGGACAGACACATAAAGAAAAGGTTATAAGAGGCTGGGCGTGGTGGTTCATGCTTGTAATCCCAGCACTTTGGGAGGCCAAGGTGGGTGGATCATGAAGTCAGGAGATTGAGACCATCCTGGCCAACATGGTGAAATCCTGTCTCTACTAAAAATACAAAAAATTAGCTGGGCAAGGTGGCCCGTGCCTGTAATCCCAGTTACTCAGGAGGCTGAGGCAGGAGAATCACTTGAACCAGGGAGTCTGAGGTTGCTGTGAGCTGAGATCATGCCACTGTACTCCAGCCTGGAGACAGAGCGAGTCTCCATCTCAAAAAAAAAAAAAGAAAGAAAGAAAAGAAAAGAAAAGAAAAGGTTATAGGAAGGGAGGAGAAGTACACCAATTCAATCAATGAGATTCACGTTTTTCCTGGAGTGGATAATCTTGAGATAATTTTTGAAGGTTTTTAAGCATATAAAGAAGGAAGAACAGGCCAGGCTCAGTGGCTCACGCCTGGGATTTCGCTCAGTACTGCCAAATCCCAGCACTTTGGCAGCCCAAGATGAGAGGATCACTTTGGGCCAGGAGTTCAAGATCAGCCTAGGCAACATAGTGAGACCCTGTCTCTACAAAAAAAGAATAAAGAAGAAGAAGGAGAAAGAAGAAGAAAGGAGGAGGAAGAAGAGGATGAGGAGGAGGAGGAGGAGAAAGAACAGGTATTTCAGGCAAAGCAAACACTAAAAGCAAGCAGTAAATGGACATCGAAGAAACAGAGACCCAATATACAAGGCGGATGAGCAGCAGTCTGGTACTAATAGAGCTTAAAATGTTAAGCTGGGAATGGGCATAAGAAGAAGTTGAACAGAAAAGTTTTAACTTAAGAACGTGGGTTTGATTCAGTAGATAAAGTAGACGAAAGATTTTTCCTCCTAGTTTACTAAACACTTGTTCTTTCTTTCCTCCAATAAGCTTTATATGCTGATCCTTCCTGGAGCCTCTTTTCATTCAATAGGCATTCCTTGAGAAGTTCCATCTTCTATCATAATTGAAAATCTGGACATGAACATCCAACTCAACCTCTCCACTTAAATGGCCCATAGGGATCACAAATTCAGCATGTCCAAAATCAAGTTCATCACCTGACTCTCCTATACCTCATCTCTCCACATTCCCCACCCTAGTGAACACTAGCACTGTCCACCCCGTTGCTCGAGCTAGGGTCCTAAGCATCAGCCTTGGTTCCTTTCACTCCTTTACCCTCCAAATTCAGTCTTTTTAATGTGTTCTATAAATAATCTCACTTTAATATATTTCGGATCACTCCATATCCAGTGCCACTTCCTTAGTTCAGTGAGAGCTCTTTACAGCTGGCTAATTTGCCTCTCGTCTTATCCCCTCTCCGGTCTATTCACCAACTAACTGCAAGAACGATCCGTCCAAAGCACAAATATGATCACGTCAAGATTCAACTTAAAGTCCTCCGGGGGTCTCCATAATCTTTGAGATAAAGTCCAAAGTCCTCAACATCATTCATCATCTGATACGGATTTCACACTTTCGGTTTCACACACAATGTATTGCTTTAAATTCTTCCAGTTCTTTATGCCCTCTCTCACTCCAGAACTCGTACCAGCTTGCACAGATAGTCTGAAACTTCTTTCCCTGGCTGTCTCTCCTCTCCTTCTTTTCACCTGGTTAACCCCTGTTAGTCGTTCAGGGCTAAACAGAGGTGTTGCTTTCTCCACCACCATTATAAGCTAAGTTACCTTGCTTATAATTCTGTTGTTGCACCTATCCATCTGTACTTCTGTTTCTCTAACACAAGATACAACTGAATGCAGAGAACATATATATCTATTCATTCCCAAATTTCCAATGCTTAGCAGGATATCACTTCAAAATAAATGAATGAATGAAATATATTTTATTCCTAAATGCACCCTCTGATAGCAATGTGATGAATCATTTCAAGAAGGAACTCACTAGAGGCCAAGAGACATGTTATAAGAGGCAGTGATGACCTAAACCAGAAAAGCGGGAGTGGGAAAAGAAGCTATATGGAGAAATAGCTTAGAGGTAGAATCAGCAGAATTGATGCTTGGATATTGGGGCTAAGGGAAAGATTATGGTATGAAATCATTTTTGGATTTCTGACTTGGGCACCAGGATAGTGATATCTTAACTAGGATACAGAATACTAGAGGAGAAGCAGGTTGGATAAAGGGCATAGAGATGATGAGTTTTAATGAGTTTGCTCAGGGCACATTGAGGGTGAAGTGCTCATGGAGAGACCAGTTATTTGGACTTTGGCATATGGGGTGAGGGGGAGGAGTAAAAACCATAAATGAAGTGGCATGGGGGGAATAGTTAGTGTGAGGAAGAGGTCAAGCACAGTGCCCTAAGAACATCAACTTTGTTACAGGTTGTACTAGATTTCTTCCTTTGTCCCTCCAGATCCACTGTCTATCCCACCCCAGGAGACTGACCTATATGGACTACACCAATGGGCTTCTTTGTCCTCTGGGTTTGCTTTGGTTTAGTTCATGACAAAGACTACCAGTAGATAGAAGGAGGGAGGAGAATGACATCCAGGTCACTCTCCTGGAGAGACCTGGAGGAGAATTCTCCAGCTCACTCCCTGCTTCATCCCTCTACCAACTACCTCTCCAGGTTCCAGCAATAGCCCTCCCTACCTATCGGGGCCACATAGGGTAAGGAAACCTCGCTGATACTAGCCTGGGGTACTGTCCTAGTCCTTCCTGCTTTTCCTAAGCCACATACACTTTTTAAATAACTCTTTTATTAAAATCTCCCTAATTACTCAGCTTGAAAATGCCATCAGTTTCCTAAAGAGACTGTGAGTGATACACAAAGGATGCTAGGAAAGAGAGGCAAACTAATCTGGTAAACTAACTCCATCATGGTGCTTTAGTAGATTACCCTTCCCAAGTAAACAGAGTTATCTGAAAACTAAAGAATAACCCTAAAAGTGGAAATTTGAGGCACCAGGATGAAGGAGGAAGTGGTTGTTAGCTAGAATGACTATAATGACAAATAACTTGGAAATTCTTAAGATTAAATTCCCATGAGCCACATTCCAAAAGGCTAAATAAGTCTATGTATAAGTCACTTGTATGTGTCTATGGTGACATAGTCTCATAGTATAATAAATTTTGTAAGAGTTAATAATGGCCGGGGTTCCCAATAACTGGATATAAAATCCTGGTGTGTGGGGGGATGGATCTAAAAGGATTGCAATCTTGCTAACTTAATGGGATCCAACTAACGGGTCCAATAGCTGAGCATCAAAATAGCACAAAAGACATGCAAAAATATCAAGAGAAATTCAGCTGTCTGCTCCATTGAAACCACAAATAAGTAATATTAGCATATTTGGTTGTATTAAAGATAGGATTTTGACATACAAGTATATGGCCTCAACATTAATTTGAATACATTAAAGATGGACAGTGGCCTTTATTGGAGTGCTTCAGATTATAAAATGTAGGTCACGCTGACTCTGGGCCAGTTCCGTGATATCCCCTTTCCTTTCTGTATCCTCCTGGTCATCTTTACTGCTCAACAATTTCTGACTCACTTCCTACATGAGCCCTCTAAACAGATTCCACTTCATTCTGGGTGGCTGTTGTCATAGCTACAACCCCTCAGGAGCCTTATACTGCCAGCTTGTTTACAGAAATTGGCTAGATTGCAAATTTGATTTATTTGTTTTTCTATGATTTAGCTAATCAACCCTGCAAGAATGCAGAAAAAAAATAGTGGGGGGCAACTCAAGAACAATTACAATGTCAGCTGGGCACAGTGGCTTGTGCCTGTAATCTCAGTGCTTCGGGAGGCCAAGGTAGGAGGATCGATTGCGGTCAGGAGTTCGAGGTTGCAGTGAGCTATGACGTTACCAGTATACTTTAGCCTGGGTGACAAAGTGAGACCCTATCTCTAAAACAATTGTTTTTAAAGGAACAATTAAAATGTCAACGTGTTTAGAAAGAGACCTATTCGTAATGCCAATATGAAATGCTTTTGATGTTGATATCCAAGTCATTAGAACTTAGTGTCAATCAGGCTGTTAGAACTTTGCTTTGACTTACCAATAGGGCAAAAAAAGGCAGCAGACCTTTCCCCAAAAAAAGTCAATAATCTAAAATCAAAGAAAAATCCCCAACTTTGAAAAAAACCCTCAAGTTCACCTCTTCGAACTTGCTTCTCAATTTGCTAATATCTTGTATGATGTCCCTGACAAAGTTGCTTGTTCATGCATTCAACAGACACAAATTGAGCACCTGTTCTTGCCAAGCACCACTTATTTAACTCCAAAGATGAAAGCACTTTGGTTGCTACTTCCAAGAAACTCACACTAAGCCTGTCCTTGAATGGTGACTTCATGACATAAATCATTATGATCAAGTTCTCTTGAATCGAAATTGCCTCCGCACTACTTCCAGAAGAGAAAATTTTGTTCTGTCTTCAAATATTTTTAGGGAGTATTAAGTTTTTGTGCTATCCACCCTGACCTCAGGTTTCTTGGCAAAACACACCAAGTTCACTCAATTACTCCTCATATGACTTAGCATTTAGAACACTCAGATCCCTGGTCACACTCCTCTAAACACATTCAAGTTTTTCAAAACCCCTCTTAAAGTGAGGAGACCAAAATAGAAAATATATCACAGATGTTTTCTAGAATGACCTGGATACTGACTTTCTATAATGCGACTTCAATTCCTTGGCCTTTTGAAAACACCCCTTCATTCTGCTATATGAGCATGGTCTTTGCAGTCAGACCAAAGTTCATATAGATAAGTGACTCTGTAATCTTGGACAAGTTGCTTCATGTCTCTGAACCCTAACTTCATCTGTGAAATAGAGATAATCATTATTTTCTCATAGATTTTTTTTGGTGAGGGTGAAAATACATGGCATATGTAAAGGGTGAAAATATATGACATGTGTAAAGGGTGAAAATATATGACATGTGTAAAGCATCTACTATGTACCAAGTACTGTGCTAAAGGTACTCGTACAAAGTACAAGTACTTGTACTTCTGATGTAAATCAACTGCCCTTGTACTTCTGATGCAAATCAACAACAGTACTTGGTACATAGTAGATGCTCAAAAAATTGCTATTGGGCCAGGCGCAGTGGCTTACACCCAGCATTTTGGGAGGCTGAGGTGGGCGGATCACTTGAGTCAAGAGTTAAAGACCAGTCTGGCCAACATGGTGAAACCCTATCTCTACTAAATATACAAAAATTAGCCAGGCATAGGGGCACATGCCTGTAGTCCCAGCTACTAGGGAGGCTGAGGCACGAGAATCTCTTGAACCCAGGAGGCAGAGGTTGCAGTGAGTAGAGATCCCACCACTGCATTCCAGCCTGGGCAACAGAGAGACTTCACCTCAAAAAAAAAAAAAAAAAAAAAAAAAAAAGACATTGCTAATTGATGCCCTTAATATCATTTTTACTTTCACAGACACAGCCATTGCTTTTTTTTTTTTGAGACAGTCTCTCTCTGTTGCCCAGGCTAGAGTGCAATGGTGTGATCTCAGCTCACTGTAACCTCTGCCTCCCCAGTTCAAGTGATTCTCCTGCCTCTGCCTCCCAAGTAGCTGAGACTACAGGCAACCATCACCATGCCAGGGGAATTTTTTGGATTCTTAGTAGAGACAGAGTTTCACTATGTTAGCCAGGCTGATCTCCAACTGCTCACTTCAGGTGATCCACCTGCCTCGGCCTTCCAAAGTGCTGGGATTATAGGTGTGAGTCACTGCACCCAGCCTTGTTTTTAATTTTTCACAGAAACTGACACCAAATTCAGTCCCATCCTTCCTTTATTCAACTGATTTTCTCCCTGACATGTATCACAGATGTTTTCAGACTTCACGTTCACTATTGTAACATTTCATGTGTGTTCACCTTCTCTTCCCAGTGTATTGAGATTTTCTTTAAATTTGTATACTGTTGCATCACCTGCAGATTGGATACACCTGACCTTTATCATCCTGGTCACTGATAATGCAGCAAATAGAGGGACCAAGGACAGACTGCCCCATGACACACCAGGAGACTTTCATCAGGTTTATGCCTGTTCCCACTTTTCAGCAGTTGTTTAATGAGTTGTGAATAGACCTTACTGCATTGACACCTTACACAAATGCTATCATCTTGCCACAGCACATCCTAAGAGAAATACTAAAGAATAAATTTGCCTCTGGCATTCCCGTAATCTATTTGCCTAGTAACTCTGTTACATAAGAAAATATCTCCTATGATTTAATGAATTTATACTGGCTCTCAATGCTCATTTTCTTTTCTAATTATTTATAAATAATCTCAATAATAATTCACAGTATGCCTTTTCCTCCTCCTTCTTCTTTGTATTAGGCAAAATAATAATGGCTCCCCCAAATATGTCCATATCCTAATGCCAGAGCCTATGACATTATTCCTTCCGTGGCAAAGGACCTTATGGTTGTGATTTTAAGGTTAAAGACTTTGACATATAAGAGCAGCCTGAATTATTCAATTGTCCAATTTAATTGCATGAGTCTTTTTTTTTTCTTTTGAGATGTGAATTTTGCTTTGGCGCCTAGGCTGGAGTGCAGTGGCAGGATCTCAGCTCACTGCAACCTCTGCCTCCTGGGCTCAAGCGATTCTCATGCCTCAGCCTCCTGAGTACCTGGGATTATAGGGGCCTGCCACCAAACCTGGTTAATTTTTGTATTTTTTTTTTTTTTAGTAGAGATGGGATTTCACCATGTTGGCCAGGCTGGTCTCGAGCTCCTGGCCTCAAGCGATCTGCCCACCCTGATCCCCCAAAGTGCTGGAATTACAGGTGTTAGTTACTGCACCTGATCTAATCACATGAGTCTTAAAAGCAGAGAACTTTTTTAGCTGTGGTCAGGGGGTGATCAAGTTCCCTGAGGGAGGTGCAATGTCGCACGCTGGCTTTAATGGAAGAGGACGAGGGCCACAAGCCAAGGAAAGTGGGCAGTCTTTAGATGTCAGAAAAGGCAGAAAACAGATTCTCCTCTAGGGCCTCCAGAAAGGAATGCGGCCGTGCCGGAACCTGATTCAGCCCAGTGAGACCTGTGTTGGACTTCTGGCCTTCAGAACTGTAAAATAATAAATCCATGTTGTTTGAGGCCCCAGAAATGGTAACTTGTTATAGCAGTTATAGGAAACTAATATCTTCTCATCATCCTTCTCCTCTTCTTTTTGAATTCATACTTGAAGTTAATACAGATTTTTCTTCAATTTCACTTTTGGCCAACTGGGGCTTAATTTGGCTGAGACAAAGGAGACAAGGATAAGTGTGGTGAACAGCAGGAAGTCATCAGTTAATCTCTCAATAACAAATCATTCTTGTCTCTCCATTCATGTAGGTTGCAATGACATGTCTCTGTAGCAAAACTTTGTTGGAATCGTAATTGCTATGACTACATAACTATGTTTCTTTTTTATTTCTGAGACGAGGTCTTGGCTAGGCATGGTGGCTCACGCCTGTAATTCCAGCACTTTGGTGGGCTGAGGCGGGCAGATCATGAGGTCAGGAGTTCGAGACCAGCCTGGCCAAATGGTGAAACCCTGTCTCTACTAAAAATACAAAAATTAGCTGGGCGTGGTGGTGCATGCCTGTAGTCCCAGCTACTTGGGGGGCTGAGGTAGGAGAATCACTTGAACCTGGGAGGCAGAGGTTGCAGTGAGCCGAGATTGCACCACTGCATCCAGCCTGGGCAACAGAGCAAGACTCCATCTCAAATAAAAGAGACAAGGTCTCACTTTGTTACTCAAGCTGGAGTGGCGTGAACATGGTTCACTGCTGCTTCAACCACCGGGGCTCAAGTGATCCTCCCACCTCAGCCTTCCAAGTAGCTGGGACTACAGTAGCATCACCATATCTGGCTAATTTTTTGTTTATTTGTAAAGAGGAAGTCTTACTTTTTGCCCAGGCTAATCTTGAACTCCTGGGCTCAAGTGATCCTCCTGCCTCAGCCTCCCAAAGTGCTGGGATTGCAACTATATTTCTTTAAAAAAATAAAAAAATCTATAAATGTGGCCAGGTGTGGTGGCTCACACCTGTAATCCCAGCACTGTGGAAGGCTGAGGTGGCATGGGGGGCAGGGGGGAAGGTCACAAGTTCAAGAGATCCAGACCATCCTGGCCAACATAGTGAAACCCCATCTCTACTAAAAATATCAAAGTCCTAGCTACCTAGGGGGCTGAGGCAGGAGTATCATTTGAACCCAGGAGGCAGAGGTTGCAGTGAGCCAAGATCGTGTCACCGCACTCCAGCTTGGTGACAGAGCGAGACTCCATCCCCCCAAAAAAAAAAAAAAAAAAAAATCTAAAAATTTATCTAGTCTTCACTCCCTTGTACTTCTGATGTAAATCAACAAAATTCGGTGTGGTTTACTAAATAAATTCTATCCTTACAACCTGTATAATGTTATTGTGGAATCTACACTTGTGAGCCAGAGCCCAACTCTGTCACTTACCAATTTTGTCTTTCAAAAGTTATTTCTGTCTTTCTGTACCTCAGTTTTCATGCCTAGAAAAATAAGGACATTTGATAAGATGTCTAAATTGCTGTGTTTTATCAGAGTATAGACCAAAAAAAAAATTTTCCCTGTTTCTTTGCCAAAAGGATAAACTGATTAAAATATATTACTTCATTCCTTTGTTCATTGCCAGTCCATTTACATGAAATGCACTCTCCTTCTCCTTTATTTTCTTCTGTCACTTATATTTCCAGCTAGTAAAATGCTCCTCTGCTTTCAAGTCCAAAATCAAATGCCACTTCTAATGAAAACCTCCTTGATCACAGCATCAGGAGTTAATCTTGCTGTCCTCTGAAATACTACAGCACTCATTTCCTGTAGGCTTATCACACGCTGAGTTATTCCCCTTTGTTGCCATGTCTTGACACTCCAACCAGACTGCAGCTTTCTGGAGATGGGACCATGTTCCTTGTCTGCCAGTCACAAGTGCTGAGTAAATATCCTGGCCAGGTGTGGTGGCTCACGCCTGTAATCCCAGTACTTTGGGAGGCCCAGGTGGATGGATCACTTGAGGTCAGAAGTTCCAGACCAACCTGGCCAATGTGATGAAACTCTGTCTCTACAAAAATACAAAAATTAGCCTGGCGTGGTGGCACGTGCCTGTAATCCTAGCTACTTGTGAGGCTGAGGCAGGAGAATCATTTGAACCGGGGAGGCAGAGGTTGCAGTGAGCCGAGATCCCACTGCTGCCTGGGAGACAGAGGAAGACTCGATCTCAAAAAAAAAAAAAGAAAGAAAATCCTGCCTCCTTCCTGTTATAATGGAAGTAGTAACTCCTATTTAAAGCCCATCCTCTTCATGTCTTCTGATTCCTCCCCTCCTGCCTCTCACAGACTCCATGACATCCATCATCTCCCATCTCTCTTTCCTTTAACTTCTCTTCCAGCTTCAGCCCATCAACTCAACTGTCTCCCATTTGATTAAAAAAAAAAATTCCTCCAAAGGCCCCATTTCTGACTCCAGCCCCATCCCCCGATCTCTCACTGTCACATGTCATGGAGGGTGGAGGTGTGCACATTCACCCCCCTCTACTTCGCCACCTCCTCCTTGTGTTTCTGCCCACTGCTGTCCTCCTTCCTCCCCCATCACTCCATGGAACACACTTCCCCCAAGACTACCAATGCCCCTAACTCACTATAGACGGTGGACACTATACTTATCCTCTAGGCATCGATTTCTGCCATTGATCAAGAGCTCCTTCCTGAAACCCCTTCTTCCATGGCCCTCCATGACAGGACGCTGCTCTTCTGCCTGGATGCTCCTTCAGTCTCCAGCGCCTGCTTTCCCTCTGTCATTCACCTTCTGTGCACTTACCACCTTAGAGTTCCATCCTGGGCCTTCTCCTGCACATGGTCTACAGGTTTCCCGGTACCCCTTCCATCCTCAAAGCGCCCATCCATCGTCACACAAAAGAGCAGATTAGACGAGCAAGGCCTTCGCTCTCCGGAAGTTTCCATCCTAATATACAAACATAGACCATAGACAAGGAAACAAATAAATCCTAAGATAATTTCAGATAGTGATAAGTGTAATGAAGGAAATAAGTGGAAGAGCATATTTTAGGAAGGGGAGTGAGAGAAGGTTTCTCTGAGGAGGTGACACAGAAGCTGAAAAAATAATACCTCTGGTTACAAAGAGCCAGTTCTGAGATGAGCCAAGGAAAAGCATTCCAGACAAAGGGAATTTACAAGTGAGAAGGTCCTGAGATGGAATTCTGCCCTGTTTCAGAGAGACAACAGGAGGTCATGGCATTTGATGAGGTGTCAGCAGGACGCTGGAGTCCAATGAAAAGGGCCTTGTAGGTTAAGATGAGAAATTTGGATTTTCGTCTAAGTGCACAGAACAGCTATGGGTGATTGCAGCAGCCCTTCCTGTGGATTTCCTACAAAAGCCAAGTGCTTTTTAAAATGCAGGTCTCAGCCGGGTGTGGTGGCTCACTCCCATAATCCCAGCACTTTGGGAGGCCAAGGCGGGTGCATCACCTGAGGCCAGGAGTTCAAGACCAGCTGGCCAACATGGTGAAACCCCATCTCAACTAAAAATACAAAAATTAGCCGGGTACGGTGGTGTGCGCCTATAATCCCAGCAACTCAGGAGGCTGAGGCAAGAGAATCGCTTTGAACCTGGGGGCAGAGGTTGCTGTGAGCCAAGATCATGCCACTGCACTCCAGCCTGGGTGACAGAATACGACTCTGTCTCAAAAAAAAAAAAAAAAAAAAAATAGAAAATAAAAATAAATAATTCAATAAATAAAATGCAGGTCTGTTCTTATCCCTGCCTTGAGGAAATCTGCCCAGTAGTTTCCTATGCTCTTAGGAGGGTCTGAACCCTTGAAATGACCTCCAAGGGCAATCATGCCTGCTGTGATCACTGCCTATATCCAGGCCCGTCCTTGTCACAACCCCCTTGCTCTTCACGTGCTAACCACGGTCTAGTAGCTTTAGATCCTCAGACACATTGGGCTCACAGTGAACTCCAGACAGTGCTGTCCAAGAGAAATATACCATGAGCCACATGTACAATATTAAGCTTTCTGGTAGTCACATTATGCAAATAGAAAAAAACACGTGAAACTAGTTTTTTGTTTGTTTGTTTGTTTGTTTTGAGACAGGGACTCACTCTGTCGCCCAGGCTAGAGTTCAGTGATGCCATCTCAGCTCATGCAACCTCTGCCTCCTGGGCTCAAGTAATCTTCCCAGCTCAGCCCCCCACGTAGCTGGGATTACAGGTGTGTGCCACCATTCCTGGCGAATTGCTGTATTTTTGTAGAGACAGGGTTGCACCATGTTGCCCAGGGTGGTCTTGAACTCCTGGGCTCAGGCAATCCTCCTACCTCAGCCTCCCACAGTGCTGGGATTAGAGGCATGAGCTACCGTGCCCAGCCAAAACTAGATTTAATGATAGATTTCATTTAACCCAATATATCCAAAATATTCATTTTAACATATAATCTGTATAAAGCATTATTTGATATTTCACATTCTTGTTTGTACACTCTTTGAAATCCAGTGTGTTTTGCCTTTAAGGTACATCTCAATCCAGACCAGCCTCATTTCAAAGGCTCATCAGCTGCTGGAGTCTCGTGATTCCTGCACCAGACAGACCAGGCCTAGACCTTAAGCACTCGGTCCCCTCACCTTGACCTCTCCTACCATCCTCCCCATCTCTGCCTCCTGACTTCCCCAGATAACAGCTACTTATCTTTCATAAATCAGTAACGTCTCCTCTGACTCCCTGAACCAGGAAAAATCCGCCTTGCTCTGTGCTCCCAAAAGCACCCTGCAATTCTGTTTCACAATCCTCACCATGACGTAATTGTGTTTCTTCATGCTGTTGTAAGCTCCATGAGGAGCACGTCTGTCTTGTCCAGAGCCATGTCCAGCCAAGTGCCTGGCAGGTGAAAGTTACTCAGGACACACTGGATGACATACATTGAAGGCAGCCTCCAAGGTCTTAAAAACAGTTCCCTATACTTCCATCATAAAATTTGCTCAACAGTCTCAGCTTTATTAATGGGATTTGATTGTAGTGTCCAGTGTTAGGGATCACCTGGTTGAAGAGCAAAGACCATAGAGATTGGACCACTTGGCAGTGTCAGGAGACATAAGTGCACCTTCCGTTGCTGTTTTATTGACAGATGCATTGTTACACAAGTCATGCATGTACTTGTTACAAAATTCAAAAGGTACAGATGTGAAGAGCAAGTCTTTCTCCAACCCAATTTCTAAGCCATCCCCTTTCAGGAGACTATAAATATTACTCGTTTCTTATATTTACTTCTGTTTGCTTCTAATGGCAAAAAAAAATCATCTCACAGACTAGCATTTTTCAGTTTTCTCAATAATGCGAAGAATGAAAGAACCAAAAACCCTTCCTTAGGAGACACCCTTTGGACTACTCTCTGCTCTTGAGCATGTGCTACAGAATTAATGGATTTCTGTACTTTCATTTAAATAGGGAAGCAATAGAATTTGCAATTTATTATTATTATTTTTTTTGCTATGGGAATTGAATTTTTTTAATCCAAACAATTATCCTTAGCTGAGGTCTTTTCCACTAAAATATTACTAATCAGTAAATGGAGTAGACAGTTCTTTAGACTTACGTATCTCTAGCCATGCAAGGAGCATTAAATGCCCAAGTCCGTTCTTTTACATGGGGTAAGTGTTAGTTATTATTGTGTCTATTTCTAAGAGGAGATCTTCAATACAAAATGCCTCGACCAGTTAAGCACAGTGGCTCGAATCTATAATCCCACACTTTGGGAGGCCAAGATGGGAGGGTCATTTGAGCCCAGGAGTTTGAGACCAGCCTGGGCAACATGGTGAAACCCCATCTCTACAAAATATGAACAACAACAACAACAAAAACCCAAGAGCTTTGACCAAGGCTGAAAGGTCATGAAGGGAACACTTTCAGGCATATGATTATTGATTTTATATTCCATCCCAGTCTCCACAGCCCCAATCCCTTGCTTGTATCTCTCTGGGCCTAGCAAAGCCTCAGCAGACCCTACAAAGAGAAGTGGAGCCAGAAACCAAAAAATTCTGAGGGCCCATATGCCCTGACCCTTTCGGTCCCACTTCCCAACCTTTGGCCACTCGGGTAGCTGGAGAAGAGACTCTAAAAGAATCACAATTGGTTCTGCCTCTTTTATCATCATAAGAATGCAGGTCTGAAAAAAAAGTCTGTTAAAGGTACATTTTAAAAATTGGTCACAATCAGGCCAGGTGTGGTGGTTCATGCCTGTAATCCCAGCACTTTAGGAGGCCGAGGCAGGCAGATCACCTTAGGTCAGGAGTTCAAGACCAGCCTGGCCAACATAGTGAAACCCCATCTCTACTAAAAATACAAAAATTAGCCAGGTGTGGTGGCACGTGTCTGTAATCCCAGCTATTCGGGAGGCTGAGGCAAGAGAATTGCTTGAACCTAGGTGCCAGAGGTTGCAGTGAGCAGAGATCGTGCCACTTTACTCCAGGCTGGGTGAAAGAACAAAATTCTGTCTCAAAAAAAAAAAATTGGACAAAATCTTTCATATTTTGCTGTTTGAATGGCACATGTGTGTGTGTGTGTGTGTGTGTGTGTGTGTGTGAGAGACAGGGTCTGGCTCTGTTGCCCAGGCTGGAGTGTGGTGGCCCAATCTTGGCTCCTCTGCCTCCTGGGTTCAAGTGATTCTCATGCCTCAGCCTCCACAGCTGGAGCCACAGTCACTTCTACACCTGGCTAGTTTTTGTATTTTTAGTAGAGACAGCTTCCACTATGTTGGCCAGGCTGGTCTTGAACTCCTGACCTAAGGTGATCTGCCTGCCTCGGCCTCGCACAATGCTGGGATTACAGGCATGAACCACCATGCCTGACCTTGAATGGCACATTTTTATAGGCTTTCTACAAAATTAATTTAGCAATATGAATAAGGAATCTCAAAAACGCCCATTCAACGGACTGGGCTAGGAAAATCACTTCTTTGATTATATCTTAAGGAAATAACCCAAACATGAAAAAGTTTCAAGCAAAAAGATGTTCATCACACTGTTATTTACAATAGCAAATAATTGTCATACGCTGAAAAAGTAAAGTAATGGCAATACAATAATTTGAACGAATATTACTAAGATTATATGTTAATTTATAACAAAGCTGATGCCATAATTAATACAAAACAAAAAGATAAAGACTTAGAACATAAGAAATAGAAACTGGAATGAAGAAAGACTTACTATTCACTTCTGTACCGTTTGAATTTTGTAACAAGTACACGGTATAAGATTAGAAGAAAATATAAACAAAAAGTCCCCTGGGTCATTAGGCAATGGGTAAACTTTTGCATTTACTGTATCAAATATACAAATACATTAAATAGTGTGTTTGAGGATAAGTTATGTGGGAAAAATGAAACCAAGAAAGAGAAGGGGAAGCACTGGAGAGGTAGGGTTTACAATTTTTTTTTGGCTGTTGTCCCAGGTTTATTGAAAATAATGCAGCATTGCAGAAAAGATTCAAACAGGTCCCTGAGGCGTTTTGAAATTCATCCCAACGGTAGGCTGAGTGACCTGCAGGTTGGACAGACTGCCGAAATCCAAAAGCTTCAGCATTTCCTTAGTGTCAGGATCTACTTCAGTGATCTCCTGATTGAGGGCTGAGACCTCAGGAACATAATTGTCTCTCCTTTCTCTCTCCTCCTCCTGCAGCTTGATGGAGAGACCTCTTACTGGGCCTCTCTGAATCCGCTTCATCAGACGGGTGACATAGCCTGCTATCTTGCTGTGGAGCTTCTTGCTAGGGATAATGGCGACCTCCTCGCACACGTGCTTGTTCGTGTGGAAGTCGTTGCCCAGCCAGGCGCGCCTAGTACTTTCTATGATGACCCGGGCCACCTTCTTCACGGTTTTGGTGCAAACACCGGCCCATGTTGGCGGGTCCTTGGTAAAGGAGGCTACAATTCTACACAGAGTGGTCAGGAAGGCATTACTGCCAACATGAGATTTGAGAGATGTGAGCCAATGGAGGCAGGAAGATTTGAGCCAATGGAGAAGAGCTTCCCATGCAGTGGGAAAGGAAGTGCAAAGGTCCCGAGGCAGGAGCAAGCCCGGTGTGTTCCAGGAGAAAGGAGGGGTCCGTGCCGCTGCAGTGGAGGGAGCACAGTGGGAGCTGTGGAGACGCTGGAGAGCCACGGGGGCCGGTGCAGGGCCTGCGGGCCAAGGGGTCTTTGCAGTCACTCTGAGAGAGAGAGGAGCCATTAGCAGGTGGAAAGAAGAGGAGTGACAGGATCAGGCTCAGGCTTGAGCAGCCTCCCTCTGGTTGCAGGTTGAGAATGGACAAAGGGGTTGGCAGGAGCTGGGAGCTGTGGCTGTCATCTAGGCAGCTAAGAAATGGTTACGAAACCGGGTACTAAATGTAGAGGGAGTAAAAGCAACTGGACTCTGGATATATTCTGAAGGTAGGGCATCTAGTGCTGGTGCTGTTAACAAGTCACCAGTATGAATTGCATAAAACTCAAACATGGGCCAGGCGCGGTGGCTCATGCCTATAATCGCAGCATTTTGGGAGCCCGAGGTGGATAGATCACCTGAGGTTAGGAGTTCAAGACCAGCCTGCCCAACATGTTGAAACCTCGTCTCTACTAAAAATACAAAAAAATTAGGCATGGTGGCGGGCGCCTGTAATCCCAGCTACTTGGGAGGCTGAGGCAGGAGAATCTCTTGAACCCGATAGGCAGAGGTTGCAGCGAGCTGAGATGGTGCCATTGCACTCCAGCCAGGGCAATAAGAGCGAAATTCTGTCAAACAAAACAAAACAAACACAAACAATATAAACCTCAAACATACTTTCCTGAAAGTTCTCTGGAAACTTTGCCTATGATGGAGCGCTGATGGAATAATGTGTGGATGTCTTTAAGGGAAAGACATTCTCACTGACCTCTGATGTCATCCTAAGTGATTTTTATTAAAATCTTATTTTTAATATATGTAAACTTAAAACTAGATATAAAGAATGTTTGCATATAGACATCATGCCACAATAAAATCAAAACAAACTTATAGGTCAACAAATGTAGGAAATTCATACAATTCAAATAAATACTTTGAATTCACTGGAACAAATACAGAATGGTCACCCCCCTCAACAGCTCGGACGTGGTGCTCTGTGTCCAGGCTCTCCTGAGTTCAGCCCGCCAGCCTCCCGCTTCGCAGTGACTCAATGCTTCCCCCCGCTTGTGTCTATTTATATTATGCAGAACCTTCCTTTGTACATCCTGTGATGAAGTCATTTGGCCTTCACTTGGTGAGAACACAACATTCACATGTCTGTGTGCTTTGTTTCGTTAAAATCATTTACAATTATTTTTCTATGACAAAGAAACTGTCACTCCATGTCACCAAGAAAATCTTAAACGCAGATAAAAATGCAGGCCCTGAAAGTAGCTGGAAGCTCCCTGTTAAGCTGATCATCCAAATGAACCAAAATATGTTGATCTTCACTGATTATTAGCATCCAAATGAAAATACAAAATTGAATTCTCCTGGAGAACTCGAAGCCCCTTCAGAATATGACTGAACACTTTCCAGGAGCTTCAGACCTTAATTTGAGAAATAGAAATGAAGTGAAAAAGGTCTTTGATTAAAAGTCAAAAAATCTGGATTAAAAATTGTAGCCCTGACATTCATAGGGAGTGGGCTTCAGATGTTTACCTCATAGATCAGTTAGAAAATTAACTATGATCTGATAAAAATCATTTGTGAAATAATCTTATAACATATTAGAAGATGCCTTGGCCAAGTGTCCTGGAAAACAGTATGAGAGTAAGTGATATGTGCCTGATGGTGGCAACTGCTGTCCCAGGGAAGTGGAGGAAAAAAAAGGGAAAGGCCTGTTGTTCTGTCATCATCATGGATAGGAATATTCCAACCTTCCTTTGCCCCTATCGGGGGTTCAGATTTTGAATACAATTAGAAAAATACTAGTTTGCAATGTTGCGTTTAAATTACATACCGAATTATTCTGTTTAAAAATAAAGCCAACCCTCACCCCCACATTTTTATTCTAAATAGAAAACATAAAATCCTTTATTTCTAGAGGCCATTTTGGGATTTTACTGTAGTATAGTCTCATGCCCTGATTATGGTGATGTGTACATGAAGTATATTTGCTGAAACTCGTTGCCTGATTTAAAATGCAAAACTTTAGAAATGCAAACATGCAAACATGATTGCAAATATGCAAAGTACAAGGTCTTAGACGAATGGCCCTAATCAAGGCAAAATCCTTTAAAATAAATACATAAAACCGAGTTTAGAATAGGCTAAGAAGCAGTAACACATGCAAAGTGGCTAATTGCTCTTGGTTCATCATGAATATTAATCTTATTTAACCTGTAAAAGATAACTGCAGGGAAGGTATCAAAAGGCCTGCTCTCTGTCCCATCATTTTTTCCACACAGTCCTTTTGCAATTTTCACTTCTCAATTCCAGGCTCTGTGCCTATTCTTAGACATTCAATAACACCAAGTATAAGCCACTGCATGTTAGGCATGAATTAATTAACAGTAATATCCAGGTTGCTGGTAACATACTGCCAGCAGGTAGGGTCAGGCAAGATGGGTGGTGGAGAGAAGGTATGTTCTGTGGTCTTACATCAGACACCACTGAGTTGAGTAAAAGGACAATGCTGCATTTCATCCTGCCTATGGGGCTTTAAGCATTGTACTCACCATCACAGCCCTTGCAGAGACAGCCACCCATGAAGAAGAGAGACAGGACCCCTTGAGAGGGTGCTGACTGACTCATCCAGGTCAGGAGGCCACAGTGAGCACGGCTTGTTCAGTGAGCTAGCAGAGGCAAGTCTCCAAAATGAGTCCTCTGGTAAAGAGTGGGCATCTCAGCTTAGACCAAATCAGGCAAGAACAAAACAGCAGTGAGCATGCAAAGAGAATCCAGTCCATGTAAGCCTAGAAAACCCCCTTAGCTGCTTCCATCTGCCCTGGTCACTGCTTCCTTAGGGAGGAGAAACTAGAGGTGAATATAAGAACTTATTGAAGTTCCATGTACTATGGTACATGTAAATATGAATGTGGCCAGGCACGTTGGCTTATGCCTGTAATCCTAGCACTTTGGGAGGCAGAGTCAGGTGGATCACGTGGTCAGGAGATCAAGACCATCCTGGCCAATATGGTGAAACCCCGTCTCTACTAAAATACAAAAAATTAGCCGGGCGTGGTGGTACACACCTGTAGTCCCAGCTGCTCAGGAGGCTGAGGCAGGGGAATTGCTTGAATCCTGGAGGTGGAGGTTGCAGTGAGCCGAGATCGCGCCACTGCACTCCAGCCTGGAGGTTGACAGAGCAAGACTTCGTCTCAAAATAAATAAATAAATGAGTGTAACTACTATGCATTTAGTATTCTTTAGAGTATGGGTCCAGTCATTCTCAATATATTCTGTCCTCTTTGGAGTTTCAAGTTAAAAACAAACAAAAAAAATCCTATAATTTTTGCCATGCAGATGCATCTGATTAGGTTTTGATTTCTGACTTTTACCAAGACTCTGATTACCAAGATCCATAAGAAACATTTCTCAGTTCCATATGTAAGTATGTTATGTATGTTTAGTAAACGGCTGCTGCTTGCCTTGATTAGAACCCATCCTTCCTTCCAAGAAAGAAGCCCCCTTTTTGGAACTGCTCTTTTCCACCCTCTAAACAAGTGGTTCAGGGGGTGGCGGGGAGTGTGACCATGTTCTTATATGACCCCGCCTCCACCAACTAGAGTTGACTGGACCCCGGCTGGGGCCCTTGACTGAAGCCAGCACCGTCAGAGCCTTCCCCCAAGACCTTTCCATCTAGAATTAAGGAACAAAATGAGGCCCTCTCTGGTGTTTTAACCCACAGTATGTGAGACTCAGATCTACAATGAGAGAGAAGGCCTTGGACACCAGGAGGGATAGAGCTGCAGACAGAGAGAGAAGGAATCCAGGGAGCACTTGGACTTTTGGTTCCAGTTTTCTTTCATTTTATTGTTAAATTTCTGGCTGGTTCCTTGTCTTTCTCATAGATTGACCTCTTAACCCCTCCTTCAGTTACTTAAAATATCCCAATATTCTCCCAATAAATTCCTCCCTTATTCTTAAACAAATTCAATTTGGGTTTTGGTTGCCAGCAACCCAGGGGGATCCTGAATAATAAAACAATGTGTGGTTATTGTCTCACTCCTCAGAGGATAAACATGAAAATGTACAACAGCTAAAAGACTAGGTGGTGACTCCAGCTACAATTTTATTTTAGCTAACGTGGATAGCTGGCTCACCACAAGTTTAGCCTCAAGGGTTAGGCTGATATCAAAGCAAAAAAAAAAAAACCTTGATTTCCACATTGTTGGATTTCCACACTAATGAAAGGGCAATCGCTGTAGGACATAGTGGGCAACAGTAAGGATTTTCAAAGAGGTCTTCTTTCTTTCATTCTTTTTATTATTATTATATTTTTAAAAATCTTCAGCTTCTGAACCCTTTGCTCCACAGGCAGTGCAGCTGGGGAAGCCATGGGCGATCTCCCCCTCCCTCTACCAGCAAGGCCCGAAGCGACTTGCCTCCTGGTCATTGCCCCTAACTAAACAGGGTCCAAGGCTGGGAGAAATCAAAGGAGTTATTTTTACAAAGGAGGGGTTTTTTTGCATGCTGTGCAGGTCCATTAGGAACTGTCTGGCTGGAAGCTGAACCGTCTGAAGCAACTGCAGCAGGAAGCGATAGCAATCAAGACCCCTCTGCCTAACTCCTCCCTCTGCCTTCCCTTCACTCCTGCCACCCTCGCCAAACCCACATCCAAATGGCAGCAGAGACATCAGCACCTGTCGGGTTCAGAAGAGCCTTTGAATCTCCCCTGGGGGTGCACAGTTGGGAAGCAAAAAGTGTTAGCTTGTTTGTTTGGTTTTGCTTTCTTGAAGGAAACCTTAAGATAACACGGCACTGCCCTCAACGTCTCCCACCATGTCAGTGATTGGGAGATGAAAGCGACAGACAGCACCACCCGGAGTGGAAAAGACAAATTAAGACTTGATCGAATGAGCGATCCCCTGCTGAGGCCCCCCAACTTGGACAGACCTCCTACCAACACAGAGACAATCTCACAATGGACAGGTCGGCTCTGCTGCTGCCTGTGCAGCAAACTTATTATTTTAAAGAAGGTCTGAAATCTTCACCTCCCACACACATCTCCCATGCAATAGTCCTCCCCTCCCTGCTTCATCATGGAGGAAAAGTGGAGGGTTGCAATTCAGTGACTCCTCCTCCGTTCTCCTTTATGTGGGCATTAGCTTCAGTCTGAAGACTAGCCTGATGTTAGCTAAATCAAACCTAGAGGGTTAGATTTTCAGCTGTTGTGTGTGTTCCTTCACAAAGACACATTAAGAACCACAGAAAGAAATGCCCATGGCTGGGCATGGTAGCTTACGCTTGTAATCCCAGCACTTTGGGAGGCCGAGGTGGGCAGATCACCTGAGGTTGGGAGTTTGAGACCTGCCTGACCAACATGGAGAAACCCCATCTCTACTAAAAATACAAAATTAGCCAGGTGTGGTGGCGCAGGCCTGTAATCCCAGCTACTCAGGAGGCTGAGGCAGGAGAATCGCTTGAACCTGGGAGGTGGAGGTGGCAGTGAGCCGAGATCATATCATTGCACTCCTGTCTGGGCAACAAGAGTGAAACTCTGTCTCAAAAAAAAAAAAAAGCCCTGAGATAAACCAAATTCACTTATGAGTTTGCTCTCCTGTACCTTGGCAGAAAATACCATACCCACGCAAAGAGAGTAGCTTCACTGAAGGTTGCACAAGTTAGGCTAATTTTTCTGTGTGTCATTGAGTTAGTAGAGTGAGGATTATTTATCTTTTAATCAGTAAAAATACTTTTTGCTGAATATGAAAACCAATGAAAGTGTTTTATTGCCTGAATTGTATTCAGATCTGTTTATTATTTTTCATTGTTTTTAAGACCTTAATCAAAGACTTCACAGCACATGGACTGAGTCCTGTGGATTTGTTTTGCAAATGGGCTTTCACATGTGTTAACTGTGACTTCTGATAAAGAAAACCAGAGCGAGACAGTGGATGGAGCGCTAAGAACAGATTTCATTCAGAAACTATTGCAATCAGGAAAAAGAGACTTCAGTGTAGAACTGAGCTCAATTGCAAATAAGACAAGGCAGGTTAGGGATTGATAGCCAAGGAGCCGGCTTAAAGGGTAAGGAGAGATTGGTGGATGAAAAATTACTAAGAGGAGACATCAAGGGTGAGGGGGAGATTCTTAGTACAGGCAGGGCAGAGTGATCAGACATCGAAAGTAGGGGATGAGGAATTTGATCAGATATGGAGGGATCTGATATCAAAGGTGTGAGATTCTCTTTAAACTAACTTAACCGGATTCTTGCTAAAACTGAGCAATGCAGGCCCAACAAAAACGTACACTGAAACCCAAGGTTGAGCCACGTTGAGAAGCGGGCTTAGAGCAGCCTGATTAGAGCTGGGTCAAGGAGAGAGTTTTTGTCATATTTACCACCCGGAATTTACAGGGCAGATGTATACCGTTCCCCTGAAAGCAGTCCTCTGAGGAGGCCCCACTAACTGTGGCATCGCATAAAGTATTTCTGGATCCTCCTTAAACACTGCCTACAGAAAGATCGAACCAGATCTGGGTTTGAATTCTTGCTTTACCATTCACTTACAATCTAATCCAATAATTAACTTCTCAGCTTGTTCTTTCATCCATGAAATGGGGTTACTAATACCTACCTTTCAGGGTTGTTGAGAGGGTTAGAGAAGTCAGCTGATGTGAAACACATAAAGCCTAAATAAATAGCTATTCTAAAGATCCTTTTGGAGCTGGTGATGCTGTTTTAAATGTCCCTAGTGGTTACAGACTTGGTTTTCTGGATTTTTGAAATGGCCTACATTTATTCAAAGCCCATCCCCCACGGAAAAGATGGTCAAACTGAGTAATACTGTTTTTGGTCAGAAACAAAGTTTACCTCTTACATCATGAGGCCGCTTTTGTCACATTACTTGGAAATTGGTTCTGAAGAAATGGCCAGAAAGAATTTCCGAAGTGGTTGCCATGGCCTTCCCTGGTGGTTGTTAGCATCCACTCCAAGTCTGCACAGCTGTATCCACCACCATCCCCTGCCCCACGTGTAGTCTCAGACCCAATGCCCATCTCAACCTATGCTGGCTGGTTTCCTGTCCATTCAGAAGCTTAATGTTTAGTCACCTTCCCAGACCTGATTTTTAGTAACACGTTTACAAGAGCTGGACTCCTGAATCAGCCCCTGAATCACTCTGTTACCATATAGACTGCATGCCCAAGAATCACTGATGTTAACTTTTTTTTGAGACAGAGTCTCATTCTGTTGTCCAGGTTGGAGTGCAGTGGCACAGCCTCAGCTCACTGCATCCCCACCCCTAGGATTCAAGCAATTCTCCTGCCTCAGCCTCCCAAGTAGCTTGTTCTACAGGTGTGCGCTACCATGCCCAGCTAATTTTTATATTTTTAGTAGAGACAGGGTTTTACCATGTTGTCCAGGCTGGTTTTGAACTACTGGCCTCAAGTGATCCACCTGCCTTGGCCTCCCAAAGTTTTGGAGGCGTGGCTGGCCATAGATGTTAACTTCTTTTTTTTTTTTTTGAAACGAAGTCTCGCACTATCACCCATGCTGGAGTGCAGTGGCGCCATCTCGGCTCACTGCAACCTTCACCTACCAGGTTCAAGTGATTCTCCTGCCTCAGCCTCCCGAGTAGCTGGGACTACAGGCATGTGCCACCATGCCCAGCTAATTTTTTGTATTTTTAATAGAGACAGGGTTTCACTATGTTGGCCAGGCTGGTCTTGAACTCCTGACCTTGTGATCCGCTCCACCTCGGCCTCCCAAAGTGCTGGGATTACAGGAGTGAGCCATCACACCCAGCCAGATGTTAACTTCTTAAAAAGATATTTTTACCTTCGGATTCCAATATTGTCCCAGTTCAGTGACCTGGGATCTTCCAACTTCCAGCCCTGACATGTGACCACACTGAGCTCTCTCTGTCACCCTAGCACTCCCTTGGCATGCCAATTCTCCTGCTATTGCCTTGCTACATAGAAGAAGAATCCCTGTATAGAAGTTTCATCAAATTCTTTTTTTGCAAGCAATAGAATCAAACTGACTGGTTTTAATAGAAAAGTAATTTATGGAAGGATATTGGGACCTAAAAGAAGATCAGGAAAGGCTAGACAACCAGGCTCAGTAAATAAGAAAGAAGAAAAACTAGAATCGGCCACAGCCAGAGCCAAAATCATGCCCAAGCCCTTACTGGTGGGGACTCCACTGCCACCAGCGCCGAGTGTTGGACCTCATGGCCACCACCTCAGCACTGTACATCAGATGCAGCACGCCTCAGCTACTGCCACTACAGGCATCCCTCAAAGGGATTCTTTACTGTGCTTCTTTGCATAAACAGCTTCTGCTGCAGTTTGGAGGAAGCCCATTGGATTGGTCTATCCCAGGTCACAGGGTAGTGCCCCTGCTTCAAGAGATCCTGGGAGAATATCCGGCATCTTCAGCTTCCACTAACGTGTCCAAAACAAGTATCCACGAAACCTCACAGGCTGTCTGCTATGACGAGGACGTTCATCTCAATGTAGTAAGCTTTAGCTCACTGGAATTTTAAAAGTTTGGAACACTTTTCTGGAAAGCTTTAAAAGAGATTAAGCCTTTGCATTAAGAAATTTCATTGCTGGGCGCGGTGGCTCACGTCTGTAATCCCAGCACTTTGGGAGGTTGAGGCTGGTGGATCACCTGCGGTCAGGAGTTTGAGACCAGTCTGACTAACATGGTGAAACCCCATCTCTACTAAAAATACAAAAATCAGCTCGGCATGGTGGCGGGCACCTGTAATCCCAGCTACTCAGGAGGCTGAGGCAGGAGAATCACTTGAACCCGGGAGGTGGAGGCTACAGTGAGCCAAGCTTGCACCACTGCACTCCAGCCTGGGCAACAAGAACAAAACGCTGTCTCAAAAAAAACAAAAAAAAATGTTGACCTTGGTATTTTTTGCCTGGTCATATATAGCTCCTTTTGGAATAAGAAATGTATTGCCATTTTATAAAAAAAAAAAAAACAAAAAAACAAAAAAACAACTATCTTTGGTTTAGTAAATTGGGTAGTGAGGCATAAAATATTTTAGAGGGGATGATGTATTCATCATTCAGCTCTAGATATTTTCTAATTTCTTTTACGACTTAGTCTTTGTACCAGAAGATATTTAAAACTAGGTAGCTTAATTTGTGAATTTTCTAGTTATCTTTTTCCTAAAGGTATCTATATTTCTTTTTTTCTTTCTTTCTTTCTTTTTTTTTTTCCAGAAACAGGGTCTCTCTCTGCTGCTCAGGCTGGAGTGCAGTGGTGCAATCATAGCTCACCGCAGCCTCAACTTCCTGGGCTCAAGTGACCCTCTCGCCTTAAACCGCACTCCTCCTAGAGTAGCTGAGGCTACAGGTATGTACCACCACACCCAGCTAATTTAGTTTTTACTTTGTTGCCCAGGCTGGTCTTGAATTCCTGGCCTCATTTGACACTCCCACCTTTGCCTCCCAATGCACTGGGAGCCACCATGCCCAGACCTATATTTCTATTAATAGTGATGTTTTAGCATAGTTCTGTGAAGCCCAGGGAACAGATCCTCTGTGATTTCAGTAATGTGAAAGTTGTTGAGACTTGCTTTGTTGTCCGGCATACATCAACTTTATAAATGTTCCAAATACACTTGAAAAGGAAATGTTTTCTGTGGCTGTCGGTGGGAGTGTTCCTCTTGTCAACTGTGTCACATTTATCAACCTTGTTCAAGCCTTCTGTATTGCTATCGATTTGCTTATTTTTTGCTTGTGTTTGTTTATTCTATCGTTTACTGAGAGAGGGGGGGTTAAAGTCTCTCACTGAAAGTATGACTTCACTTCTTTCTTCAGTTTTTGCTATATATATTTTGAGGCTAGGTTTTCAGGTTGAATACAGATTTAGAATTCTTATATCTTCTGGTGAACTTAACTTTTTTCTCATAATGAACTTTTCCTATTTATCTCTAGCGATGCTTTCTGCTTTAAACCACTAATTTAATATTAATATAGTTACACCATCTTTCCATCTTTCTTCTGGTTAATGCTTGCATCTTTTTTTTTTTTTTAGACAGAGTTTGACTTTGTCACCCAGCCTGGAGTACAGTGGCTCGATCTCAGCTCACTGGAACCTCCCCCTCCTAGGTTCAAGTGATTCTCCTGTCTCAGCCCGCTGAGTAGCTGGGATTACAAGCACTTACCACCATACCTGGCTAATTTTTGTATTTTTAGTAGAGACTGGTTTCACCATGTTGTCCAGGCTGGTCATGAACTCCTGACCTGAGATGATCCACCCACCTCGGCATCCCAAAGTGCTGGGATTACAGGCGTGAGCCACATCACACCTGGCCCATCCTTTTTCCTATCCAATTACTCTTGATCATTTTGAATATTTTATATGTCTTTCCTTAATTTTTAAATATTTCCTTTACACATACTTTCACTGATTTTGAAAAATTAAACTATAGACATTGTGACTATTCAAACCAACATATCTTCAAAAATAATCCCCTAATATCATCTAACACCTAGCCCACACTCAGCCAACTCCAGTTGTTTATAACGTGACTTTTAGAACTGTGTGTGTCATTGCATTTAACTGTATGGCTCTTAGTCTTTTAACATTTAAAAAAGCTAACTTAGTTGATAAACTGTTATGTCAGGAGTGACATAGGAAATGAAACAGATATTTTCAAAATGATTCTTAAAAGTATATAAGGAATATATTTAGTACATCTCCTTTATAAGAAAAATCAGGAAGATACAGAAGGTAGAAGAAAAGAAATATTTTTATGGCTTTTACCAATTGTGAGCATGACTACCTTCCTGATACTTTTATATCTGTCTAGCCCTCTATCTGTCAATATTTTTACATGGCAAGACCATTCTATATGTAATTCTGCATTTACTGTAGGCAGTTTAATATCTTGCTTTGTATCTTTACAATTAATATGATCGTAATTTTTTTGAGAGACAGGGTCTCACTTTGTTGCCCAGGCTAGGCTGGAGTGCTGTGGCATGATCATAGTTCACTACAACCTCAAACTCCTGGGCTCAAGTGATCTTCCTGCTTCAGTCTTCCAAATAGTTGGAACTACAGGTGCGTACCACAGCACCCAGCTCATTTAAAAAAAAAGAAAAACTTTTTATAGAGATGTGATTGCTTGCTTTGTTGCCTAGCCTGGTCTTGAACTCCTGGCCTCAAGCTATCCTTCCACCTCAGCCTCCCAAAGCACTGGGATTACAGGAGTGAGCCACCACACCCACCAGTAATTATAATTTTTAATGGCTGCATAATGTACCATTAAATGACTGTACCATAATTTTGTAAACAATCATCTTCTGTTGAACATTTAGATTTTTTCCAATTGTAATGATTAATAAAAATAAACATATTTTTGAAGAAATTTTAGTCTGCTTCACATTATAGCCTAATCATAGACCCTTACAAGTGAAATTGCTTTTTTTTTTTTCTTTTTGAGATGAAGTTTCACTCTTGTCGCCCAAGCTGGAGTGCAATGGCACGATCTCGGTGCACTGCAACCTCTGCCTCCCAGGTTCAAGTGCTAAAGCAAGTGATTTAAAGTTAACATCACCAATGTTGAGACACATGGACATCATGTGCCCCCTGATATATACTGCACTAACAAGGACACGACATCACTACAGCGGGTCCCTACTCCTAACCCATGACCTACATAACCTCAGTTTAAACATGATGAAATCTCAGTCAAACCCTGAAGGAAGGCCCTTCTACCAAAAAAAAAAAAAAAAAAAAGTATTGGTTTACAGAAAATATTAGACCAGTGACATTTTAAAATGTCAAATAAGGCCAGGCGAGGTGGCTCACACCTGTAATCCCAGCACTTTGGGAAGCCGAGGCAGGTGGATCCCCTGAGGCCAGGAGTTTGAGACCAGCCTGGCCAACATGGTGAAATCCTGTCTCTACTAAAAATATCAAAAATTAGCTGGGCATGGTGACAGATGCCTGCAGTACCAGGTACTCGGGAAGCTGAGGCAGGAGAATGGCTTGAACCTGGGAGTCGGAGGTTGCAGTGAGCCGAGGTAGCACCACTGCATTCCAGCCTGGGCGACAGAGCAAGACTTCATCTCAAAAAAAAAAAATCAACTTAAGAAAACTAAGAACAGAGGAGACATTTCTTCATATTAAAGGAAACAAAGGAGACATGGCAACTCAGTACAAGGCATAATCCTAGACTGGATCCTAACCTGGGGAAAATGTTAGTTTATAATTAATTATTGGGACATCACTGGAACAATTGAGAAAATCTGAATTTACGTTTGAACTATGGCTTACATAGATACAAAGCAAGACAGCAAGTTGGGCAAGATATAAATAAAGAATGAATGTAAAGGGCATATGGGAGTTCCTTGCACAATTCTTGAAACTTTTGAGACGAAAGGAAATAATTGTTCCTGAACCATCATACCGGAATGGGTAGAAACAAACCCTGTCTTGTTTCCTTTTTGGCCTTCTAATTTAAAGTCAATATTTTAATAATCTTTTTGAAGCTCCAGTTGGTTGCTCTCAGCCTGCAAATGGGCCACTACCAATATGTAATTAAAGGAGAATAACAAATAGAATATAGATTACACAGGTGCTGACTTACAAATGCAAATGTTGTAGCAGAAGATTAAGCTCCCAGGAGGCTAGAGGTGTGCATCTTTGCTTATTGCCATCATAATTCATTAATGGTCAAAGCAACGCTGAGATCAATATTCCAGCAGTCATGGAAATGAGAAAAAATGATCCCCAGCAAAACAAGATGCAAAGACAGTCTCAAAATGTTTCTCCCTACATAATTAAGAAACCAGTCATTGTCATGAATTTTAAAACTTAACAGATTTTCTTAGCTATTGTATGTTCAAGAAGTGGCATACATTAAAGGATCTTGAAAAGAATTATTGTCCACTTGCAGTGGTTCCCATGCAGATCCCTGGGCCCCAGTGAAAGTAATCAGATTCAGTAGGGTTGTGTTTGGAATCATGGAATCTGCATTTTTAGCAAGGGTTGCATGGATCACACTTTGAGAAATATTAATAAAGGCAACTCCTATGGCACAAATGACAGCATATAGTAAATAATACAATTACATTACAGTCATAAGTGCATTTATAATTAATTAAATGGTATAGATGAAACTGTATAGAGAAGCTTATGATTTCCACTGCCAGTCCCATTTCCTGTGAAGACTGTCTTTTTTATGTTCTATTTCATTTCTAATTTACATATAATTATACATATTTATGGGGTACAGAGTGACATTTCAATACATGTATACAATGTGTGATGATCAAATGAGAGCAATTAGCATATCCATCAGCCCAAACATTTATCATTTCTTTGTGGTGAGAACATTCAAAATTCTTTCGTCTAGTTATTGTGAAAACCACAATGCAATATTGTTGACTATGGTCATCCTACTGTGCAACAGAACACCAGAACTTGTTCCTCCTGTCTGTAATTTTGTACCTATTGATCAGTCTCTCCTCATACACCCCACCTGCTCACCCCTCCTCATCCTCTGGTAACCACTGTCTACTCTGTATTTCTATGACATCAGCTTCTGAAATTCTGCAAATCAGTGAAATCATGTGATATTTGTCTTTCTGTACCTGGCTTATTTCAGTTAACACAATGACCTCCAGGTTCATCCATGTTGCCACAAATGACAGGATTTCATTCTTTTTTTTTTTTTTTTTGGAAGACAGAGTCTTCTTCTGTTGCCAGGTGCCAGGCTAGAGTGCAGTGGCACAATCACGGCTCACTGCAATCTCCACCTCCTGGGTTCAAGCAATTCTCCTGCCTCAGCCTCCCGAGTAGCTGGGACTACAGGCACACGCCACCATGCCCAGCTAATTTTTGTATTTTTTTAGTAGAGACGGGGTTTCACCATGTTGGCCAGGATGGTCTCGATCTCTTGACCTTGTGATCTGCCTGCCTCGGCCTCCCAAAGTGCTGGGATTACAGGCGTGAGCCACCGCGCCCGGCCGGATCTCACTCTTCTTTATGGGGGAATAGCATTCCATTGAGTATATACACTACATTTTCTTGATCCATTCACCTGTTGTTGGACACTTAGGCTGATTCCGTATCTTGGTTAATGTGACTACTGCTGCAATAAACATGGGAGTACAGATACATCTCTTCAACATACTGATTTTATTTATTTTAATTTTTCAATAAGTTATTGGGGTACAAGCAGTATTTGGTTACATGAGTAAGTTCTTTAGTGGTGATTTGTGAGATTTTTGGTGCAGCCATCACCCAAGCAATATACCTTGCACCCTATTTGTATCTTTTATCTGTCTCCCTCCCACCCTTCCCCCAAGTTCCCAAAGTCCATCGTATCATTCTTACGCCTTTGTGTCCTCATAGCTTAGCTCCCACATATCGGCGATAACATACAATGTTTGGTTTTCCATTCCTGAGTTACTCCACTTAGAATAATAGTCTCCAATCTTATCTAGGTCGCTGCAAATGCCATTAATTTATTCATTTTTATGCCTGAGTAGTATTCCATTGTATAAATATACCACAATTTATTTATCCACTTGTTGATTGATGGGCATTTGGGTTGGTTCCACTAGTTTGCAATTGCAAATTGTGCTGCCATAAACATGCATATATGCAAGCATCTTTTGAGTGTAACGACTTATTTTCCTCTGGGTAGATACCCAGTAATGGGATTGCTGGATCAAATAATAGTTCTACTTTTATTTCTTTAAGGAATCTCCACACTGTTTTCCATGGTGGCTGTACCAATTTACATTCCCACCAGCGGTGTAGAAGTGTTCCCTGTTGACTGCATCCATGCCAACATCTACTGTTTTTTGATTTTTTGATTATGGCCATTCTTCCAGGAGTAAGGTGGTATCGCATTGTGGTTTTGGTTTGCATTTCCCTGATCATTAGTGATGGTGAGCATTTTTTCTTATGTTTTTTTGGCCATTTGTATATCTTCTTTAGAGAATTCTCTATTCATGTCCTTAGCCCACTTTTTGATGGGATTCTTTATTTTTCTCTTACTGATTTGAGTTTGTTGTAGATACTGGATCTTAGTCCTGTGTCAGATGTATAGATTGTGAAGACTTCCTCCACCCTGTGGGTTTCTGTTTACTCTTTTGACTGTTTTTTGTTGTTGTTGTTCTTGTTTTGTTTTGTTTGTTTTGCATGCAAAAGCTCTTTAGTTTAATTAAGTCATGACTACTTATCTTTGTTTTTATTGCATTTGCTTGTGGGTTCTTGGTTATGGAATCCTTGCCTAAGCTAATGTCTAGAAGGGTTTTTCAAATGTTACCTTCTAGAATTTTTATAGTTTCAGGTCTTAGATTTAAGTCTTTGATCCATCTTGAGTTGATTTTTGTTTAAGGTGACAGATGAGGATCCAGTTTCATTCTCCTACATGTGGCTAGCCAATTATCCCAGCACCATTTGTTGAAAAGGGTGTCCTTTCTCCACTTTGTTTTTGTTTGCTTTGTCAAAGATCAGTTGGCTGTAAATATTTGGGTTTATTTCTGGGTTCTCTATTCTGTTCCTTTGGTCTATGTGCCTCTTTTTATACCAGTACCAGCTGTTTTGGTGACTATGGCCCTAGAATGTAGTTTGAAATCAGGTAGTGTGATGCCTCCAGATTTACTCTTTTTGCTTAGTCTTGCTTTGGCTATGTGGGCTCTTTTTTTGGTTCCACATGAATTTTAGAATTGTTTATAATTCTGTGAAGAATGATGGTAGTATTTTGATGGGGATTACACTGAATTTGTAGATTGCTTTTGGCAGTGCGGTCATTTTCACAATACTGATTCTACCCAGCCATGAGCAGGGGATGTGTTTCCATTTGTGTGTCATCTATGATTTCTTTCAGCAGTGTTTTGTAGTTTTCCTTGTAGAGGTCTTTTGCCTCCTTGGTTACATATATTGCTTTTTCTTTTCTTTTCTTTTTCTTTCTTTCTTTTTTTTTTTTTTTTGCAGCTATTGTAAAAGGGGTTGAGTTTCTTATTTGATTCTCCACTTGGTCACCATTGGTGTATAGAAGAGCTACTGATTTGTGTACATTACTCTCGTATCTGGAAACTTAGCTGAATTCTTTTATCATAGGAGCTTTCTGGAGGAGTCTTTAGGGTTTTCAAGGTCAATAATCTTGTCTGATTACTCTGGCCAGCACTTCCATTACTATGCTGAAGAGGAGTGGTAAGAGTGGGCATCCTTGTTCTAGTTCTCAGAGGGAATGCTTTCAACTTTTCCCCATTTACTATTATGTTGGCTGTAGGTTTGTCATAGATGGTTCTTATTACATTGAAGTATATCTCTTACATGCCGATTTTGCTGAGAATTTTATATATAAAGGGATGCTAGATTTTGTTGAATGCTTTTTCTACATCTACTGAGATGATCATGTGATTTTTGTTTTTAATTCTGTTTATGTGGTATATCAGGTTGATTCCATATCTTGGTTAATGAGAATAGTGCTGCAATAAACATGGGAGTGCATATATGCCTCTTCAACATACTGATTTTATTTCCTTTGGATAAATAGCCACTAGTGGAATTAATGAGTCATTTTGTAGCTCTATTTTTAATTTTTTGAGGACTGCTATGCTGTTTTCCATAATAGCTGTACTAATATACATTCCTACCAACAATGTAGAAGGGTTCTATTTTCTCCACATTCACACTAATATTTGTTGTTTATTGTCTTTTTGATAATAGTCATTTTGAAAAGTATAAAGTGATATCTCATCGTGGTTTTGATTTGCATTTCCCTGATGATTAGTGATGTTGAGCATTTTTCAGTTTTTTTTTTTTCTTTTCTGTTTTCTTGTTTGTTTTTGAAATGGAGTCTTACTCTGTTGCCAAGCTGGAGTGCAGTGGCACAATCTTGGCTCAATGCTACTTCTGCCTCCCTGGTTCAAGTGATTCTCCTGCCTCAGCCTCCCAGGTAGCTGGGACTACAGGCGTGCACCACCATGCCTGGTTAATTTTTGTATTTTTAGTAGAGACGGGGTTTCACCATGTTGGCCAGGATAGTCTCGATCACTTGATCTCATGATCTGCCCACCTCAGGCTCCGAAAGTGCTGATATTACAGGTGTGAGCCACCGTGCTCAAACTACATTTTTCCTATACCTAGTGGCCATTTGTGTGTCTTCTTTTGAAAGCGTCTATTAAGGCCTTTTGCCCATTTTAAAATTGGATTATTTGGTTTTTGCTATTGAGTTGAATTCCTTATATATTTTGCATTAACTCCTTGTCAGATGCACAGTTTATAAATATTTTCTCCCATTCTTTAGGTTGTCTTTTCACTCTCTTGATTGTTTCCTTTGCTGTGCAGAAGCTTTTTGGTTCCACTTGTCCATTTTTGCTTTTGTTGCTTATGCTTTGTTTTTCATTTTTTGTTTTTTTTTTTTCTTTGAGAGGGAGTCTCACTCAGTCACCCAGGCTGGAGTGCAATGGCACAATCTTGGCTCACTGCAACCTCCGTCTCCCAGATTCAAGCAATTCTTGTGCCTCAGCCTCCCGAGTAGCTGGGATTACAGGCACTTACCATCATGCCCAGCTAATTTTTTTGTATTTTAAGTAGCGATGGGGTTTTGCCATGTTGGCCAGGCTGATCTTGAACTCCTGACCTCAGGTGATCCATTTGCCTCGGCCTCCCAAAGTTCTGGGATTACAGGCATGAGCCACCTTCCTGTCTGCGCTTTTCAGTTCTTGTCCAAAAAAATCTTTGCCCAGATCGATGTAATGAAGTATTTCCCTTATGGTTTTTTCCAGTAGTTTTATAGTTTCAGATCTTACATTTATGTCTTTAATCCATTTTGAGTTGGTTTTTGTATATGGTGAGAAGTGGAGGTCTAGTTTCATTCTTCTGCATATGGATATTCGGTTTTCCCAGCATCATTTATTGAAGACACTGTCCTTTTTCCAATTTATGTTCATGGTATCACTGCAGAAAATTAGTTGGCTGCCTGTGGATCTATTTCTGTGTTTCCTATTTAGTGCCATTGGTTTATGTGCCTATTTTTATGCATAGACATAAGATATGATGCTGTTTTGGTTATGATAGCTTTGTATAGTATATTTTGAAATAAGGTAGTGTGATGTCTCCAGCTTTGTTCTTTTTGTTCAAGAATGCTTTGGATATTTGGGAACTTTTGTGGTTCCATACAAATTTTAGAATTGTTTTTTTCTATTTTTGTGAAGAATGTCATTGGAATTTTGACAGGGATTGCACTGAATCTGTAGATCTCTTTGGGTAGTATGTACATTTTAACGATATTAATTCTTTCAATCCATGAACACAGAATATCTTTCCATTTATTTGTATCCTCTTCAATTTCTTTCATCAGTGTTTTATAGTTTCCATTGTAGAGATATTTTACCTCCTTGGTTAAATGTATTCCTAGATTTTATATCTATATGTGGACATATATATATATATATATACACACACACACACATACGTACATATTAGTTATTATAAATGGGATTGTTTTCTTTATTTCTTTTTTGGACAGTTCATGATTGGCATTAAAAAGATCTACTGATTTTTGTATGTTGATTTTGCATCCTGCAACTTTACTAAATTGATTTATTGGTTCTAACAGTTTTTTTTTGTGGAGTCATTAGGGTTATCTATACATAATATCATGTCATTTGCAAACTGGGACAATTTGACTTCCTCCTTTCCAATTTGGATGCCTTTTCTTTCTCTTGCCTAATTACTTTGGCTAGCAGTTCTAGGTCTATGTTGAATAAAAGTGATGAAAGTGGACATCCTAATCTTGATCCAGATCTTAGAGAAAAACTTTTCAACTTTACCCCATTCATTATGATGTTAACTGTGGGTTTGTGTGAAGACTTTCTGTTAAACATTTTTGCTTTTAGTTTTTCTCGTTGTAAACAGGCTCTCTCACCCAAAACTTTAAAAATAAATACTGCTCTTTTATGATATGCTCATATTTTACATAAATTGGTATAACAAGGCTAAGAGTGGTATGTCTCAAGCCTGTAATCCCAGCATTTTAGGAAGCTGAGGCAGGAGGACTGCTTGAGTGCAGGAGTTCGAGACCAGCCTGGGCAACACAGAGGGACACTGTCTCTACCAAAAAAAAAAAAAAAAATCAGCTAGGCGTGGTAGTATGTGCTTGTGGTCCCAGCTACTTGAAAGGCTGAGGTGGGAGGATCACGTGAGCCTGGAAGGTCAAGGCTGCAGTGAGCCCTGATCATACCACTTGCACTCAGACAGGCAACAGAGCAAGGCAAACAAAGAATAAATAATTATTAATAATTATAATAATAAATATTAATTTATATTATTCTTTGTTTGTTTGTTTGCCTTGCTCTGTTGCCTGTCTCAAAAACAAAGAATAATAAATATTTGAAGTAGTAAAACTGTACTATTAAGAAAGTCCCAGCTGTGGCCAGGCACAGTGATTTACACCTATAATCCTAATGCTTCGGGAGACTGAGGTGGGAGGATCACTTGAGCCCAGGCATTTAAAATCAGTGTGGCAACATGATGAGACCCCACCTCGGAAAAATTTTTTTGGCTGGGCGCAGTGGCTCACATAGTCCCAGCACTTTGGGAGGCAGAGGCAGGTGGATCACGAGGTCAGGAGTTCGAGACCAGCCTGGCCAACATAGTGAAACGCTGTCTCTATTAAAAATACAAAAACTAGCCAGTCATGGTAGTGGGCACCTGTAATTCCAGCTACTTGGGAGGCTGAGGCAGGAGAATTACTTGAATCTGGGAGGCGGAAGTTGCAGTGAGCCAAGATCACGCCACTGCATTCCAGCTTGGGTGACAAGAGTGAGACTCTGTCTCAAAAAAAAAAAAAAAAAGTAATTTTTTCAAAGCTGCACAATTTCAAAGCTAAAAAGCAGTAAGAATGGCAAGGTATTAATCTCTGTGGCTATGAAGCATGCCACTATAGCAGGTAATCAGAAATACAATGGAGCTTGGAATTACATGCTCTTTGATAACATGAATTTGGATATGATGACTTTGGTGATTGGCTCCTGTCCTTTTGCAGCAGGATCATCTTGGTCATTTCATTAATTTTGTATTAATTGGTGCCACATGTTATCGAATTGACTATTGTAGACCCTACTTATTGAGTTACAGTGAGGTTTTACTTGCACCTGTCCTCATTTAACAGTGGCTTGTAGACCATGCTGTTATTTAAAAGTTATGTAAGTTTAAATCTAGAAGTCATTCAATTGGCTTTTATGTTGTTAATTTATTATTATCATTATTTATTTTATTTTATATTTTAGATAGAGTCTCACTCACTCTGTTGCCCAGGCAGGAGTGTAATGGCACGATCTCAGCTCACTGCAACCTCCACCTCCCGAGTCCAAGTGATTCTCATGCCTCAGCCTCCTGAGTAGCTGGGATTATAGATGCCCGTCACCATGCTCAGCTAATTTTTGTATTTTTAGTGGAGACAGGGTTTCACTATGTTGACCCGGCTGGTCTTGAACTCCTGGCCACAAGTAATCTGCCTGCCTTGGCCTCCCAAAGTGCTGGGATTACAGGCGTGAGCCACCGCATCTGGCCGATGTTGTTATTTTAATTTAAATTGTAATTTTAAATTAATTAATTTTTTGAGACAGAGTCTCACCCTGCATGATCATAGCTCATCTCAATTATAAAAAATAAAATTAAAATTAAAAATGTATAATAACACTTTGTAGAGATGAGGTCTTACTTTGTTGCCCAGGCTGGTCTCAAACTCCTGGGCTCACATGATCGCCCTACTTCAACCTCTCAAAGTACTGGGATTACAGGTGTGAGCCACAACCCTTGGCCTATTATTTTAATTTTTAGAGTTATAATGTTTAGATAGTTTTTATTCTATAGCAAGGTCATCTAAGGAGCAAGTACCAGTGAGCATTTAATTCAGTGAGAACAATAACCCAATCCTGAAAATATATTCTTTTGGAACAGAAGTCAGAGACAATAAAACACTATATAAAGGCCATATGGCCATGTACCAAGCTATTAAATTTTGGAGACAGTATTCTGTGAAATATTAAAGATAATTCTGGGAAAATTTAAGAGCGTATTAAAGCAAATACAACTTTAAGTTTGCAAACACAATCTTATATCTGGACATGGATAATGAAATGGAAAAAATGCTATAGCTGCAAGATCATCTGTAACACAATGTGTCCTTATGCTACAGAGATTGTCTGCACCTGTGCTCTGAGATTATATCCCCATGACTATACAGATTTGCCTATAAAAAAACCTACTCATGAATTATGCATGCTTTGTATAGAAAGCGTTTGGAAAAACCACTCCTCTTTCCAATTTCTTGCTTATCTAATGGCCTCCAGCTATAAAAGATAAGAATTTAGCTCATTTATGTTACCTCCTTCCTCCCAATCCTTCGATGTTTGGTAGTTAAATTATTTTCAAGTTTTGTTGTGGTTACTCTTTAACTTTAAATAGTAGGTTATATCTCAATTTTTCATTCCAAAAACTTGAGTCAGTATCCTTGACTTTGGATCATAGAAGTTGCAGGTATCTATGCAACTATCCTTCTCTTCATATTTCCCTAACTTTCCATTTCCCACTTTTGTCAGCTTTACTTTTATATCATGAAAATTAATGCTTGCCTTTTTTTTTTGCAACATAACCAAGATCTTCCTCACTTTGTCCTTAAGTTGACTGTAAAGGATGAACTTTCACTCAGAAGATGAATTGATTCTGCAGATCTAATATACAGGATGGTGACTGTAGTTAAACAACAAAAGGTAGTTACATTATTAAGACTACATCAATATTGTGCACTGCTGAACTAGGTAGCATATTAGTAATGCAATTTTCCTATCTATGAGGGCAGTATCACATCCTTCATATGTTCATCATACCCTTCATATATTCAATGAAAAATGTCTTAGCACCATGTACTAGTCTTTTTCTTACACTCCCTAATTCTTGAAAATTATACATTATTCTTTTAAACTTGGCCATAACATACTCAATTAGCTTTTTGGGGTTTTTTTCTAGAATTATTAATTGCCTTTCTTTTTATTGACTAAATGTATAGTTTATCTTAACTGAAACTTTTGTTGTTGTTGTTGTTCACCTAGTAACACTATGGACTGCATGCAATTATTTTGCCCCAGAGTCCTTCTCTTCGGAACTCTTTTTCCTCCTACTTCAAAATGGATGATTTTTTTTTTTTTTAAATCACACACTACTTTCCTTTCTTGTGTTAGAAAGATTCCTTGCCTTACTCTTTCTTGGATAACTTCTTCATCCTGCTGGAATACATGCTCAAATAACTTAAAAAAGGAATCCTTGCAAGTAAATTTTACAAGTCCTGGTTTGCATGAAACACCTACATTCTACCCTCACAGTTGATTGATAGGTAGGCTGGATGTGTAAATTAGTTTCAACTTTAATTTCCCCCCAGAACTCAAAGGACTACTCTATTGTCTTCCAGCAGCCAGAGATGTTAATGAGAATTTGGCTGCTCAATTTACATTCCTCTATAGGTGGCCTAATTTTTCCTTCTGGAAGCTTTCAAAAACTTTTGTTTATTCTTAGAGTTCTAAAATTTTACAAAATTATGTCCAAGTGGGTTATCTTCCCCATTTATCACAGTTGGCACTTAGAGGGTTATTTTAATGTAAAAATATGTCCTTTTCTGGGAAATTTTCTTATATAATTTCTCTAGTAATGTCCCTTATACCATTTTGTCGGTTCTTGACTTCTGGATCTCATGTTACTTAGCTGTTGGACTTCTTTTTTTTTTTTTTTTTTTTTTTTTAAATGGGTCCTCCTATTTTCTGAACAGAAGATCTCCGATTTTCTGTCATATTTCTCATCAATATGACAGATGACAGAGAATGCCATGCTCACCTCAACATCTTCTTCACTACTGTCACCTTTGTCTGCATCAATTGATTAAAATAAAAATAACAACTACTACTAATAACTATGTCAGCCTGGAGTAGAATCCTTGTTTTTACCACTTTGAGTGTTTTACCCAGTCCTCGCAGAAGATTGATGCCGAAAATGCCAGGAGATGGAATGTTTTAAATAAAAAATAAAAAGAAAAAACCTTATTGAAGTCCAGTCGTACACATTGCTTTCCCCTCTTCTGCCAGGCTCATCACTCTATCATAGATAAAATTAAATTGGTGTGGCATAATTTGCACTTCACAAAATCATGTTGATTACGACCCAGTACCTTGTACTCTTCTAGGTGGTTGCAAATTGATTGTTTGATGATTTGCTCTTGTATCTTCCCAGGTATCCAAGATAAGCTGAATAGTCTATAATTACTACAGCTGTCCTTTTCCCTGTTTTAAAAAACAGGTACTCCATGTGCTGATTCTACTTGTCAGGACCTTCTCCTGTCCAACCCTCATTTTCTAACATAAAGGCTGGTGGTCTTGCAATTATATTTGCCAATTCCTTAAGTGTCCTGGGATGCCAGTAATCAAGCCTGCTGATTTGAATGTACCAAGCTTTCTGAAGTGCTCTTCAATCACTTCTTTCCCCTTGTTTGCCTTTGCACCTCCCAGATGATAGCACTTAAACCAGTTTAGTTTCTTTATCATTGCTGATTAAAAGAAAAATGGAAACAGATGAAAAACACAGTGAAAACCTCTGCTATTACAGTTATTTGTTAATAGTTTTTATTTAGCAGTATCTGTTGATGGTATTGTTTCGTTAGTAGTCTTAATGGTTGCATTTTTACATCCTATAGAGAAATTCCTTCTGGTATTCTTCCTTCCATTTTTCCTCCCTTCCTGCCTAATTCATTCCTTCCTTTCTTCCTCTCTCCCTCCCGTTTTCTCTCCTTCCTTCTCTCTGTCTCTCTCTTTCTATGTTTCTTTAAAATTTCTTACAGATGGTAAGGTGAAGGGGAAGGGAGGGAAGAGAGGCCAAGAATCTCACGTAACATTGTGACAGAGGCATTTACTAATCACCAAATACACACATGCTCCCCCGCAATTTCTTGGCCTGCTTGTAGCTGGGGTGGAAGGCACCTGACTAGTTCTGGTCAATAGGTACTGAAGAGCTATGAGTTCCCCAGGATCTCTTTCCTCTGCCCCAGTTAGCTAGAAGTCACATGTTCTGAATGGTGAATTAACAAAAGGCAAGCAGTGTGGACCCTGAGTCACCATTGGAAGGCCAAAGTCCTGTAGAGTCATCAGACCCCCAAAGGACTATGTGTTAAGCCACAGAGATTTGGGGGTTTGTTTTTTCTAGTTTATCTTCACTAATACAGTACCAATTTCTGGATTAGTAAGATTAGACTAGGTTTTCGCCAAGGGAACAAATTAACCCTGAAATCTAAGTGGCTTAATATGACAAAGGTTTATTTCTTACTCATGATATGTGGTAGCTAGTCTCCAAAAAGGGCTCCCAATGACTCTTCCCCTCCTGATAATCACACCCTTGGAAAGTCACCTCCCACTCTGATTCCGCAGGATCCCATGACTCACTTTAAACACGGAAGTATGTAGACGTAAGTGTGGCAGAAGTGACACTGTGGCTCTCCCCCAGGGCCTTAGGAATCCTGGCACTTCCTGATATTGCATTTGGAGCCATTCACAATATAAGATGTCTGAAGAATGAACCTCTATGCAGAGGAGCACCAAAGTGCCAGACGTAAGCAAAGAAGCATCTTTAGTTCAATCCCAGTCAAGCTTACTAAGCACTGCAGACCCAGGCACCATCTGACCACAACCACAGGAGAGACTCTCAGTGAGACTGTGAGAACTCTCCAGGTGAGCCCAGCCAGCTCACAAAATTGGAGAAGTAACAACAAATTGTTATTTTAAACCATTTTGTATGGGATGGCTTGTTAGGCAGTGGTAGCAACCTGAAGCATCGTACATACCCAGTGTGGGTGAACGGGCACTGGGCTCCACACAGACATTCATGAAACCAGGTTGATATGGGTTCCACCATCTTGTATCTGCACCATTGGGAATGTGACCTCTTTGATGGCAGTAGTAAGGGAAGAGAGGGCTGAGGGGTTGCAACCCAACTTTTAAATGTTTTAATCTCTGCTCCCAGTCCATTGGCCAATGAGAATTGTCGAGGAGTAAATGGAAATTCAGTGCACACACATTACATGACTCTGCCACAGACCTTGCCAATAAAATTTGCCCTTGTTTCCTATAGTATTATAAGAAGGCCTATCCAAGTACCTACCACCCAACTGACTTTCCAAGAATTATAAACAGCAATGTAGGACTAGCTCATATACATCTTACAGAACCAACTGGGTGTATCTCCTCCCAACTTTGCATTCTGTGATGCCATGTGGTAGCTAGAAGTCAGCCACGGTAGAAATATTTGCACCAGATAGCTTGGCAAATGCTACAAATCAGGCTTTCTTCCCATGTATCTTGTTATATCAGATCCAAAATATACCTACTATTCAAGTTACCTCTATATCATGCATATTTGTTTATTATTATAGGTAGAATTTTTTAAACTAGCCATTTCTTTCCCTATTGCAAACAGACCGACCTATGAACTGAAGATGTTAGCATAAATCTGATTAATCTTTTATTAATAATAAAAAGATGGCAGTCTGAAGTTTCCCCTTATACCAGAATGTACATATTTTAATACACAAATACTAGGTTAATATCACATTAGTACAGTATTGAAAATGTTGCTCTAAAAGAAGTATTACATGTACCTATTTTCAGTCAACATCAACAAGGTTTTATCCCTCCAGTAATTATTGCATCTAATAACACTGTCTTAGCTACTGATTCATTCTGGAAGCTTCAGTATCTTTTAGGCTTTAGAGCTTTTAAGACTACGCTTCTTTATTTTAAGCCTTGCTGAAAGAGTTAATTCAGTGTCCTGTTCTAGTTCACCAACTCTTTATTTCCAAAGCTTCAACCTCCACATACAAACAATCAGGAGAAAGGCCATCAATAAGGTTTCAGCCTCTATTATGGGATATGAAGCAATAACATTTTAAATAGCACCTTGGAGGCCTGGGGGAGTTAATACATCTTTCAGCAATGCCTACTTTATAATTCTGGAATATTTTGAAACCTGAAAATCTGGATTATTTATTAGGAGATTGAGAAGGATCCAGTTGGAGGGAAACTTCATTTACCAAACAAGAAAAGATAAGTTTTGAATAAGGTTTGAATCTGTGTCCCTGTCCAAATTTCACGTCAAACTGGTAATCCCCAATGTTGGAGGTGGGGCCTGGTTGGAGGTGATTGGATTATGGGAACAGTTTCTCATGAATGGCTTAGCACCATCCCCTTGGGACTATTCTTGTGATAGTGAGTTCTTATGAGATCTAGTTGTTTAAAAGTGTGTAGCACCCCCCACACACACCCGCGCCAGCTCTTGCTTCTGCTCCAGCCATGTAAGGTGTGTCTGCTTTCCAGCTGCACCTTCCGCCATGATTGCAAGTTTCCTGAGGGCTCCCCAGAAGCAGAAACCACCTTGCTTCCTAAACAGTGTGTGAAACCATAAGCCAATTAAACCTCTTTTCTTTATAAATTACCCCGTCTCCAATATTTCTTTACAGCAATTCTAGAACAAACTAATACATGCTTACAAGTAACATTTGAAAACAAGATGACTAGAAACTTTTCATTACAAACAACAAGGGATTTGAACTTGATTCATGTCAAATTATGTAGTAAAATAAAACATAAGACAATTACAGAACAAAAGAGTAGTCATCTTTAAATGCTGCTTCTTGGATATAACTCAGTGAGACTACCTACCGATGACCTTGATGTTCATCAATTCAGAGCAGGAGGAAAAAGAAAGAATTATTACACCCACCAACCCACTTGCTATCACAACACTGATAATTTTCTAGGAATTCTGATCCTTTTTTATTTTTTGGGATTAATCCACATTTTTTTAATTTTTTTTATTTTTTGAGACATGGTCTCACTCTGTCACCCGGGCTAGAGTGCAGTGGTACAATCATAGCCCACTGCAGCCTCGGTCTCCTGGGCTCAAGTGATCCTTTCACCTCAGCCTCCCAAGTAGCTGGAACTTCAGGCATGCGTCACCACACTCAGCTAACTAATCCACATGTTAATCAACATTCTTTTGTTTACAAGTATGACTGATTGTATTTTCCAAAGATGGCCACCTAGTATACATTCTGGCCACATGCTTGTTTTAAAATGTAATGCTGGCTGGGCGCTGTAGCTCACACCTGTAATCCCTGCACTTTGGGAGGCCGAGGAGGGTGGATTGGAGGGTGGTGGTCAGGAATTCGAGACCAACCTGGCCAACATGATGAAACCCCATCTCTACTGAAAATACAAAAAATTAGCTGGGCGTGGTGGTGGGCCCTTGTAATCCCAGCTACTTTCCTGAAGCAGGAGAATCACTTGAATCTGGGAGGCAGAGGTTGCAGTGAGCCAAGACCGCACCATTGCACTCCAGCCTGGCCAATAAGAGCGAAACTCCGTCTCAAAAAAAAAAAAAAAAAAAAAAAAAATGTGATGCTGACATTCCTTCACTGAGAGGTCGGGTCCCCAACCAAGGTGGATCTTTGTAACTGCTTCCACAAATAGAATGAAATCAAATGATATTGCATGGCTTCTGAGGCTGGGTACTAAAAGGTAATGTGGCTTCCACCTGACCCTCTCTTCTTGGGACCTGTGCCTTTGGAGCCCTTAGCCTCCATGGGAAAGTCCATCTATCCTGAAACCACCATGATGAAGAGACCACAGAGAAACAGAGAGATTCCTATGCAGCCCCAACTCTTCCAGCCCCAACTGCTTGAGTCTTTGCAACCCAGGAACCAGGTATGTGTGAATGAGAGTTCATACAGTATCAGCCCCCAGTCTTCAAGCTGTCAGCTGAAACCAAGTTGAAGTGGACACAGCTGTCATGCTAAGCCTTGCTCAGACTACAAATCTGTAAGTAAAGTAAGTGTTGCTCTTGTTTTAAGCCACAGAATTTTGCAGCCATTGTTGCTGAAACAGCAAGAAACAGATGCCGTTCAAGCTAGCATCAGCAAAATGTTGGAGAAGGTTACAGTACGAAAGTCCAGAACCATCTGAGGACCCCAAAAAGAAGAGGCACAGCTGGGTCTCATGATGGGTTGACCAGAACCTAAACTAGAACAGCAGAAGCCAAGTCAGCTTCTTTGCTCCGATGTCCTCCTCTCTGTGTCTCCATGGTCTTCTCTAGTCTCTTACTTTGCAGTCCTCCTCTCTGCCTCTCCGCACGTCTACCTCCTTCCTTCTCTCTGCAGTCTGGTGTTGTGTGTTCCTTCTTGCCTGTGATGCAATGCTAAAGCTTCTTCAGTTGGGATGGCCTTAGTTTAGGAGACCAGACCAAACTAACTAGCACCCTTTCTTTCCAGTGAAAAATTCCTGGGAGAGAGGATCTAATTGGCCAGCCTGAGTCAGATGTCTCTTTCTGATCCAATCAGATGACACTGGGGGGCAGGGCCACATTGTACCAACATGGCTGCCACTCCCCCCTGCCCAGCTCCCCGAGAAAATTCTTAGAAAGGGGCTCAGAGGCTCCCAAACATAGCAATATATCCAATGCTTGACTATTAGAAGGCATTTTGGTTAGTCTTATCCATTTGTAAAAACCTACCACAGACTCCCCCTGTAAATTGCTTTTGCTTTGCTTACAAATATGCTTAGATAAGTGTATACCAAGCCCCTCCTCATTCCCAGCCCATTATCACAGGTATCTGAAAGGGCACTTCCGGATCTCCACAAGAAGGCAGTGGAACCGAATGATGATGTAACCTCAAGGAACAGAACTCAATGATTCATTTCTCTTTTATTTATTGTTTGAGGTTTATCTTCTAATGTGAAGCTGGCACCTTACTTTCTGGTCAGCATGGTCAACTGCAGATCACAGAGGCACTCAGGGAAACTGAGGCTGCTGCTGCTTCCTCTTCCTCCTCTTCTTCTTCTGAGGCTGCTGCTACTGTCTCCTCCTCTCCACCCTTCTCCCCCCTCTCCTTCCCCTTCTTCTTCTCCTTCTTCTTTTCTTCTTTTAGAGTTAGAGTCTCAGTCACACGATCTCAGCTCACTGCAACCTCCACCTGCTGGGTTCAAGCAATTCTCCTGCCTCAGCCTCCCAAGTAGCTGGGATTACAGGCGCCCACTACCTTGCCTGGCTAATTTTTGTATTTTTAGTAGTGTTGGGGTTTCATCATGTTGGGCAGGCTGGTCTCAAACTCCTGATCTCAAGTGATCCGCCAGCCTCCTCCCAAAATGCTGGGATTACAGGCATGAGCCACTACGCCCAGCTGAAACTGAGGCTTCTTGATGAACTTTGACAATTTTCCCACATTAAAAACTTTCCGGCTGGGCACAGTGGCTCATGCCTATAATCCAAGGACTTTGGGAGGCCAAGACAAGAGGATGGCTTGAGGCCAAGAGTTCAAGATCAGCCTGGGAAACATAGCAAGTCTCTGAAAATAAGACAAAGAATTAAAGCTGGGCATGGTGGCTCATGCCTGTAATCCCAGCACTTTGGGAGGCCGAGGCGGGCGGATCACAAGGTCAAGAGATCAAGACCATCCTGGCCAACATGGTGAAACCCCGTCTCTACTAAAAAATACAAAAATTAGCTGGGTGTGGTGGCATACACCTGTAGTCCCAACAACTTGGGAAGCTGAGGCAGGAGAATCGCTTGAACCTGGGAGGCGGAGGTTGCAGTGAGGAGGGATCGTCCACTGTACTCCAGCCTGGCAACAGAGCGAGACTCTGTCTCAAAAAAAAAAAAAAAAAAAAATTTTAAAAATTTCCCACTGCTAAGTAATCTATGGTGTCAGAAATTAGGGTAGAGGCTGGATAGGGCCTCTGGGGTACTGGGAATGTTTGTTTCTTGTTCTGGGAGGTGGATGCATGAGTGTATTCCAGTTTGTGAAAACCTGTGAAACTATCACATACGATATGTACATTTTTCTGTAGGTATATTATCCTTAGATAAATGTTTAAATATACTTCAGTAATTATAAAAGATTGCTCATGTGTCACTATTGCATGTGGCTGATTAGTTTGTAGAAATAAATATAGATATAAATATATGGTATACATATATATGATTTAACAGTAGAAATAACATCTTCTACAAATACATACACGTTTGTTAGAGTGCAAACTCCATCGTAACATTTTTGTAGAATGCTATATAGATATACTACCACTCATAGAAAACTCAGGCCCCTAAAATACTCCATTTGAGACACAGTGGAAGAGTGAATGGCTTTAGAGTCAGCCTGTCGGGGCTCCAGTTCTACTGCATGCTAGCTTTTCGTTTTATTTGCTTTTGAGACAGGGTCTCGTTCTGTCACCCAGGCTTGAGTCCAGTGGCATGATCACAGCAGCCTTGATCTCCCAGGCTCAGGCGATTCTCCCACCTCAGCCTCCCTAGTAGCTAGGCCTACAGGTGTGACCACTACACCTGGCTAATTTTGTAAATTTTATTTTTGTAGAGACAAGATTTCACTTTATTGCCCAGGCTGGTCTCAAACTCCTAGGTTCAAGCAATCCTCCCACCTTGGCCTCCCAAAGTGCTGGAAGACAGACGTGAGCCACCGTGCTCAGCCTGCTTGCTAGTTTTATGACCTTGGGAAAATGATTTAACTTTAGCTTTCTTATCTAAAATGGAAATATTAAAAATACCTACCTTATGAGAATGTTGTATGAATTTTTTTAATGCATATAAAGTGCTTGAAACCATAGTAAACACTTCCTAGATGTTATTATTTTTGTCGTTATTAGGCTATCTGAAAGTCAAAGAAGAGAGCATCCCTTTTTCTACCTCTTACTATCTCAACGGAACTCACTTCAATTCAGCTTATACTGACTGGGCACCTCTATGGGCCAGGCATCATGCTCAAGTCTGAGCAGAGTGGATGCTTAAAGCATATTTCTGGGCCAGGCACGGTGGCTCATGCCTGTAATCCCAGCACTTTGGGAGGCCAAGGTGGGCGGATTACCTGAGGTCAGGAGTTCGAGACCAGCCTGACCAACATGGAGAAACCCTGTCTTTACTAAAAATACAAAGTTAGCCGGGTGTGTTGGTGGGCGCCTGTAATCCCAGCTACTCGGGAGGCTGAGGCAGAATTCTGAACCCGGGAGGTGGAGGTTGTGGTGAGCTGAGACCGTGCCATTGCACTCCAGCCTGGGTGATAAGAGCAAAACTTCGTCTCAAGAAAAAAAAAGAAAGAAAAAGCATATTTCTGGCTGTACAGAGTTCCCTACTGCAGAGACCTAAACCCCTGGGAAGATTCCATGCTGGTAGCATTTCCCAAAGGTTCTGTGGCTCATTTCTCCCCCAAGTTCACTTCTGGTGCTATTAGAAGTTCTAGAGATTCCAGTCTTGAGCCAGTATGTGAACACAGGCAAATTCTCTCTGGTGGGGTTCTCCGGGCAAGGTAAAACAGGAAGCAGGATGAAGGCTGTGTTTATTTTTTGCTGTGGGTATTGTGTTGTGTTTCACTGGGGTGCCAGTCTATTTGACCTAAATAGAAACAACCTGTGTAGTCTTGTGTGACACTGGTATTGTTTTAAATCAACATTAGGAGGTGGGACAAAGAAAATGGCTATTAATTAGAACATAAGCCTAAGTAGCACTCTCTATACAATGAGGCAGCTATGGAGCCGCCCAAGCTGAACAGCTATTTTTCAGGTCATTTGTAACCAAGGTAATCTGCTGTGGACAGTATTGGAAATGATAGTCACCTTCTTCAGAATTCACTGTCACCGTTGTCTTTAATAACTCCTATTTTTTTATTTTGAGATGGAGTCTTGTTCTGTTGCCCAGGCTGGAGTGCAATGGCACAATCTCAGCTCACTGCAACCTCTACCTCCTAGGTTCAAGTGATTCTCCTGCCTCAGCCTCCCGAGTAGCTGGGATTACAGCTACTGGGTGTGCCACCATGCCCGGCTAATTTTGATATTTTTAGTAGAGACGGGGTTTCACCATGTTGGCCAGGCTAGTCTCGAACTCCTGATCTCGTGACCTCAGCCTCCCAAAGTGCTGGGATTACAGGCATGAGCCACCATGCCCAGTCAATAACTCCTGTTTTTACTGTTCACATCTAGTACTGCACCCATGGATGAGCTGAGAACCTCTTGAAATGGAACTTGTGAAAAATGTAAGGAAATATTACTGCTAAATAGGCAAGGCTAATGTTCTCACAATTGTGGAAAACAAAACTGAAAACAAAACACAACACTAAAGTCCTAAAGCAGTGTTTTTACATTCATTTTCTTCCTCCTTCCTCCCTTCCTGAATAAGCAGCTAACAGAGAACAGCCTGGTAGGCATTCCTCTTCCCCTTCCAGATAAGAGAATTGGGTGCTCTGGCCAGCACGGTGGCTCATGCCTGTAATCCCAGAATGTTAGGAGGCCGAGGCAGGTGGATCACCTGAGGTCAGGAGTTCAAGACCAGCCCGACCAACATGGAGAAACCCTGTCTCTACTAAAAATACAAAATTAGCCGAGCATGGTGGTGCATGCCTGTAATCCCAGCTACTTGGGAGGCTGAGGCAGGAGAATCGTTTGAACCCGGAAGGCGGAGGCTGTGGTGAGCCAAGATTGCGCCATTGCACTCCAGCCTAGGCAACAAGAGTGAAACTCCATCTAAAAATAAAAAAGAGAGAGAGAATTGGGTACTCTGCAGCTGGGCTTCTGTCCTGTCCATACACGGCAGGGACACAGCTGGTAAAGAGGAAGAAGAGCAGGGGTAGAGGAGGCAGGAACTTGGCAGTGAGCAGGGCGGGGCCGTCCTCCCCCCAGGTTAGGGAGCCCCATGCCATGCACTCCTGGTGTGTGAGAAGTAAGGATCCTTCCCCCACTTGATTGTTTCCAGGCAGAATCCAGCATGGTTAATAGCATAGGCTGGCAGCCAAAGTGCTTGGCTTTGAGTCCTGGCTCAGACATTTACTTTGGGTAAGTAATTTAGCCTCTCTGTGCCTCAGCTTCCCCATCTGTAAAATGGGTATAACAATAGCACCTGTCTTCTATAGCTGTGATGAAATTAATGGAATTAGTATGTGGAAAACAGTTAAAACAAGGCTTAGGACATATAAACCACCCAGTAAGTGTTAGCTATTATTATTATTGCCTTGAAATAGCTCCAAAACATAATTACATTAACACCATTACATTATTTTGTTCTGATTTGGGCTGACTTAACAGTGATGACTAAAGTGAAGTCCAGGATTCTATTTTACTAGAAATCCTACCTCTAGGAATACCTTCTAAGGGAATTTTCAGATATGCAAAAACAAGGTACAAAGGGAATCACTGCAGTATTATTTATGGAGTGAAAAACTGGCCCCGGCCTAAGTGTGGAACAATCTGAGAATGATTAAATATGTTATGGTGCAGAAACAGGCTTTTGAAGAATTTTTAATGACTAGGAAATGCTCATGAAATAAATGTAAGTAGAAAAGCAGCCTTCAAAACTGTTTACAATTGGATCACATTTGGTAACTATGTAAGCACATTTGCAGAGAAAACAAAACCCCAGAGAAATGTATCAAGATGTTCATTCACAGTGGGGTTTCTGAGCGTGGAACTTGAGCACGTTTTTGTTTACATTTTCTTTATATTTTTTGATGCCTTCATGTTTTACACAGGAACACACACAATTTTTATATTTGGGAAAAACATTAAGTCATAAAACCAGAACATTTAAAGAAGGAATTCAGAAGACATACAGTGGACTAAGGGGAAACCCATGTTTCCTAAACTCTAGGTTTTTGTTTTTTTTAAAGTCCAGAATGCCACATAATAGAGACAGGTGTTGCTACTTTTCAACTTACTTTGCTCTGGGAAGAAAAGCTATGCAAAATCTCTGGGTTACAAAATTACAGACAGGCCAGGCGTGGTGACTCACACCTGCAATCCCAGCACTTTGGGAGGCCAAGGCGGGTGGCTCACGAGGTCAGGAGATTGAGACCATCTTGGTTAATGCAGTGAAATCCTGTCTCTGTTAAAAATACAAATAAATTAGCCGAGAGTGGTCACATGCCTGTAGTCCCAGCTGCTTGGGAGGCTGAGGCATAGAATTGCTTGAATACGGGAGGTGGAGATTGCAGTGAGCCAAGATCGTACCACTGCACTCCAGCCTAGGTGACAGAGCAAGACCCTGTCTCAAAAAAAAAAAAAAAAAAAAAAAAAAAATTATAGACAGAGCCCAGTGCAATGGCATATTGCTTGAGCCCAGGAGTTTGAGGCTGTAGAGTGATGTGACTGAGTGTGTGCCCAGCCACAGCAGTCCAGCCTGGGCAATACAGCAAGACCTCATCTCTAAAATTAAAAAAAAAAAAAAAAGATAAATGAAAAGATACAGGGCGGGGCATGGTGGCTCATGCATATAATCCCAATACTTTGGAGGGCTGAGGCAGGCAGATCATCTGAGGTCAGGAGTTCAAGACCAGCCTGGCCAACATGGAGAAACCCTGTCTCTATTAAAAATGCAAAATTAGCCAGTAGCCAGGCATGGTGGTGTATACCTATAATCCCAGGTACTCAGGAGGCTGAGGCAGGAGAATCTCCACCCAGGAGGTGGAGAGTGCAGTGAGCCAAGATCGTGCCATTGTACCCCAGCCTGGAGAACAAGAGTGAAACTCTGTCTCAAAAAAAAAAAAAGAAAAAGAAAAGAATACATAGATATGGATGAGGACAGCTGGGGAGAATAGCAGGGACTTCTTAAGATATGGGATACAATTTGGTATTGAATAATCACAACCATTTGTTTTTACATGGGGGGAGAAACATCCTTGGCCCATAGCAGAATAGATGAAAGCCACTCATTCACTCTTTTGGAAGAAGTTTGTTTGTTTGTTTGGTTGGTTGGTTGGTTGGCTGGTTGGTATTTTTTTGAGATAGAGCCTTGCTCTGTCGCCAGGCTGGAGTGCAGTGGCCTGATCTCAGCTCACTGTAACCTCCACCTCCCACATTCAAGCGATTGTCCTGCCTCAGCCTCCTGAGTAGCTAGGACTACAGGCATGCACCAACATGCCCAGCTAAGTTTTGTGTTTCTAGTAGAGATGAGGTTTCACCACATTGGCCAGGATGATCTTGATCTCTTGACCTCATGCTCTGTCTCCCTTGGCCTCCCAGAGTGCTGGGATTACAGGCGTAAGCCACCTCGACTGGACTTTTGGAGGAAGATTTTTTAAAATTCCATGGTTTAAAAAAAAAAGAAAAAGATAAGATAAACTAACACAAACAACAGGACAAGAGACATATCTAAATAGACAAGTAACAGAATTCCCAAATTCCCATCCCTCTGCACGAAGGACCTTGCTAATAAACCTCCCGTTTGGAGTCCTACACCTCAAGGAAGATTACTAAGAAGACCTCAACTTTAAAGGGCTTGTAGTGCTGCTCACTTTGGCAGCACGTATACGAAAATTGGAACAATACAAAGGAGATTAGCATGCCCCCTGCTTAGGATGACATGCAAATCTGTGAAGCAGTCCATATTTTTTTGAGAAATTAAAAAAAATTAAAAAATGAAATAGCTTGGAAAACATCAGAGAAAGCCAGCAGACGATACAGGCTACTGGATTCCATTCAGCCCAGCCTGGGATCCTTCCCCCGCAGCTGTGTGCCTGGGCCTGCGGCTCAGCAGGAGAGGGAACTTGCAGGACTCACACCTTGGCCTGAGAGGCCAGAGCAATAAAATTAGGATTATTTATGATGCAGAAGTGATTTAATAACATTTTTCGAGAACCTGAAGGATTTATGCAGAGGAACTGCTGTTCTAGTAACTAAACCCTTTTGGATGGACTCTAAGATAAACCAGGCTTGTCTGGCTTCTGCCCTGAGCCCCTCCACCTCTTCCAGTTGCTCTTGGCAAATAATCTCTTCCACTTTACTGGAGGGTGATGGTCAAGGAGATGACCTTCCTGGCTGCTTTTCTGCTCTCCCCTCCCCCCCCTCAAAATATCTCTCAACATCTCTCTTTGTTCTTTCAAATCACAAAGGAAAACTCAAAGGAGGAGGGAACTAACATTTATTGACTGCTTGCTACGTGCCAGGAGCTTGCAGAAACATTACCTCATTTAATTCCCGCAAACACCCTGTGAGGTAGGCATAATTATCCCTGTGTTTCTTGTTAGGGGATAGAGGAAATTGTATTCTTTTAACAGCTGATATGAGGATTTCTCTTGGGTGCCAGGTGTGGTGGCTTACGCGCTATAATCCCAGCACTTTGGGAGGCCAAGGTGGGTGGATGACTTGAGGTCGAGAGTTTGAGACCAGCCTGGCCAACATGGTGAAACCCCGTCTCTATCAAAAAATACAAAAAATTAGCCGGGTGTCGTGGTGCAACACCTGTAATCCCAGCTTCTCAGGAGGCTGAGGCATGAAAATAGCTTGAGCCCAGGAGGCAGAAATAGCAGTCTGCATTCCGGCCTGGGTGACAGAGCAAGACTCTGTCTCAAAAAAAAAAAAAATTTCCTTTGGGGGAGAGAACCATCTTTGTGGGAAAATGTCTTGGTCAGCCTCTTTGGACAATGTCGGGGGAGGGGAGAGAGATGAGGAAATGTGTGTGGAATGCGCAAGGTGAGGGGACAATGGGCTCCTCACTCAGAAAGAAGAGGGGAGGAGCAGAGGCAAGGAGAGAGCAGGTGATTTAGAGAAAGGCTTTGTGTGGCACAATATATCTCTACCTTAAAAAGCATAACTTTTTTTTGTTTTTGTTTTTGATTTTTGTTTGTTTGTTTCTTGAGATGGAGTTTCACTCTGTCACCCAAGCTGGAATGCAGTGGTGTGATCTCGGTTCACTACAACCTCCACCTTCTGGGTTCAAGCGATTCTCCTGCCTCAGCCTCCCGAGTAACTGGGATTACAGGTGCCCACCACCATTCCCAGCTAATTCAAAAGCATAACTCTTAAACTTTCAAGTAAATCTACTAAACTCATGAAATGCTTGCTGAAATAGAATTTTCGAATGGGCTTTCTGGCATTGGGTGAAACAGAAGCCATGTCTGTTTCACCTGAGATGGTGACAGGCAGTACTATAAAGGAAGTGCATTTCCTAAACTCAAGAGCAAGAAGGGCCCCACCCCCACCCCTTGACATCTGAGTTCCGTAGAGGGGGAAAACTGAGGCTTGGCAGTTAATCAACTTCACTGAAGTCCCACAGCATCACTAACAAAGGGAACTGATCCCAAGCCTGTTTATCTTGAATGTCTATTGTTTTCACTCTATTCCACATGCTGCACTAAGCAAGAGAGCTTTTTCCTCTCCCAAGCCAACTCTTCCACTGCTGTGCTCCGTCTAATCATAGTAATTAATAGTAGTGAATATTTATTGAGTGCTTACAATATGCCAGACATTGTTGCATGCATTAGCTCATTTGATTCTCACAACAACACTATATATTTGACAATATAATTATTCACATTTTATTATATGGAAACTGTTGCTCAGAGAGGTTAAGACAGTTGCTCAAGGTCCTACTGCTGTAAGTGGTGAAACCAACATTTGAATCAGAGCCCACGGTCTTTTTTTTTTTTTTTTTTTTTTTTGAGATGGAATCTCCCTCTGTCGCCAGCCTGGAATGCAGCAGCGCGATCCTGGCCCACTGCAACCTCCACCTCCTGGGTTCAAGCGATTCTCCTGCCTCAGCCTCCCTCCCGAGTAGCTGGGACTACAGGCACGAGCCACCACACTCAGCTAATTTTCATATTTTTAGTAGAGATGGTGTTTCACCATGTTGGCCAGGATGGTCTCGATCTCCTGACTTCATGATCTGCCCACCTCAGCCTCCCAAAGTGCTGAGGTTACAGGCGTGAGCCACCACCTCTGGCCTAGAGCCCATGGTCTTAATTCCATTGCATTGTCTCATCTCATCCCTTCTCACCTCTTGGAAGAACAGTTCCTCTAATTAACCTGTTCTCTCCACCTCTAGGATAGGACCTGGTGGGGTTTGCAGAGGTCGCGCAACACTGAACACAGAAAATGTTCTGATGGGCTCGGATCAAAGCCACTGTCACACCTCAGACTAATAGTATAACTTGGGGGTTGGTAAATTTTTTCTGTAAAGGGCCAGACAGTAAGTATTTCAGGCTTTGCGAGCCATATGGTCTCTGTAACCAACTACTCAACTCTGCTGTTGTAACATGAAAGTAGCCGCAGTCATAAGTCAATGAGCAGGATTGCGTTCCAATAAGGCTTAACTGATGGACACTGATATTTGAATTTCCTATAATTTTTCTGTGTCACAAAGCAATATTCTTTTGCTTTTTTTCTCCAACCATATAAAAAGGTAAAAACCATTCTTAGTGTGAAAGTCATGTCAAAACTGAAGGCGGCTGGGTACAGTGGCTCACGCCTGTAATCCCAGCACTTTGGGAGGCCAAGGCGGGTGGATCATGAGGTCAGGAGTTCGAGACCATCCTGGCCAACATGGTGAAACCCTATCTCTACTAAAAATACAAAAAATTAGCCAGGTGTGGTGGTGCGTGCCTGTAATCCCAGCTACTCGGGAGGGAGGCTGAGGCAAGAGAATCGCTTGAACCCAGGAGGCAGAGGTTGCAGTGAGCCGAGATCAAGCCATACTCCACCTGGGCAACAGAACAAGACTCTGTCTTTGGGGGAAAAAAAAAAACTGGAGGCAGGCCGGATTTGGCCTGCAGGTCACGGTTTGCTGACCCTAGTTTTACCAAACCTTCCCTTCTTTTGGGTTCTACAACCAGTTGGGCCAACTCCAGACTAAACAGCTTCTAGGCCGGGCTTTGCACCTGCTCTCCTTTACCTCGCTTCTCTCACCTACGAAAGCACACAGGTCCGGTCCACAAGCCTCTGCTCATCGCTGTCCCATCAGCAGCTCTCCTCCAGTCTTCCAGCATCTCCTGACCAACCACAAGTAGTTGTCTGCTGTCCCTGCAGGAGGTGGTCATAAAGTAAGATGGAACTGCCATCATTTAGATGACCCTGGTGAAGCAAGCCTGAAGGACAGGTTAAAGGGGCATCACCCGAAGACCATGACAAGGCTTGCAAATAATATACTTCAAACAGACTGAACATGATAAAAGGAAAACTCTAGGAAAGGTGGAGAAGACATTGCTAAGAATCTGGATCCAAGGAAGGAGTCCTAGAGCCAGGAATGGAAATGCCTTTCTCCTCCAGGAGGCCAAGGCCAGAGGATAAGGTATGAAAGACAGGAGCGCACCAGGGGCAGAGGACAGTTTAGGTCTAGAATCAGAGAGAAGACTAAAAAGCACTGCCAGCCAGGCGCAGTGGCTCACGCTTGTAATCCCAGCACTTTGGGAGGCCAAGGCGGGTGAATCACTTGAAGTCAGGAGTTCAAGACCAGGCTGGCTAACATGGGGAAACCCCATCTCTACTAAAAATACAAAAATTAGCCAGGCATGGTGGCATGCGCCTGTAATCTCAGCTGTTCAGGAGGGAGACTAAGACAGAAGAATCGCTTGAACCCAAGAGACAGAGGGTACAGTGAGCTGAGATCACGCACTGCACTCCAGCCTGGGCGACAGAGCAAGACTCCGTCTCAAAAAAAAAAAAAAAAAAAAAAAAAAAGCACTGACTAAGGAAAGGTCAGAATAACAACAAAAAACTGCTAACATGTATTTTTTTATTAAACACCTACTACATTCTAGGCATAGGTTGCTGGGTTTTTTTAAATAATACTGTCTCTTATTTAACTCTTTCAACACTCTGGCAAAATAGTCATTTAAAAAATCTTTTAGTATTCATTGTTTTTAAAATAAATATTTATTGTGCATCCTTTATGTGGTAGACGCTATGCTAGATACTAAGGATAAGCAAGTAAGCAAAAATAGACCTTGTGCCTGCTTTCATGGACATTATACAGGGATTGGCCATTGTTTTTTCCATAAAAAACAGATTGTAAGTATTTTAGGCTTTGTGGGCCATTAGGCCTCTGCTGCAACTAGTCAACTCTGAGGCTGTAGTGCAAAAGCAACCGCATACCATATGTAAAAAAGTAGGTGTGGCCGCACGCCAATAAAACTTTTTTTTAAAATAAAAACAGGCTTCAGGCCAAAGCTGGCTGTGGTTTGCTGACCCCCTGTTCTAGTAGGAGACAAACATTAAGCAAATAATTACACAAAAAGCAATCATTCAGTGACATCAGGTAGAAGTTCCTGATACTAAAAAACCCTGTCATCAGAGAGATTTAACCTAGTCAGGGAGATCAGAGATTTCCCTGAGGGAGTGACTCTTAGTTTTAATGTAGTAGTTCATTAGTGAGGTGAGGGCAAGACTATTGCAGACAAGGGAAAGAGCCTGTGCAAAGGCCTCGGGCAGAAGGAGCACAGCAAACCCACTTTAAAAGAAGTTTATATAGTTGGGGCAGAGTCAGTGAGTGAGCTCAGGCTGAAGACTGTCAGGGAAGGCTGGGCCCTGTAAGGTCTTAAGGGTCTTATTAGGGGATAAGATCTCTATTTAAATACAGAGACTGCTGCACACGAAGTTAAGTAACATGCTCAAAGCTGTACAGCCCGCAAAAGGTGGAGTGAGAAGCCTTATCTCTAGACCCAGCTTCTGTATTCTCTGTGTTCATTTTGGTTTTATGTTTGCCCAGTGTCTTTAAAATTTCCCTCTATGAAACTGCCAAATCATTCAATGAGATTAAAAGGAAAGAGAGTGCAGTCCGGCACTTAGGCTAGGAAGCTAGCAAGTACCTGATACCAGCAGGAAACCGGAGTGAGGCCTGGCAAAGAAGTCCTACAGTGGAGGACCTAGAGGACTGGGGAGAGCTGTGTTCCTGCTTCTCCTTTTCTCTGATCTCCCCTTCTATGGAGTCTTAGCAAAGCTTTCTCTGTCCTCGACGTCAAAGGAGCCTTCAGAATATCACCCAGACTCCTCCCGCTGCGTTGCTGTGCCCTCTGAGTCTCGGCCTGCCCGCCTCTGCACTCTGTCCTCACTGCACTTGCACACTCCCTTGGGGACACTTGCACAGCTTGCTGCCTGGTGAATGCTCCACGTCCCCTCCTCAGTTCCACACTGTTCCTCTGCTGGAAGAGCACATGCTTCACCCTGTCCCTTTGTCTGGACACCTTCTCTCCTTTAAGAATCCACGAAAATGTGGCACATATACACCATGGAATACTATTCAGCCATAAAAAAGATGAGTTCATGTCCTTTGTAGGGACATGGATAAAGTTGGAAACCATCATGCTCAGCAAACTAACACAGAAACAGAAAACCAGACACTGCATGTTCTCAGTCATAAGTGGGAGCTGAACAATGAGAACATATGGACACAGGGAGGGCAGCATCACACACTGGGACCTGTTGGGGGGTGGGGGCTAGGGGAGGGATAGCATTAGGAGAAATACCTAATGTAGATAAGAGTTGATGGGTACAGCAAACCACCATGGCACGTGTATACTCATGTAACAAACCTGCAAATTCTGCCCATGTATCCTAGAACTTAAAGTTTAAAAAAGAAAAAAAAAACACCTTCAAGAGCAATCTCCAAAAACAAAAACAAAAAAGCCAGGCATGGTGGCTCATGCCTGTAATCCCCAAGGCAGATCACGAGGTCAGGAGATGGAGACCATCCTGGCCAACATGGTGAAACCCCGTCACTACTTAAAATACAAAAATTAGCTGGGTGTGGTGGCATGCACCTGTAGTCCCAGCTACTCAGGAGGCTGAGGCAGGAGAATCGCTTGAACCCTGGAGGCAGAGGTTGCAGTGAGCCGAGATTGCGCCATGGCCCTCAAGCCTGGGCGACAGAGCCAGAATCCGTCTGAAAAAAAAGAACCCACCCAGGAGGCCGGCAGTGATGGTTCACACCTGTAATCCTAGCACTTTGGGAGGCTGAGGTGAGTAGCAGGCACCTGTAATTCCAGCTATTTGGGAGGCTGAAGTAGGAAAATTGCTTGAACCTGGGAGGCAGAGGTTGCAGCGAGCCAAGATCAAGCCATTGCACTCCAGCCTCGGCAACAAGAGCCAAACTCCATCTCAAAAAAAACAAAAACAAAACAAACAAACAAGCAAAATCCACCCAGGAATGGCTTCTGGTCTGCAGGAAGCCGTCTCTGGCCCCTTCCTCACCCAGCTTGGGCGCTGTGCTCCCCTTCAGTGCCCACACAGTTCCTGGTGTGAATGGCTGACATCCCAAACTACTGTTCACATCGGCCTCCCACACTGCACCCTGAGCTAGCAAAGGGCTTATCTGACCGGCGTTTCTCACTTTCCATATGGAGGTTAACCCATTTACTTGTCAATTCCACTTGTTCCCACCTCTTAGGCATCTGCATATTTCTATCCTTCAGATTTCCTAGCACTGGGCCTTATAGCAGCAGTTCTCAAAGTGGGGTCCCCCAGTCCAATAGCATTGGCATCACCTGGGAACTCTCTAGAAATGCAAACTCTAGAGCCCTCCTTGGACCTCTGAGATTGGAAACTGGGGGTGTGCAGCGATCTGTGCATTCGTAAGCCCTCCAGGTGACTCTGATGCTGGCTAATGTTTGAGAACCATGGCCTCACCAGAAGTTATTGCTCATTACATTGTTGATTCCCTGAGGATGGTAACCAGTTATTTTCAGCCTAGAAAGAAAAAGAGTAACTGAGAAAATGACAAGAAAAGCTTTTACTAGGCTGGTTTTTTAGAAAAATTTTCTGACATGATATTTCAAATATGGGACTTTCAAAGAAGGCTCTGCTTTGTAAGTGTTGAAAAACAAGATCAATTCTCCTGTGTCTGGCTTGGGTGTGGTCTTGCTGAAGGGCAGGGGTTTAGATGAGATAACCTCACCATATGCCCTCCTCCACTGCTCAGATTCTCTGCTTCTGGATATTCTATGCTCTGTGAAAGAAATATAAGTTAGGGAGCAGGGCATTATTGCTAGGGGACTTTGGGCTTTCAGCCCACAAGGAAGTATATACTTTTTTCCTCTTCTAAGGTGAGTCTTTGCCAGTCTATACTCATAAAAGAGATGACCAGGACCTTTGAGAAAGGTAATTGTTTGTTTTTAGGTCATAAAAATGAATCCTTGCTTTGTTTTCAAAGGAACATGCTCTTCATGCAATCTATACACTCTGAATGACAAGTAGGTGGGGTCCAAGATTGGAAAGATAAAACTTCATTGTTGGTTTTTGGCCTGGAGCTGAAACAATGGGACAAAGGAGTGGCTTGTTGGTATAAGCTCTATAAAACACAATAATATTAGTCATGTAAACAGGAGAAAATAGGAGAGGCTTAATGAGATAAATTACACCCAGTCACCACATTAGGGATTAAAATATTCTGATTAAGCAAACACTAAAAGGTACAAAAGAAAGGATAAAGGGAAGAGTGGTAACTTTAGTTTTAGAAAACAATGGGTCCTTCTATCTAGGGTGCTGTTTGACAAGGGGACCTTTCAGAAGCTGCCTGAGCCGACTGTGAGCATCCATTAAGATCCCACTTTTCATCCAAAAAAGAAAAAATCATCCTATACTCAAACCAGGGCTCACAAAGCCAACACATTCTTCTCTTCCTTGTTCTTTTTTTCCCTCTTCACAATTGCAAAGCAATCCATTTTGCTAGATGAGTCTGTGAAGGGAATAAAAGCACTCCAGGTTTCTGACTCTATTTGCATTCCCAGATTTGCTGGCCTAACTTCCAAAGTGTGACTGGCCGTGGTTCTCAGGCTAAGGGGAAAACAGCCAACTCACTGAGGTTTAAGATTGCCTATGTACCTGTGAGAACAGCCACTTTTTCATAACTATTTTTATAAGGACATTTGAACAACGGAAGTAGAGGTTACAGATGTGTATGTACTATTTCAACTAACAGAGCTGCTGAGCCTTGAGTTGGTGTTACATGCTAATCACGTAGCTGTCTGTATTAAAGTGCACGTCTACAAATGAGAAGATAAAAAACTCTGTCAAAACTTGTAACAAGCTGGGGCACAAGGTGGCTCCCGTCTGTAATCCCAGCACTTTGGGAGGCCGAGGCGGGCAGATCACCTGAGGTCAGGAGTTTGAGATCAGCCTGACCAACATGGAGAAACCTCATCTCCCTCATTTCTACTAAAAGTACAAAATTAGCCGGGCATGATAGCGCATGCCAGTAATCCCAGCTACTCAGGAGGCTGAGGCAGGAGAATGGTTTGAACCTGTGAGGCAGAGGTTGCGGTGCACTGAAATCGCACCACTGTACTCCAGCTTGGGCAACAAGAGCGAAACTCCATCTCAAAACAAACAAACAAAAAACTTAGAACAGGGAAACGCTCACTGGTTCACACTTGCATACACTTCTCGGCAATGGAGATAAGCGCAAGGTTGCCAGAGGCCAGCGGGCCTTTAAAAATTAAAATATATATATATATATATGTACATACATATATATTTTGAAACAGAATCTCTCTCTGTCACCCAGACTGGAGTGCAGTAGCACCATCTCGGCTCATTGCAACCACTGCCTCCCGGGATCGAGCAATTCTTGTGCCTCAGCCTCCTGAGTAGCTGGGATTACAGGTGCGTGCCACCACAACTGGCCTGAAACAATTTTTTTTTTTACATACATGTAAAGAATAAGCTCCCAGAAGCAGAATTACTTTCAAAGGGTAGGAATATTTTAAATTTTTGGTATTACTTACAAATGCCTTTCAGAAAAGTGATACTAAGCTGGGTGTGGTGCTCACGCCTATAATCCCAGCACTTTGGGAGGCCAAGGCTGGTGGATCGCCGGGAACCCAGGAGTTTGAGACCAGCTAGACAACATGGAGAAACCCCATCTCTACTGAAAATACAAAAAATTAGCTGGGTGTGGTGGTGCACACCTGTGGTCTCAGCTATGGAGGCTGAGCTGGGAGAATCACCTCAGCCCGGGGAGGTACAAGCTGCAGTAAGCCAAGATCCCAGTCTGAGAGTGCACTCCACCCTGGGGAGTGAGACCCTGTCTCAACAACAACAACAAAGGAAAAGTGATACCAAATTCATTTCTACTAACAGAGGATGACTTTGCTTATTTCTATGTCCCTGATTCCCTAAGCCATACTTTTTTGTACAAATATTTGCCCATTTGAGGACTTAAAAATGACATTCCATTTTTTGTTTTAATAAGTATTTCATATTCATGTCACATACACAGGGAGAGAAAATTGTATTTTCTTTGGGAATTGCGTATTCTTGTGTTTGCACATTTTTTTTTTTAACTGAAATAGTGGTAGTTTTCTGCACGGATTATAAAACCTTCATACATTAATGATATTACTTGTTCATATATGCTGTAGGATTTCCCTCTAATTCTTCATTTTAATTTTTTTATGGTGTTTTTGACATGCTGAAGTATTGATTTATTTATTTGACACAGAGTCTCACTCTATTGCCCAGGCTGGAGTGCAGTGGAGCAATCTCGGCTCATTGCAACCTCAGTCTCCCAGGTTCAAGCGATTCTCCTGCCTCAGCCTCCCGAGTAGCTGGGACTACAGGTATGTGCCACTATGCCCAGCTAATTTTTTGTATTTTTACAAATACAAAAAAAATATGACACCACGGTGGGCTAACTTTTAAAAAATTTTTGGGCTGGACGGGGTGGCTCATATCTGTAATCTCAGCACTTTGGGAGGTTGAGGCAAGCAGATTGCTTGAGCCCAGGAGTTTGAGACCAGCCTGGGCAACATAGTGAAACCCCATCCCTACAAAATATAAAAATTAGCCAGGTGTGGTGGTACTCACCAGTAGTCCCAGCTATTCAGAGGCTGAGGTGGGAGAATTGTGTGAGCCCGGAGGTTGAGGCTGCTCTGAACCATGATCCTGACACTGCACAGCACCTGGGGTGACAGGGCGAGAGCTTGTCTCAAAAAATTGATTAAAAAGGCTGGGCACGGTGGCTCATGCCTGTAATCCCAGCACTTTGGGAGGTCAAGGCGGGCGGATCACCTGAGGTCTGGAGTTTGAGACCAGCCTGACCAACATGGAGAAACCTTGTCTCTACTAAAAATACAACAATTAGCTGGGCATGGTGGTGCATGCCTGTAATCCCAGCTACTCGGGAGGTTGAGGCAGGAGAATCACTTGAACCCAGGAGGCACAGGTTGTGGTGAGCTGAGATAGCGTCATTGCATTCCAGCCTGGGCAACAAGAGTGAAACTGTCTCAAAAAAAAAAAAAAATCATTTGGAGAACGTTTTTAAAATGCAGTTGCCTTGTCGTCTGAGGTGATACCCAGAAATCCGCATTTTCACCAAGCATAGGAGAGAATCCTTCTGCAAGGTGACACAAGAAACACTGATTATCTGTATCTGATTCGATACATAGGTCTAAATTCACATCCACAACTGTATAGTACCCACTGATCATCTCCAGCTGTACATCTCCCAGGTACCTCCAGCTCAATCCAAAACAGAATTCACCACCTCTCTACCCAAAACCATTCCTTTTCTAAGTACCATTTTCCTTTCTGACACACACACTACGAGGTTTCCTTGCCCCAGATCTGAATCAGCCATTTCTCCAAGGAGCTCTGGTACCTTCTCATGGGTAATGGCATTCAGATACTAAGATATTGGCACTAGGTATCCTTAGAATTATCTTGTCTTAATTTGAACTGTTTTCTCAAGATGCAGTTCCAACAGTGGGGATTATTTGAATTAGAAAAGGTGAAATATTTTATAGCTCTTAATTCAATATTGACAAAGGTACAGCCAGTCCAGTGTTGGGCTCTGTTGGGACTATATTCCTTTGCCTGTGTCAGTCACTAATATTAAAGCAGTAGCATTGTCTGACAGTGTCCTCAAATATGAGAGCTTCAGAGAAGAGTTCTGAGGCACAGCTCCTATCATTCCCCCTGTCTGGTCCTTTAGGGATCTTTGCTGAAGGAGAGAAGAGACACATTCTGAAGGAGAGCCAGATGGGGGAAGAAAGAACTAGCTGGGCAAGTGTATAACCAGCTCAACTTCTACCTCCTCCCCAAATTAGTGTGGCTCTGGTTAATTTTTAGGGGAAGAGGTGGCCAAGGCCAGAACTCCTGAACAGGGCATTCCACTTCTGTTTCTTTCCTGAGTCTAAGCATCATTAGAATGCACAAGGAAGGCTAGCCTGGTCCTTTGGGATGGCAGGAGGTAAGAAAGAGAAAGATGGAATGTGGTTTCTCAACTTTAATGAACAGTAATGATACACACCAATAAATGTGGCCAGATTAGTATCCTGAGGGGGATGCAGGATGGTGAGAGGAAGGTGGAAAGGGGACAGCACTATGAGGGCAAAGAGGACTCTCCTAGAGCCATTTTCGATGTGCAGGAGAAAAAATTCCCTCTCCCAAATCTACTGCCAGACATACCCTCCAGCCATGTTTACCTCTCCCTTACGGTGGTAAACCCACCAAAACTAACTCCAAAAGAGACTGAGAGGCCCTAGAAAGAACAGGTCTTGCTTCAAGCCGTTTCAATATCTTTTTTTTTTTTTTTTTTTTTTAAATCATCTTGCTGTGTGGCCCAGGCTGGAGTGCAGTGGCGTGATCTTGGCTCACTGCAACCTCCGCCTCCGGGGTTCAAACAATTCTCTGCTTCAGACTACCAAGTAGCTGGGATTACAGGTGCCCACCACCATGCCCCGCTGATTTTTGTATTTTTAGTAGAGACAGGGTTTCACCATGTGGAAAGGCTGGTCTCGAACTCCTCACCTCAGGTGATCCACCCGCCTCAGCCTCCCTAAGTGCTAGAATTACAGGCATGAGCCACCGTGCCTGACCGACATTTATGTAATAGTTCCTTATGTCCTCAATATCTAGAGGAGAACTGTATTTTTTGGTAGATCTAAATAAACATATTGGCTGATAACTTCTTACCTGGAACAGATTATGCTTCAAAACTTTAACTTCCATTAATGCACAGACACACATCCTTGAAAGTGGACACGGGGCAGCTAAGTCTCGATGATTAAGGGATTAGACAATGTCCACCTACTAAGGACCAACAGCCCAGGAGTATGAATTCTAGCAGGACCATGAGAGGTGTACAGCTGGACTTTTATGAGTAGGGCTTTAGCCCCTAAAAGAGTTGTCATAGCTTTTGGGAAGAAAATGCTTCACCAAAGAAATTCTATTTATTTTATGACAAGATTGGGTGCATTCAGGGTGGTATGGCCGTAGACTCTATTTATTCTATTTATTTTAAAGGCTTGCTGGAAGCCATCTAGCCACTAGCAAACTGCAAACTATTGGCACTTTTCTGGGTCCCAAAGCCAACTTAAGAAGAGGCTGTTTCCCTACCATTCTTTTTACCTGTAAAAGAACTGTTGTTCATTTCTATACAGACCTCTCAGCTAAAACTCAATGAAACTAAATTCCAACTTGGGATTCTTATTAATTGTTGGAAATAGATGCTTGGTGCCACAAAGAAAAATCAGCACTGAGACAAAGGATCTTTCAGCAATGCAATTTTTACTTTCTGAACTGCAGGAAGGGTACCCTCACTAGCCATCATGCCACAACAGTACAATGAACAAAGGAAAACACACAAATTTATCCCTTACGCATTTGAGGTCATCCTTACTGCTGTGTCTGATGTCCGTTGGCTGGAGCCAGACCTCACAATCTAAACTAAAACTGATTGGCTAACAACTTAAAACATTTCTAAACAGGTAAAAGCAATGGAGAGCTGGGACATGTCTGTGAGCACGTCCAGCACAGATATCTTAAAGTACAAGGACATAGAATGTACTACATGTCTGTAAGCATGGTATGTCTAACAGCTACACAAGATAGAGCTCAACAAAGTTATTAGCACACTTATTCTTTAACAAGAAAGGAAACTTTAAAAAGGAACTTTGCTACTTCCCACACTAATTATCTGTTGAGATTGTAGAACTAGGGAGTATCTTATCAAAATATTTTTCAAGAAATGAGAATGATAGGATTCACAAAAGGAACACATCAGGCTCTTTTTACAATGGAAATAACAGTTCTCAACATTAATCCCTTCCACCCACCACCACCACCATAACCACCTTCCCACCTTTCCCTAATACCATCTTGGCTGCTATCTTCAACCCAAAAGGATGATAGGGATGAGATTCTCTCCTTATGAAAGAGCTTCCTAGGGTGGGGTGCAGTGGCTCATACCTGTAATCCCACCACTTTGGGAAGCTGAGGTAGGAGGATCACTTGAGCCCAGAAGTTTGAGACCAACATGAACAATATAGTGAGACTTCATCTCTCCAAAGAGTTTAAAAATTAGGCTGGGTACTGTGGCTCACACTTGTAATCCCAGCATTTTGAGAGGCCAAGGTGGGTGGATTGCTTGAGATCAGGAGTTTCAGACCAGCCTGACCAACACGGAGAAACCCCATCTCTACTAAAAATACAAAATTAGCTGGGCATGGTGGTGCATGCCTATAATTCCAGTTACTCGAGAGGTGAGAATCGCTTGAACCTGGGAAGTGGAAGTTGCAGTGAGCTGAGATTGCGCCATTGCACTCCAGCCCGGGCAACAAAAGAGAAACTCCCTCTCGAAAAAGAAAAAAGAGGAGTGTATTCCAAAGAATGTGTTTGAAAACATTGAATAACACTTAACAAACTGCAAATCCTAAAGATGCCTCCCCATTTGACACTGAAGGAATTCTTACTGAGTGAAATTTGAGAAGAAACTAAATACCACCTTCTCCTCCTCCTTGTTCATTATTCCTTTCTCTTCTCCCCTCCTCCAACTCTGAGAGCTAGGCACTGCTCACAGCATAAAGATAGGCTTTGTTCTATCTTCCCAACCGGAACTTTTCTTAAAGGGCTGCAATGGGGAAGGAGAGTAATAGCAATGTAAAAGCTGGTAGAATTCGTCTAGGGGCACAGCAATGCTAAACAAACTATGGTTTGTGTTTGTTTGTTTAGTTTTTTGCTTGACCTGTGTAGCCAAGATTGATTACCTGATGGTCTAATATTTCCTTACTGAAAAAAGCTAAATTGAGAGAAAAACATCCCTTCTCTTTTTCTTTCATTTTCACAAATGAAGGTTTTGTATTTTGATTTTTTTTATTTTTTTTGGTCTTTCTAAAGTAGGCCTGATTTCAAAGGAAATGTTTCAAATGAAAAAAGACACACAGAAGAGGTTCTAGAGAGTCTCCTGGTAGACAGAATTGTTGAATTAAAAGATAATTGTGTTCAGCCAGGCATGGTGGCTCACACCTGTAATCCTAGCACTTTGGGAGGCTGAGGCAGGTGGATCACTTGAGGCCAGGAGTTGAAGATCACCCTAGCCAACATGGCGAAACCCTGTCTCTACTAAAAATACAAAAATTAAGCGGACGTATCCTTCTTTCCTTTGTGCTGTAGGCCCTAGTGGTTGCTGCCGAAATGGGCAAGTTCATGCAACCCGGGAAGGTGGTGCTTGTCCTGGCTGGATGCTACTGTGGACGTAAAGCCGTTGTGGTGAAAAACACTGACGATGGCACTTCAGATCGCCCCTACAGCCATGCTCTGGTGGCTGGAATTGACCACTGTCCTCACAAAGCAACAGCTGCCATGGGCAAGAAGAAGATCGCTAAGAGGTCAAAGATCAAGTCTTTTGTGAAAGTTTATAACTACAGTCACCTGATGCCCACAAGGTACTCTGTGGAATCCCCTTGACAAAACTGTCATCAATAAGGATGTCCTCAGAGATCCTGCTCTTAAATGCAAGCCTCCCACAAGAGGCCAAAGTCAAGTCTGAAGAGCAATACAAGACAGGCAAGAACAAGTGGTTCTTCCAGAAGCTGTGATCTTAGATGCTTTGTTTTGGTCATTAAAAATTAAAAAGAAAAAAAATACAAAAATTAGCCCAGCGTGGTGGCACATGCCTGTAATCCCAGCTACTTGGGAGGCTGAGGCAGGAGAATCGCCTGAACCGGGAGGCGGAGGTTGCAGTGAGCTGAGATCATGCCATTGCACTCCAGCCTAGGTGACAGACAGATTTTGTCTCAAAAAAAAAAAAAAAAAAGATAATTGAGTTTGACTTCTACCACATAGCGGCAACCCATAAGCCATTAGAATTCATGTTTAACCAGGGCTCATCAATTTTCACTAAACCTTATTCACAGATTTGAGAGACTTCAGCCATCACTAATAAAATTGATGATGTGAAAGTCTCCAGGAGGAAAAATGGAAGTTCCCAGTTCAAAAATAATACTAGACCAGATCATATTCCTAAAAGAGTCCGGTTGATATCTAATTGACTTCCTAATTTCCATATGTGTTTCTCAAGGTCTTTCTAACATACAACTTCATATTCATTGGGTGAGACGGCATGACATTCAAGGAGACCACATGTGAGAACTAATTCCATTAACCTCTCACTGATTAGCCTCATTTTGTTCTTATTATATTATCTAAATAGGCAACTCAAGGCAGTAGCCACCAAGAACAGCTGATGTATATTGTTCATTATTTGTTTTCATAGCCCTCTCACCCAAAGTTTGAAAGTTTGCATTCCTAGTTCCAAAAAGATATGTTCGTGCTGTTTTTCTTTTTTATTTTTTTGAGACAGGGTCTTGGCTCTGTCACCCAGGGTGGAGTGCAGTGGGGCAATCTCAGCTCACTGGAACCTCTGCCTCCCAGGTTCAAGCAATTATCCTGCCTTAGCCTCCCAAGTAGCCGGGATTACAGGCACCAGCAACACGCTCCGCTAATTTTTCTATTTTCAGTAGAGACGGGGTTTTGCCTGTTGGCCAGGGTGGTCTCGAACACCTGACCTCAAGTGATCCACCCACCTTGGCCTCCCAAAGTGCTGGGATTACAGGCGTGAGCCACCACGCCTGGCCTAGTGCTGTCTGTTTCATGAGTATGAAACAGCCTATGAATGGGTAGGGGGTGGGAGGGTATTCAAAGTCACTGGCTCCTGCCTCTCCCTGATATCCATTTATCTGGCCCCTGAGAAATACCATGATGATGTCTTTCTTAGGCCTTGGAGTTTTGGGCCATGACTGGACTAGAGTTTCACAGAACATTACTTTTGGAGTCCATGCTGCCCTGTAATTGTCCAGGATGCGACTCTAGTCAGGGTGTTATTTTCCCAGCACCTGCTGACTTCAGAGAAGGCCTTCAACATGCCTCAGGCAAAAAGGGGGAAAGGGAACAACATTCACAAAGTTAAACACTGTGTTAATTACTTTACTACCCTGTCTCAGTTCTCTTTCAGTTCAAACAACCACCTTGAGAGACTGTGTTATTATCCTCATTTTATAACTGAGGAAACTCCAGCCGCGGGGCGGTGGCTCACGCCTGTAATTCCATCACTTTGGGAGGCCGAGGCGGGTGGATCATGAGGTCAGGAGTTCCAGACCAGCCTGGCCAACATGGTGAGACGCCATCTCTACTAAAAATACAAAAATTAGTCGGGTGTGGGGGCTCACGCCTGTAGGTCCCAGCTACTTGGTAGGCTGACGCAGGAGAATGGCTTGAACCTGGGAGGTGGAGGTTGCAGTGAGTCAAGAACTGTGCCATTGCACTTCAGCCTAGGTGACAAGAGTGAGACTTCATCTCAAAAAAAAAAAAAAAAAAAGTGAGGAAACTGAGGCCCAGAGAGAGGCAGTGGTTTGTTAAGGTCAATCTAGTAAGAGGTTGGGAGGAATTCCCTTTCATGACCCTCTGTCTCTGAGCCTAGTTCTTTTTTTGGACCACTCTAGGCTTGGGGTGGGTAGATGGGCAGGGAGGCAGCTGAGAGATGCCATGAGATGCAGCAGACAGGATGGGGATGCTGAGATTGGGGGGAGGAGGTGGGGGCCTCAAGGCAGAAAAGAGCCAGCAGGGAAGGGAGTGACTAAAGAATTATTAAGAAATTCTCTGAAGAGCTTTGAACCCTACTGATTTGGAATTTAAGGTTTACTTCACCAAAGGCAGGGATTATGACTTCTCATTGCAAAAGGGATAAAGGAAAGAAAAATCTGTCCTAACATTATTGAGCAGACTGTGTTGCCATTTTTCATGATAACGTGGTTTCGGGGGCAATAAGTTTCCATAAGCTAGAGGGTTATGGAATAACCTCTAATAATCAAATTGAAAAATCCTATAGCATAATTTAAAACAATGTTTTAAAATTGTGTTTTGGTGGCCGGGCGAGGTGGTTCATGCCTGTAATCCCAGCACTTTGGGAGGCTGAGGCGGGTGGATCACAAGGTCAGGAGTTCAAGACCAGCCTGGCCAACATGATGAAACCCCGTCTCTAGAAAAAATACAAAAACTAGCCAGGCATGATGATGGTGGGTGCCTGTAAGCCCAGCTACTCAGGAGTCTGAAGTAGGAGAATTGTTTGAACCAGGGAGTTGGGGGTTGCAGTGAGCTGAGATCATACCACTGCACTCCAGCCTGACGACAGAGGGAGACTCTGTCTAAAAAAAAAAAAAAAAAAAAAATTGTGTGTTGCAACCTGTATGTGTGTGTATGTGTGCACAAGACTCATTTGAGATGTTTAAAATTTCTTTTTTTTTTGAGACTGAGTCTTGCTCTGTCACCCAGGCTGGAGTGCAATGGTGTGATCTTGGCTCACTGCAACCTCCACCTCTCCCATTCAAGGGATTCTACTGCCTCAGTCTCTGGAGTAGCTGGAATTACAGGCACCCATCATCATGCCTGGCTAGTTTTTGTATTTTTTCTGGAGACAGGGTTTCATCATGTTGGTCAGGCTGGTCTTGAACTTCTGACCTCAGGGGATTAGCCCACCTCGGCCTCCCAAAGTGCTGGGATTATAGGTGTGAGCCACCGCACCTGGCCTAAAATTTACTTCCTACTACATCATGGTTAAAGATGTTTAAAGTTACTGATTTCAAGAGGGCATTGAAGGCTAGAAACACATCCACTGACATTCAGCAGACCAAATGTTTCCAAATGTGATATTAGTGCTTACACCACAGGTCTACTATTACCAAGATCATCCCAAAGCATTATTAATTACAGAACTTTAGATAGATAGATAGAATAGATAGATAGATAGATGACAGATGATCTTCTGCCTTCCCCCCTCCCCCCCACCCCCTGCTTAATTGTAGCATGTACAAAGTTGTAAATCAGCCTTTATTTGTGGAACTGCAATTTAGAGTATGGATTGGGTGCTGCCAGAAAGCACACATCTGAAGGTGGCCATGTTTTTCCACTGGCAGACACAGTTCCAGAGCCCTGAGGCAGCTGTTAGTTCTATTTGTAGGAATATGAATTCTTAAAGTATCAACTTCACCTCAAAAGTACCAAGAGAAATCCTACCAAGCTTGTGGGCAAACATACAAATACACGTTTTTCTATCAGCAGATCCACGGGGAATGTGAGAATCGAGGAAGAAATGGTGAGACTCGCCTGTCACCAGGCTTGAGTGCAGTGGCGCAATCTCGGCTCACCACAACCTCCACCTCCTGGGTTCAAGTGATTCTCCTGCTTCAGCCTCCTGAGTAGCTGAGACTGCAGACATGTACCACCATGTCCGGCTAATTATTGTATTTTTAGTAGAGACAGGGTTTCACTATGTTGGCCAGGCTGGTCTTGAACTCCTGACCTCGTGATCTGATCACCTTAGCCTCCCAAAGTGCTGGGACTACAGGTGTAAGCCACCTCACCCAGCCTAATTTACCATCTTACTAATTATTCACTTATTTATTTTATTTTTAGACAGAGTCTCATTTTGTCATCTAGGCTGGAGTGGAGTGGTGCAATCTGGGCTGACTGTAACTTCTGCCTCCAAGGCTTCAGCGATTCTCCCACCTCAGCCTCCTGAGTAGCTGGGATTATAGGTGCATACTACCATGCCTGGTTAATTTTTGCTTTTTTTTTGTGTGTGTGTGTGTGTGATGGAGTCTTGATTTGTTTGTGCAGGCTGGAGTACAATGGCGCTATCTTGGCTCACTGCAACCTCCGCCTCCCAGATTCAAGCAATTCTCCGGCCTCAGCCTCCCGAGTAGCTGGGGTTACAGGCACCTGCCACCACGCCCTGCTAATTTTTGTATGTTTAGTAGAAATGGGGTTTCATCATGTTGGCCAGGCTGGTCTCGAACTCCTGACCTCATGATCCGCCTGCCTTGGCCTCTCAAAGTGCTGGGATTACAGGCATGAACCACCGCGCCCGGCCAAGTTTTTGCATTTTTTTGTAGAGACGGGGTTTCACCATGTTGGCTAGGCTGGTCTCGACCTTATGGCCTCAAGTGATCCACCTGCCTCAGCCTCCCAAAGTGCTGGGATTACATGTGTGAGCTACCACACTTGGCCATCTTACCCATTTTTAAGCATACGGTTCAGTGCCACTGAGTGCATTTACGTTGTTGTACAACCATCACTGCTATGCATCCACAGAACTGTTTTATCCTGCAAAGCTGAAGCTCCATATCCATTAAACAAGAACTCTCCATTATCCCCTCCTCCCAGCCTTGGGCAACCACCATTCTACTGTTGCTTCCAAGAATTTATTACTGTAGGCCCCTCATGTAAGTGGAAGCATTCAGCATCTGTCTTTTCGTGAGGGGCTTAAGTTAGCATAATGTCCTCAAGGTTCATCCATGTCGTAGCATGTGTCAGAATTTCCTTCATTTTTAAAAGGGCCTATTGACTTTTAATCTATCAATTCTTTTTTCAGAGTTTCAGAAAGTTAAGATGTAAATATGATAATCTTCTCTTCTCTCCAGCAAAGGCAAAAATCACTTCTCTTGAAACACTCACTGCAGTTACCTGCACACAGAGATGCTCATTGAAAACTGGTTTTCTTAAGAAAGGTATCATTCCTGGAGGCAGGCTGTTTACATGAATCTACATTTCTCTAATACTTGTCGGTGTTTTGTAACACTTTTTCAAGTGCAAGTTGTAACTTGCCAGTTCTTCTGAAGTGTGGAGGCTGCAAATAGAGGGAAACCAGGATGGGAACTCAGTTCCCCTGGGGCATCTACTGTCACGGGGAAGCATAAATTCTTTTCATGGTTTCGTTTTACATAATAATTAGTTATGTGGATGGTGGCTTCAAGTATTGGATGGATGGAAGAACACAATGTGTGAAAAGTCCTGGTTTCCCAGTATTTTCATATTTGCCTCCCCTTTTAGGTAAATTTTACATCACAAATTGAGGATTTAATCTGTTCACGCGCTAACTAGAATCTGTTTACTAATGTCGCAGAAAGTTTTCCCTTCAATAAACATAATGGTGGTAGGAAAAACACAACATACTAAATAGCTATGATTAAAGGAAAAAAGAATTCATAGATGGGCTATCCCAACTGTCAACTCTCAGATTATGCCTTGTCACTTTTCACAACTTTTCTGGAAAACTATTTATTAGCACATCATAAATATGTGCGTTGTGATTCTGCATGAGCACAACTTCAGTGTCCAAGATTTAGTGCTATATTCATTTCTTTTTATGAGTAATATTTAAAGCTTGGTACACAGCAATAATTGGTAGCAGCATTATATTTCAAAATACTAAGAAAATTTAAAAATCAAACTAACAATTTGTAAGTTTCACTGATAGGTCAAGTGATGAAAAGGCTAGCCGAACAACTAACTGTTCATTTTGTTTTTCTTTTTTGAGATGGAGCTTCACTCTTGTTGCCCAGGCTGGAGTGCAATGCTGCGATCTGGGCTCACCGAAACCTCTTCCTCCTAGTCCATTTATTTCTATTATGAATAGTTGTGGCCGGACGAGGTGGCTCAACGCCTGTAATCCCAGTACTTTAGGAGGCTGAGGAAGGTGGATCACCTGAGGTCGGGAGTTCGGGACCTGCCTGACCTACATGGAGAAACCTCGTCTCTACTAAAAACACAAAAATAGCCAGGCGTGGTGATGCATGCCTGTTATCCCAGCTACTCGGGAGGCTGAGGTAGGAGAATCGCTTGAACCCGGGAGGTGAAGGTTGTGGTGAGCTGAGATGGCACCATTGCACTCCAGCCTGGGCAACAAGAGCAAAACTCTGTCTCAAAAAACAATAATAATAATAAAATAAAGGAATTCAAATGTATTTGTCATTGCCTTATTTTTAACATTAACATACAGTTTTCCTCTTTATTTTGTAATAGATTTTCTGGTGATTCTGAGGTTTATGGATCACAAAACAATGCATTAGAGGATTACTAAGGTAATACCCTAAAGTATTTAAAGATTTTCATTTTATATTAATTGGTAACTAATGGACATTTGAGAGTGCTGAAGAAAACCAAACAAAAATAAAATAGCATAAATAATAAAATAAAACTACTAAAAGATCCAGAGCAAAAATACTGGGTAATACTTTCGTTATTAGTATGACAGCTTTCCCATGATCAGGGGAAAAACATTTTTTCATACTTCTTTTTTTCGAGTCAAGTCTTGCTCTGTCACCCAGCCTGGAGTGCAGTGGTGCAATCTCGGCTCACTGCAACCTCTGCCTCCCTAGTTCAAGCAGTTATCCTGCCTCAGCCTCCCGAGTAGCTGGGATTACAGGCGCCCACCACCACTCCACCATTCCCGGCTAATTTTTTGTATTTTTAATAGAGACAGGGCTTCACCATGTTGGCCAGGCTGGTCTTGAACTCCTGACCTTGTGATCTGCCTGACTTGGCCTCCCAAAGTGCTATGACTACAGACACCTGGCTTCATATATATATAAAACTAGAAACATTACAAGTCAATCTTTTAACTATGAAGTGAATTACATTATAATCCACGAAAAAAAAAAGATGTAGACAATGAAACTAGAATTGTTTTCCCAGACTTTTCATCATGAAAAATTTTATTGAAAGAATAGTAAAATGAATAGCAACAAACATTATCCTGAAATTCTGTAATGGTTAACACATTGCCAAATTTGCTTTCTTTTTCTCTCTATATGTACACTTTTTATTTGCAGTTGCAGGTGATATTGGAAGTTGCATGCTTCACCATCTAGCTTCCAGAATAACATCCTCCAAAATAATCACAATATTCTAACATCAAAAAGAGAGAACCATAATTCTATACTATCTATAAATATCCAGTCCAAATTAAAGTTGCCCAAGACATCTTGCGTTTTTTGTTTTTTTTTTTAAATCCAGGAGCCAATAAAGATTTACACATTGCATTTTCATCATATATCTTTGTTTTTAAGGAACAGTCCTTCCCCACTTCTCTTCTGTCTCTCTCAACATTAACTTTTTAAATAGCCCAGGCTAGTTGTCTTGTAGAATGTCCCAAAATTTTGTATTTATTCCATTTAACTTGATCATCTACACTTAAACTTTCCATTCTGGAAACGTGAAGGTACCTGAAATGTACACTTGCCCTCTAGTCCCCTTCCCATCCCCAAAGTTTACCTGCCTTCCGCTGTGAAGGCCATCCAGAGATCATGGTTTCACCATGTTGGCCAGGCTGGTCTCGAACTCCTGACCTCATGATCCACCTGACTCGGCCTCCCAAAATGCTGGGATTACAGGCGTGAGCTCAAGCTTTAACCTTTGAATGATATGGTTAGCTTCAGGAAAAAAAGTTATTTAAATGATACTGCCAAAGTGAAAGTTTTTAAAGGAAAAGGAAAGATGTCTCAGTTTAAAGTTGATTTCCTAGCAAGTCCTTGGCCTGCAGCAAAGGTGGCTCAAGCAGAGAACATTAAGGGGCCCAGGTCTGCTCTTGTTATGTGAATATGTAAGAAGGAGAATCAAAGGTGCTTCCTTTACTTTTTTCTTTTGTCTACCAAATGCTCTTCAGCTTCAGTCGAACTAAATGCTAAACTGAATGAATTTTTTAAAAAGTGTATGATCCCAACTTTTCTCCCACTTTAAAATGGGTTAAAAAAAAAAAGAGGGGGAAGGCAAACTTACACTGAGAACTTTTATTACGGTCTGAACTCCAGGCAATGTTTCATCAGGCCCAAAATACTGTTCTTGCTTTTCCCGGGCATCTCGCTGGTAGACAGAGAAAGCTCTGACAGAAAGGCGCTCTGCTTGAACTACTTCAAAGAAATTAATCATGAATCTATCCTATTGGTGCGACAATCCCAAATTAATCAGGTTACATTAACAAATGGGAGTGTGCCGTACGTGTGCATTAGATGTAAACAGACTTGGCCAGGTGCGGTGGTGGGTGGCTCATGCCTGTATTCCCAGCACTTTCGGAGGCCAAGGCAGGTGGACCGCGAGGTCAGAAGTTTGAAACCTGCCTAACCAACAAGGTGAACCGCCCGCTCCCCCTTCCCCATCTCTACTAAAAATACAAAAATTAGCCAGGTGTGGTGGCAGGCGCCTGTAATTCCAGCTACTCGGGAAGCTGAGGCAGGAGAATTGCTTGAACCTGGGAGGCTGAGGTGGCAGTGAGCTGAGATCGTGCCACTGCACTCCAGCCCGGGTTACAGAGCAAGACTCTGTCTTGGAAAAAAAAAAAATGTAAACAGACTTAGAAGGTGCATTAACAGGCAGAAAAACGTGGTACATGGGATTTATATCTGCACTGCTATGATTGCTTATAAACGCATGCTATTTTGATATCTTTCTCGAAATATAGACTTAAACAAACAAAAGTTCGACCACAGCTGAGGTGGTGTTCTTCAGCTCAGACACAGTCAAGCGTTTTAAAAACGTGATTGGTGGGCTAAGAAATTTATCTGCCTGGTTCCTCAAATTCCCAAACAGTTTATTTGAATACTGAGTGAATGGCTAATCTTCTATAAGTTTTGGGGCTTTAAGAAGGTAAACGAATGGGTGGGCTGTGAAAGTAAACACTGCATTTCCTCCCAGGCTCACCCTAGCTTCCAAAATTCCTCTCCTCACTCCTTTCACTCTCCCCAGCCTTCTAGTTCCCAAGCTTCGTCTCTTGTATCCTGTAAAAGTACTGAAATTGCAAAGGAGACATTTTTAATTATAAGTACTACAGTAATGAATTCAAGTACACTCATTTATCATAAAGGGCTTTCCCATCTGTCTCTAAAGTATACTTAAAAATGCTGTGTATTTGATAACATTAGCACCAAGCATCTTCCACGTTAATATCCAGCGGTTTAGATGTTCGCTCCCCCCACCTCGAAGACCGCACAGTGGTAGTTCACGAATGAGCACATTTATCTCTCTGTGTTTGGGAGTGCCTGTGTGGTCTCTTCCTAATTTATTTGCACGCCAATCCTTGGAGATCTCATCGCAATCCCCCCTAGGCAAAGGGAGATTAGGGAATAGGACTGTCTGCTTCTCCCCACTCTGACAGAGAAGGGAAAACAACTTCCCCCAAGTCCCACAAGTTCTTCTGGCCACTGTACAAATTGTTCTTGAGCATGGAGGGTTTCCAAAAGCCCTAATTAGCAACTCACAGCAAACATTTCTTTGCATTAGCTAATGATCCGGCTGCACTTGTAAGCAAACAGAACCAACATATCTAATCAATGCTGAAAAACCAACCAAATGCCTATTAAACATCTGGATGTAATTTTCTAGTTAGAACAAAATGAAAACATATGCAGGTTCCTTTGATCTTCGTCTTAACAAAGAAATTGTTGATAAAAAAGCATACTGGTCAGTTGATGTGTCATTTTCATAAAGTCCGCTCATTTCTCTTCAAATGCTCCCAGTTTAATTTAGTTGGTTTCCTGCAATCTCTAATTTTACCATATTGTGTGAAACCGCAAGAGATTCTTTGGAAGTGATTTTATTTAAGGTTTTACTGCTGCATGGGTCTGCTACTGGTTTTTTTTCCTTCTCTGCCTTCTTCCCTCCACCTCCATGTCCATCTTGCCCTTTTCTTTGGTAAAGGGGTGTGGGAGAAAGAGATTACAAAGTAATGCTGGGAAAAATTCTTCTGGACCCCACATTCTTAGGTTTAAGAAAACTCTCCATTAGAAAGAAAGAAAGAAAAAAAAGGTTGGGTTGAGTGGCTCACGCCTGTAATCCCGACACTTTGGGAGGCCGAGGCAGGCAGATCACCTGAGGTCAGGAGTTTGAGACCAGCCTGGTCAACATGGTGAAACCCTGTCTCTACTAAAAATACACAAATTAGCTGGGCATGGTGGTGTGAGCCTGTAATCCTAGCTGCTCAGGAGGCTGAGGCACACTGATTACCTGAACCTGGGAGGCTGAGGTTGCAGTGAGCTGAGGTCATGCCACTGTACTCCAGGCTGGGTGACAGAGCGACACACTGACTCAAAAAAAAAAAAAAAAAAAAAAAAGGCAAATGAGGAATTGTATGAGCAATAATTCTCAGCTAAAAGGAAGAGAACACAACAAAAGTGGTCTTTTAAAAATTACAATTATTGGCTGGGTGTGATGGCTCATGCCTGTAATCCCAGCACTTTGGGAGACCAAGGTGGGCGGATCACAAGGTCAGGAGTTTGAGACCAGCCTGGCCAACATGGTGAAACCCCGTCTCTACTTCTACTAAAAATACAAAAATTAGCCGGTGTGGTGGTATGCGCCTGTAATCCCAGCTACTTGGGTGGTTGAGGCAGGAGAATCGCTTCAACCTGGGAGGCAGAGGTGGCACTGAGCCAAGACAGCGCCATTGTACTCTAGCCTGAGCGATAGAGTGAGACTCCCATCTAAAAAAAAAAAAAAACTTACAATTATTATTTCAAATAAAAAAGTAATAGATTTAAAAGATGTCTAGTGGCTATGATTCATAACTTTTCCTATTTTGTCTAGTGTCTATACTAAATAACATCTAACTTTTGTAGTTACTTAGGCTATTGCTGAGTTGAAAATGTGATAATCAGCAACAAATGAATGGGAATATACCCACATATGCATCAAAAGAAAAGGAACAAGCTGACAATCTTTCTGATTCTTTGCAGAGGGTAAAAAGGGTACTGTGTTTTTCAGAGAAAATTTCCTGTGGAAGCATCATACTTAATATTATTTCATGTAAAAACATCATTGACAAAAAAAAAATCATTGACATATGAATGTTAAAGGTAAAGAAGATTATGGTTAACAAGCTTTAAATGGAAGACCAAAATTATAGATTTCATGAGGAGGACTATTTTCTCTTAAACAGGCTGTAGGCAATCTGCACATATATTATTTATTTAAAACATAAGATTAAAGCTACTTGATTGTTTAAACACCATCATTTGTAATGCAGTTTGATGAGAGTTTTGTAGTATAATTATTACAGCATGACAATCATGCAGAAAATATGACCTTGAAAAAGGGCAGAGCCTTCTCCCACCCTCACAGACAATGCTCTAAATGGGAAAAAAAGAGATTCAAAAACCAAAACCAACCATTTTTATGCACACAATTAAAGGCCTTCCAATTTTAAATTCATAATGCTCTGTAGCTACTATAGATACTACATTACAAGGAAATCAGAAGGCCTGGTGTTTCAAACTCTATTGGCAAGGAAGCACTAGTTAAAAGAGAATTTCCAGTTTTTACTCATGGCAAACTGGGAAATATGGTGGGCAGACAACATTACATTATCTGCGAGTAGTTATATTAGAGAACATTTAAAGATGCCTTAGAACTGATTTTGAGGGCAGCAGGGTGGAGAGGAAGAAAAGCAGCAACACTTTTGTCCAATCCCAAAGCATATTTTAATTGCTCTGTTTAAACTTAACAAGAATGTGCCAGTTATTCAAGACACAGGCACCACGTAAAGCCTGGGGTAAGCTGGGGAGGAGTATCAGTTGCTCCAGTTGTTGCAGCATGTATACAAGCATACTTGTGGCATCCAAGCGCTTTCCACCTAGTCCTGGAGCTGATTATGGGGAGGAACTAGCCACAGACTGGCATATGTGGCTCAATCACTAGATGATTTCAAGGAAAACAGTTTACTAAAGGACAAAGCCCTGGGATCCTATGATTCCAAAGAGTCCTGCATGTCCAGCAAAGCTCTCATCACCAAATTTAAACAAGGAAAGAGAGGCGGTGCTTCCTTTTTTTCATTCTCCATGTTAGCAAAATTAATAATATGGCTGCTTTCCCAACTGTACTTGATGAGAACACCACAAAGCTACAAAGCCCAACTTGTTTAAGAATTCACTATGGCCTCGTACAGACTGGCTAAAATCGCTTTTTTATTTTTCATTTATAATTGATATTTGGGAGTGATGCAATTATAGACAAATCAATATCATACATATTTAAAAACAACTCCAACAGTGAAATGTATTATCTAAAACGACTTCTAAAACTATTTGAAGAAAAAGATCTGTAAAAGCACATCTTTAAATAAAATGTATGTTTGTTTAAAGAAGCTCCTTCCCATAAGTCTCTTGAAGGTAAAATAATGGGAACATGGGGGTTAGTAATAAAAAAAACTTAACTAGTTTCCAACATAAGATAAATACTTGTCCAAGATGTGCCCTTATGGAAGAAGTCACCACCGTTTGGCTAAACTAGCATTATTCACTCACTGGTCATGTATAAGTAGCTTCATTGGACAGTTCTTGAAACAAAAGTATAAATGCGGCAATACTGACGGTTTTCTGCTGTGGGTGTATTTAGAGAAATACACAAAAGCCGAAGACTCTCAGCATGAATTGTACAGCATGTCTTATTATTAGTCTCAAAATCCCTTTAAACTCAAGTTCCATTTCGTAAGAACCTTAGCCACGTCATTTACCTAACGCTTCCCATTTAGCTCCTCACACAGCTCAGCTCAGGGGTACCACCCAGACTACGGGGGTGGGGTGGGTGGGACAGGTTTTTCAGGTCTCAGTGCGGGTTTATGACTTTATCTCTCTTTGTTCCCAGGAACTGGAAACACACTCATGGTCTTGTAGCTGAGAGGCTCCTAAAAACCTCAGCCGCTCCCCTCCTCTCCCAACACAGCGAAGTCAGGACTTTTAAGACTAAGACTTGGGATTTCGCGCCCCAGGCAAAGCGTCTCCTCTGCGGACACGCGTGCCTTGTTCTGGCAGCACCCTGGGAATCTTTCCCGCCAAATAGGGCAGGATGATCTTTTTGAAGAGTGACGTGAAATCCTGCAATAAAACCAAATCCTACCACTTTGGGTGCAAAGGGGATGGGTGGGGTGGGAGGACATCATAGTCGTCTTTGCGGCTGGTGTACGTACGCCAACCGTGGGGTTGCTCATTTACCCATTTCCTACCAAGTGCACAGTCCACTCCCTCTGGTACATCCGAAAAAAAGGCAGCTCAAGGAAAAACAAACCTCAAATAAATTTTTGAATGTGGCCTCACTTTCAGAGTAGCATCAAACAGCGGTCCAGCACCGAAAAACTCATTTGCTCCAATTACCAAAAACACCCCTCCGCCTCCAATAAATAACTACGCAGCTAGTCTTTGAGTTACTTTCACTCAGATCTGAGGATTTTCATTAAAGGAAAAAGTGAGCAAGTGGCAGGATTTTTGCAAACTAGAGCCCCCAGCTTCCTCGGCGGCATGCTCGCCAGTCCCTCCCGCTAGCGCGCGCCCGCGCTCTCTCTAGCCAGCCCCACGTTACTTTGATTGACAACCCAGCCCCGCCGCTCTCCTTCCCACCGACCTTCCTATCTTCAGTGCCAATCTCCGCGAATTGCCGCTTCCCATTGGCTGGTTTTGGCGTCCCGCGGCTCCTCCAGGAACAGTTCCTCACCAAGCCCGGGAGGACGCGGCTGGCGGAGGAGGGGCCGGGGTAGGAGGGGAGACCGACGAGACTGCAGAGATGGAAGCGAGAGAAGGCGGGAGGGAGAACGACCCGTCCGGCTCTGCGCTGCCATAGGCTCCGGGGGAGGCGCGCGTCAGCGCCCCACGTTGGGTGCAGAGCACACGATTGGCTGATGCGGGCCTCCTGTTCCCCGCCCCCCCCCGCCAACCTCCCGGGCTCACGTCCCCCGCCGGCTCCGAGCTCGCGCCCCCCGCCCGCGTGGGGCTGGGCGGGGCCGGCGCTGGTTAGCTCCGGAGTGTGAAACCGCGTGTTAATGTAACCGGCGCGAGAGGCGCGGGCGGCGGCGGTGGGAGCGGCGGCTGCAGGAGCAGGAGCAGCAGGAGCCCAGCGGCGGGTACTCAGTGCCCCGCGTCCGGGAGGCAGCCGACTGCGCCACCCCCCACCCTCGCACGGCCGGGCGGCACCCGCGCCACCAGCCCGGACCTCCGTCGTTCCGCTGTGACCAAAACCCCCGCTGGCCCCGCCGCGGTGACTACTCCGGACTCGCCCCCGGAGTTTGCCCGCGGGGGAGGGAGGCCGAGCGGCGGAGTGCACTCCTGCTGTTTTCCCCACCATCTCCAGGATGTCGTCTTTTGGGTGGTGAAAGAACTTTGCAGCGGGCTGGAGCTCCCTTTGCGGAGAGGCACACGAAGGTAAGGAAGAAAGAAAAAAGGCCGAGGAAGAAGGGACTCGGAAGAAAGGTCCGGAGCGGCCGGCCCGGCCGTGCGGGGCGAGTGCGCGCAAGGCGCGGCGCCCTGATGCGCCCCGGGCTCGAGGAGCAGCAGGCAGCTGCGCGACTGTTTTCTGTGGAGTAGCCCCGTCGGGCCCGGAGGGTTTGTGCAACCGCGGAGAACACCGAGTCCTGGTCGCACGGGGCGTGCCGAGCCGCCTCCCGGCGCGCCCTCCGCACTTTCCCCACCTCGTCATCCTTCGCTCCGCGGCCGGGATCCTCCGCCGCGTCCCGGGGAGCCCGCGAGCACCCGGCCGAAGGCGCAGTCGGGTCCTGCAGGAGTCGCCCAGAAAGCGTTGGGTTTGTGTGGGGTTAGCCGGGGCCGCCGCGCCACCTGCACCTCGCCCTCCGCCGCAGCCGCCGCCGCCGCGGTGGGCAAAACCCGGAGAGGAGGCGGACCAGGAGAAGAGCAAAGAAAAGCAGCCCGCCTGGATTTGTTTGCCCAGGACTGACGCCGCGCACGCGGATCGCCGAGGGGGAGTGCGGTCGGAGCCACCGCGCCTCCGCCTCACCGCCCGGGCAGCTGAGGCCGGGGGGGGTTGGAGCGCAGCCCCGGCGCACAGTCCCTGGCGCCCCGCGTCGCCGCGCAGCTTCTTGGAGCAGCTGGGCCTGGGGCGCCCTGCGATGTGGCCCTGAGGGCGGGAGCCCGCACCGACGGGAGCGGGAGCAGCTGCGGGCGCCGAGTGGCCGGTGCGCCTGGCCGAGCGCGCCTGCGTGCGTGGCCCGCGCGCCCCCCGCGCTCCCCGCTTCTGCCCGGCTTCCCGGCTTAATTTTCCTCGGCGGGATTAAAGTTGGAAATTGACCGGAGAATTGAGTTGCCGGGAACAGAGCCCCGGCCGGCGCCAGAGCGATGTTCCCGCAGAGCCGGCACCCGGTGAGGCGCGGCTGGGTGGGGGGGTGGGGAGAAGGAGCGTTGGGGGAGACGCTTCTCAGGGGCGGTAGGGAGACGGGTGGCTTCTGCGGCCCGGCGGACCCTCTGGCCCTCGGTGTAAGACTGGGGAGGTTGGGACACCCTCCTCCTGGGTTGGGGAGTGGGCAGAAACTCTGAATTTTCTCTCTCCCTTTGGGCTCCTTCCTACTTGACTGAGCGGACAGGGGCGCTGGGGGAAGGCGGGGGTTTCTCTGAAGCAGCCATAACCCTCCCTACCTTCCCCGAGGAGGGCAAGGCGCCCCCCCCCTCTTTGTTTTTCGTCTCGCCTATTTACATGTCAATGCGGCCCCCGTTCCGGTGAGTCTGGAGGTGGCCCCGGCGACTCTGGGAATGGGGGAGCGTAAAGGAGTTGTTTTTTCTCCTCCGGTCTCCGGGGTCATTATCGCTCCCGTGGGGGAAGGGGCGGCGACACCGACAATCTGGCCTGGTCTTCCCTGGCCGCCGGGAAGCCCCTTTCCTTCTGGCCTCGTGACCCGCGCGCACTTAGCGCGATCCGCCGGGGAGGCTGGGAAGAGCTTCCGAGCCTTTTTAGAAGCCGGGGCCCGGGGGAGGGTCCACTTTCCCCTTTCCCAAAGTGAAGCGCAAACTCGAGTTTCGGACCTCGTTTTCAGCCACTTATAACTTTATTTTTTGTTTATGTCCGACCCGTTCCTTCCTCCGCTGACTTACTGCTTTATTCATCCGCCCGCATTCCGGTCCCTCGGTCCCCCCTCGCTGGTCGCCCCCAGACGCCGCACCAGGCTGCAGGCCAGCCCTTCAAGTTCACTATCCCGGAGTCCCTGGACCGGATTAAAGAGGAATTCCAGTTCCTGCAGGCGCAGTATCACAGGTGCGTGTCCGGCAACGCCAGGCGAGTGGTTTCGGGCGGCCCCGTGCCCCTCGTCGCCCAGCTGGGTAAGCGGCGGCGCCTGTACTTAGTTCTTGCGTCCAGGCGGTGGCGTTTGGAGTCGCTGTTAAGACCTGTCATTCAAGTTACCCCCTTTCGTGGCTCTTCCCGGGCCGCCTCTTCTCTTGTCTCCTCCTTCTCCCATTGTTTTCCTTTTGTTGGTTTGCTACTGTTACAGGGAGTCCTTTTTGGTGTCTCTAGAAGTTGCATGAGAATCGTCAATATTTGCACTTCATTTATTTGTTTTTCAACAGACTGAACTGAAACATTGGCTCAATCGATGTCTCAGTCCTGGAGTGTGGGTTCAGGGAAGCAATGCCATGTTGAAATCGCTGTTTGCCATACTAGAAAATTGGGTTTTCTGAGGCAAAGTCCATTGAGAAAGGCTAGTTGCTTTTAGCATTGCCCATCATTGGTGATGGTGAGGGAGGTGGGGAATATAGTATGCAGAAGAAAGCTCATCTACTTTGGCGTCATTTCGGGTTGGTTTGGGTAGGATTAGAGTCACATTTATATCCATCTCAGCCTTAGTTTCTTCGTGTATTGAGACTTGCCTTCAAAGGACTTACAAATGAAAGCTATTTGTAAAATACCCTGCCAACAGTGAACTCAGAAAGGTTAGTTTCTTTCCCTTGCTGCAATGACGTTTTCGCTGATTCTAACTCAGAAATAACTGTATTGACATTTTTTGCTTTTGTCGTGCTTGAGAAAAAGCACACAGATGAGGCCAAGTGGCTTGGGTGTGAATTTTCTTAGTTTGTCGAGGGCTTTCTGATTATTGACCTTTTGTCTACTTGTAGATAATATCTCTGCAGCTTGAGGCATACTTGCACACACGGCGTTTACCTAGCAGGGAGAACTTCAACCCACTTTATTGCAGTAGCTACTTGACATATTTTGGCAGGGATTTAAAAACCAAAGGTTTTGAAAGGGACCAGCAACTGTAGGGGTAACTTAACAGGGTTTTCAAACCTAGAGACCGTTTGAGTTGGCAAAGATGGCACAGCCTATGCCTAAGAGTGAAGATTGTGTAAGGGCCGGATTTTGGTTGAGTCCAGAGAAACAAACTGATGTAGGAAGGTAGGAAACAACCATGAGGAGGAATCAGTTAGAGGTTTTGACGGATATTTTCATTCTTGTCATCCATTCAGATAGGCACCAAGAAGAATGGTAGCTGAATGGACACCTTGTACCGTTCACAGTATTTCTTTTCCCTATTAATTGCAAGGACAAAGCTTTTGAGTGTTTACCTAGATAGTTTAACTGGCTTTTCCAAATTGGTGTGTGTTTTTACTTGAAGTGCAAATATGTGAGGCAGATGTTAAAACAAGTGACATAATGTTTACATTAAGTTGCCTGTTTTGTTTTCATAGCCTTAAATTGGAATGTGAGAAACTGGCAAGTGAAAAGACAGAAATGCAGAGGCACTATGTGATGGTAGGTGTCAACGATTGGACTTTTTCCGTTTTCATATGATATTAGCAAACGTGTTAGCAGTATAAAACATGTGAGTTAATGAAATGCTTCTTTTTTCTCTTCACAGTATTACGAAATGTCATATGGATTAAACATTGAAATGCATAAACAGGTAAGCTTTAGTTGAACTTTAAGCTGAAATGAGAAATCAGTTCATATGATTTTACAATACTGGCTTTGTTCTCAGTAGTGGGCTCTAGGGGTGGGGGTTTGTATGCTATTTTTCTGCTTTGGTTTCCTGTCCTGCGGATTGATGGTAGGATTCTGCAGCAAGGGTTGCTGCTTGACAATTACAGTGTTTAAATGACTAGGAGAGAGAGAGGTGTTTTGGAAATATAAACTAGCCTGTTTATTGGCAGATAGGAATAGAGACTTGAGTTTGCTTTTCCACCTGTATAGATTTATCCTCTTGAAAGGGCTGGGTGTCTTACAGAGTTGCCGAAGTTTAGAATAGCTAATGTTTTTATGCGGTTTTGCAAGGAAGTGTGGACCTTTGGGGGGGGGGAAAAAGGTATTCAGGAGTTTTTAAAATCATAGTAAACAAGGTATATGATTATCTGTGGAGTATTCTTTATGCTTTGGGGCTGCAGGAAGCAACAGTCAGGATTAGTGGCTTATTAGCGAACAAATTTTTGAAAAATTTCTCAGTTGTTGCAGGTTTGGATGTGAAGAAAGCATCTTTTTATGGCCAGAGCATATGTTGGGAGTTGCTTCAGTCCTAGTAGTTTTAACAGCATGAAAAGATTAGTGACTGGAAAGCTCTAGCTATGACTATGAGTTTGCAAGTTCCCATAAAATTCACACTTATGGCTACTATAATGGCGTATAAAAAGAGTATTGAGCTAGAACAAGGCACTAAGGACCTCATAAGAGAAGAAAAGCTAAATGATTGCTCAGCCCAAAGGACCCTCAATTGAGTAGTCATTGTCTGCCAAAGAAAGCATTAATGGCAGGGTGTAAGTATTCTGGAGATATGCTGACATTCACTTTTTCATCAAGACGCTGGTACAATAAGTCTTTTAGAAATCGATTGCCTCTTAAAAAATTATCATCAGATGAAGTTGCACAGTTGGACACATTTCAAAGTGCAACAATACATTTCTTCTTGATGTATATGTGCTATTTCATCTCAAACCCTTGTTTCATTAAATTAAAGAGCATGGCTGACCGACTGGGGCACAGTGGAGAAATTGATTAGTTCAGCCTTGAGATCTTCCTTATATTCAAAGACTTTCATTAAGCAAGTGTGTTTCAGAGTTGAATTCTGCTTTTGTAACTGTACACGCTTTGATTTTTAATTCATCATAGATTTCATAATGTTAAGTTACCGTATACATTAGATCTGTTCTCAGATATGTGTTTGGAAAGAGACTGTGATGTTCAGGGCCTTTTATTAATAATGTAATCGGGCCTTTAAAAATGCTGATTGTACTGTAATTTACCAGGTTGGTAGCCTACTTTATATTGGGTTTGTGCCTTCATTTTTGTGTGTTTCTCAATGGCTAGTGCCTTATTCAGGCACTTGTAACTTGTTGATAGTAAATGGGCTAGAAGATCGATGGCTAGCATCTATCCTCATTTAAGTGAATTATGCAAATAAACTTGGCCTAGGCAGTTTAATCTTTTTTTTTAAACTTACTCTGAAGGGCACTTTTTTCAGATTGCAGATATTATGGAAGAGTAAGAGGAGACTGAGTTTTTCTTAAAGCCATAAAAGGATTTAATAACCTCATCGACTCTTTTACAAGGGAACACCACCTCGGTGTGATGCTCTATGCTGGTGCTGGGTTTAAGAGCTAAAAGAGGTGTGTAATTCTTCTGGGTTCCTGTAGGTTACGTGGCAGGATGACCTCTTCTTTATCATGTAGGGAGAAGGGGTGAAGTGGGTCAGAAGCCCCGTGGTGTGAAAATAGTTTTCTAATGAGTTTCTGTACTGTGTGAGGCATTTGTGGGTATATACTGTCCGTCCGTGAGCCTGTATGTATTAATAATAGGCTGTGTATAATTGGCCTAGCAATTTGAAAAACATGAAAAGCTGAGAGACACCGTGTTCTTCATAGTAGGATACTGAGCCCCCTGAAATTTAGTTGATATTGGAAATGCTGACAGACCCTTAACTAGAGTGGTGTGCAAAGTAGTGCTATAATTCAGTTTAAAGTGGCCTTACATTTGAAAAATATCCTTCTGAATGTCACACATTAATAATAAGTTTTGAGGAGGCATTTGGTGCAGCTAGTAATCATAATTCTTATTAAAACTGGTGACGTCTGGCCCCCAGGGTGTAGCCAGGCTCAAATTGATGCTTTTTGCCGCCTGATCACCAGCATGGCCTAAGTGCTCATTATATTGTAGAGAGGGCCTTTGGAGCTCTCATTAGATTTGACAGGAATTCTCTCTGGGGGGGAAACTGGGCATTAGCGAGACTCCTGACAGGCTGAAATTATTCCTGCTTTATGGCTTATGACCAAATGCTAGCAAGGCATCATCAGGGGACACAAAAAATTGTCATTTCTGACAACATCTTTGTTACTGAAAAAAAAATGCAGTGATGGGGGAAACTTTCCGTACAGAGAGCTTTAATGCTGTTAAGATTTGCCTCTAGTGTGACGGCCGCTCTCCCTTCGCACCTTTCAACGGGTTTGTCCAAGGAGTGAGTTCTAGAGATTTCAGTGTCAAATCTCACCACTGACTTTCCCATCTGGAAGTTTTAAAGTGAAAGTGCATCCAAATCAAGAATGGTATAATTGTGGTTTCCTTCCTGGGTGTGGTGCCCAGAGTCCCTGTTTACGTTGTGTCAACACTTCCTGATAAGCCTTCCCCTTACTTTCTCTGCTCTCATTTGTGGCCGTTAGGGAAGAGGCAATGAAACAGGAATGGTAATAGATACTTAAATCTTTTATGGTAGCACTAAGAATGTTTTTTTTCTTAGAGCCTTTTATAGATCCCTGCCTGCCCATCTTTATCTGTGAGGTTGGTAAATTCTAGATATCTCTACACGGTAGAGGTAGACAATGTCTCATGAAGAATTGAGGCAATTCTGGTATCATCGGAGTGTTAGGGTGCATTAAAAAACAGCAAGTTGATGTGAGCCTGGTGGTTTGCATAGCTGTGCCTAGTGTGTGTGGTGGTGTGATTTTTAAATGTTTTTATCTGTCAGATGGCTTGATATTACCTCACTTGATATTTTTGGCAACAAGATGTACTGTAAATGCACACATAAGCCTTATTTAGCCCACTCGTGTATCTTTTCAGCACGCTGATGAAGTCATGCTATAAATTGTCATTGGTGGCTTTAACGTGCGCAGTAATTAACAATTTTCAAGGTGATTTGTCTTCTCTGACCTCCATAAGCATCCTGTGGAGTAGATTGGTAGGTGTTTTGCTCTACCCAAAAGCTGTGGGCATGTCTTCAGAGTCTGGGATTTGCTCAAGACCAAGCATTTACTGAAGCTTGAGTTGGGTTGCCTTGCGCAGGGTTGTCTGTGCTTTTTCCTTTTTTTTTTTTTGAGACAGAGTCTCGCTCTGTCCCCCAGGCTGGAGTGCAGTGGCATAATCTCTGCTCTCTGCAACCTCTGCCTCTTGGGTTCACGTGATTCTCCTCCCGAGTAGCTGAGATTACAGGTGCCTGCCACCACACCCGGCTAACTTTTTAATTTTTTGTGTGTTTTTAGTAGAGACAGGATTTCACCATGTTGGCCAGGCTGTCTTTGAACTCCTGACTTCGAGTGATCCACCCACCTTGGCCTCCCAAATTGCTAGGTTTACAGGCATGAGCCACCACACTTGGCCTGGCCGTGCTCTTCCTGTCCCCCAGTGCTGCCATCGGGAAGATGAGGTGGACCACCTAGTGCATGCCTCTTCAGTTGCCACTGTTTGTGCTGATGAACTTCATGATTTATAAGATATGTTAGGGCTGGGTCTATGTTCTAAAAGTTAGGAAAATCAGTGGTGCCGCTGACTGGTCTTTTGTGGGAGAGGAGGGTCACAGGCCATGAGTAGGTAAAAAGTTGTATCCTGTTGAGCAGGACTGTCCTCAGGTTAAAATATGTTTAAGAAGAAACAAGTCGGGAGCCCTGGTGGAGACCGAGTGATGGGGAAGGAGTTTGATCAGTCACTTTGTGCCTGTGTTCTGCTGAAGAGTGGGCAGAGTGAGAGCACTGGGCTCTCCAGGACAGTGAAGAATTTAAAAATAAATGAAAGGACTAGCTCTGGAAGGAATGATGCTGTATTCTGCAGTCCTGGTTTTGGGAAGGGGAAAGAGCTCCTTGTGATATTTCAGCAAGCGACGTCTCAGGCCATGTAAATTTTGGAGTGAAACTGCTTTTACAGTTTTGTTGTGTGCTGTAAAATTTCTCTTAAAAAAATGCATTGTTCTTTAGTGGGCTTTTTAAAAAAAGTATTTAGATGGAACTGTTAGGTACTCACCTGTGGGATATTTCCTTAGATGGGATTCTTTTACTCTTTGCAAATTTTACCTTACTGTTTTGTTTTTTAAACCATGTGTGTTTTGTCTACAGTTTCTTACTTTGAGATTTTTTTCCCCCTAAGTCAAAATCTCACACAGGGAACTGACTAGTTGGAGTATAGGCACTTAGAGTTAAGCTCCAGCAGGTGTTAATAACCTTGTCATACAAAGAAGGTAGCTGTCATCAAGCCTGGAGTGGTTCCCAACCTGTTCTTTAGCCAGGCCTGTTCTTTGCAAGCATAAGTTAAAAGAGATAAAGCCCTCTGTGCATTTAGAGCCCAGTACTGAGGTGCAAGATTAGCCTTTGTTTCTTATCAGCAAGCAGGACTGATTTCTCACTCCTCAACAGTCATCTTTCTGACCCTTCAGCAGTGGGCCAGTGGCTGGTTTTTGTCCTGGACTTGCACTGGAGGAAGACAAGGGAAGCTTCGGGGTGTGGATTCTAAGGGGGCACCATCAGAACTCATAGTTATCACTGTCAATATTTTGAAAATTCAGACTGCCCCCAATATCTTCAAGGAACAAAATATCCAAATTTTTTATAAGAGCAGGATCCAACAGGGTGGGTTGGGAGTGGGGCGAGGAAAGGAGGCGGAGTCAGGCCATTGCAGGGTCACAGCACCTCCCTTGCCTTCCCCCTCTTCTGACTTTGGTTACATGTCCTGTGGGGGAGTGGCTGTGAACTGTAGGCTCTGACTTGGTTCCGTTGTAGTTCATTGAGGTCATTTAATTGGGGATTTCAATTAGGGACTGAGCAAGTCATGAACAAGTTCCCTGGCTTCAGTTCCCCTCTCTGTATAATGAGGGCTAGACTAGACAGAAGTCTGTTTGTTCCGTCACATGGTGGGAGCCATCCCAGCATACACCGGCAGAACCCAGCACCTCGTGCGTGCAAATTGAGGGGCGTCCTTCACCGGAGGGCTTAAGATGTTCTCCCAAATAGTGTTTATTAAGAAACACAGAAAGAAAATCTGTTCCTTTAGTAAATATTTAAATAAATCATCTTGAGTGGTAGTTAAACTAAAAATATATTCAGTAACTGGCTCATGGAAGCATTTTAAGTTTCCATAGATCTGAGTCTTTGCTGTTTTATTATTAAACCTCTTGTGGTCTTCAGAAGCAGAGGAAACAGAAATTTATTGGCTTCCTCAAAGCTTTGATTGATTCAGTTTCCTATCCTCTCCCCCTCCTCATTGCTTATTGTCTCAGATTTTTGAAAATGGAAGTTCTCACGACTAGTACCTTTACTGCAGGGTATTTAGTATAGTGGTTTTTAAGTAAATTTTATACAGCTGTTTTTGTTGGTGGGCTTATTTGACAAGATTAGGCATTTGTACCTTCAAAATACTCCTCACCAAAGGATTGTTCTGTGAATACGGTGCAGTGTTTTAAGTGGAGCTACTGTGGGCAGGAGGAAGAGGGGTTTTCTGATTTTTTTTTTCACCTGAGGTGTGGTTTGATCTGAAAAATGAAGTAAATCTATCTACATTGAAATTTTAACATAAATTAAGGTATTCATTGCCATTCACTTGATTTAACAAAAAGATGGTTTGTTAAATTGTTTGCAAAGGTATGATTTCAGAATTGCTGTTGTATTTCTGTCTGAGTAGGGTCCACAGGGGGAAAAAAAGAAAATTGAAGAAAAATTTTTTAAATTACTATTTGTAGACTACCCAGTCACCATAATATTTTTTAATGAAAATCCAAGAAGTGTTGATATATGATTTTATCAAATAACCTGTGATTTAGCAAAGTTACATGTTTCATTATTTAACATTTAAATTTTTCTTTTCCTTTTTTTTTGTTTTTATTAAATGGAGACAGTCTCACTCTGTTGCCCAGACTGGAGTGCAGTGGCACGATCTTGGCGCACTGCAACCTCCGCCTTCTGAGTTTAAGTGATTCTCCTGCCTCATCCTCTGGAGTAGCTGGAATTAACAGACATGTGCCACTATGCCTAGCTAATTTTTTTTAAAATTATTTTTTGGTAGAGACGGGTTTTTGCCATGTTCTCCAGGCTGGTTTCAAACTCCTAGCCTCAAGTGATCCATCTGCCTCAGTCTCCCAAAGTGTAGGAATTACAGATGTGAGCTGTCTGTCCTAGCCCCGAATTTTTGAGAAGTCTTGCTCTGTTGCCCAGGCTGGAGTGCAATGGCTCAATCTTGGCTTACTGCAATCTTTACCTCCCCAAGTAACTGGGATTATAGGCACATGCCACCATGCCCAGCTAATTTTTGTATTTTTAGTAGAGAAGGGGTTTTGCTATGTTCGTCTCGCTGGCCTTGAACTCCTGATTTCAAAAGAGCCACCTGCCTCAGCCTCCCAACGTGCTGGAATTACAGGTGTAAGCCACTGCTCCCAGATCCTAATTTTTTAATAATTACTAAGTTTCTGGCCAGGCGTGGTGGCTCATGGCTATAATCCCATCTCAAGAGGATCACTTGAGTCCAGGAGTTAAGAGACTAGCCTGGGCGACATAGCCAGACACTATCTATACAAAAAAAGATTAAACAAAAATTAATTGGGCCTGGTGGCACAGACCTGTGGTACTAGCTAGTACTAGTGCTGAGTAAGGCAGGAGGATCTTTTGAGCCCAGGAGTAGGAGGTTATGGTGAGCTGTGATCACGCCTCAGCACTCTAGGCTGAATGACACAAGCAAGACCCTGTCTCAGAACACACAAACAATGAATTTTATTCTATTTACCTTCTTTGAAGCAATATAAAAATCATAATGGTGAGCACAGTTGTTTGTCCCCCTCCCTTGTAAGCTTTCATAGTAGGTATAAAAAAACAACTATTTTTTTAGTTTTTCTTCTAGTAGTATTTGCTACTTAGTCATTCTTTGACCACAAAACATGCTAGCAGAAAAAGGGTAGAATACAAGTCACTTTTGGTATAAGGAAAAAACAAATTCTGAAAATTCTGTCTGTTGAAATAATTTTTTCATCCTCCAGCTAGAGAAAAAAACTACTGAGTGTGCTAGATGTACATCACTGGAAGGGGTAGAGTTGTATATATAGCTTGCTGATCATCCCTGAAATCTGTTCCCAGTGTACTAATGTGTATTGGTTATCCATCAGATGAAGTACAATCAGTCTTTGAGAATATAGGTGTGTTTGAACTTGCACTTCCAAATCATGCAGTTTGTCAAACCGCTGAAATACATGTATCATGAGACTGGGTTTGGTATTAGCACCATGACTGATCTAACTAGGTTACTAGTCTATAATACTAGTCTAGGTATATGTACAACCTCTTGGTAAAAGGCTTGAGTGCAGTTTGCCTGGGTTGTTTACTACAATTTTGTAATTTTTTTTTTTTTCTTTTCTTTTTGTTTTAGTTGAGGGAGACAAGATTCTCGTTGTGTCTCCCAGGCTGGAGTGCAGTGGTGTGATCTCAGCTCACTGCAACCTCTGCCTCCCAGGTTCAAGCAATTCTTCTGCGTGTCAGCTTTCTGTGTAGCTAGGACTACATGCGCATGCCACTACACCCAGCTAATTGTTATATTTTGGTAGAGATGGGGTTTTTACATGTTGGCCAGGCCGGTCTCAAACTCCTGGCCCCAAGTGATCCACCCACTTTGGCCTCCCAATGTGTTGGGATTACAGGCGTGAGCCACCTCGCCTGGCCAAATTTGTAAGTTATATACATACATTGTTGTATTACAGTACTGTATACATTTAAAATAAATGAACATTTTAAACAGAGGAGTTAACATGAAGTGTTCCTATGCTCAGCACACACTCCATTGGCTTGCCCAGTGTCTCCACTGCTCAGACTGCTGGCCCACAGGTCAAACCTGGCCGCATCTTGGTAACTCCAGCCCTGGAAAGGGAGCATCTTTGAGATGGCAGATGCAAATTGTCTTCAGGGGCTTGGGATTACATCCTATCCTATCCTGCATATGTGTTCTTTTAAATTTTGACTTCCCCCTCTGATGACTTCTTTGTCCCTCACAGCCTGCTGTATCTGCCCCTGAGTACTTTCCCTTCCCATCTTGGCCACTGCCTCTTTCTCTTCCTGCATTTCCTTTTATCGTACCAGATAGGTCTCTTCTTGTCCAAAGTATGTTTTGAGTTTTCCTGTTTTCTTTATAAAAAGTCCAGGCCCCTGTATCAACCTTTCGCATGGCCTTCCTCAGTCTCCTTCAAGTCCCAGTTCAAACAGTACCACCTTTTCAAGCTAGTCGGGGACTGCCAGTGGCAGGCTGTCACTGCACTTGTTTTGCTCAGAGTCCTGTAATAATGGTTTTTCACGTGCTTCTTTCCTTAACTCCGACTAGGTTGCAGTCTGCTTGAAACTGAGTTAGAGACTTCATCTACCCTTCCCAATGAGTTATCCAGAGTAGGCATTGACTATATTGTGTTTTGTGTACTCCTTATGTGTAGTGGTAGTTGTACCCATTTTGGACCCTGAACATTTGAAAATCAGGTGAAAGCTGCTTTGCAAGAAAAGTTTGTACACATTTTTACACACAAATACCCAGGATAGCTTTGCTCAACAATTTTGGCTGTTTGTGTGCATCTCAAGATCCTTCAGCAAGTCCATGGAATTCAGATTAAAAACTCAGATCAAGAAAACTAGTATGGGTCGGCCGGGCTCGATGGCTCATGCCATCATCCCAGCACTTTAGGAGGTGGAGGTGGGTGGATCACAAAGTCATGAGATTGAGATGATCCTGGCCAACATGGTGAAACTTCGTCTCTACTAAAAATACAAAAATTAGCTGGGCGTGGTGACACGTGCCTGTAATCCCAGCTACTTGGGAGGCTGAGGCATGCGGGAGAATCGCTTGAGCCAGGAAATCTGAGGTTGTGGTGAGCCAGGATTGCGCCACTGCACTCCAGCCTGGCAACCAAGTGAGACTCCGTCTCAAAAAACAAAACAAAAAAAACTAGTGTGGGTTCTTATGCTATAATTAAAAATAAAATCTGTTCGGTTCTAATAACCTTATTTAACTACTTTTGCTCAGTTTTTCTTGAGGAAAAGTTATCTGCAGTCAGTAACCACTGAGTCTTCTTAGTGAGGAGTTTTATTATAGTAATGTTTTTGGGTTTGGACTAAAAAAGAGAAACAAGACTAGCATTTTTGCTGGGGCCTGGGTTTAGTGTGAATCGAGCATGTGCAGGCATTACTGTCCCTGGAACCGCAGCTGCCAATAGAGCGTAGATAAATTGCATTACAAGCTTCTCTCAAGGCATTAAACTTGACTTGTCACCAGATTTCCTAGTAATGATAAGTATAACGATTGATTATTTACTTAAAGTCTTTACGTAGTGTCTTCCATTCTCCCAAACATTTTATTATGAAAAACTTCAAATTATAGAATAAAAGAGAAAAATACAGCATACCCATATCATACCTACCTGTATTATACCTGGAGTCTGTAAATTAACATTTTGGAACATCTGCCTGTCATGTATCTTTCATATCCGCCTTCCCCCAGAATCAAGAAATAAATTAATAATTATGGGGAATTTGAATTCGGAAGGGCTTGATAGAGGATCAGGCCTTTCTTTAGCTATGGACCTTGGTTTAGACCGATAACATGAAGCAGGGATTTCCATGTACTTTTTTTAAAATTTATTTTTTGATTTTTTTTTTTTTCAGTAAAGACAAGGTCTCACTATGTTGAGCCCAGGAATTCGAGACCAGCATGGACAAATGATCCTCCCACCTCAGCCTCCCAAAGGGCTGGGATTGCAGGTGTGAGCCACCACACCTGGCATCCATGTACATTTTAAGAATTCTGTCTTCACCCATTTTTGTAATGTTTTCCTCCTAGACTTGCCCTTTGTACTTTTGGCGTGGTTAAATTAGGTGATCCACCAATACATGGTTTTTACGCACTTTCTCAACTGTCACTTGAGATTTGTATTTAACACAAAAGCTGAACTCCCCTTACCAAGTAAGTCCTCCTCTCTACCTTCCTTTTCACCTCTTAAGGAAACTTGACTCACACTTTACTGTTAAGATGTAACCAGTATATTTGCCGGGGGAAATAGTTTTAGCGTCGATAGGTAGGAAAGTAGAAATAATTTTGCAGAAGGACTTTGATTTTGAACTTTGTGCGTATGGAATTGTCCTGATGGAGATTTTCATTTGGCCTCAGGGGCCTTGGGTGGCAAGGGGGTGTAAAGGACCAGAAACAAAACCTCATTGAGGACCCCAGTGTGAGGAGTCCCGCCCTCCAAGGCTGTGGCCTTGAGGTTGCTCCTTAGGAGCACAGCCTTTATTCCTTCTCGGTGCCCTCTTGGTGCCTTGAGCAAACAGCCCGTCAGAGCTGCTTACAAGTACGGTGGCCAGCCAGTGTATTGACACGCACAGACACAATAGAAAACTGCATTAGGAGGCAAGCCATTGGGATTTGCAGTAAATATATTACAGAACACAAGTGACTTGCCGATACTGCTTGTTTAGCAGTTTGCAAGGGCAATGGCAGTATGGATTTTTGAATTAGAAGGGAAAGGCTGTTCTTTCTCTGTGTGGGAACATCTAGTTGATGGCTGGGGAGAAAATTGATTTAGAGAACAAAATGCAGCTGCCGTTATTTGTACCATTTGAAAGGCCTCTATGGATTAGTGAGTGAAAATATAAAGGTTGCTTTCGGTTTAGGAAAGAGGGCCTTAACATTGATCTGCATCATGGTCTGGTATGGAGAGAATAAAGGATGGATCATTGGATGGAGAAAAGGTATCCAGTCTCCATGCAGCCTGCAGCTACAGGTGCACACTCCGTTGTTACATAGTTGTCTTTCTCAGCTCTTTGGCTTTCAGAAGTCAGCTTTTTGGGTTTCTTATTACACAGTAAGCTTTTCCAGGACATTAAAATTGTTGTAGCCCCCATTCATGGAGCTCCCATGTGCCCTAGGAATTGTTCCGTCAGGAGCCTCCTGTCAAACTTCCCAGCCTCCCTTTGTGTGGATACTAATTATTCCACCTTGAAAGGGAAAACAGGCAAGTAGGATTAGGGGATGACAATAGCACCTACCCCATAGGGTAGTTACCATACGCAGAAACAGTTGTGTAGTTTCCTGGCCTGGGGGCACGCTGAGGGATAGCCGTTATCTAAATAGCAGTCCCTTTAAAACTCTACCCCTGCTGTTGGACTGTTGGGCCTTACTTCATTTATACTTCCCTTTTTAATTTTTTTTTGGCAAACCCAGCTTTCTTCCTGCGTCTGAACTGATTCACATTTAATTGCCCCATCATAGTGTTTTATCTTTTATTTCTTTCTAATTATCGTAAGTGTTTAGGCTCAAAAGGAAAATTAAAAAAAAAAAATTAAGGGCAATCTTTATTGTCTAAGTAAAATGTCTTACTTTGGCCAAATAGCAAAATGTGTCCATGGAAGGCAATAGCTTTAAGTGATTAATATAACAAGAACAACAGAAGATTTGGTTCATTCTATCAAAGTAGAGTGGGAGGTATTTTTCAGAGTTTTTCTTTCTAATGTAACATGGAAAATCCAGCTCTTAATTCAAAGAGAGAATTTGTCATTTTGAAAACAAGCAGGGAATTAGAAGGTCAAGTTGTTGCTTGGTTCCAGAAAGGTTCGTGGGGAATGTGTGTGCGTGTAGTTTTCTTTTTGCATTTTGTAAAGTACTGTGCAAAAGTCTTGAGTAGAGTAGTCGTGGTGCTGTCTTTCTCCATCTACTCCATGGACTTGAGATTTTTGTTGACAGTCAGTGTTCACAGCTGCTGCTTAAGTGCTAATATTTGGGGAAGCAAAAAAAAAAAAAAAATCTTACAAGGGAGAAAAGCAGAGCCATTGGGATTGGTCAGACTGGAAGTTGAGGCTGTTTACTCTTATTCCCAAGCACAATGCAGTAGAAACTTCTTGTGTGTCTTTGTAAGTATTTGAGATAAAGCAGGACACAGTTCAGACAAACTGTGCCAGTACCTGCTCCCAAACAAGCTCCAAAGTTGGCTGCCATGTGATCTGGGTGTGCTGAGAAGCTCTACGTTCATGGCTTTTTCTTCTTAGCTTGAGAAGTGGCCCTGACATCCTGAGGATCTGTAGGGGAAGCACTAGGTTCTTGACAACCCCCTAGCCTGCCAGTTGGCCTGGGTCCCAGAACCTTTTCCATTTGTAAGTGGGCTGGCTCTTTCTCACTGCCTGGGCCGTGAGCTCCCTCAGAGCCAACGTCTCTGCACAGCTACTGAGGAGATTGGAATTGAACCATTGAAATGTATCCAACTTCTGTACTTTTTAGCTGACCAAAGGCCAAAATCATACCACTAACTTAGGAGGGGAGCTGCTGACATTTGAATCTTATGAGAAATCTGTATTTTATAATTGACTACCCTAGATGCTATGATATTTATGAATTAAATGGAGTATAAGGAGGTTTCAAATACTGACTGTGGATTTTTCTGAGTATATAGATTTTTTTTTCATTTTTCTTAAATAGAGACAAGGTTTTGCCCTGTTGCCTAGGCTGGTCTTGAACAACAGGGCTCAAGCAGTCCTCCCGCTTCAGCCTTCCAAAGTGCTGGGATTACAGGCGTTGACCACCATGCCCAGCCTAAGAATACATAGGTTTTGAACTGGTTGTTAAATCTTTATTCATCCTTATTTCTTTTTTGTTTTTGAGACAGTCTCACTCTGTTGCCCAGGCTGGAGTACAGTGGCATGACCGCAGCTCACAGCAATTGTTGCCTCCCAGGTTCAAGCTGTTCTCCTGCTTCAGCCCCCTGAGTAGCTGGGATTACAGGTGCTCGGCACCACACCCAGCTAATTTTTGTATTTTTAGTGGTGATGGGGTTTTGCCATGTTGGGCAGGCTGGTCTCGAACTCCTGACCTCAGGTGATCCATCTACCTTGGCCTCCCAAAGTGCTGGGATTACAGGCATGAGCCACTGCGCCTGGCTCATCCTTATTTCTTGACTAATTTATTAAGTATGGCTTACCTACTGAAAGGGCTCCAGAAAGATCAGTGTCAGTGCATCACTGTAGTCTTACGCAGCCACTGTTTGGGTTATTTTATCTCAAAATCAAATACCCAAAAAAGCTGTAATTTTTTTTTTTTAATTTTTAAATTATTATTATTTTTTCTGATTAGCTTCTAGAACTCTCAAAGTGCTGAAATTGCTCAGTTAATAAGGAATGAGTAACAATTGTTGCTTCTCAAATTAAAGCAATATAAAAGGGAAGGGGTGGTGGGGTGTGGTGGTTCACGCTTAGTAATCTCAGCACCTTGGGAGGCCGAGGTGGGTGGATCACGAGGTCAGGACTTTGAGACTAGCTTGGCCAAGATGGCAAAACCCCGTCTCTACTAAAAATACAAAAATTAGGCAGGCGTGGTGGTGCGTACCTGTAGTCTCAGCTACTTGGGAGGTTGAGGCAGAAGAATCTGTTGAACCCAGGAAGCAGAGGTTGCAGTGAGCTGAGATTGCGCCACTGTGCTCCAGACTGGGCAACAGACCAAGACTCTGTCTCAAAAAAAAAAAAAAAAAAAGAAAGGTGGGGGAAGGGGCTTTTTAGTAGACTTTGCATTGTGAGAATATTGGTATTGACACCATTTATAATTTGGAGTGTAGTTTGAAGACCAGATTCTACTGTTTGTCGCATACTGGTTAATATGGCTGTAAAGAGGAGATGAATGTGGCTACTTTTCCAAGTCTATTACTCAGGAGGACTGTAAATTTGATTGGCTGTTACAATTCTAGCAGAATCATTCGATTTGAGAGCAATAGAAAGATAAGATATCCAATTACCCAAATGATTTGCAGGGTTGGCCAGCGTTGTCATGGAGACATGAGTTGGAACAAATTAAATTTTAAGCAATAAAATAATCTTAAAGCCCGTCTGGGAACAAGAAAATTTGGCAGTGGCACTTACCTGAATTGAATCTTAGCTTGACACGATGTTGTTTGACATTGATATACTGTGGGGGCCTAAACTTATATGTGGCACAACATTATCTTTAAAAAGTAGCTCGGTCAAACCAGCAAAGGGTGGAGTGTTGGTATAAAGTTGGGGGATATTAACATTTATTCTGTGGCTTAAATGATGATTAGACTCTGGGTTCCCAAGAATATTTTGTATCTAAGGATTGAAATGCCTTAATAATGATTAAGCAGCTTTAATTGGACACTTGAGGGGGAAAAAAGATTTATTTAGCAGCAACACACAGTTTTTGGAACTGCCGTTCCTTTGTGTGTGCATGTCTTTTGGTGGGGGGGGTGGAGGTGTAAGCTTGCATATATTTGCATGTACAAGTAAGGAGATTTTGGCACATGCCCCTACACTGCAGATGATTCTCTGTATTAGTTAAAATTTCTACTTTGTAGTACCGCTTGCAGACTGGAAAATTGTGTTCCAAACTTCAGCTGATGATCTAAAACCTGAATAAGCATTAGTCTGTGGCTTAGAAGGTTATTTCCCCCTCATTAATATATTGTTTAACTGGTTCCTGGCTTGTGCCACGGATTTGAAAACAGCCGAGTGGCCCAGAAGGAGGAAGGGCTTTTTATCCACATGTCTATTAGACAGATGGAGATGAAAATTGGTCTGAGGTCAAGCCATTTGCAGCGTTCTCACAGCCTTCGATTTTCCTCTCATCCTCACCACAGATCATCTCAAATGATTCAGTAATGACCAAAAGTGCAACATTGACCTTTATTCCCTGGTGGATTACTGTGTTTCACAGTCCAAATGGCAGGAAGTCTATTCTGTTCTTCCAGAAGGAGTGCAGCATTATTGAGCTGGCCCAGCCCTGTGGGAACCACACAATTGCAGACCAGTGTAACAGAATACGTGGGTTAAATTTGGTTTCTGGTGCTCTGGGAAACAAGAATTGACATGTCCTGGAACCCACATAATTAATGGAAGAATATCTGGGATGTTTTCTAAAAACACACACGAGCACATAAATTGATTTGTCCTAAACTTGTGAATTACAGGAATGGTAACTTCTGGTGGCCCCTGGTTTATAAATTGTTCTTGCTTCCATTATCTTCAAATTCCTCTCTCCTCCTTATTTGATGCTCCCCCAGTATGTCTTAGACGATACTGTAAGGCTTTATAATTTTAAAATTATAAATTGACATGACTGAGCATAAGGGGATGCAGGCCTTTTTCTTTGGCATACTTCTAATTATGTATATTTTTGGTCAGTCCCTGTAACCCTGAATAGATTCTGTCTCATACGACACTTTTTTTTTCCCATCCTGAAAGTAGGTTGATTGTTATCTTGGAGGAATGGTGATTATTTTTCTCTTACTTCACACTCCTCTGTGGATTGTATAATGATGCAGTGATGGGTTTTTTTGTTTTTTTGGTAAAGAAGTAATTTGTGTTTAAAATGTTATTCCTGTTTGCCTCCACATGTATGTCTGAGTCAGTATTCTGTGAATCCATATACCATGGCACCTGTCATGTAGCATCTTTTTTCTTACTCTTTTCTAAATACTTAAAATAATCTTTTCCAAAGGTTATGCTTTGAAAATTTTAGCCAGCATCCCAGATTTCATTTCAATCATGACTAAAATGCTTTTGAGAAAATAAAACTTCTTGACTATTAACTGCTCACAAGTTCATTTTCTGCCTCAGTGGTTCCAAATTTTAATCCCCACTCTTGCCCACCACAACTTCCAAACTTCCTTTACATATCCTTCTATTTTTTTTTTTTTTTTTTTTGAGATGCATTCTCGTTCTGTCGCCCAGGCTACTAGAGTGCAGTGGCATGATCTTGGCTTATTGTGACCTCCACCTCCTGGGTTCAAGCAATTCTTGTGCCTCAGCCTCCTCATGTAACTGGGAGTATAGGCATGTACCACCACGCTGGGCTAATTTTTGTAATTTTGGTAAAGATGGGGTTTCGCCATGTTGGCCAGGCTGATCTTGAACTCCTGGCTTCAAGCAATCTCCACCCGCCTCAGCCTCCCAAAATGCTGGGATTACAAGAGTGAGCCACCATGCCCGGTCTGCATATCCTTCTTTTGGCAACTCAGAGTAAATTGTGGAGCATTGCGGGTTTATTGGCATGTGATGTTGATTAAAAACATAATTCCAGGTTCCATCCAGGAAGGCCAGCAACTTAAGGACCACCTCTCACCAACAGCTCAGCTTGGGGGAGCAGAAGTACAGCTTAGGGGCTGGGACTTCCCAATTGAAGTTTCAGCACTGAGTTTGAGGGTCAAGAATGCCTTTGATTCATGTGTCAAACATGGAGTCATTATGTGGCATTGGGGGTCTAGATCTCCTTGGGGAGGGCTGCTTTCCCTAAGAAGTTGCTCAGGAAGGAGAGTGCCTGCCGTTACTAGTGTGTGAGTCATTCAGCTGTAGCATGGCCCATGGAAACCTTGTGCATAAAGTTCCTTTTCTACCATCTGGATTGGCTGAAGGTTTCAGTGTGTTAGGGAAATATTCAGAGGATACTTGATTTTTGCTTTTTTTTTTTTTTGAGACAGTTTCTCTGTTGTCAACCTCCCAGGTTCAAAGGATTCTTGTACCTCAGCCTTCTGAGTAGCTGGGATTACAGGTGTGCAACACTACAACCGGCTAATTTTTGTATTTTTAGCCATGTTGGCCAGTCTGGTCTCAAACTCCTGACCTCGTTCTCAAACTTCTGACCTCTCAAGTGATCTGCCTGCCTCGGCCTCCCAAAGTGCTGGAATTATAGGTGTGAGCCACTGTGCCCAGCCGATTTTTTGCATATATTTATCTCACTCTGTTGCCCTGTCTGGAGTGCGATGGCTTAATCATAACTCCAAACTCCGAACCAAGGATTACTCCGAATAAGTGATCCTTTCCCTCAGCATCCCTAGAAGCTAAGGCTATAGGTTACACCACCACACCTGGCTAATTTTAAAAATTTTTCTGTAAAAATGAGGTCTCACTATGTTGCCCAGGCTGGTCTTGAACTCCTCGTCTCCAGCGATCCTCCTACCTTGCCCTCAAAAGTGCTGACAGACGTGAGCCATTGCTTCAGGCCTTTGTCTTTATTTACACAGGCGTATTTTATTTTATTTTATTATTTATTTATTTTTGAGACGGAGTCTCATTCTGTCCCCTAGGCTGGAGTGCAGTGGCATGATCTTGGCTCACTGCAAACTCCGCCACCTGGGTTCAAGCTATTCTCCTGCTTCAGCCTTCTGAGTAGCTGGGATTATAGGCGCGCGCCACCATGCCCCGCTAATTTTTGTATTTTTAGCAGAACCGGGGTTTCACCCTGTTGATCAGGCTGGTCTCTAACTCCTGATCTTGTGATCCGCCCACCTTGGCCTGCCAAAGTGCTGGGATTACAGGTGCTAGCCACCACGCCCAGCTACACAGGCATATTTTAGTTTCACAATTGTAATTTTAACCTTCATCCAGTGATGATGATGATGTAGTAGTCTGCTTTTCCTCCTACTAATCCTGCTATTCTGTGGCATTACCTAATTTATTAGGAGCTCTCTAATGACTAAGATCTGTGAAGAGCGTTAAAGGTGTAGGCTTGCTTGGGGTGTGGCCCAGGGAGAGGCTTGCTTTCTTTCCACAGGAGAATGGGTGATGACTTCATGGTGATGATCTGTGATTCACTCTGCAGAGTTTGTCTTGAAAACCTTTCTCCACCACAGAGTGCATTTTCCTTTAAGGCCACCAAAAGCTGTCCTTTTTCCATCCTGGGACAAGTCAGTACAATTTCCTGTGAACAGGCCCTTTCTCAACTCCATAACAAGGGTTTCTGAATAATGGAAACGTGCTATTTAGGAACTAAAACAGCTGTGATGCTTTTGTCAAAGATGTATCTTTACCAAAATGACAAATTAAAGCCCAAATGCTCTGCTTGGCAACAGTTGGGTCAAAACATTTAAGTCATTAATTAGAAGGAACTGAAGGGGGAAAAATTTACACAAACAGCATTGCAGACTCAACTTCATCTTGGAAAATGTGACTGAATTCTTAAAAAAAAATGAGGGCAGCCCTCAAGTGGGGCCTGGCAAGCTTGTCATTTGCAAATAAATCAAAAGACCATCATTGCAGGAAGGAGAACCAATGAATAGAGTTGCTTTGTCATTCTTTGATGGGCCCCACACTCAAGCCTGCTATTAAAAATGAATGCATTCAAGAGGCTCTGCATTAAGAACATAAACAATTAAGGGCACTTGAGTTACTCTGCTGAGAGCTGCTGCGAAGATAGGAGAGAGCTTTCTCCCGGAGATGCAGGCCCCTGCAATCTGCCTCACGAGGAGCTAGAGAATGGGAGCAATTAGTGTTGCTATCTCTGCCCGAGCAGGCTTCAGCACGGGTTTTTTTTCCCCTTCCTTTCTTTTAACCCCCCCTTGTTTTCAGAGAAGCTGAGTGTGAAAGATGAGCAGTGAAAGGATAGTATCTGGGCCCAGTTGGAGAGAGCTCAGATTTAGAAGGCTGCAGGAGCTGCCAAGTGAGGGGGAGATGGAACATAAAAGTTATTATCTGCCAGTAATTAGTGACTTGTGTTCTGATTAGTTGAGCCACTAAAGGGTTTCTGTCATCTGGTACTCTTTGTTTTGTTTAATCACAGGCTTGAAGAAGGGGCGAGATTACATTGCCATGGGTGGAATAACTTAAATGAATATTGTGTGAGGTTTTCCGCAGAAGGCAAATGTGTTCCTACACCCCCGGTTTGTGTTCTTGCCTCAGTGTTTTGTAAAAATGTGTGAGAAGGCAGCCTGCGTGTTGCTGCAAGGCTCTGGAGAGAGGCAGGCCTGACCTTTCCACTATCTCGTTCTGACCTTAGGCAAGTTATTTTAATCTTTTAGTCTATTCTCTGAAGGGACCTGGTGTCCACATGAAGACGAGAGGATGTCAGAGCACCTGGCAGGTGCCAAGCAGTGAATGTTGCTGACATAGACGGCAGTGTAGTCCCCAGTCCAGGAGCCTCAGGGTCACCTGGGAACTGGTTAGAAATGAATATTGTCAGGCCTAGACCTCCTCCTACAGGAACTCTGTGGGTGGGCCTAGTCATCTGTATATTAACAAGCCCAAGGCCATCCTAGGGCACACCAGAGTTGGAGAACCACTGATAACCTCACTAACCATAAAACGTCAGCTTAAAGGTACCTCACTTTTTATTTTTTTTTTGAGATGGAGTCTTGCACTGTTGCCCATGTGGCAGGGCTATGGCTCGATCTTGGCTTACTGCAACCTCCACCTCCCCGGTTCACACGATTCTCCTTTCTCAGCCTCCGAGTACCTGGGATTGCAGGCGCACACCACCATGCCTGGCTAATTTTTTGTATTTTTAGCAGAGAAGGCTTTCACTCTGATGGCCAGACTAGTCTCCAACGCCTGACCTTGTGATCCACCCGCTGCGGCCTCCCAAAGTGCTGGGATCACAGGTGTGAGCCACCGTGCCTGGCTTTTTTTTTTTTTTTTATAGAGACAGGGTTTCCCTGTGTTGCCCAGGCTGATCTTAAACACCTGGGCTCAAGGAAGCCTCCTGCCTCGGCCCCGCAAAGTGCTGGGATTATAGGCTCGAGCCACCGTGGCCAGTCTCCCCCACATTCTTTTAATTTAGATTTTCCCAAAATGTGATTAGTCATTTTCCCTCCCCGAGACTAAGTCTTGCCCTGTTGCCCATGCTGGAGTGCAGTGGCGCCATCTTGGTTCACTACAAGCTCTGCCTCCTGGATTCAAGTGATTCTCCTGCCTCAGCCTCCTGAGTAGCTGAGATTACAGGCTCCTGCCACTGCACCCAGCTAATTTTTGTATTTTTAGTAGAGACAGGGTTTCAGCATCTTGGCCAGGCTGATCTTAACTCCTGACCTCGTGATCCACCTGCCTCGGCCTTCCAAAGTGCTGGGATTACAGGTGTAAGCCACCATGGCTGTCATGATTAGTCATTTTATCAGTGTAATTATATTTTAAAAGCGACTCAGACACATTAGATTTTAACATGAATTTACCTTTTCATGAGCTATTGGTGAGCAAGGCACTATGATGGGAGAGATCGTTAAGACTGTGAGTAGCAGATATCCTGCAGGAGGCCTCTTGGCAAAGGTACTCTTCCTCTTCTATGAAGGGAAAGGGAGTATTGGAAGATTATTCGCAGTGTTTTGTGTGTATAATTTTTGGTACACAGTTTTTATGCATGCATCCCTAATTTAAAATTTTTTTTTGGTAGAGGCAGAGCCTTGCTGTGTTCCCCCAGCTGGTCTCAAACCCCTGGCCTCAAGTGATCCATCCTGCCCAAAATGCTGGGATTATAGGCATGAGCTACCATGCCTGGCTCCTAATTTTCTTTAGATATATCAGATATCATCTTCAGGAATTAGAGATGTGTGTGGATTTTGCTCTACTGGTGGACCAGATGGTCTGATGTTAGGGTTGATGCATCATTCTTTCTGCCTGTGAAGGAGAATTCTAAAGTGGAGTTTGGCTGTGACTCATTTACTTAAGGTTTGCAATTTATAATTGAGGTCCCTTATAAAATATATGTTCTGTGCAGAGACCTCTGCTAGGGTAGCAAGGGCTACCTATGCTATCTGTCATTGACAGATGAGAAGCATTTTCTGTAGTCCCTTTGTTGGCCGAGGGATGACACAGCCTTGGCCTTGTGCTGCTGTAGCCATGTTTGGGCTGTATGGCCTTTCAGCAGCTGCATTGCTTTGTAGACAACGCTGAGTTCATCAGCTGTTTCTTGTCGTATCTCCCACTTCCCTACTTCTGCTTTCTGGAGAAAGGACTAGGCAGGGAATATGCAGCTTCAAGTCTTGCTTTATGATCTTGGGCAAATCATTTCCTTTAGACTTCTGTTTCTCCACGTGTGGTTTGAGGATTGTAAGAGGGCTGTGTACCCAAATGGTTCCAGGTTTGCCAGCATTGTTGTGTCTCAGCGCCACTGTTGATCACAAATGTGGTGGGCTGGACGGCGCTTATGTCCCTTCCCCGCTGTAATATTAAATTTAAACAGTAAATTGTCCAGGTGCGGTGGCTTGTGCCTGTAATTCCAGCACTTTGGGAGGCTGTGAGGCATGTGTATCACCTGAGATCAGGAGTTGGAGACCAGCCTGGCCAACATGGTGAACCCCCCCCCCACTAAAAATACAAAAATTAGCCCTATGTGGTGGTGCACGTCTGTAGTCTCAGTTACTGTGGAGGCTGAGGCACAAGAATCACTTAAGCCCATGAGGTGGAGGTTGCAGTGAGCTGAGATTGTGCCACTATACTCCAACCTAGGCAACAAGGTGAGACCCTGTCTCAAAAGAAAAGAAAACAACAACAACAAAAAAAACCGTTTAAACAGTAAATCAAGGGCAATGATTCCAAGTCACCGGTGGGGGAAAAAAAGGGGTCACTAATAACCCTACCACCCCAGCATAATCACTGTTTTTATTTTGGATATCAACTTACGGTGCTTGGCCACGTTCCTAATGATTCTTTTTGTTGTTGTTTAACCACAGTGTCTTTGTTTCTCCCCCACTCCCCCCTCATCATCTAGTGAATGTATTGGCTATTTTAGCAACATTATCATAAATATGACTTTAACGGTTACTTGTCATGCCTGTGGGTTGGTATGTAGCGTATTTAACTGTTCTACTAGTATTAGACAACTGATTTATTAGGAGGGCAAATGTTAACTTTTTCAGAAACTCGGCAGATGGTTGTGATGTGTTGAATTGCTGTTACATCTTTTAGCTGGCTTTTTCTCTTTCGCTTTGAAACTAGTGCTTCAGTGAACAGCTTCATGCACGGAATGCTTTTCATTTGAACTATTTTTCCTTAGGATAAATTATTAGCTGTGGGAAGCCTTACCAAAGGGTTTGAATAATTTCATGCTCTTGAAGCACATTGCCCAGTTGCTTTCCAAGACAGCACTACCAATTTAATGTCATCAGTAACGTATATTGTTCCAGTTTCCCTGAGGATGCATCATCATTGGATTTTGTTAATTTTTTAAAAACTGCCTTAACTATTTCTGAATGCCCTACCTTACTTGCAACAAAATTTACATTTTTGTTTGGTTGCTGGTGAGGTTTCAGTGTATGCATATTTTTTTTGTCTTTAAGATTGTCATTTTACAGACTCAGAAACTTCTAGTCAGAAGGGATTTTGAGGTTATGTATTTATTTGCTTCGTGTGCTTTGTTTTCATGTTCTTGCCCATGTGTCTGTTGCCAGACACTTCTTACCAACACTCCACTGTGTTTTTATCTTGGCTTCCTGCTTGGTTCAAAGAAACCAGAAGATCAGGTTGCCAGCCCTCAGCATAAGCACTATTTTTTATGATCCATCAATTTGCAATTTAATGCTGGTGGCGTTTCCCCCTCCCTAAGCTGACTTTGGGCAAGGTGCCATTGGATTGCTTTGAGGCCCATGGGCAATTACTCTTAAGCAGTCCTCACCCTGTTTTGAGCTTCAAACAACAGGCATTACGAAATACTCTATGTGTAGTGGGGGAAATGTGTGGGCCCTGAGGAGTGGACTTTTCCGTATTGCAATTAGACAAGGTGTGAGAAATAGGAAAAGGTGGTGAGACTTAGGAATTATAGAATCCTATACTCTTAAGTTCAGCTACTCAGAAGACCGTGTCTTGAATTTAAAAGCCTTACAGAATATACTAGAGTTTGATTGGTCCTTTGCCATATTTCAGTTCAGTTAAAACATACATATACATGAATTGTATGCCTACCAATATATGATTTTGTTTTTATTTTTTTATGAACAGCCTTTCTCTAGCACTGTTTGGTAATGGCTTATCTGGTTGGTAATGGCTTATCTGGTTGCATCTTGGCCATTGAATTTAGGGGTGCATAGAAATTAAGTTTTAGTTCATTGAGGCATGACTTTCAAAGTATATTAAATATGTATCTTGGCATCAGTTTTAGTAGGGGAGGTACTGCAAAGAAATGTGTCACAGTATTTAGTAGGAGTCGTGTTCTAATGCTTCCCATCTTGTGTTGAGAAGGCTTTTATGTAGAAAGCTGTTAAGAAACTGTATGGAAGCTTTCTTTGTATGACATGGTGATTTTTAAGCACATAGGTTTAGTTTATCAAATAACAGTAAGTGCTGTGGAGGATCTTGAAGGGCCTAGAGAAGAGTGTGTTTATTGGTGTTACGGGGGAAAGGCAGCTTCTCAGTGAATTTGAGGCAGGCCTTGAAGGACTGGGAGGATCTCTCCTATTTGTATAGCACTTTGGAATAGTGTGCCTTAGCTTACATGCCAGCTTATCAGCTCACTCGATTTTGATGAAACTCTGAAGTAAATTTGTGGTAATCCTGTTAAGTGGGAGATCTGGGTGGGACCCAGTGGTTAAAGTGACTTAACATAGAACACCCAGTACTAGTTTGCCAAGATGCAAACCCCAATTTTTGGATGATGAGGGCTAACTCTATTACCATATGCAAATCAGTGAGGAGAGTTGGCATTGGTAACAATGAAAGACTATTCTATACAGGTAATTTGGACTCCTGCTTCCTGCTGCCTCAGTAGACTGTGGCCATCCATGAAGAAAGGCTTGTTGCTGGACCCTTCACCCTGCTGCTTACATTTCTGGGTGGAGGGTTCCATGCAGATTTGGTTTGTGGATAGCTCTTGAATGCAGGTTTATTGTTGTTGCCTTAGGCAGTGTCAAAAATCCAGGCACAGGAAAAGTTTATTTATAAGCGTTATGACTTAGTGGGTACCAAATACGTCTTCATCACTGGGTAGGAAAATGATTTCTAGGTGGAAAATACAGATAGCCCCCAGTTTTTCACTGGAGTTGTCTAGCCTTTGCAAGAGGTGGGAGGCAGCAGGGTCAAATACTGAGGTTAACCTGCCAGCACACTCCAATCAGAATAGAAGCATGGTTAGAAGTCACTATGAGACTTGTTAATTTGTGCTAAATTAAGAATCTTACCAGTATACCCTTGTGTTGAAGCAAAAGCTAATACTAAGAATTATTGTAAGTTTTTATGCTGCTGCCATCCAGACTGTTTTAAGGGATGGGAAGATGTCATGAAGTCCTCCTGGGGAGCTAGTGTTGGTTTAGAACTCACAGAGCACTGTCAGGTAAGCTCTGCACCCTCACCTGCCAGGAGGAGGTAGGTAGTGCAGATGGAGGAGCCAGGGAAGTTCAGAGGATGTCAGCGCCATTTCCGGGGGTAAACCAGCTTGTAAGTAGAAGAGGCCAAGACTTGAATTTAGATATTCTGGCTCAAAAATCAGGCTTGCTTTTCAGGATAGTTTAAAATCAGGGTTTAGAGACCTGGCGGATGAAGGGGAGGTCTTGGGTAAGACTTTGTTCTATTGCTCCTGTTTGCTTATTCTCCAGACTATGTATGTAGAATTTCCAGAACATATTGTTTGGCTTTTGATGTTTTTCATCTGGTTGAGCTTTGATTTCTAACTTTTCTTCCTCCTGTTTCAGGCTTATCCAGTCTAACCCAACTTACATAGCACAGTCAACCCTTTGTATCTGTGGGTTCTACATCTGTGAATTCAACGAACCATGTCAATTCAGCCAACCAAAATATTTAAAAAAATATATATATATTTTTTTCTGTGACAGAGTCTCGCCTTGTTGCCCAGGCTGGAGTGCAGTGGCACGATCTCACCTCACTGCAACCTCCGCCTGCTGGGTTCAAGCAATTCTCCTGCCTTGGCCTCCCGAGTAGCCACTATGCCTGGCTAATTTTTTGTATTTTAAGTAGAGACGGGGTTTCACCATGCTAGCCAGGCTGGTCTGGAACTCCTGACCTCGTGATCCGCCCACCTCAGCCTCCCAAAGTGCTGGGATTACAGGTGTGAGCCACTGCACCTGGCCCGAAAATACATATTTTTTAAAACATTGCATTGGCCAGGTGTGGTGGCTCACGCCGTAATCCTAGCACTTTGGGAGGCTGAGGCAGGTGGATCACTTGAGGTCAAGAGTTTAAAACCAGCCTGGTCAACATGATGAAACTCCATCTTTAGTAAAAATACAAAAAATGAGCTGGGCCTGGTGGTGTGTGCATGTAATCCCAGCTACTCAGGAGGCTGAGGCAGGAATATTCCTTAAAATTAGGATGTGGAAGTTGCAGTGAGCCGAGATTGACCATTGTACTTGGGTGACAGAGCAAGACTCTGTCTCCAAAAAAAAAAAAAAAAAATTGTGTCTGTAGTGAACACTTGTCACTATTTCCTAAATAATACAAGCATTTACCTAGGATTTACATTGTATTAGGTATTTTAAGTAATCTGGAGATGATTTAAAGTGTATGAGTAGATGTGAGTAGGTTATATGCAAATACTACACCATTTTATGTAAGGACTTGAGCATCCGTGGATTTTGGTTTCCATGGGGGTATCTGAACCAGTTTCTCACAGGTACCGAGAGACCACCGTATTCATTGCCTTTGCTTTAATATGTATTTATTTTCTTTATTTCGTTTTTGATAACTTTAACATTATTAAAGGTTTACAAGTTCATTTCATTCAGACGGGATCTTAACTGTCCTCTGACCATGTTCAAGTCTACTTTGACGCCACTTTAGGTAATAACACATAGTTGTTACCATAGTTAAAGATGAGGGCATCTTTTCTTAAACCAAAATAAATTCCAGCTAAATCAAATAATTAAGTATAAAACGTGCAGCCATAGCACATTAGAAGAAAAGTAAGAATGGCTTTTATGATGTTGGTGTGTTCTAATCTTTACCTAAAGGCCAGCAGCATAGGAAGAAAATGCTTTCATTTGTCCACATAAAGACGTAAAGTTCTATACAGCAAAAAATTCATATTAAGCAAGGTTGAAAGACAAGTGGCAAGCTGAGCAGACTATGATAAAGGATTAATATTTGTCTTATGCAAGGAAGCACCACCAAAAGACAAAAATGATTAAACAACAACGGAAGAATGGAGCTGGGAAACATACAGTGGACCAATAAATAAATGAAAAGATGTTTAGAGGAAGAATTCAAGTAATGCAAATAAAAATGAGGTCATTTTTTAATCCGTTAGATGGATAAGGATTAAAGAAAGGTTAACAAAACCCAATATTGACACTGGGTGGGAGAGCAGGCACCCTCCTAAACTCGCAATAATTGGTACAGCTTTTCTGCTGGGCAGTTTGGCAGCATGCCTTGCAACTCAAAATATGCATACACTTTGACCTGGCAGTTTCACACGTAGGGATTCCTTTTAGAGATCTGTGTGGCGGGTTATTTGACACAGAGTCGTTAATTGTGCAAGATTAAATGAAACATAAATGTTCATTGGTATCAACAGTACTTAAACATCTATGTGCTTATATGGTGGAATATGTCAAGGTACTTGTTAATAATCTATATTGACTTGGATGGTGTCCATGACACATGTTTGAGTAGCAAATTATAGAAAGGCAGGGTATGTAATGGAACCCTTGGTATTAAAATGTGTCTTTCGCACTCTGGGCTTCTGTGCACATAAGTGAGAACCTGGAATGATGGTATCCTAAAATCACCAATGTGTTACTCATGCTTATCCTTGGATGATGGACTCAGGATTATTTTAACTTTCTTTTATATTTCTATATATACATCTCTGTGCATGTGTATGAGTTCAAAGTGAGCATATAGCATTTTTAAAATTGGAAACCTTAAGTGTGAATTTCCGAGAAGAGGAATGTACAGAATGCTGTGGGAATGTAGGTAGGGAGTACCTGTGAAGAGGAATGTACAGAATGCTGTGGTAGGTAGGAGTTGGGAGCAAGGACCTAAGTAAGACACCCACCAAAGGCATCTCTACTCCTTTGCATGCACTGAAGTATATAGTGCAGAGCCCTTTTGCAAAGGAAAGGAAAGCCTTGCCCATGCTTTCGAGGAGAGTCATGACCTTAAGTTAGCTTGAGTGGGTGGCTGTGATCAGATGAACTGGGTGGGGCTGACCCAGTTCTGTTTTTGTACCTGGTACAGCTGTACCCTTTTTGCATATATCTTTCTTGCTGCTAAAGCAAGGTCATGCATGGGGTTGCTCGCTCTACCAGTTAGTTCCCCTTCTAGTACATTTTGTCCAAGGCATGGTCTGTCTGTCTAACCTTGTCTCATTGGTGGTCGGGGGGAGAATTAGGTTGGGTCAGCCTAAATCCGATCCATAAAACCAAAGACCTTGCTTAGTTAATTCAAATTGTCATAGAAGATACAAGGCTGCTGTTTTTTATATACTTGATTTTAAAGTTCTGGGTTTTTTCTTTTTTTTTCTTTTCTTTTTTAGACAGGGTCTTGCTCTGTTGCCCAGGCTGGGGTATAGCAGCACAGTCTCAGCTCATTGCAGGTCTAACTTCATTCCTGGGGTTTCTACTTTGTCTTTTTCCATTCTCTATTTCTCAAGGTCGTGGACTGCGTGTTTTTAAATTTTCTTCTCATGATTCCTTTCATTGCTTAATTCAGTAATTAGGTGGCATTTAGAAGCATTGACAAAATAATGAAATAAATAAGGGCAAGGCTGGGTGTCTTTACAGATGACTTTTTTTTTCTTTTTAAAAAGCAGAACTGGTTCTTCCCAGGTAGAGGAAAGCAGAGCTGCTTTGCATTGCTGTAGGGTGTTGGAGGTGCTGCAGGTGGATCCTTCCCTAGGCTATAAGTAGAGTACCCTCTGTTCCCTCTCTTGCCAGTTTTTGTCCCTTGTAGCAGAGGGACTGCTGTGGATATGGAGCTGAGCAAGAGTTTTTCCTGCCGCCTTTATTTTTTAATTTATTTTTTATTTTTTGAGACAGTCTCGCTGTTGCCCAGGCTGGAGTGCAGTGGTGCCGTTTCAGCTCATCGCAACCTCCACCTTCTGGGTTCGAACAATCAGCCTCCCCAGTAGCTGGGATTATAGGCACCCGCCACCATGCCCAGTTAATTGTTGTATTTTTCAGTACAGAATTTCACCATCCTTGCCAGGCTGGTCTCGGACTCCTGACCTCGTGATCCACCCACCTTGGCCTACCAAAGTGCTGGGATTACAGGCCTGAGCCACCGCGCCCGGCTTTTCCTGCCTTCTTTAAAACAGCCCATGCTGTAGACACTAAGGACACCTTTTGTTATGTTCAGCTGACCGCGGGGCCCTGTCAGTGAGGTCTTTGAGTTTGATACTGAACTGTGGCGAAACTTTCTGAATATCCAGGATGTCATGACTTGACCATCACCCTCTAGACTGGAATGTTTTTAGTCATGTTTTCTTGGTTTGTTTGAAAATTTGAGGCTTAGGGAAGCTATGGACAATAAAATCCTGTTTCAATTATACAAGAGCTGGGACAAGTGGGAAAGAGGTCAGCAGGCCTTTCTTCTACTCTGTCACCTTAGGCTTCATCTTTGAAAGCTGGACTGCTTTGATAGTGCTGCGGCTGCAGTGGCTTCTGACACCGACTTGAATGAACTTGCAATGACATAAATGTGCCATGGTGTGCCATCATTGAAAAAGTACACTTACAGTCACCATATTAAATGATCATGTAGCCTTAAACCACCTAGATTTCCAACTCAATTAAGCCACTCATTATCTCTTGTTAAGTGATCAATAAAGTGTGCGATTGTGGCTTATTTTGCAAGTGGGATTAGTATCTACTGTTCATCTCAAGATTAATATTAGTAACATAATCTGGGGAGATGATTTTGTACACACTTTCAGAGCAAGGCAGAGGAGGACTAAAGTGTTAGAGGTTTGAAGTTTTACCTTTCTGAACTCATTGTGAAGTATTCTAAACATTTGTATGGCTTTGTCTTTATAGACTGAAATCGCCAAGAGATTGAATACGATTTGTGCACAAGTCATCCCATTTCTGTCTCAGGAAGTAAGTAAAACTGTTCAGCTGTTAAAGTGCAATTACGTTGCTTCTCTGTTTGCAAATTAGCTAGTTTTAAGATGTTAATTTTATCACAAGGAACAAGTGTGAAGAACATCTGTTACAGCTGAAGTGTGTAAACCCCCCTGCTATTCTATCTAACACATCTGAGGGCATGCTGTAGAAATGGTGACAATAGCTCAACCCCCAAATTAATTTTTTTTTTTCCTGTGGAAAACTGCAAAATGACTATCCAGTGTAAAGCTTTTGCTTTCTTTAAGTAGCATAAGCTTGAGAGCTGCTGATAATTCAGGTGTCCTTTATATCTTTTAAATAGAAAGCTGTTCTCATACTGACTTTTAAAAATGGTTCCATCAAGGTAGACTTTACTATGGAAGCAGATACTTCTTTTGTACTTATATATCAAGGCAGTTGTTTTAATGCTGTCCTTGAAGGAGTGGATGATAATAGTCCAAAATATATTAACTTACTGAGTCATATGCACGTATAAGCTATTTTTTTTTTCTTTTTGGAGATGGAGTTTTGCTCTTGTTGCCCAGGCTGGAGTGCAATGGCGTGATCTCGGCTCAGTGCAACCTCTGCTTCCTGGATTCAGGCAATTTTCCTGCCTTAGCCTCCTGAGTAGCTGGGATTACAGGCATGCACCACCATTCTCGGCTAATTTTTTGTATTTTTAGTAGAGACAGGGTTTCTCCATTTTGGTCAGGCTGGTCTCAAACTCCCAATCTCAGACGATCCACCTACCTCAGCCTCCTAAAGTGCTGGGATTACAGGCGTGAGCCACTGCGCTCGGTCATATAAGCTCTTTAGTTACAAAGTCACAGAGGTTTAATCTTAACATTCTTTGAGGCTGAGATCTCTTTATATGAATAATCTATGAAATAGACTCAAGACTATGGTATTTTAGCTTTGCCTTGAAAAGTTTACCTTCCTTTTGGATATAAGCTAGTAAATCCTGTAGTGTGTTCTAAGTGTGCATGGGATGATTGCATCTTCAGGCAGGGTGAAAAGTGTGTTGGCCTAAGATTGGAGTACTGGGTATCCTGGTTGGCACCTGTTGCTCCATGCTGGATGGTCACCATCTCATTATTGTTGTAACAGTCTCTTCCAGCGTAACCATTGTCTTGTCTGATACCACAATAGATTTGTCTGCCTCTCGAATGTAGTAATAGTTGTTAGACTTTAGTGATTCAGGGCTCTATGCTACATTCTCATGGCTTCCAAAGTAAATTTATGGCTTTGTTTTTATTTGTGGGTAGAGTTGGGAGGTGTGGGGTGAGTTTCCGTCTCTCTGAACTGAGGCTGGAGTCTTCCTTTCCCTTGTGGAGAGTAAAGCATCAAAAGACTAAAAGAATGAGAGGAATTCCAGGAGTTTCCAAAAATGACTGGTGGGTCAAAATTGGTTGATCAGACAAATGATCAACAGATTTAATGTTGAAGTTTTAGGTATTAAAATGGATATTAAACCATCCATTTTTATTTTTTTAAATAGAGACAGGGTTTCGCCATGTTGCCCAGGCTGGTCTTGAACTCCTGGGCTCACCCCGTCTTGGCCTCTCAAAAGTGCTAGGGTTACAGCCATGAACCACTGCACCCGGCTGTAAAATGAATATTTTTAAATTGCTGTAAAACTTGTGCTCAAACTTATTGTGAACCTCTTTTGTGAACAGGGGCGATCTTCCAAATTCTGTTCTATTTATTTTCTAATAAATAGAACAGAATTGTTCTATTGTCCTGTGTTGTCATTCTTTATGTCCTTTCTGTTTTCTACCATTCCAAGCTGAAATTTACAGTCAGAAGTAGTGACTGGTGGTGTTTAGAAATAAAGGGGAGCGCCATTCTCAGTTTTTCTTTCCATGTGTTCTGTGAAAATAATGTGTGGTTGAGAAGTGATGCATTTAAAACCTGGTACTTCAGCCTGCATTGCACATGCATTTGACTTTTTGTTGTTAGAATGAATGTACAGTGAGGTTCTTGGCTGTCGCTAACACTTTCTTCTGCTTGTTTTCAAAGCATCAACAACAGGTGGCCCAGGCTGTTGAACGTGCCAACAGGTGACCATGGCAGAGTTGAATGCCATCATCGGGGTACGTGGCCTACCAGGTCTACCTCCTACAGTGTGTATAACCAGCTTTCATTTCTTATTAATTTGATGGCCGTGTTGTGTGTGTGTGTGTGTGTGTGTGTGTGTGTGTGTGTATGTATGTATAAAATTTTGTGTAGTTTGACGTTGACCTATTTGATAAGGGTGGGAGGAAGAGACTTGGGGTCTGTTAAGGTATACAGAGGAAGAGGGCTTAGCATAAGGAATATGACAGGAGAAGCATTTTAGGAGGGGACAAAAAATCTGTTAATTAAAAAAAATTCTTTTAAACAGATCAGGGTCTTGGTATTTTGCCTAGGCTGGCCTGGAACTCCTGGGCTCAAGTGATCCTCCTGCCTTAGCCTCCCAAATAGTTGGGACCAAAGGCAGGCACCCCCTTGCCCAGCCCTAAATCTCCTTTTAAGTGGGAAAATAAATGTAGTTCATGGTGTGACACCTAAACCACCCTTGCTTCATTAGTCTAGTAAAAGCTTTAGAATTTTAAATACTTTCCTCACTTCTGTCTTACAATGTTAGATCACAGTGAGGGCAAAATCGGTCTCTGAATTATCCTTTCATTTAGCTATCCTTGCTTTTCGCCTTTTGCTTTCTAGGGTATTCGAACCTATATAACTGTTGGCTCCTGTTCTTTCTTGTGCCTCTTTCATGAATTTTTAAGTGGCACACCAATGAAAAGAAGGCTCTCTTGCCGTGGAAAAAGTGTTAATTGTCTGCCCTAGTGCTCCTTGGCCTTTCACCGGGGTTCTGCTCTCCTCTGTTGAGTTCAGTTCGTGCTCCTTGCTGGCCACTGGTTGTCAATCACAAGTCATTTGCTCTGCATTAATGAATCTGGTGAAGCGTGCGTTCCATCCCCTGCATGAGTTCATCCCCCGCCCCCCACTCAGGACCTGGGACGGTTCTCATGTGTTCTTCCCCTTCCATACTAAGCCAAAGAAGGAGCTGAAACAAGGGACCGTCCTTTCTGATTTTATTCATATGTGAGTGCCTTGAGCAGATTCAAATCACTCATTTATCAATTTATGTTAATTGCTTGTGAGATGATGCCCTGCTGGTCTTTATAGTTCCCTCAGACACTTTGTAATGATAATTAGACATGCTGCTGTACGGATTAAGAGTGCCATAGTCCAATGACGGCCACAGACAATGGAACCAGTTAATCCATCAGGGCTTAAAATTACATCCCAACTGGAGATGGAGAAAAAACATAAGAGCCAAGGAGGATTAAAGAATGAGCCTCAGCTTGAAAACTCTCCTTTCATCAGTTTCTCAATTGCAGATCTGCAGTTGGGTTGTCTGTGGTAAGCTATTGGCAGTCAATTAGGTGAAATAAACTGGGAGGGTGACCTTCATTTCCTTTTAATAGCTTTTTCCTCCCTGAAATGGGGAGCTTCAGTGGATTTTCAGCTTAAATTTTATTCAAGCTGCTTTATTACACTTGACAGCTTAGCTCTGCATAAACAATTCTCCCTCCTCTTCCCCCAGATCCAGGCACTGCCTTCCCCCTCCTTCAGTATCACGTTTTTGACTGTTACTTAGTGGACTCTCTAATCACATTCAACAAAAAACACAATTACATCTGCATTTGTCTGCTGCCTTCTGTACCCTTTTCTTGTGTAATGAATTGCTTTATTTCAGAGATCAAATCAAATATTCACTGGTACTTTCGCATGTACTGTGTTTGATTAGCAAAGACTAATAGTGAATTGTACTTGTAGCTCAAGCACAGAATTTTTTCACCCAAATGAATGAGGATGGAAAAGCCTGTTTTGATTAAAGGAAAACATATGCAAAGCAGTTCTCAAGGACCCAGTTAAACTTTGTGGAACATGTTTGTTTTCTGATAGGCTCTAAATTTCGACATATAATTTCTTGGTGGTAAAACTGTGACGTTTAAATTCTCAAAGGCACTGCCCAGCTCTTGTGAATCTCCTTTGCACCTACACTTTAGGAAGGAGGAAATCGTATTAACCAGATGTTCATAGGTAATACCCATTTTGAGCTGAATTGGAGAATAAAAATAGCAGATCTTTTTAGAAGGGCAAATGAATTTCTAATTTTACGAATGGCTTTAGTCCAGGAAAAATGTTGTTGAGGTTATTATAAAGGCAGTTTAGCTCCGGATGCTGTGGCAACAATAAAACAAAGTGGTGAATTGGGCGAACGCACGCGAGACTTAACGCCCGTCGCATGTCTTTGGCATACTGGCATGTGCGGTTTTTATCGTTGTAATTTTTGGATTAATATATGAATTTATGTCAGAAGCGCTTTTCAAGTTTGTAGTGATCAATAATTATCCCACACCTTAAGTTTCATGCTGTGGCATATGCTTGATTTTTGCTTGAAAGGAATTGTGTGCGTCCTGGAAAATCGAAGTAGCATAAAATTGGGTTGACAATTCAGTGGACCTTTGCACCCCTTAATTGAACATGCAGTGTCAACCTGTCTCCCCAGAGGGGAGGAGGTACTGGGAGACTGTCTGTTCCTACCAGCAGCAGCTGCGGGCAGAGTAAATGCAGCCTGGTTTGATAGCAGCTGTCAGTATTGTTCAGGGACCGACTTAGGGTAAAGAACAATGGGAGAGGCCACGCTCTTAGTCTGCATCCACTTTCAGGCTAAGAAAAGAAATAGTAATTTAACGGTTTAGACATCTATTACAAGTGTGAAAGATCACGAAAGAGTACCCTTTAAAATGCAAATGAGCCGAAACATTCTCATTCCCTTTAAGGTACAATCAAGGAGCTTTACTGCTTGCTTGACAGGGCTAAAGATATTTCTCTATATCAAACCTGGAAAAAGTAAATCTTCTCAAGGACATCCAGCTTCTAGGTAAGCTCAAGGTGTGTCCTGGGCCTGTGGCTGCTCTTTGAGGAGGCAGAGAGAGGTTATGTTTTTTTCTCTGCTTGTTGAGTGGATTAACAGTGCCCGTTTCTCACCAGCATAGAAATTGTAGTTCTCCTGTCTGGCAGAAGATACTGAATTTTAATTCTTTCTCACCATAGCACCTGCCTTCAACTTACATAGCGTATTGGTATTTAAGAAAAATAAGCTTCTTCGATATTTGATATTGGAGAGACTATTGAAATATTTTCATAGATCTTTTTTTAAACAGCTTTGACAGCAAATTTGATGACTGGCAGAATAATAACTACAGCCCTACTTTTTGAATTTTGCTTCTTACCAATTCTTTTGCTATTAAATGTGTTGTAGTCTTGTCACAGTGAAAAGGATAATTTTTAGTGCAAATAATATGTACAAGGTTTATTGGGTTTGACACACAGCTCCCTCAGGCCTTAAAAAACAAGTTGCATTGTGGGAAGGGAACTTACTCATTTGAGACCTTGAGTTTTTAGATCAGGATCATTGTTACACCTTAACAAACATTTTGTTTTTGTCTTTTTAAAATTTCTATTAAGAATAATCAAAACAAAATTGGTTATTAAATGTTGTAAGCTCTTACTTGTGGAATGGCTGATGGCTACCTGAATGCATGGAGAATGAAAGACTCTTCAAGACCACTTCTTCACTTTATTATTTGGGGAATTTGGAACTAAAAGCTCTCCTCTGCGTGCTCTTACAGATATTGAATAATTGATTTCGATTGGGATTGGAATTTCAAATAATTAGTGTTCTCTTTACATCACAGATAATTGAGGGATAATATGGAGAGAGAGATACGTATCTGTACACACGTAGATTTGTTTTTTTCAGTTGATGTATAATTGTAATATGGTGAAATGCACAGCTTGATTTTTGACACCTGTGTATACCTGGTAACCCACATTCTACAATAAGGGGGTGGTTTTCAGAACTCCAGTGAATTCCTTTATTCTTACCAGTTTTTTCCCCCTTCCCCTGAAGAAATGGTTGCTTTTTTCCCCCCTTCTTTTAGCATGTGAAAGAAGAGCTAAAGATGGTTGGCTTTTTTTTTTTTTTCTTTTTGAGGCAGAGTTTTACTCTGTCACTCAGGCTGGTGTGCAGTGGTATGATCTCAGCTCACTGCAACCTCTGCCTCTCAGGTTCAAGTGATTCTCCTGACTCAGCCTCCTGAGCAGTTGGGATTACAGGCATGTGCTACCATGCCTGGCTAATTCTTGTATTTTTAGTAGAGACAGAGTTTCACCATGTTGGCCAGGCTGATCTTGAACTCCCAGACTCAGGTGTTTCACCTGCCTCAGCCTCCCAAAGTGTTGGGATTACAGGTGGGAGCCACCGTGCCCAGCCATAAAGATGGTTGTTTTTTTTTTTTAACTGAAAAGTTAAAGAATGAGCTAATTGCATTTAAAAAAATATTAATAAGCTATTGCACAGTTGTGTATTTCCAACCACCTGTTCCATTTCATGGTGATTTTGGTAATCTACATAAGAACATTTGCCTTGTGTTGCCTTGGACAAAGCATGGGCCTTAGGATCAGATGGACTTGGGGAGGACACTTGGCTGCCATCTATTAGCTTTATGACCTCATATACTTAACCTCTGTCAGTGTCCCCCATCTGTAGATTGTAATACCATCCACCTTCCCTGCTTTTGTGGGGATAAGACCTTGGCGGACAGCCTTCACTGAACATGTGGTCCTGACTTTTTGAACTGCAGTTTTGTCTGCCTGGTTTCCCTAAGTGCTTGTGGCAGATCTGTGGGTCCAGTTGGTCAAGCCCTTGTGGGAGGTGGTTGCTCTAAGCAGCAGTTTACCTCCTCCTTTGTCTTCTTTAGTGGTTACAGGGATGGGTGTTTGAGATTAGACGCAGCCAGATGCTCTGCTCCTGCCATTAAGTTGTTGTGCATGAATGACTTAATAAGGACACAATAGTGAAAAAGGACGGCCATTTAGCTTTTGATGTACAAACTTAGAAGTTCAAAACCACAAGAAAAAAGTTAAGTTTGGGGAACAGATGGAGACAGAATTGAGAGCAAAAATGGTGAAGGCATCATTGGCTTCCTTAGATAACATAAAGAAGGCAGACAGTGCCATTGTTGGCACAGAGAGGTTATAGGAATCATGCTGATAAAGTTGGGAGGAAAGAGAGTTAGAAGAGATGACCAGTGGGAATGGTCCTTCCATTCCGTAAAATGCCGAGTTTCTATTAGTGGCCTCAACGCTGACAGTTGGGTGCAAGAAAATTTCAGCAGTTTCCCATAGCAATGCCTGTGAACTTTAGGAGATCAAGAAATTTGGGTTTGTTTACATAATAACCTATACACAAGAGAAAAAAAGAAATTTGGGTTTTGGCAACCTCATTTTTCTTTCTCACTTATTTGGATGTAGTCCAATTTATTTTTCATGAATATAACCTTGGTCAGATTTCTCTATGCCTGCTCCATAGGCAAATATATGATTATGTATATTTTAAAACAACTTAGTATGAAAATAAAATAAGTCTAGGATATTTTGTGATGTCTGACTATGTGTTTTTGTGTAGGGGATGGCTGTGAATTCAAACTCCTAAAATGTCTCTAGAAGGAGCCTGTCTGTCCCCCAAGAGATTGAGTTGTAGACCTAAAGGGCTCTCCACTGTTGCATGAGATGATTGGTTTAAGGATTAGTAAAATGTTGGATTATTTTTCTCCTTTGGCTATAGCTGTCAGCTATCTATGGGATTGTAGTGTGTGAAGTTTAAGAGGATGAGGTTAGCCTCTTATTCTTACGAGTATGTGGTTAATCCCTGGAAAGCCATCAATAACCCAGCTGTAAGTTTCTTTATAAAACAAATTCTCCCTAGGAGAATAATGCACATCCTGCTACCGAGAGAAGACTAAATAGCTTTGACAAACATGACTCTTCTAGCTCTTCTAACTTGTATTTAGTGACACACTCAACTTGTATTTAGTGATACACTCACCGCTTAAATTCCAGCAGTCTAGCGCTTTCATTAAATTTCCAAAGGGAAACAGCAATATTGCAAAGAAATCTTCGCAGCCCATTTCTCCTTTGGTTAAGTTTTTTTTTCCTTTTCTTTTTTTTTTTATCTGAGAGCACAACTGGGCGCCTGATAAATGGAGAGCTTTTCCTCAGTGTGTGGGCTATTGTCATTGTGTTTTGTAGTTATTAGAAAAGTGTTGAAGCGTTTGCTTTTAAATTTCCCCACCTATTTCTTTTCCTTTTTTAAAATTTAATTTAATTTTAAGTTCTGGGATATATGTATAGGATATGCAGGTTTGTTACATAGGTTAACGTGTGCCATGATTGCTGCACCTGTCAACCCACCCACATAGTTCCATGTGATTTTTACTTGATTCCCCGGAATAAGGCATTGTGTATTCTTCTTTTTTCCAGAAGGAAAAAAAAGCTTCAGAATAGAAAGTAGAGTACCCCATTATAGGAACTTCACCTTTGTGTTTTTTAATTTTTAATTTTTGTGGGTACATAATTGTGTTTATGAGGTACATGAGATGTTTTGATACAGGCATGCAATGTGTAATAGGCACATCATAAAGAATGGGGTACCTATCCCTCAAGCATTTATCTTTTGTGTTATAATCTAATTATACTCTTTCAGTTATTTCAAAATTATAATTAAATTGTGTGATATTTTTAAAATTGAGATACACATATACCATCAAATTCACCTTTTTTTTTTTTTTTTTTTTTTTAAACAGTGTCTCACTCTGTCACCCATGCTGGAGTGCAGTGGTGCAATCTTGGCTCACTGCAACCTCTGCCTCCTGGGTTCAAACAATTCTCTTCCTCACTCGAATATTTGGGATTACAGGTGCACACCACCATGCCTGGCAAATTTGTATTTTTAGTAGAGATGGAGTTTCACCATGTTGGCCAGGCTGGTCTCAAACTGCTGACCTCAGGTGATTCACCCATCTCTGCTCTCAAAGTGCTGGGATTACAGGCATGAACCACTGCACCCAGCCAAATTCAGCTTTCTAAGGCATACACTTGTGTGGTTTTTAGCATGTTCACATTGTTGTACAACCATCACGACTATAAAATTTTTCTAGAAAATTTTTGTCACTGTATAAATTCATTACCGTTTATTCTTTATGCCTCCTCCCCTAACCTCTGGCAACTACCAATGTGCTTATCTGTCTCTATGGATTTGCCTATTCTGGACATTTCATATGAATGGAATCATATAATATGTAGCCTTGTATGTCTGCCTTCTTTTACTTATCATGTTTTCAGGGCTCATCCATGTTGTAGTATACACCAGTATTTTAGTTCTTTTTATTGACAATTAACATTTCCTCAATATACCACATTTGCTTATTGATTCATAAGCTGATGGACATTTAGGTTGTTTCCACTGATTGGCTATTATGAATAATGCTGCTATGAACATTTGTGTACAGGTTTTTGTGCGGGCATGTTTTCTCTTGGATCTCTCTGGGAGTAGAATCACTGGGTGTGTGGTAACTTTCTTAACCTTTTGAGCAACAGCCAGACTGTTTTCCAAAGCGACTGCATCATTTTACATCCCTACAATAGTGTATGAGAATTACAATTTCTCTACATGATCTCTGGCACTTACTATCCATCTTTTTTATTCTATGCATCCTAGTGGATGTAAAGCAGCATCTCCTGTGATGGCTAATAATGTTGAGCATCTTTTCAACCAAAACCTGTAGAGTTTTTTTTAGTGGATCTGCCAACACATGGCTTGTCATAGCCTTAATGGCCTTCCAGGGATGAGCGAGGCAGTGGTCAGGCAGGATGAGTTGGCCTATGTGGATTAGTTGGAATGGAGAAAGAATAAAGACAGGTCAGGCATGGTGGCTCACACATGTAATCCCAGCACTTTGGGAGGCCAAGGCAGGAGGATCGTTTGAGCTCAGGAGTTGGAGATGAGCCTAGGCAACATAGCAAGACTTTGTTTCTCCTGAAAATCAAAAAATTAGCTGAGTGTGGTGGTGCGTTCCTGTAGTCCCCCCCTACTCAAGATGCTGAGGTGGGAGGATTGTTTGAGTCCAGGAGTTCAAGGCTACAATGAGATATGATCGTGCCACTGTACTCCACCTGGGTGACAGAGCGAGACCCTGTCTCCAAGAAAACAAAGTACGCTTTTAGCAAATTCCAAGTATATAATACGGTATTATTAACTATAGTCACCGTGCTATACCTTGGAACTCCAGATCTTCTTTATCTTGCGTAACTGAAACTTCATACCCTTTGACCAGCCTCTCCTCATTTTCCCTACCCCGCAAGGCAGCCACCATTCTACTCTCTGCTTCTGTGAGTTGTACTCTGAGATTCCACATAGAAGGGAGATCATGTATTATTTGTCTTTCTGAATCTGCTCATTTCGCTTAGCCTAGTGTCCTGCAGGTTGACCCATGTTGTCACAAGTGGTAGGATTTTCTTCTTTTTCTAGGCTGAATGGTGTTCCGTTGTGTTTATATGTACTGCATTTTCTTTATCTGTTCATCCGTTGACAGATATTTGGGTTAATTCCGTATCTTGGCTCTCGTGACTAGTGCTGCAGTGGTCATGGGGTGCAGATGTATCTTTGATATATCGATTTCATTTTCTTTAGACATATACCTAGAAGTGGGATTGCTGGATCATGTACAGGTTGAGCACCCCTGATGCTCAGCCAGTAAGAATATTGCAAATATTAAAAATTCTGGAAAAAAATCCAAAATCCAAACACTGCTGGTCCCAAGCACTTCGGAAAAGGGATACTTAACCTTTTTGAGGAAGTAGTTCTATTTTTAACTTTTTGAGAAACCTCTATACTGTTGTTTTCTATCAGGGCTGTACCAGTTTACATTCCTAAAAACAGTGTACAAGGGTTCCCTTTTCTCCACACCCTCACCGACACATATCTTGTCTTTTTGTTACCAGCCATCTCAGCAGGATTGAGGTGATACTTCATTGTGGCTCTGATTTGCATTTCCTTTATGACTAATGATAATGAGCATTTTTTCCGTATATCTGTTGGTCATTGGCATGTTTTCTGTCTTCTTTAAGAAATGTCTGTTCAAGAGGTCCTTTGCTCGTTTTTAAATCAGGATAATTGTTTTCTAATTTTTGTACTATTGAGTTTCTGAATTCCTTACCTATTTTGGCTGTTAACCTCTTATTTGAGGTACGGTTTTCAAATATTTTCTCCCATTCCTTAGGTTGCTCATGCGTCATTTTCTTTGTGCTCGTGCATTGAGATAGGGCCTTTTGGTGGATTGTCATTTTCGATTTTATTATTGTCTTCAAGTAGCTGGAGAATTCTTGTTCCCGTAAGCAGTTTCTACCTGTTTATCACCCTTGCCCCTCTTTACGCGAGAGGCCATTCACATAATGGGAGGTTTTCCGATAGCTCCTGCAGTAGTGTCCTTGATGTTTCTGCTACCCGACAGCTCTTTCCCACTTGTTTACGTAGCATACCAATTTTCTTTCTTTCTTTTTCTGTCTTTTTGGTGTTTTTTTTGCTGTCTGCTAGGATAGGAATTGAGTGTTTTAAAGAACAGGGAAATAGCAGATATCAAGGAAGAGTGATTTGGAGAGAACTGTCAACAAATGCTCCTTTTCATGTTTTGTCCCCTTTAAAAAAAACTGTTTAAATACCGAGTGCCACTTACTGTCACTTTTAGCCTCAAAGATGCCATTTAGGGGCATGGTTTTAGTTTGGGTTGGGTTAAGTTTGTGATTTTTATGACATAGTTTTTCTTGGGGTTGTGAAGTGGGTGAAGTTTCAGAAATTAAAGTTGATTCTGCAGTTGGTGGTAAAGAGCTTGGCATCCGGTGAGGAGAAGGTGGGCATCAGCCTGTGTTTTCATACCGGGTGTCCTTCCCAGTTGTTCGAAGGTGATAAGCCATGTGCTGCGACTGTGTTTAGAAACTACACCATTACAGTAGCGCTCTGAGTGTAAACAGCAAAGTCAGTTTCATTATAGTAACATAATTGACCCAAGCTACACTAAGTCAAATGTGAATTAAAATTCTTAATGCGTGGCTGTTGTTTGACATGGATGAGGTCGCTTTATTCCTTGTGGGTTTTCAGTATCATTAACTCAGGGTTTGGCTTTTTTTTATTTGTCTCACTCTCAGTCTGTTAAAATGATTTTGGATAGAGCAAGTGCATTGATCTCCTTTTTCCCAAATCTAAACGCTTATCATTCCCTTTAGGGCCCCAGAACACCAGTATGTAAAAGTTCCCAGTATAGTTCTTTCTCAAATTGCTTTGTAAAATACAGCTTTTAAAAAAAATTATTTAATTTTTTGAAATTGTTAGTGGAATCAGCTTAAGAAAGCAGATGTTCATTTTTTGTGTTGTGACAGGGTACTCAGATGGTGATGAAGGGACAGTGAATGTGATTGAATGTTGAATAGTATTTTTATTTTTTAAACAAGAATTTGGCATGTCACTTAGCATACAAGAACATGAATTCTAATTAATGGCACAGAATCCCAGCTTAGATCTAAGTTCAAGTTAGTCAGCCTTAGCACTTTTGACATTTTGGGCAGGATAATTCTCTGTGGTGGGGGCTGTCCTCTGCATTGTAGGATGTTCACAGCATCCTTGGCCTCCATCCACTAGATGCACCAGTAGCATTCTCTTCTCTCCCCCGCAGGGTAACAACCATTGGCGTCACCACACACTGCCACACCTCCCTGAGTCAGGGAAGGGAGGGGGTGTCAAAATTGGTTCTGCTTGAGAATCAGTGGTCTAGATTGATAGCCTAATAAACCAGCTATATTGCTAGACACTATCATTGCTTATCAAAAATGCTTATTCTCAGCTTGGTGCAGTGGCTCATGCCTATAATCCCAGGGAATTTGGGAGGCTGAGGTGGGTGGATCACTCGAAGCCAGGAGTTCAAGACCAGCCTGGCCAACATGGGGAAACCCCGTCTCTACTAAAAATACGAAAATTAGCTGGGTGTGATGGCGCTTGCCTGTAATCACAGCTGATATGGAGGCTGAGGCACAAGAATTGCTTGAACCCAGGAGGCGGAGGTTGCAGTGAGCTGAGATCGCACACTACACTCCAGCCTGTACAACAGAGTGAGACTGACTCAAAAAAAAAAAAAAAAAATCTTTTTCTAATCGTTTTACAAACTTTTGCATGTGTGTTCCATGTTGTATAAATCTACAAGAATTTTGACTTTTAAACAAATTTACTAATTACTGTAAACCTAGATAGAAGAGTAAGTTTCCCCATCCTTCCTGTCATGTTGAAAAAAACATCTTGCAGTTTTCCAAATGATAGGGGCAGGCTTTGGTTAGAGAGGATAGATGCAGGCCAGCTATGGTGGCTTACGCTTGTAATACCAGCACTTTTGGAAGGCCAAGGCAGGAGGAGTGCTTGAAGCCAGGGGTTCTAGACCAGCCTGGGCAACATGGTGAGACCCCATCTCTATAAAAAAAATCAGCCAAGTGTAGTGGCGCACACCTGTAGTCCCAGCTACGGGAAGCTGAGGTGGGAGGATCGCTTGAGTCCAGGCATTTGAGCTGCAGTGAGCCATGATCACACTGTTGTACTCCAGCCTGGGTGACACAGTGAGACTTTGCCTCAAAAAAAAAAAAAGCAAAAAAATTTGGTGGCGCACGCCTGTAGCCCCAGCACTTTGGGAGGCCAAAGTGGATGGATTACTTGAGGTCAGGAGTTTGAGACCAGCGTGGCCAATGGGGTCAACCTCGTCTCTACTAAAAATATAAAAATTAGCTGGGGGTGTTGGCACACGCCTATAATACCAGCTACTCGGGTGGCTGAGGTAGGAGAATTGCTTGAACCCAGAAGGAGGAGACTGTAGTGAGCTGAGATCGTGCTACTGCACTCCAACCTGGGATACAGAGTAAGACTCTGCCTCAAAAAAAAAAAAAAAAAAATATGTGTATAAATTCTCCTGATTGGCAGAGCTATTGGGTTTTGGCGGTATAGTAATATCAGTATCACTTTTTCCTAAAATATATTCAAGTAGCATCCATACTTTTTCCTTTTGTTGAAGGTGATAAGTAACAAATTATCTCAGGTAAGCCTCATTGAGAGAAAACGGTCTTCCAAAGACAGATGGGACAGAGGTAGGCTGTCCTTTTGGAGATAGCTGTTTTACTCTTCTAGATTTGGGCCCTCTACTCATTTAAATAAGTGTTTTACCTTAGAAATGACACTTTGTGTTTATAATGTTAAGCATCTACTTCTGAGAAAACCCAAGTCAACACTGTTAAGCTTGATTCTTGACATGCTTCTTTGGAAGAGAGCTGGGGGCAAGGGATAGCATCCTTTTGCAGATGAAGGATAGGCATTGAGAAGGGCGGGCAGGAGAGCTGGTACTCATGCAGTCTAAGCACACACTGCCACCTGTCTCTGCCGTTAGGCCTGATGGTGAGGGTGGATTTGTCTTTGGGTACATGGTATTGAGCGTTCTCAACAGCATCTCGTTAGCTGGGCAGTGGGGGGAAATGCAAAGTCTTCAGTGGAGAACGACTTTGCCCTTTTTCTTTCGTATTCTTGAGAACATGATGGGGCTGCTGGGGTTATAGGAGAAGTGTCCTAGGAAACAAAAAGTTTGTAGCCCTCATTCTGGCTCTGAGCCCTAGAGCAAGCCTCTTGGCTTTGAGCCAGTATCATCTGTGAAATGGGAACCATGATACCTACCCTCCCTGCCTCAGATGTGTTGTTCTAAGCTTGGGCCAGATAATGGACACTTAGATACTATCTAGGAGCACTACCCCGAGGAAACAGGAAGTCGAATATGAGGTGGGATAGCCACATTTCCTAGAATCAGGACATCTTCAGCAGTTGTGATCCATTTGATTGTTACTTAGTACTCCTTTCAATTTGATGGGATTTTACTTAAAAAAAAAATTTCATTATTGCCAAGCTATGGATGGAAGAACCCAGTTACCTCTAATAACAGTGAGCTGTTTGTTAAGGGACCTAGAAGGCCAAATTAGGGTAGAGGTGGGAAGTCACCCATAGCCAGTTAGGCTGTTGAATGTTGCTGTTGATAGATATTAGTCAGACTGTTGGGTTTAACCACACAGGTTTACTTCACAGCTGTGGCAAAGCACCATTATGTAAGCCAACACCTCTTCACAGTAAGATATTATAATCTGCTCCCAATTCATCTTTTTTTTTTTTTTTTTTTTTTTTGGAGACTGAGTCTCACTTGTTACCCAGTCTGGAGTGCAGTGGCACGATCTCCGCTCACTGCAGCCTCTGCCTCCCAGGTTCAAGCGATTCGCCCACCTCAGCCTCTCAATTAGCTGGGATTACAGGCATGCACCACTACACCCAGTTAATTTTTATATTTTTAGTAGAGACGGGGGTCTCACCGTGTTGGCCAGGCTGGTCTCAAACTCCTGACCTCAAGTGATTCGTCTGCTTCAGCCTCTCAAAGTGCTGGGATTACAGGTATGATCTACCTTCCTTCCCCAGCCTCCAGTTCATCTTTCTGAAAACTAGCTTGGATTTTGGGAGGAGAAAAATATACTTTTTTTTTTTTTTTTTTTTTTTTTTTTCTCTGAGGCAGAGTCTCCCTCCATTGCCCAGGCTGGAGTACAGTGGTGTGATCTCGGCTCAGTGCAACCTTTGCCACCCAGGTTCAAGTGATTCTCCTGCCTCAGCCTCCTGAGTAGCTGGGATTACAGGCGCCCACCAGACGCCCAGCTTATTTTTGTATTTTAAGACAAGTTTTCACCATCTTGGTCAGGCAGGCTGGTCTTGAACTCCTGACCTTGTGATCCACCCACCTTGGCTTCCCAAAGTGCTGGGATTACAGACATGAGCACCGTGCCCGGCTGGAAATATTTACTTTCTTATGTATCTAAATATTACCTGACTATGTTTGGTCTGACCTAAGAATCCCACCTCTAAAGTTATCTTCTGATGACTCCATTCTAGATTTTTAGGCGAGTGGGGAAGCAGGGGAGAGGGGTGAGCCTGTGGTGTCCTCCCCCCCTGCAGTTAGATTCCTTCCCCCTCTGCTTAGCCTCTCTCATCTTCTTTTAATTAGTACCGTGCTTAATTACCCGCTGCACTTGCTTGTGTATGCATCATTGCATCCGCGCCCCGCCCCCCTGTCCCCCCCCCCCCAGCCCCCGCCCCAGCCGGACATAGCTCTTACTCTTCAAGTAATGATAGTAATTGCTGGTAGGGCAGACCTGTTCCTCATCCTTCTCCAGGCACATTTCTTATGGCAGGTGTCTAGTTCCTAATTAAGTGCTAATGAGCATGCCTAGTGGACCGTGATGCCACTGCAAGCTTCTTCAGTTTTATGTCTCACTGTTGCCAAGCTCTTAAAAGGTGACAGAGCAAGAATTAGTGTCTTTGGGATGACAGGAAGGTGATTTTATGTGTAAAGAAATTGTTATTATGATCTCAAATGGTGAATGAGTAGTTTATGAATACTTTCCAAGAATGCTATGAATGCTGCCTGTTCTGTCCTCACCCTCTTTTCCGTTTTGTCTCTAATTAGAACTATGCTCTCTTCAAAAAGAATGAAAGTTTGTAAGATGGTTGGATGGCTCTTACACTTACTTACTTATTTGTTTATTAATAGAGATGGAATCTCCCTGTGTTCCCCAGGCTGGTCTTGAACTCTTGGGCTCCAGTGATCTTCCTGTTTTGGCCTCCAGAATGTTGGGATTATAGGATTGTAGTGAGCCACTGTGCCTGACCCTAAACATTTTTAGAAAGATTGGAGTGCTTGAAAATTCATTGTAAAATTTCCACAGACACTGACTTCTGGCTTTAAGATGGTGTTTTCTTTTATTTTTGAGGCTGAAGAGTGTGTTTGGGATTCCATTAAAAATCAGTGGGCTGGGTAGAAATGACTGAAGATCTGGTATGAAGATTTAATATAGTCAGTGCACGCAAGGGGATAATAAATAAAATGAGTAACTGAGTCCCAGGGAAGTGAGCACAAATCAGAATCTGGAGAATTTTTTAACATTACACCTTAGAAACTGAGTTTTAATCGTTTTTACTGTCTCATCAAAAACAAATTTTATGTTGGACAGCTGAAATGTGGCCAGATTCATGGTGCAGGGGCCATTACTTGGATTACTTTTTCATTTCATACAATGTGCTTTTAAATATAAGAGGAAGGATACTGTGTAATGAGAGCAAACTTAGAACTTTTGGAATGGGTTAAGCGATGGGGGCAAAGTGCAATCGTGGAAAAGGTGTTTGGGAACGGGGACGTGGCTCACTGGTTGGAGTCCCACACATGAGTGCTTTCCTCACCCATGGTCCTAACCATTGTGGATCTGTTTTCATCAGTTACGTAGAAAGAGTGAGTTTGAGGCATGGAGCTTGATAGGAAGGAAAGGATAAACAAAGTTTCGGCTCTAATGTTTCTTCCAGCAGCCACAAGCCTGGCTCCCTGAGATCCTCTCCCGTGTCTATGGGGTATGGTAAACAGCAGCTCTGAGAGTTGCTCCCATACTGACTGCAGTCCCCCTCCTGCCTAGGGAGAGTTTCAGCAATTTACTCTGTATCTTTGAGCCTTTGTTCCTTCTGGGAAATGGGAATTGCAATATTTTCTCACAGTACTGAGAGAGCTTGATGGAATAAGGGGGCGCAAGTGCCTGGGTGGTACATGAGACACCCACCCAGATTACTGGGTCCTCCCTCTCCCAATTCCGTTCCTTAGTGATAGTATTTTGTTTTTGTCTCATCATACTACTTTGGTAAGTTAATGCCAGGATGTAGGGTGAAATGGAGTTACCTGGTGACAGGTTGAGAGTATGGCTGCTAAATTGTGGGATGCATCCTCACCCCCATTTTAAACTCTCTGAAAACAGCATGAGTCTGAAAATCTGTGGCATCTTAGATTCAGTGACATGCTGGATCTCATCCCTGGAGGCGCATAAAGACAGAACTAGTTCATGTGTACCTACTAATGTAGCCAGCCTTGTTTAATAATAAACAGCTCCGCTCTCGGGGTGAGTGATAGCAGAAAGTGACAGTGTAGATGTGTGGATTATATTTTGGGAAGGTGGGAGAGTAGTGGAGTAGGTGAAAGCTTTTGATGAACTGAAAGCACTAATTGCATTTTTTCCCCTTTCCTCCCTCTCTTTCTTGGCTCCCTTTGTGTGTTTGTTGAACCTCCTGTTCTGTTTCCTCCTTCCCCCTCCTGTCTTGTCTGTTTTTCCCTGGATGCCGCCTCCATCGCCATCACTGTCACCACTTCCTCCTCCTCCTCCACCTTCTTTTTCTCTCACCACCACCAACAGCAGCAGCAGTTGCAAGCTCAGCATCTTTCTCATGGCCACGGACCCCCAGTTCCCCTTACGCCTCACCCTTCGGGACTTCAGCCTCCTGGAATCCCACCCCTCGGGGGCAGTGCCGGCCTTCTTGCGCTGTCTAGTGCTCTGAGTGGGCAGTCTCACTTGGCAATGAAAGATGACAAGAAGCACCACGATGCAGAGCACCACAGAGGTGAGAGGCCGGGCAAGCCAGATTAGGACTTTGTCCTCATACTCTTACAGTGCTGCAAAATTGTGTGCATCGCTAAAGAGAGCCCCAACCTATACAGAGAGCAAACCATGAGATAAGAGGAACTGTCGCAAAGCTTTCCGCTGAAACACAGGTCACCCTGGAAGTTTGCAGGGTTTGCTGTGGGCATCTGTAGATTTCTCGATCTCGTTAGATTGCAGGCATCTTGACATCTTGGCAACTGCCTAGTTAATGCCAGTGGCCTGTATCATATTATGGAAAACTGTTAACTGCTTAATTGGGTAATTTTCAAAGAAAGTAATGTTGTTAAATGGGGCGAAATAAGAAGTTAAATTTGAAAGTGAATGTGTTCAAATGAAAGGTTTGATAATTGCATCTGTTACTACTTAGTTTCATAGGCTTTAATTCTAGTATGCATTAAATATTGGGCAAAATTGCACTTGACTAATTTTTTGAAGAAAAGTAATTTATTCTGTCAAGAAATAAAAAAATAGGCTTGTGTATGGTTAAACTGTAAATCGTATGTTTACAAAATACTGTAATTTTCAGGAAATCACTGTATTAGGAATGTGCAATGACTTATATAAATAAAAGCCATTTTTAAAACTGTTTGGGGCTTGTGTTCTAATTATTCCCCCCCTTTTTTTTTATTTCTGTTCTTGCCTCTGTGTCTGAACGGGCATGTCTGTGCGTTTCTTGGTAACCTCGGGAGCAGACAGAGAGCCGGGCACAGTAAGTACTCAAACGCCTGCTGCACACACACACACACACACACACACACACACACACACACTCCCCTTCTGACAACACTGCTCCACACTGTCTTTCTCTAAACACAGGCACAGACAGACGTGCACATTCTCCCTGTCTCTCTCAGTGACCTGGTTTTTTTCTTTTACTTTTCCTTCCTTTAAAAGTTCTTTTTCTTGTATGATTGTTTGCACTGCTCTTGTCTTTCTGTAAAACTTGGCATCAGACAAGAGGGGCATAATTTGGAGGCAACCCTATTTGCCGATTACTTACTTGGAAATACACTTTGATCTATATTTGTCCCCACCCCACTTTAAAAGTGTTTATGGTTGCATTCTAAGTCTGGTTGGGTGTACTTTAAAATAATATTCATTTTTATATCTTAAATCAGTGTTAGAGGCAAGAGGGCGCAATCCCTTTGTGAAGTTGGTTAATAATGTACTATTTCTACCTAAACCAGTCATCATCCTCTGCAAATGCATCTTAGTTGCTAAGTTTCTATATCTCATTTTCTTTGCATAATTGTCCTTGGAATGTGAACTTGATCTTACGTCTATTTTAGACATAAGAACTGAGCGTACCAGTAAGCTCTTGAAAACAAGGAAATTCAGTGACAGGGCTGTGTGCATATAGAGCTCATGGTTTTCACCAGTCTAAATCACACTCGTTTTACGTGTGCACGTTTGATCTGTACATGCATCTGCCAGTTAGCTCTGGGGAGACCTGTACTAAAGCACGCCTCAAATGTTGTGTAGCAAATGGAATTTGGCCCCTTTTCAGCTAGGATAACCTACAGGTTTTGCTTCCTTTCCTTCTTTGTGAACGTAGCAGTATTTTTTGACCGTGTTTAATATGGTAAAAAAATGGGATACTGAACATTTAAATAATTCTGATAACTTTTTTGGTATAAGTTTTGGGGGAAAGAGAAAAGTTTAGGTATTTTTAAAAAACCCTTTTCTGTGTAGAATAGTAGCTACTTTAAAAATCGTCTTTGAGACAGATCTTGGTATATTTCATGTATCTGGATATGTTCGGAGGCGTGGGGAATGGTTAAAGGAAAGGGTAGCTAGTTTTAAAATTCTTGCCTTACAGATTTCTCTGGAAAATTGGGAGGGGATGGGGGAGGCAAAAATTACAGCTAGGAAGTAAAATATTCTACACATAAAGTACAGATAAGTAAACTGGCTTTAGTTTATGGAGGCAGCCTTTTTGTTTTGCCATTCCAGTGTCCCTAGGGATAGTCATCTTTTATGTCCACTCAGTAGAGTGTCAAATTAAAAAACCTAACCCTGGATGAAATCACAGAAGAAGAAATTTGGAGAAAGCCCATGCCCTTTAGGCTGTTACGTGTTTTAAATCTATTGAACTTATTCTAGCTTTGGGACTTCAATTTAACATTTTTTCCTCAGTACTCCTGTTTCACCTAAAATGACTATGTTCATTGAGTGCATACTATGTGTGTGTAAGGCGCTATGGGACACTTATCTGCAATTCGAGATATGTAGGCACGCAGCAAAGCCCTTTCCCAGAGAATCGAGGAGGAATGAGTCATGCAAATACTAAAAGACACAAGACTGGGGAAGGTTTCAGCAAAAGTTCTGTAACTTACTGGTATCAGAATTATGGAAGTGATGCCACATGGTATGTGCCTCTCTGAAATGCCAGGGTTGTGAATGGGCAGAGATTTGTATGCTTAAGTTAGTAGAGATGTATTTTATACCTCTGTGTCTTTCTGAATTTCCAGATGTGTCTGATAACCTCTTGATTGTATTGTTGACAGAAAAATATATGCAAGTACTTAATTCATGGGTTCATTGGAGTGGGTGGAGGGAGCGTTATTTATTGGTCGTACCCTTCAAGAAATATGAAATGGTTCTTGAGTTTCAGGCGTCTGTGGGTTATTTTTAAGTCTGTAAGTTAGAGTTAGCAGTCAATGAACTTTTAGTGCAAATGTGGATTTATGTGTTTTGGGCATGTATCCTTTTTTATATCAAATTTTTGACAAGTTCTAATCATTTCAATGAATATTTTCAGAACAAATACATATGCTGTATTTTCTGCCTAATTACTACTGAAAACTGTTGGGCAGTGATGCTTAATATGAGAAAACGACACTAATTGTAACCTAGACATTTAATCCAGTCCATAGAGAGGAATTAAATTGTTCACTGTCCGCATAAGTGGGATTTTGCTGCAGTCACCTAAAATTAAGTAGCTCTTCAAACTTTGTATAATAATGAATATGAAAAATACTGGATAATGAGATGATGTGTATTATTAGTGCCTAAAATATTATAGTACTTACCTATTTAATAAAGTGGTTTGAATTAGGTCTCAGTTTTACTTGGCAGATCAAGACAGTCAATTGCTGTTTGCTGCTGTTTTTTAATCCAGTGAGGGTTTAAGGGCAGTTGCTACAGGCCAGCAATTTTCAAAGCCTTATGGTGTCACCATCTTGATACCCTTGAAATAAAATTATTGAGGACCTTAAAGAACTTTCTGTTTATTTGGGTTATATTTTGATATTTACTGGGTTAATATTTTGATTTTTTGATATTTACTGGGTAAGAAATAAAAAATTAGAATCAAACAGATGAAGAGCTGCTTAATTTAAATTGTGTCAATACAAATAACATTATTAATGAAAAGTAACTTTTCCAAAACAAAAATACTGTAGTGGGAAGAATGGCATCGTTATGCATGTCTACAAATGTCTTTAATGCCTTGTAGTTTATTTAGTTTAAAAGAGGATAGCCCTCTTCTGCATTTGCTCTCTTGTGATATTTAGTTGACGTTTAGGAAGAAAATTTGCTCTCGTGGAGATGTGTGAGGGTCTGGGGCCCTTAAGGGATCCTTGGACCAAAGTCTAAGAACCTTGGCCATAAATAAGACAAACTCCTTCCTATTTTTATTCCTTCTTGCTCTTCTTTCTGTAATGAACATATTATTTATACCAAGTGCAGAAATCAGACACTTACAGGATCAACAGGGAATGTGGGTGTGTATGGATTTTTGTCTGTGAGCCTGTAACTGCTTGATAGTAGTTTGTTTATTTTTAGTGGCAGAAATTAATTTGCTAGTTAAAGATTTTATGGTAGGAAAACAAATGAACCTTAAATAAGCAATCTGTTTTAATGTGAAACCTAGAAAACAGAAGTGCAATCAGTGCACTGCATAACAACATTTCCATCAATAGTGGATTGCATATATGATGGTGGTCCCATAAGAGTATAATACCATATTTTTACTGTACCTTTTCTATGTTTAGGTGTGTTTAGATACACAAATACTTACATCGTGTTGCAGTTGCCTGTAATATTCAGGACAGTAACATGTACAGGTGTGTAGCCTAGGAGCAGTAGTCTAGATGTGTAGTAGGCTATATCACCCAGGTTTGTGTAAGTACACTATTCGATATTTGCACAATGATGAAATTGCCTGACATGCCTTTCTCACAAAGTATCCCTGTTGTTTAGTGACACGTGGCTGTTCTAAGAATGAAAGTTTTTATGGAAATTACCTTAAAGTTTCTCGAAAGGGATGAATGATAAAGGTAGTGACTTTATAGAGGTTTTGCTTTGGTTTAAAAATTTTTTGTCTGTTTTTAAATTTTGATACCTGTTTTTTCTTATATAAGTGAAGCTGTTGAGCAGAGAAATATGAAATGACCTAAGAAAGGCCATTATTTCTTAGTAGCATTCAGTAGTAATAAAAACAACTTTAGATATTTTAATTGATGTAAAGATAAATTACATTAAATTTTGGCTGAAGGGAATGTTATTTTTAGCTGCTTGAAAGATTTAGAGAATTGACAGAAAGTTGTATGGTTTAAAAAAATTTATGATAAGGGCATGCTTTTAAATACCTTGAGTCATTTAACAAATATTTGTTGAGCCTTTACTGTGTGCCCAGGTACTGTTTGAGGTACTGCGTACGTCTTTTGCCATGATCCCTTTTAATGTCACAGTTAAACATTTGTCGAATGTAAGACACTGAAATACCTAGCCAGTGTGATCACTGTTTGGAAAAGGGAGGAGACTCTGGGGGAGACTCCAGAGCAGATGGTGTGTAGACCTAGCAGCAGCGTTCACGGATGGACTGTGTAAGTGTATGCAGGTTGTGGTGAGTCTGGGCCCGTTTGCAGAATTCTGGGGGAGAGATAATAACTCATCAGATTCTCAAAAGGGGATCCTGACCCAGAGCAGTGTAAGCACCACTCATCTCTCTTTCCGGTCATATGGCACAGCACCACTGTGTTATCAAAGAGGCTGGGTGCATCCAGTCACATAGTTACTTAGTTAAGAGAGACTGAGAGATAGTAGTCTGAGGAACCATGTTGTTACTCTGTAACTGACTTCTAAAATTACCAGGAGTTTGTATTTAGAACTTACCTAGAGATAATTACAACCATCACCTTGTTTAATGTAAGGTGGTTTCTTTGCTTTGTTACTCTTTAGCTGTTTTTGGCTAGTTAATTGGCAGAGACAGGACCACCCTTCCATCACTTTTTCTCAAAACAACATTATAGAAGACAAGGAGGAGTTAATAATTTGAGGCTTGCTTTGTAAAAGAGAATACTGTCGGTCTTTTTCAGGAAAAAAAGTCACATTCACTCCCAGAGGCCCATGGGAAACCATAGCAGCATCAGGGGTAGTAGAATGAACATGAGTTTTGTACAAAGGCAGACCTGAGTGGAATTCTGGCTGCACAGGCAAGGCTTTTTCATCCTTTTATGCCTTCCTAGTCCCATCTGTAAATGGCGATAGTAGTGGTTGCCTCACAGGCAGAGGGTTAGGAGGCCTCAGGTGGGAGGATAACAGCATAGAAGGTGCTTAGGGAATGTCCTCCTTGCACCGCCCTTTGCAGAGTAGCAAGACAACAGTAAATGCACCATTCATTACTCTCAATGCGGTGACTTGTGGGTTTATCTCTTATTTATTTTTTTAATTAAAACAATTTTCTTTTAATTTTTGTACAGTCAGAATCTCAGTATGTTGCCCAGGCTGGTCTCAAACTTCTGTCTTCAAGTGATCCTCCTGCCTTGGTCTCCCAAAGTGCTGAGATTACAGGCGTGAGCCACCACACCCAGCCTTGGTTTTCTCTTCATTTTTAAAATACACATTACACAGGCAGTTATGGAAATAAGGGTCCACGTGCCAACGTGGCAGTTACTGATGGTTCTCAGCATGTCAGCACCATGAAAGTGATCTCAGCTGCTTATTAACTTGATCACTTTCCTGATACTCAAATTTCTCAAAAGTAGACACAGCCTAGGATGTGCTGTTTCGCCTAAATTCTTAAGAATTAATCTTGACCTGACATGTTAAGAGAGTGCCTGGAAATAAAGGCTAAACTGAGATGAGTCACCTAAAATTTCAATTTTTAGGCGCAATGGAAAACACTTAAGTTTTCTTAAGCAGTCTTCTGGGCAGGTTTTCCTTCTGACCGAGTTAAAAACTCTGCTTAAAAAAAGTAGATCCTCTTCAAGGAAGTTGGCATGACTGCTGTGAGTAGCATGAATCCTTGAAAGGAAAGTCCCTGTGGTTTCTAGATTGTCAGTAGCCTATACCAGGTAGAGGTGTCTGTTTACAGTGGATGGAATAAGTCACCAGGTAGATACCAGGGCGTTGGAGCAACTGGATTAACGTTCAGGTTTTATCTCACTGCGATTGCAGTGAGAAAATAGGGCATCTTTACTCTTCAGAAAAACAAAAAATGAGAATATTTTTTTCCCTCCAAAACCTCTTTTAGACTTCAGTTTGCGCGCTGTAATTAGAAAACTACAATTGTGAGCAGGTTTTTTTTTTCTTTGTCCCTATAATCATTTTTATCATTTCCTCACTGGGACATAGGTGGACAGGAAATTCTGTGTCCTCATCTTTGAGATAAGAAGGTATAAATGTAAGTGCTGGCAGATATACAGATAGTCAAGTCCTGACCTAATGCTTTGTAGTTTCAGGGCCATGCTTGCATTAGCAAGTATCTCAGTGGGGGGCTAGAGAGCAAAGAGGCACAGAAATGGCCAAGCAGCTCTTAGAAACTATGCTTTCAAAAAAGCTTGATATGTAAATTTTGTTTTTGCTGCGATTAGGTTCTGAGTTGGGGAATGGCAGTGTCATGAGGTTATTTAAAAATTAATTTTAAATAATTGTATTTATTGTCTGCTCCAGAGTTTGTTTTGCTTTACCTGGAGAAGGAGAGTAGAAGGGCCAGCTAGAAATGAGATGGTGACGAAGGCATTGTGGTTTTAGCACCCTGTCCAGCCTCAACATTTATCGGCCTCGTATGTCACCTGCATGGCTACCTTTGCGTGAGTCCGCCTGAGTGAGTCAGCCACCTGCATTCTACAGTGATGAGTTCCAAAAATTGAGGTGCAGGAATGCACTAGTTCTTTCCCATAGTTTGCATTTAAACTATGTGAAACATTGATGTGTGCCCTTCAGACCGGCTGCACAGGCAGGGTTCTGAGATGTGGTATGGTTGCCAGTGGAGAGATTTTCAGCTTTGTCCGTGTTGTTGACAAGTGGGGGATCTCATTAGTTTTATGGATTAAAAATACATTAGTCAAAGTGTTGGGCAGAGTGTATGCATGCCCGATTGGACTGTAGCAAAAAGTACAGCGCAGGGTGATGGCTTAATTGATACCAGGTGTAGATGGAGAAGGCACACAGATGTGATGGGGTGCGTTGTTACCTAATTGTTTTAATGTTCACCGAGAAGTTAATTGTCAGTGTGGAGTGTGCTAGTAAATTAGGTTCCTACTGCCTTAGTGTAACTGAGGATAAATGAGGTGTCACGAGTTTCCAATCTGTACCTCTGACACAAACACTTTTTCCTGCAGGGAGGAGAAAGTTCCCAAGGGGAATCAGCATGGCAGCTGAAGAAATCCATTTGAATAATGTGCTTTATTTTTACATTAGGGAAACCTGTCTTGCTTTTGCTGTATGCATGAGTAGGTTTTCCTTTCAGTTTTGCTGCTGGTGGTTTCAGGGTTTGGACTTGTTGGCAGAAAAGTTGCTTGGAGGTCTCAGGATTCATCAAGGCTTCTGTGAGTAGTATTTGGTAGCATTGACAGGGCAGCATTTTATTAAACTTGCTTTTTTTTTCATAGTTTCTGAGGTTACTTTCCAGAATATGTTAGTAGATGTGAACAACCATTACTGTTAAATTGCTAAATAAAAGTCAAATTCTTGGAGCAAGACTGGAAAAATTGGTTTTTATCCTTACAGAAGTGGCCGGGTCTTTGCTACCTCAGTCTTGAGTGGCTGTTTGGAGCATGAAATAGACACATCACTTGTGCTGAATGGTTAGGATAAAGCAATAGAGTCCCAGTCTTGATGTTTTCTTTTGATGACACTGGGTGCTCTCTGAGGATCAGTCAGCCCATCTACTTACATTGTAAAGTTCTTATGTGAAGTTATGGTTTCATAATTGTATTGGAATGTTTATTTTGGTTTTATTTTAAAAGAATATATTGGCCTCTCCCATCCAGGAAATGCAAACACTTTGCCAATTATCTAGTTACCTTGAGGCCATTGAGCTACCGCAGGGAAAGATCCTGGTGTGTGTTTAATAAAACATGGTTCCCAGAGTTAGGAAATTGTGCTCAGAATTTGTCTCAGAATGCACATAGGCTGCACTATTGGAAGATCTGCCATTCCTTTTTTCTTCTGACCAGCTCTTTTGCTGTCATAGCCATTCTATTCTGTCATCCTATTAGTGCAAGTTAGATGTGACCCTTAGGAAGCATATATTAATAAATAGCAAGTTGCTTGTTGCCAGCGAAGATGCCCTCTGAGATTTGGTGTTCGCATGGAATTCCAGATTTTCGTGAGAAGGGGAGTCCCTTCTTGTGGAGTATATGGTTTCTGTGTTGTTGCCCCTCATGTAATCATCTCATGTACTTTCTGTATAAAAGTCATGCCAGTTCTGCCCATTTCTGGACCCTCTTTATGTTTCTGATGGTGAGCATTCTAGGGGGACCTTTTCTTTTAGACTTGTCAGATATGCTTCTCTCTTTATCATTTTACTTGGCTCTGTACCCATAAGTGTGTGCCACACACAGGTATAGAAAATCATTTGATTTTAGAATTTTAGTTTGTTTTCAAAACCGTGTGTTTTCAGCTGATTTGCCCAGGCTTGTAATGTCCTCCGTGGGCTGTATAACTCGTATTTTGAGTTTCTGTAGAAGATATAAATGAGGTGAATTTTATTTCTTGAAAAAAATTTTAAAACAAAGGAAAACTTACAGTCTATAAATCTCAGTCCTTGGGACATTTGTAATAGAAGTCTGCCCAACATTTACAGTCTTTAAAAAATCCTGGCAGATTTAAATTTTGCCAGCTGCAAGGTGAAATAGAACATTGGGTTTCTTGGCTGGAATTAGAGTATATCAGTCAGTATAGTAACACTGGTTCTCAATAATGATCAAAATGCTGATTCTCGATTACATATTTATTTGGCAAATAAATATTTGAAAAACGAATTCTACTTGATGAATGCTGTTTGGTAGATTCAAATCTTTCAAAACATGGACTCTGGGAAGAGGGATCTGCAGTGGCAAATAGGGTCTGTAGGATGATTACCTGCGGTGATTGGCATCCCATGAACCTTGTGTGTACCTGGGCTGCTTTATCGCTCTCTGCTGAGGTCTTTTTCAGTGTTAATTTTGGGATTTGAGTGACAAGGCAGGAATTTGGGACTATTCCTAGTTCATTTTAAAGTAGACTTTAAAATGTTCATTTAAAAAAAAATTACACGTTTCTATTTTTGGTATGGAAGGCATCTAACCCGATAAAGCAAGGGATTCTGCTGGTTAGGAGGTGGGTCAGAGAAACCATGCGTTAGGTATTATGTCACATTAGAATATTAAGTGCAGTAGTTTAAAGAGCCAGGGTGGATTTTAAATAAGTTTTTGGGTACAGGTGTTCTGTGTATGTAAACTTGAGTTTAAAAATCACTCTTCTGAGGGGGGAGGCACTTTCGACTGTAATAGGAGTCATCAGGTAGTGGATGGAGCCGCTTGGCCTCAGGCAAATCACCTCTGTCTCTGGACATCCTAGTCCTCCAGATTAAAGGAGCCGGGAGGAGGAGGAGGAACGACATGTCTCAAAGGCTGCTTTGGCCTCTTGTCAGGTTTGATTCTAATTATTTTCTGTGTTTAGAATGCATGACCAATTTTATTTTATTTTTTTTAATTTTTTTATTATTTTTGAGACAGTCTCTGTCACCCAGGCTGGAGTGCAGTGGCACAATCTCTGCTCATTGCAACCTCAGCACCCTGGGTTCAAGCGATTCTCGTGCCTCAGCCTCCTGACTAGCTGAGATTACCGGCGTCTCCCATCACACTCGGCTGAGTTTTGGTTTTGTTTTTTTCCTTTTGTTTAGTACAGATGGGGTTTCACCATGTTGGCCATGCTGGTCTCGAACTCCTGTCCTCAGGTGATCTGCCCATCTCGGCCTCCCAATGTGCTGGAATTACAGGCATGAACCACTGCGCCTGGCCTCATGATCATTTTTAAATAACTTAATGCAAAGCAACTTCTATTTTATGCTTTTGCAACTGGTGTCCTCATAAATGTTGCCTCGATTTATTAGATTTGGACCCAGACAACCTAGCATTCAAAATTTTGAAGGATCAACATGACATTCAGTCAATACCCAGGTTAATCTCTGAATTCTTAAAATATGTATAAAATAGCTCTTAATGGCCATCAAAATGATTGTATTCTACCCTGTAGCCATAAGCAACACACAGTAGGGGGTGCATGAGGAGGAATCACAGCATGAGGGAAAAATATCTCAAGAAATGCAGTACCCAGAAAGTCACTTTTGGGTTTCTGGGAACAAATGAGGTAATCATGAAGGTAAAGGTCCCCCAGGCAGTAGTTTAAAAACCAGAATGGTTGCTGTTGCTGCCAGTGAAGCTCATTAGGCTGGAACTATTTGCTCATATCAAGAACAACAATGAAAGCAGCTTCAGCGCTGGAAGAAGTCAGGGGCAATTATACACAGAAATCCGGGTTCATGGGAACAAGGGGAAAGGAAGCGATCTGTTTTTGGTGGGACAGGCTTTAAGTAGAAAGTCTGCCAGGCTTCCAGGGATCCCTGGGTCTGACTGGCTCTCCTGGGCCTTTCCAGCCCACACTCTCCACTGCCTTGTTTTGAGTCAATTTTACAGTGTCAAAGGTAGGATGAGGCATCTTGTTTTGTAACTTGTTGAAGTCTGCTGTTGAGTGGGGCCCGTTTTCAGATAAGCAGGGGTGCTAATTACCAGCCCTGTCCACATTTGGAGAAACTTTCAGAGCTTTTCAAAACCTATTCAGATTATAGGCTTCATTTAAGCTGCTCAAGTGGAAATTACAGTAGTAACTTTGAACACATAGACGCAGAGGCCTCAAAGCTTGACGGTCTTAAAGGTCCAGCTGTAGCAAAGTTATTGTTTCTAACAAGAACTGTATTGTTTCTAACAGAAGTGTAGTTTACTTTCACATTCACAGTACCACTTGACATCATTAAACAAGACATTAAGAAGCTGTCTTGGAATGGCCTCGTGGCTTGGACACGTAGTGCTGATGACAGCAGGAGGGCTTGGAAGGCCCTGGAGAGAGACTTTAACTTAAAACTGGGCAGCACACACTGACTCTGTGCCCCATTTTGCTGGACACTTGGGCGGATGTTAAATTTAATAAGATACAGCCCTGCCCTGGATGCTGCTCAGAGTCTGGAGGAGGAGACCACGGGGCTGAAATAACCTAGAAGAGAGGTGTATTTAAACACATTTCCCATGTGTGAGCAAGCAGCTGTTGCCCTGGCCCAGCTTTTCAGAGGGCGTGTTAGCACTTTGCAAGAGCGAGGTCTCCTGCAGCCTTGTCAGGCTGTGGGTCTGGGTCGGAGGGGTTAGTTTTTAGTGGACATTTATCTAGGTAATTAGTTCAGGGATCCAGCCAGCTCACCTTACGGCCCCAAACACTGTGGTAAAGACATTACTTTGAGCTTCTCTATATTGAATTGCGCTGGTCCCTCCCAGCTGCTTTTATCTAAGCCTCCTGGCATTTGTGTAGCTTGAAGAATCATGAATAAAAGAGCCCGCTCCTTTAGAGTCAGTCCCTGATGCGGGCCAAGAGGCTTCAGATTGCCTTCTGGTCCCCAGTTGTGATTTCCTCCTGAATGTGGTTGAGCTGGGAACAGCACTCCCATGGTGGAGTCCATGGTTTTCAGCGGAGCTGTGAGGGCTGGCCACCTGGCTGATTCCCTCTGGCTGGTTAGAAATGAAACTCAAGGCTTCTAAGAAGGTACCATAAAATATTTGCTCCTGTTGTATACTGTTGCATTAGATGTGGTCTAACTTAAAGGTATCCCCCAGCCCGTTCTATTTTAAATTGTGGGGCGGAAAGGTAGCATAATTGTCTGTTGGCCCTGGACACCGCCCTCTTAGTTCTCAAACACCCTTCAGAGATTGGGGTTATCTGGGCTTTGTGAAAGGAGGCTTTTGCACAGCTCATTCAACATTGTTCAGGGCAGTAACACATCACTGAACAAATTGCCCCGTTGCATATGCTAATCCCACACTTAAAAGAACTCATTGTAACATGTTCTGATGCTTTAGCCTGAGGGGGAGATGGGAATTGAAGGGATGTCAGATCATGTCATGTGACCCAAAAATATCTAAAATGCCTGTTTTCTTTGGGTCAACAGTTCGTACTCAGCATATGCGAATGAAAGTATCCTGTGTGGTTTGTGGAAAAGATTAGTCCTTGTTCCTACTTTTGTGTGTGGGAGCTGGCCTTGCTATTGAAGATTCACTGGCTGAAATTCTCCCCTTGGGTCTTAAATTTCAGTGCTGTTGGCGAGGAACACCAAGTCTTATTTTCAACAATAAATTAAAAGAATTCAAAAGAGTTCCTTTATTGTTGCTGTGGAAAATGTGATTTGCCTTTTAGGAAACCATGCTGTTAATCCCACGCTTCCTTTGTCCCTTTTTAGAGTGGTACACATTGACTCTTACAGTTAAAGAAAATGTCTAATAGAGTAATCTCAAGATTTGCTCATAGGCCATTCATATTTCTGACCAGGAAAGTCGCAGTGGGAAAAGAATAAAAACACATCCACATGCAAACACAGCAAGCTCCTATTTCTCAAACAGTAAATAGAACAGAAGCATAATTCCAAGAAGGCCTGAAGAATCCACCTAATTTTGGATGGTTTGATTGCAAAGTCAGGGTCTCCCCCACCCCCCCCCTTTTTTTTTTGAGATGGAGTCTTGCCCTGTCGTCCAGGCTGGAGTGCAATGGCGTGGTCTCGGCTCACTGCAACCTCTGTCTTCAGGGTTCAAGAGATTCTCGTGCCTCAGCCTCCTGAGTAGCTGGGATTACAGGCGCGTACCACCATGCCCAGCTAATTTTTTGTTTTTTGGGTTTTTTTTTTTGTACTTTCAGTAGAGACGGGGTTTCATCGTGTTGGCCAGACTGTTCTCTAACTCCTGACCTTGTGATTCACCCGCTTCCGCCTCCCAAAGGGCTGAGATTACAGGCGTGAGCCACCACACCTGGCCTAGGGTCTCCCTTTTAAGTGCGTAAACCTCTAGAAATGTTTGCCATGAAAGTCTTTAGATGAGATGAATTAAATGGAATGAAAGGCTGTGTAGGTATCACCTTTCGAAAATAGTTCTCACATTGAGGTTGGGTTTTCATGTGTACAAAGAGGCTTGGGAAGAAATCTTTGATTAATTTTTTTTGTCTTGCAGAGTAATTCTCTCCTGGTCCCAGACAGTCTAAGAGGCACAGATAAACGCAGAAATGGGCCTGAATTTTCCAATGACATCAAGAAAAGGAAAGTGGATGATAAGGACTCCAGCCACTATGTAAGTAATTAAAGGACTTGAAATAATATTTGTTTGCTTACTGCTCACCTAAGTGAGTATCCAAGTGTACTCTAAGATCTTAGTGATAATGCCATGTCCTTAAAAATAATAGCATAAAGAGGACAGGTTTTTAGACTGTAGGATATTATTTCCCTTTGGGGCTGTAAATTATGCTTCTGCCAGGCTGAGTGTTATGCTTTAGATTTCCTGCCTTTGTTACTCAAAAGGGAATATGAACATGCAGGGCCAGCTTTGTGGACCGTGCGGTTGCTCAGGGCCCTGCTCTTGTTAGGAGTCACCCCAGCCCCGCCCTCCCTTGGTGTAATGCTCTGATCTCACCATATTTGCAATCTCAATTTTTAAACAAGGTCTCTGCATTTTTCATCTTGTCCTGGACCCTGTAAATTTAGTAGCCATTCCTGCTAAAATGGAGTAAAAATTTTAGTGTCACAGAAGCTGTTTGGATGCTGTTCTGAGAATATAGGATCATACTACTTCTCAAGGCAGAGTTCATCGTCTTCCACAGTGAACGTTCTAGTGATCTAAGTCCATGGTAAAAATGGAAGAAAGCCCAGAGGCCTCTTGTTTAAGTTCTGTAGATGAGGTCACTCTACTGGTTGATGGAGTGAGGACTCTAGTCACAGGTCCAGCTAAAACCACATGCAAATGGAAATCAAACCAAGCCAGATGGCCACTGGCTCTGGTCTCAGGGTTATAAGCATCGCAGCTGATGTATGACTTGGAGTTGCCTGTTGTGTCCCTGAGTGTCTGTTTCAGGATGGGCGCGTTCTCAGGAACAGTATGAAAGTAGAGTTGCTGAATTGGGGCTATGTCCCTGATGGCCTTAGAGGAAGAGGTGTCTACTGTGCAGGCTAAGTGGAGGTCTAAACACTAGATAGAGGATAGTGTCTCCTGCTGGCTGGCCCAAGCCTATAGCTAATGATAGGTAACATCTTTTTGAGCACCACCTGGAGTTAGTGCCAGGTACCCTGTGATTTTTACATGGATTAATTTCATTGAACTCTTGTAACATCCCAGTGATTTGCTGGAGGTCACAATTGGTGATAGAGCCTGGCAGCAACCCAGCTCCAGTATTCCTGCTCTTTGACACTATGCTAAGATGCCCAAACCCAGCCGTCTGTATTAGATTATTTTACCAGAGATCCTCAGATTGGTTCACACTTTGCACTATGGTTTAATAACATAGTAAGAAACAAAGTTGTTGGTTTTCCCCACCCTAGTCCAACGCTTTTTAGCACATACCATTCTCCCCTTGTCTGTTGCCCACTGCCAGTGTCCCATGCATGTACTTTCATTTGTGAGATTCAGTGTTAATAAGCAAGTTGGGGCTGGACATGGTGGCTCAAGGCTGAGGTGGGTGGATTACCTGATGTCAGGGGTTCAAGACTAGCCTGGCCAGCTTGGCAAAACCCTGTCTCTATTAAAAAATACAAAAAATTAGCTGAGCATGGTTGGGCATCTGTATTCCCAGCAACTCGGGAGGCTGAGACAGGAGAATTGCATGAACCCAGGAGCTGAAGGTTGCAGTGAGCCAAGATGGTGCCACTGCACTCCAGCCTGGGCAACAGAGAGAGACTCTGTCTCAAAAAAAAAAAAAAAAAAAGGCAAATTGGAAGGTTTATGACATGCAGAAATTTGCTGATGTCGAATTCTGAATTACTCTTCATGAGGCTGATGTGTATAGTAAGTTATTTAGTAATGAGTGCTCTAGTTATTTAGTAATGACTCTCCACACATGGCCCCTAACCATCTACCCAACCAGACAAACCTAGTACATGCACATTACAAAACTACCATGCCAAGCTGAATTGGGGCTACGTCCCTGATGGCCTTGGAGGAAGGTACAGAACTACCAAGCTGGCAGGGTAGTTTTGTAACTTGCATGTACTAGGTTTGTCTGGTTGGATAGATGGTTAGGGACCATGTGTGGAGAGTATGTTGGAGAATCTGGGACAAAGGCCTCAGACCTTAGATCACTGATGACAGACATGTACTGTTCGGTGAAGCTTTATATTTGCAGAAGGGTCCAGTACAAAGCTAAGATTTAAGTCATAGTAAACTCACTTCAGAATTCCATTGTAATAAAGGAATTGATTGCTACTTTTTGCCAGTTCAGTCTGTATACTACATAGCCATTTTTTATAATTTTCTTTCTAAAAGAGAAACTCTTTTAGATTATATTTTTCACCACCACCTTTAATACTTGGAAACATTTGTGCTTTGCTGTGGGCTTTACCAAGAGAAAACAGATTTTTGTTAGTATTAGTTTTGTTCTTTATTGCATGAAAATATGTATTTCAATAGACTGTTATTTAGGATTACCTAGGCTTCCTCATTGGTTGTAATTTTAAGTTGTTACTAGTGAATTGCATGGTGCCCTTGTAACCGTGGCTAAAGTATATCTTGTAACACACTATTGAAGAAAATAAATTGGGTCTCCCACGTGTAGTGCTCTGGGTATGATTAGAAAACACATCATTTAAGACCTGAATTTAGAGTTGAGGGTAAACTTTCTAGCCTAGATTTGTGGGCCTACAGAAGGCCAGTGTGGATCGTATTTGCGTTTGTATGTACTAATGTTTTTCAGATATCATTTCTGTAGTCTTCATTGACAACTACATCAGTAAAAGCATTGTTTAGATCATAAATTAGGGACCTCTTCCTTTTCAAGAATTCAAACCCATTGAGTTGTCCTGCTTTTTCCATATGCCTCCATTGTACAAAGTATTATTCTGCCCTAAAGGACATGAGACCTTTTGGCTAAGAAAGTAGACTTTTTCAGCCTCCTTCAAACTTGATGTAGGGATGATTGCATCATTAAATTGAACAGCCTTTATTTTATTTATTTATTTTTTGATACCAAATCTGGCTCTGTCAGCCAGGCTGGAGTGCAGTGGCACACTGTCAGCTCACTGCAACCTGCACCTCCTGGGTTCAAATAATTCTTGTGCCTTAGCCGCCTGAATACTGCAACTGAAGGCATGTACCACCATGCCTGGCTAATTTTTGTATTTTTGGTAGAGATGGGGATTTCACCAGGCTGGCCAGACTGGTCTCAAACTCCTGGCCTCAAGTGATCCACCTGCCCGTCTCGGTCTCCTGAAGTGCTGGAATTATAGGTGTGAGCCACCGTGCCTGGATCAACAGCTTTTCCTAATTTTTTCCAAACCCATTGCTACCTTGGAGTTTCCTCTGAGTAGTAAATATGATAGCTTTATGCAGGGACAATGAGAGCCCTATTGCAGGATGCCAGTGCCCTTCAAATATTGCCATCTGTCATTTTTCCATCTTTCCAGAAATACTTCAAGCTGATTGCTAAAAAGGTTTATTTTTAATTTACTTGTTACTTAAGAGAAAAAGATTGGGTTTTGTTTGCTTATTCCATCCAGCAGCTAGCTTTGCTGGGAGGGTGTTTTTTTTGTTTTGTGTTTTTGCAGTAACTTGCAATCCCATGGGAAAATGGTTTACCTTGACATCAAATGGAAAAACTCTGATACAAGGGTATGCAGATTTCAAATTAGAGATTTCAGCTCACAAGAGAAATTCAGCCCTTGCAAACATTACTGAGCTCTTACAATCTGCCAAGTATCTGCAACTTGCCTTCACCTGTGAACAAGTTGTGATTGGCTAGTTGGTTTGCTTCTGCTACAGAATTCCTGCCTGAAGCTTTGCAGAGCCCCAGGTCAGCTGAGAAGTGGGGGGAATTAATTACTAGGGCTGGCAAACTGATAGAGAGCCCACAGGCCTGTCCCTGGTAGTTTTTTAGCCTGTCTGCTACCAAGAACTATAGAAGGAAAATCGAACTGTGCCTCAAACCCATTCTTAGCCTTTAGTAAATGGCATTGATGTTTCTCTTTTTCAGGACAGTGATGGTGACAAAAGCGATGATAACTTAGTTGTGGATGTGTCTAATGAGGTAACCATTTTTTTCATCAAAGTTTATCTTCAGAATGATTTGAATAGTGTTATGAAACAAAAAATCTAACAGTGAATGAAGGAAGTAGAGCCCTTTAGTGGGGGATCTCTTATACCTTTTTACATTAAGAAGTTAATGGTTGCCCAGGTATGGAGCAATAATGGTCTAACAAACATAAAGTTTTATTTCCTTTAAAAAAAAAAAGGTATTTTCCCAGATATTTTGAATGCCTAAGTTGGATGTCTGGCTCCCCTTTCCTTCCAGTGCCCTCTAGGCAAAGTTCTTAAGCCTGAGGCACGAAGAGGGATATGACTGTGGGGTTGTTTTTTATGGCATGTTTGCGGGTATGTTTGCAGATACCATGTTGCTCATTATAACATGGTATTGGTCACCTTGCACACCCCCAACCTGAAGGACTTTCAGCACTGTCCTTTAATTTAGAGAGTGAGTGTGGAAAGGGAAAGTTCTGTCTGTTTCAAGCTAAATCACGAAAACTTTTGATTATGCTTGTTGAGGACCCTTCTTCTCCACGAGCAAGCCCTGCCCACTCTCCCAGGGAAAATGGAATAGACAAAAACCGCCTGCTCAAGAAGGATGCTTCTAGCAGCCCAGCTTCCACAGCCTCCTCGGGAAGTTCCACTTCTTTGAAATCCAAAGAAATGAGCTTGGTAGGTAAAGAATACTGACACTTGCCTGTCAGAATACTGACGCTGGAGGACACTGAAGTATTTGAAATGTAGGTGATTTGCTGCTTGAGGGTTGTATTTTTAAGAGTTTAATAGTGAAACTCATCCCAGCAGTTTGAGAGGCCAAGGTGGGTGGATCACTTGAGGTCAGGAGTTCAAGACCAGCCTGACCAACATGGTGAAACCCCATCTCTACTAAAAATACAAAAATTAGCTGGGCATGGTGGCAGGAGCCTGTAGTCCCAGCTACTCAGGAGGCTGAGACAGGAGAATCCCTTGAAGCTGGGAGGCAGAAGTTGTAGTGAGCCAAGATCGTGCCACCGCACTCTAACCTGGGTGACAGAGTGAGACTCCGTCTCAAAAAAAAAAAAACAAAAGGTGAAACTCATCCTTCTGTTCTATGTTCCCATTGAGGGTTTACTTTTTCCCCCCTCTCATGTCTTTTGGGGTCATGATTAGAGAGGGTGTACACGTGTCCATGTTCCTTGCCTTCTTACTTGGGGCATATATTCTTGCCACACAGCTCTCTGAAACTTCACAGTTGGCAAATGGTTCAGACTTCTGAGATTCTTTTTTATTTTTGAGATGGAGTCTCACTCTGTCACCCAGGCTGGAGTGCAATGGCATGATCTCAGCACATCGCAACCTCCGCCTCCTGGGTTCAAGCGATTCTCCTGCCTCAGCCTTCCCAGTAGCTGAGATTACAGGTGCCCACCACCATGCCTGGCTAATTTTTGTATTTTTAGTAGAGACAGGGTTTCATGTTTGCCATGCTGGTCTTGAACTCCTGACGTCAGGCAATCTGCCCACCTCAGCCTCCCAAAATGCTGGGATTGCATGCGTGAGCCATCGCGCCTGGCCTCAGACTTCTGATTCTTAAGTCTTCATTTTCTTAAGTTGGCCATTTACATAGTAGACTGATCCCTGATATCGGGGTATGTTGTGGAGCATGCCCCGATGTTATGAAGTTGTCAGATCAGTGATGCAGAAAGGAGGCCCCAGGGGAATCCAGGAACTGGTGCATCAGAGCCCACTCATGTGCTCATTCACTCAATCAACAAACTTTGTAGACTGCGTCATCTTTTAACAACATTTCATAACAAGCCTGCAGTTAATCCTTACCTGGTCCCTCCAGGCATTATCCTGTTTTACCAGTTGGGGGAATGAATAACTTAACAAGGCTACACAGCTATGGCCCATGATCCAAGGCCAGAAAGAGCTCTCTTAGCCTGTGCCCTTTGCCACGCTGTAGTGATTCTTAGACTGTGCTGTAAAGCACATGAAAGGTTGAAAGGCCAGGGAAGGTGCCCTATAACCCCCTTACTGTCTGGATTCCGAAAGGCTCCTTGCTGGTGTTCAGTGTCTGATCTGCACTGGTGGGTCTGCTTTGGTTATGCAGGCAAGTGGGCAGTGACACTTAACTCCAAAGTGTTGTTCTTTTAGGCATATTGGTAAGGCTAGTCCTGGGGCTTTTGTCTCGGAGATACTGGTACCACTCTTTCTCACCGTTTGTCTTAATCCCAGGGCTACCTAAAAAGGAGACTTGCAAAGGGGTCTTCCTGGGACTTCTTGGCGGCCGGGGCATGTGTTTCTGAGTGCCTGGGAAATATTCTCTGGGTGGTCATCTTTCTAACTTGGCGTAGACCCAAAGTCCACAAGCCTGATGGAAAATACTTTTAAAATAAAATCTGCGGAGGAAGAAGTGTGATCATGTTCTGTGTCTCTAGCTCGAGTTTTAATTCTGGCAGGAAGAGGAAAGGTCAACATTTCTCGCTCACAAGTTAATGCTGTCAACATTGTGTGGATTTATGAAAATTGGCTGAGGGAGTAGCTAGAAGGTGCCCAGTGTCCCAGCTGCTGTTGTGATAAATTGTGTAATATGACTTGGATTAAAAATAATACTCATTTAATTTGTTTAATGACACCAGCATGAAAAAGCCAGCACGCCTGTTCTGAAATCCAGCACACCAACGCCTCGGAGCGACATGCCAACGCCGGGCACCAGCGCCACTCCAGGCCTCCGTCCAGGCCTCGGCAAGCCTCCAGCCATAGACCCCCTCGTTAACCAAGCGGGTAGAGCATCGCCTCTCGTTGTGCTTTGTTTGGTTTCTCTCATTCCCAGCTTGATTTGTTGTCTGTTAATCTTGTGACGCAATTGCCCCACAAATATGAAACGTACTTATGGCCACCCTCCTTCCTATCTCGGAAAAAGCCGTGATAAGAAACAGATGTTTGTCCTTGGGTTTCAGCAGCTGCAGTCTGTTCAGTCTCCACCTGTTTACCTTCAGCTTTTATTTTTAAATATTTCAAATCCTAGGGGCTTTAGTAAAGTTTCTGATAATTATTTTGAACACAAACCTCCCTACCTAACTAGCATTATGTGTCTGACTTTGCTATTATTGGCTGAAACAGCAGTTTGGCCGGCCCAACTGTGCTCCTTGCAGACTGTAGTTGGCTGGTTTTCTGCTTGGGGGAGGCTTCAGGAATCAGTGTTCTGCCCTTCAGTAGAAATTAGGAGGGTTTCCCTGCGACTCTAGCCCTTAAAAAACTCATAATTTGCAACCTGACATTCCCCAGTGGGAAAGGGAAAGAGCAACAACCTGGGCAACAACAAAGGAAAATAGGCAACAAAATATTCCTCCTAAACCCATGCTTTGGTTTACGTAAATCTAGGATTGGGTTTTCATTTGGAGTTGGTACCAGGGAATGGAAAGTTCGGACTGAAAGAGAAATCTTGGATTTTATCGAGAAAATCTTCTTTTGAGATTAAGTCAGGTAAACACTTAGTGTCTGTGCCTTGGTTTGCCCTCTGTAAATTGGGTATGGTAATATGCTTAATTCCCCTGGCTTCCCGGTGCTGCCACTTACACAAATGAGAAAATGTGTGGGTTGTGCTTCCCCTGGAGTCTTTTCTTTCCTGGAGATGAATTGCACCCTGGGGAAGGAGGGGATCCAGTGTATAAATTGGAGTTGATTTCCCCCCTCCCCCGGAAGCCTTCCCTGTTTTTCTCTCCTCATGAGATGAGTGACGCTAACAAATGATGAGGCCAGGATCGCTGGTCAGGTTTGATGGAGTGGGTCAGTTGAGTGATGTGTGGTTTGTGTTTCCTTTCAGCAGCTGGCTTGAGGACACCCCTGGCAGTGCCCGGCCCATACCCTGCTCCTTTTGGGATGGTCCCCCACGCTGGCATGAACGGCGAGCTGACCAGCCCAGGTGCCGCCTACGCCAGTTTACACAACATGTCACCCCAGATGAGTGCTGCAGCGGCCGCAGCTGCCGTGGTGGCCTACGGGCGCTCCCCCATGGTAGGCCGCTGTTGGGTGGGCTCTGGTTGGGGTAGGAACACTGCATACTCCATTGAGCACTGTCAGGTTCAGGGCCATGCCTCTCCTGGCCACGTGGGTAGGAGCAGCCAGCCCCACACACCTCGGAGACAAAGACGCCCAGTGTCCCAGCTGCACACTCGCCTTCCTCTGTCAGCCTTCATCAGCACGCTGCTCCATTAAGTGAGGGCCAAATGCTTTTTGTTTTACTGTTTTTGTGGATGAAAAAGGCAGTGTTTAGAAGCTCCTTCAGTGGTTCAGGGGACATCTGGTTTTCTCCACCAAAGTAGATTTTTTTTATTTGAAGGCGTTGAAATAATTCAAGTGGTTCACAGAAGCCTTTTCATTCGTTTTCTTAAGTTTTTTTTTTTTCTTTCTCATCATTAAACCTTAGGAAAAAATGTCTGAGAAGCCATCGCTTTCTCTTTCTATGCCTGCGTTACACTTTAAACCTAATAGCATGACTTACGTATAAGCGGCAGTCTCTGTAAACAAACAGGTAGAATTCTGGACAGTCTGAACCAAGGGGCAGGCTGTCTCTCGTCTGTTTGCCCTGCCTCTTGCCACTGTGCAAATGGCCTGCTTTTTAACCAAGAGGACAAAACTGCATTTAAAGGGTAAGATTAGCTGTGCGATCATGGATTGCATGAAGGGTATAAAGTCCCATAGTCGTTTCTCTTGGCTGTTGGAAATATGTCCTGTACCTTTCTCTGTTGTCCGCTGTTCACATAGCATTCCCTCCACTAGTTTGCAGTGACATTAAGGTTCATTGGTTTTTCCTTATATTGCACTTGTAGGAGAGGTTGTGCAGTGGCAGGCAAAAGTGTTCAAAGTAAGGTGGTCAGCTGAGAGACTAGATGCTGTACTTACGCTGCACAAAGTGGGGGAATCCATGTATGAATCCTTAAGCATTAAATTAGACCCCATGGTATGCAACTGGGGGATGATTTTGTCCTTTGGGAACATTTAATAATATCTGGAGACACTTTTGATTATCATAATTGGGGACAGGGTGGGGGGGCAGATGTAGATTTCTCTTGGCATATAAATAGTAGGGGCCAGGAATGCTGTTCAATATCCTGCAGTGCTCAGGACAGCCCCCAACAAAGAAAAGAACTGTTTGGCCCAAAATGACCATAGTGCTGAGGCTGAGAAATCCTAATACAACACATTGCTCTGTGAACTTGCTTGCAAGTCTAAGGGAAGTGTTTACCATGGGGAGATGGTTCTCAGAACACAAGTAGATCACATCTCTCCACCTCCCAAAAAGGAAGTGGGTCTTGTGGTGTTCAGGGGTGCTTCTGTTACCTCTTGCATAGTAATCAAAAAGAAAAACACTAGGCCATGTTACTGTTCCCATTTATGTTGCTTTGGGGATCATTTTTTTATTTTTATTTTTTTGAGATGGAGTCTTGCTTTGTTGCCCAGGCTGGAGTGCGGTGGCACGATCTTGGCTCACCGCAACCCCTGCCTCCCGGGTTCAAGTGATTCTCCTCCCTCAGCTTCCCGAGTAGCTGGGATTACAGGCGCCTGCCACCATGCCTGGCTGATTTTTGTATTTTTAGTAAAGACGGGGTTTTACCACATTGGCCAGGCCACACCTCAGGCCATCTGCCCACCTCAGCCTCCCAAAGTGCTGGGATTACAGGCGTGAGCCACTGCACCCAGCGGGATCTGAGTTTCTAATGAAAGATATTGATGTTCACAAAGTGCCTGCTGCAATAAACTGAGTCTGCAATGTCTTATTTTTGTTTCCAGGTGGGTTTTGATCCTCCCCCTCACATGAGAGTACCTACCATTCCTCCAAACCTGGCAGGAATCCCTGGGGAAAACCGTAAGTACCTCAAAGACCTTAGTTTTGTTTGAAAGGTGGTTATTCAGTCATTGGTATTAGCAGACTAGAATTCCAAAGGGAGTACAGGCTTGGGCGTTTCCAAGGAGATTTCTGGGTGTCTTTTCCTGAGGATTAACACTTTCTATAAATAGGCAGCTTGTAGGTGTCATGCCTCTGTCTTCTCCCTGGGGGTGATCTCCTAAGTTTAGTTATTTCTGGAGAGAAACTGTTGGAGATGAGGACGAGGTGGGAGGAGAGCGCTGGAGGTGGTCGGCCCTCCTCGCTTGACCCTTCAGAAAGCTGCTGTGCTCTGCCATTTGGTTAGAGGGCAGCTGCTGGAGATTTCCAACAGTGCTGTGCTGTGGGCACTCAGCTGTTACAAACTCTTGCAGGCTCAGACATTTGAAATGTGTCCTCTCTACCTAGCTCAGTGCCACCTTTTTCTTATTTTGGTGGAAACGAGAGTTATTTGAAGGGCAGGTTGTGTTGGATGCCAACACCGCAGGTTTACCCCCCCCAAGTAAAGTTTTGATGAGTACTCCGAGAGATCTAGAATTATAAAAAGCAAAGTGGCTTCGTGGGGAAGAAGGAGAAGTTAAGGTTCAGTTTGTGTCCAGTGCACAAAAGCATTGGAATTTTAAAAACTAGTTGGGTGTTCTTCCTGTGTCACTTAAAAAATTAATTCCTTTTCATAATGTTAGTAATTAGAAGTGTGATTTCAAAGAATTTCTGAAGTTCTCAGATTTTTTAAACGGCAGAATTGAAATGTGAAGGTCTGTTTCGCTTAGTAGCAAAACTCTGCCTTTTCCTAAGATAGAAAATGGCAGAGGCCAGGTGCGGTGGCTCACACCTGTAATCCTAGCACTTGGTTAGGCCAAGGCAGGTGCACCACCTGAGGTTGGGAGTTTGAGACCCGCCTGGCCAATGTGGTGAAACCCTGTCTCTACAGAAAATACAAAAATCAGCCGGATATGGTGGTGTGTGTCTATAATCCCGGCTACTCGGGAGACTGAGGCCGGAGACTTGCTTGAACTTGGGTGGCGGAGGTTGCAGTGAGCCAAGATGACACCACTGTACTCCAGCCTGCGTGACAGAGCAAGACTCTGTCTCAAAAAGAAAAGAAAAAGGGCACGTCTTTGCAAACGCTATTTATTTTATTTTTGGGGGGGATGGGTTTTGCTCTTGTTGCCCAGGCTGGAGTGCAATGGTGTGATCTCCGCCCACTGCAACCTCCATCTCCCACGTTCAAGTGATTCTCCTGTCTCAGCCTTCTAAGTAGCTGGGATTACAGACGCATGCCGCCACTTCCGGCTAATTTTTGTATTTTTGGTAGAGACGGGTTTCATCATATTGGTCAGACTAGTCTTGAACCCTTGATCTCAGGTGATACGCCCGCCTTGGATCCCAAAGTGCTGGGATTGCAGGTGTGAGCCACTGCACCCGGCTGATTTTTTTTTTTTTTTTTGGGTTTATATTTTTTTAGTATCATGTATTTAGTTTAAAATTTTTTAAATAGAGGTACTGGTGCTACATGTCTTAGGCCTTCTGTTTGTTTTTGTCATATCCTTGCCTTCACATGGTTGCTTTTAGCTTTTATCAGTACGTCACTTGCGTGTCACATTAGTGAGTTTTTTATTTTTAGAAACAGGGTTTTGCTTTGTTGCCCAGGCTGGAATGCAGTGGCACAATCACAGCTCATTGCAGCCTCGACCTCCTGGGCTCAAGCAATCCTCCTGCCTTAGCTTCCTGAGTAGCTAATACTACTGGCATGTGGCACTACACCTGGCCAATTTTAAAATTTATTTTTGTAGAGACAGGGTCTCCCTATGTTGCCCAGACTGGTCTCAAACTCCTGGCCTCACACAGTCCTCCTGCCTTGGCCTCCCAAAGCGCTTGGAGTCACCACTCCCAGCATGGTGAATTATTTTGAGCAGTCCACTCAGCTGCCCGGTCATCCTTGTGTGGTTTTAATAATAGCCTTGTTTCAAATAAAACACCAGCATGAGATAAAATTGAATTTCTTACCCTATCACCTGCTTTTTAGGAAACCCGATTCCCGTTGCTCTACTTTGCATGCATTCTTATATCTATTTCACAGTAATTTGATTCATGATGAAATGAGGTTTTGTCTCCACTAGGAATCAGTAGTGATGTTAGGAATTTAAGATGACATCTGTGCCCAATGAAGAGCAGGGTTGGAGTCATGGGTAGCATTGCTCAGTGCTCACTTAGCTGGTAGTTTTCTTCCAGTTGAGTACCCATGAACTACTTATTACCTGGTGTGTTTTCGTTGGAATTTGGGAATGTCCCCCTGCTCCCAGCCTGGGAGGTCCTTGGGGCACTTGTGAGCATTTCTTACCTGTGGTGTCAGCAGTGTTGTAGCTGTTGTGCTCTACTGATTGGTGAGTGGATAAAGGGCAAACCAGTAAAGTTGTGATGAGAAACAGTAACACCAGTAACTGATGAACCTCCGGTGGAATAACAGGCAGATAAGGCCAAGTTCAGCTGACCCTTAGGGAAAGCCAGCCTCAAGAGTTAGAGGTACGGGGAGTGTGTTCAGCTGCTAAGCCCCCCACCTTGGGTGTAATAGGGGATGCAGTGGGGGAAGGCCGTGAGTAGAGCTATGAGCTGTGATGCTAGGGGTGGAAGGCTGGTGGGGTGGTCACAGTTAAATTGGACCCTGTTCCTTATATGTGTTTATGTGTGTTAATGTGAGCAGATGTAAGAGAGTAGTAGTATCATCCTTATTAGAGTCAAGTATTCACGTCCTTGGCTTGTGAGCACCTTGCATTTCTTTGTGTTCAAAGCCATGCAAACTAGAATCACAGGGTTCCTAAGGACGAGGATAGTGGACACGGTAGCCAAAGTTGTGAGACTCACGTGTCAGGGTATTTTCTCACCTTGGTCAAAATGGCCATTGGCCTTTGGATCTGAGCAATCATTGCTCTCTCTAAAATAATTAACATCTCTCTCTCTCTCTTGTTTTTTTGTTTTGTTTTTGTTTTTTTTTTTTTTTAAGAGACTCCCTGTGTTGCCCAGGCTGGTCTCAAACTCCTGGGCTCAAGTGATCCTCCTGCCTTGGCCTCCCACAGTCCTGGGACTACAGGCATGAGCTGCAGTGCCCAGTATAAGGGATTCTTTCATGTTTGAGCCATATTATGTGAGGAAGATAGACTGAATATCAGAAGGAAAAATGAACTTTGCCATTGTTGCCAGGATCTGGGCTATATACAATCTTACTGCCCATGTTTACCTAATTAATTAGTATGAGAGGACTTGCTGTTATTATTATTTAATAAAGTAATATTGCCTGAGGCAGTGCTGCTCAAACCATTTATGGTGACAGACCAGTTTTTTCCCCAGTAAGTCAAAGATGGATACATTTGTAACACATAATACAAATGAATAGGAGGAAAAACATACAAAATCCAAGTCCATTTTTTGTTGTTACAAGAGTGGACAGCCCTACACCCTCAGGTTGCTATCGTTCACTATTGATGACTGCACAGCTCTCACTGCAAACAGTAGCCAGTGTTTGCTGACCACACCTTGAGTAGGGCTGGTCTGAGGCACTTAAGAGAAATGGGAACAAACTCATGTGTCCAGGGTAGAGTGAACAAGGTGTTAAAGGTTATACAAGTAATTCTCTGCAAAATACCCACGGAAAGAATGCTTGGGTGAGGTGGGCGGAAGGCGCAGTTACCATTCGTAGACTGAGTGTGAACTGTCAGGCTTTGTGCGTGACGCCAGGCGTGCTCCAGGAAGGAGGGTGCTCTCAGCCTTCTCTGTCCATGGGGGCTTGACTATGTGATTAAAAGAACTGTAAATATCCTGGTTAACTTGTGATATGTGCTCTTGAGGCAGAGCAGTGGGTGATAGAGAGACATGTAAAGAAGTGACCAAAATTAGGGTCAGAAAGACTTCCATGGGGTGAGCACATACACTGAAGCTAAAGCGTGTGCAGGAAGGAATAAGTCTCCCAGGGAACCGGGGAGGGAAGGTAGTCTGTGTCGTGCACAGAGGGAGCTTGAGGAGTCCACGTGCAGATGGATGAGTGCCTTCTAAGAGTGTTACAGTCAGCATAATTCAGCTGGGGCAGGAGGGACCTTAACGTCTCTTCAGTATAAATGAGCATCCATGGTTGAAGTCTGCTAAGATAGCCTCGCCCAGTGACTGTGTGCCTCTGACTGTGCGTGTCCAAGGACGGAGACCCACTGCTGCCCAGAGCAATGCATTTTCCATGGCTCTGTGAAAAGTCTTCTAGCCCTTGAGCTGAATATGTGTCCCTGGAACTTCGACCCCTTCCTACCCCCGGAGACCACACAGCACACTGCTAATCCATCATCCTCACGGCAACTCTTCAATGTTTTGAGACCTCCACGCCACCCTGAGGCTTCTCTTCTGGCTAGAATTTGTCTGTCTTTAGCCCTGTCTTGTGGGCTGTGATTTAGGGCTCCCACATCACCTGCTCACTAAGATCCAGACCCTGTCACTTCCTTTCCATCCATACTTCCACAGATTTTATTGTGATCTCCTGCATAGGCAAAGGGGACCCCACTGGGAGCACACAGCCTAGGAAGGGGTGTAGGGAAGGAAAAATTCTCCTTTGCCCTCTCAGAGTCTGCACCTGGGCCTGAGAATCACACTGACATAAGATAGATTAACAAGAAAAAAGCATGCAGGACTTATTAAGATTTTTAGGTGTATATGGGAGTCTTCCAAGGAAATGAAGACCTGAGGAAGTGACCAGAGCAGACAGCTTGCATCACTTTTTTTTTTTTTTTTGAGACAGAGTCCCATTCTGTCACCCTAGCGAGTGGAGTGGCCTAATCTCGGCTCACTGCAACCTCCACCTCCCGAGTTCAAGTGATTCTCCTGCCTCAGCCTCCCTAGTAGCTGAGATTAACAGACGTGCGCCACCATGTCTGGCCGATTTTTGTATTTTTAGTAGAGATGGGGTTTCACCACGTTGGCCAGGCTGGTCTTGATTTCCTAACCTCAGGTGATCCACTCGCCTTGGCCTCCCAAAGTGCTGGGATTATAGGTGTGAGCCATGCCCGGCCTTGTATCACTTGTATACAAAGAAATAATAAATTTGTGAAGACATGACAAGAAAAAGAGTTTTGGGCTAGAGGCAGTAAATTGTGGGGAAATAACTAAGTGATACATATATTGGGGGAAAACTCGTGGGGGACAAAGGTTATTTTGGTAAGTTTATTTGTACATATCCCTTTTAGTGTTGATTCCCAGACTAATGATACAAGGCTGTTGTTCTGTTTCTGGTACAGGGAGGGCACCTTTCTCATGGGAAATTTTATGGCCTGTTTTTGTATAGAAAGGGAGAGGTCAGAAAGTCTTTCCTGGATCTCTCATTTTTCAAGTGTTTTCAGCTCAAAATAACCACTACACCAAAGGGGCATATTTTGTTGTGGTGTGTCCTGAACTCCTTCAAGGGGAACAAGAAGTTCAGGACATGCCACCCCAAAATATGCCCCTTAGGGATAGTGATTATTTTGAGCTGAAAATGCTTGAGAAATGAGAGATCCAGAAACAAAGGCAGAATTGTAGGCACCCGGAGGCTACCACAGAGCTATTACAGAGGAACACTGTGCTAGAAAGCAAAAGACAGGGCATGGGGGACTGATCCCACTGGGGACGGTCAAGCAGGGATTCCCTGCAGAAGGGTTTTCAGAGCTGCAGTAACCCAGTCGGGCCAGGGGCTGAACCTCTGGATGCAGAGACCAGCATGTGCAGAGGTCCTGTGGCTTCACATTGTTGTCAGTCAAAGTGGAACAGAGCAAGATGACTTCACTGCTGCCATTCCACCCTCCTGTTTCTGGTGTTAAGACGACAAGATCTCAGTAGGGTTTCCCAACCACCCTGGCACTTTCCCTCCTCTCTCCTGCCCACTCCAGCCTCCCCTAACTTCCTTCTCTTTGTTAAAGCATCATTCCCATTCTCTCTGACATCTGAGCCCAAATTTCAGTGTTAGATTCTTCCTCATTTAACTCATGTATATATTTAACGGTCTTATTCTTTGTTAAAATTCTCACCTTTCTCATGCCCAGTTTTGTCAGTAAGGTCCTAGATGAGTGTTGTCTTCCTTCCTCATCAAATTGCTGTCAGTTTATTCGTATCATAAAGCACTTACCGGGTCCATGTGTTGCACAGAGATCTTCAAAAGTTGAATATAGATTGAGCATCTTAATTGGAAAATTCAAAATCCAAATGCTTCAAAAATCTGAAACTTTTTGAGTGCCGACATGATGCCACACATGGAAAATTCCACACCTGACCTCATGCGGCAAGGTGCAGTCAAAACACACCACCAGTTTATCCAGCATCCCTCAGGAAAAACTAAAATTGCCTTCAGGATATGTATATATGGTCTGTATGAAACAGAAGTGAATTTTGTGTTTAGACGGGGTCCCATCCCCAAGATAACTCATTTGTGTATATGTAAATATTCTAAAGTCTGAAAACATCTAAAATTGGAAACACTTCTGGTCCTGAAGCATTTTGGATAAGGGGTGTTCAACCTGTATGAAACGACATGGCATTCAAGACCCTGCCAGTAATATCGCCCCAGCCTGCTTTTCTGGTGTCATGTCCTGTGTTCTTTACATCTTGTGCTAACCCAGTGGGTTGAGCCTCTGTTCCCTGATGACTCTGGCCCCTGCTCCCTGGAGCAGCTTTCCTTCTCAGTGCTCTTCATCTCTTTCCTGTTGAAGTATTTTCTGTCTTCCAAAGCCCACTTGCGTTACTGCCTCCTTCATGAAGTCTTCGTGGATGCCTTCCCATCTATGGTCTCCCTCCAGGTGCACCGTGAAACGTCTTTACGACATTGCTCACACTTCGAGCTTGGATTATAATTGTGTACAAGCCATGTTTCTATCTGCTTGCTCCCCAGGAGGATGGAAGCTCCCGAAGTCTTGTCCCTTGAGCATAGACATCCAAGAAACAAATGTTCCTTGCCTTGAATAGGTGGGAGATGGGTCCAGGATTGTGTAAGACCCTGTGATTCATTCTTTTCTAAAGAAGACCCTTGGTTCGCATTTTAGAATTATTAAGTAGTATTGGTTTATGAGAGGTAACCCTGAGCTTGTTTTCACACCCTCAAGGCCGGATTTAATTGGTATTGTTTAGTTCAGCTTAACTTGAATTCATTTTTAGTTTTAGGACATTTATTCCCCTGAGCTCTGTGGAGATCCTTGGTAAGAGAAATTCCAAAGTTTAGTTAGACTTTTTTTTTTTTTTTCTGGCACTGTAGCACTGCTGTTCTCCCTATAAATACCCAGGGGCTGTGCTCTACCTGCCTTATATATTAGCACCTAGAGGTCAGTAATAACTCAGACTAATAATAGTTTGGCTTAAGAGTCTAGGGTAGTTACAGGTCCTTTCACCCTGTGTTTTAATGCCAGACATGTAATTTAGAAATCTTCTACCCACTTGTTTAGTGTTTAAATAAATCTTTAAAGTACCTTTTTGGTTTAGAGCCTAAAGGAAAAAGAAACTCTTGACTGCATTTGGGGTAAAATTGCCTCATAGGAAAATACTTGCAGCAGTGATTAGAGACCCTTTTCCAGGCTTTTAGCCAAGAAAAAGTTTCACTGGCCAGGGGCTTTCCCCTTTCACCCCACTTTTTCTGTTTCTGATTTTCTGGTTTCTGTGTTCATGTCTAGATTCCGTAGTCACTTATTTAGTGGACTTAAAAATTGATTCAGCCTCTTTTATTTGATGGGGTTGTTTTAGTCTGAGTTCTCCAGAGAAACAGAACCAATAAGCTATAGATACGGATATAGAGGAAGAGTGATGAGGAGGGATTGACTCACATGGCTGTGTAGACTGCAAGCTGGAGGCCCAGGAAAGCCGGTATAGCTCTACTCCAAGCTGAGGCCCAAGAACCAAGAGCGCTAATGGTGGAGAGCAGCAGTAGGTGGGTGTCCCAGCTCGAGCAGAGGGCACATTTTCTTCTCCCCCTGACTTTCTGTCCCGTCCAGGCCCTCAGTGATGCCACCTGCACAGGGAAGGGACCTTCTTTACTCAGGCTACCTATTCAAATGCTAAACTCTTGTAGAAACAGCCTCATAGATACACCTAGAAATAAGGTTTTATCAGCCGCCCTGGCATCCGTTAGTCTAATCAAGTTGACATATAAAATTGACCATCACAGTGATATTTGGGTAGGTTTTTTTTTCTATTAAATGCTAAAAATAACATGCCTGCTCTGTTCCCTATTACTGCCATGTGGGTATTAGTTTAATTTCTGTTTTTCTACCTTCTGATGATATAGGAATATGTAGCTTTATTTTTTGAGATTAAGTTGAGCTGAGGCCCTTTCTTTTTAAAAAGAAAAATTATATGAGGATCTCCAGGCTGACCTTGAACTTTTGAGCTCAGGTGATCCTCCTGCCTCAGCCTTCTGAGTAGCTGGGAGGACCTTCCTTTTGATGTCAGTTGTGTTTAGCTACAGTGATTCCTCCCTTTACTTCTCTCTCTCCCTCTTCACCTTGTCAGAAAGGACTTTGGGTTTATGGGATATAAATAGAGTGTGTGTATTTCTTGTTTGGATAATGCTCATTTTTGTCTGTAGTGGGTAGTTCCTTTGCTAGAATTTTTTAGTTTTGCTTTGAAATAGCAGTATATGAAGCCTCTTTTTGTTTTACTTTTCATCCAGGAATCTCTCCACTTGTATCTTTGTCCTGTATAGGAGCCTTGTTCCTGCCCCAGCACATTGAGAAGTTTGGAACCCTGTAATTGATGGAGGAAGTTAGGTCCTAGAACTCAGAATCTTAAATGTTGACTTTGGCTGGAATACCGCCTCGTTTATCAACTTAAGTCATCTCTTTCTTGTTTTCTTTGCTTGTAATCTTCTTTTACATATCCATTTTAAGAAGTTTTATATTTCCCTTTAAAAAGTAAATGAAAATAGAAGTGTATTCATCTAAATAAGGAAACAAAGAGTCTCCCAGCCTAATGCTTTGAGGTTTGCTACTTGTAAATTAGATATTAATAAAGCCCTCCACTGACGTAGAAATGCTGTCTTCCAAATAAGGTAGGAATTATACCCTGTTCTGTATATTTTTTATTTGGAAGAATACAAGAATGGCCAAACTGGAAAAATTTTGTAGATGTTGTGGGTTAGATGTGCAGACCCATAAAAAAAAATTGACAGAGGGAGGTTTTACCCATAAGCAGATAAATTCTACTTTCTTCTCCTAAAATCTTAGAATAATAAGACTCTGGTTTTCTTATGAGCCCCATGTCACTATTCCCCCAGCCACTGCCTTTATTAGTTTTCAGGCTAAGAGTATCCTCCGGAATCATAAATTACATTATTCTCATCCATGCTAGAAGGAGTCCAGTTCCCCCAGCCCCCACAGTCACACTCATGATGTCCACATGCCTCATGTTGCTCACGATGTCTGGGGTAGGTGTCTCTGTCCTGGTGCGTCCCACGTTATCCCTCTTGAGGGGGATAACATCACAGGTGGTGCTGACATGGAAGCTAAGGTAAAGATTAACAGCTCCACTTTTGCAGCTTGGCTGACCTGGAGTTGGCTCTACCGCCTACTAGCTGGGTGGTTGTGGGTGAGGTACTTAGCCTGTCCTGTGCCACCTTCCCTCAGCTCTTAAACAGTAAGGGATAGTGAGCCCCCCTCCTGTGATGTGGCTAGCAGAGGTTGACTATATTGCGCTTCACAGTTTTCTTGAAGTACTTTCCCATGTGGCTTCATTACTTCACACCTCAGCAGTCCTGTTCATAGGCGAAGTTTTGTCAGGGTGCATTGTAAAAATAGGGATAGGAGGCTCCAGTTAGTTAGACATGGCGCCCACGTGTTACTAGCCACTAAACTGAAGCAGGTGCTTGTGTCTCCTGACTTCTTGCACCTGACTGTGTGGGTCCTGCTTTCCAGGGCCGAGATGCAGGATGGAGCTTGTTCCGTGTGACCTGTGGTCGCTTCTGCCACAGCTTGCTTGGGAAGGGCCTGGCGTCCACTGGATTTAGCTGACTTAGGGAAAAGCCATGGATTTCATTGCATTATTGTCATTGCTTTCATTGTCTTTTTTGTGGTCTAAGTCAGGTCTCTAGAGACTGCTTTTCCTCCTTGGGAAAATTGCTGCCATCTCATAGTGATGTGTGGTATGATTGCTAGACATTGCCTGGGAAAAGTTGGCTAGCATAACCCAGGGGCTTAGAGAGGAATGCCCACCTTATTTTAGCAGATTTTCCTTACCAGGGCAACTTTTCATGTCTTAACATGTAAGTGATTAGGTAACAGTAGACACCTTGTGGTGTTCTGATCCATTGATGGAGTGCCAGCTGGTGAAGCCTTCTGCCTACCCCTGAAGAACTCTGGAATGGGAAAGACAGAAATGTTCACAGTATGATAAATACTATGATAGAGGTTTGTAGGAAAAGTTAGGGCCCTGGGAAAGAATCATCCAGGCTGGGGAGGTCGCAGCAGGCAGAGGGAGGGGAGGAAGCCACGTGTACTTGGGAGGGAGGCGGTGCTGTTCTATAGCAGGAGGGAACAGTTTGTGCGCAAGTTGGAGATGGGACAGTGTGTGATATTTTAGGGGACTGGCCTGTTGTCCCACGTGGCTGGGAGTTTAAAGTCACATGAAGTGAGACTTGTTGGCACTTAATTGTAAAGGGCTTCATGAGCCCTAAAGAGCTTGAAGAGCGAATGAAGGTTTTTGACGCAATCAGATTTTTGATCCTTGTTAATATAGCTAACAGTTTCCCATCCAGAGCAGTGCGTCCGTAGGCAACGGGGCTTGACCGCAGCCGTCATCTCCAGGGTCTGTGGTTCTTCATTACTGTTTACTTGATTCTGCCACTGCAGTTCCTATTTCCAGCAAACCAGCAACCCTGTAAACACCTGTTTTCCTTTGACCACAGAACACAGCTTAGTTTTATTAACAGGAGCGTGGTCTGCTCGTAAAAAACAGCCTGCCCCTGTGGAACAAGGTCTTGTTTTCCAGTTCACTGCGGCTGCGAAGGAGCCCGGTAGGGACTCTTGCTTTTAGTTCCTTCACCTCTGCTGTGTGCCCAGTAAATGAAAAAAGCCCCTTGCTCTGAATAGGTTTTTATTTCATTCAGTTTTTAAATCTGTGAAGTCGAGTGGGCTTTATTCTTTTCAATTCTGACACCAGATTTCAGAATCAGAAGCGGTTCTGGTCTGTAGGAGCTTGATTTAGAAAGTTAGGTGGGGGGCTGGGGCTCAGTTCTGAGGCTTTCTGGGATGCGCGTGGGCTTTGCCATGTGTCCCCTCACAGGGGGATCCAGGACTGACTTGCTGCCCCGCAGTTTGCCACGATTCTATCCAAACGTCCATCTCTTCTATTTGGGCGTTCTTTCTAGTCTTTGCTGAGTGCCATTTCCCCCACTCTCACCTTTGATGATTCATGAATTTTGTGTTTTTCATTGACTTGTCACTGCCCTTGTGCTTTCCTGATCCCCCACCCTGTGTCTTCCTCCCTTTCCGCATTCCCTGACCCACATACTTGTCCACTGGTTGAGATAAAAGTGCTCAATTCAACATATCTTCACTTTCCTTTTTTAAAGTTGTGGTGGTTCAATAACAATACTGTCATTTCCTGAAGACTCACGGCAGGTGTCAAGTGCTGTGTTAAGTGTTTTGCAGCTGTTATCACTTTAATCCTTACAGCAACCCCTGTGGACCTCTATATTTTATTATTATTTCTGTCTTACGGATCACGAAATGGACACATTCTAGACTGCAGGCTGGCTGATTGGCAAGACCGCAGTTGATGTGGCCAGAGAATCAGAGAGAGGTTCATGTAACAGCAAAGTTTGGACACTTGATTTGGCTGTGGACCTAATCTAATGTGTTAACTGGTTAAGAGCCTTCATCTTGACTTTTTCTTGAATAACTAAATGAATATAAACTTTAAAAATTTAAATACCATACACATACAGAAAGTGCATGAATCATATGTGTCTGGCTCAGTGACTTGTCACCAAAGGCAGCCACCTGTGTAACCAGTCCTTGGCTCAATGAACAGAGCAGGATCATTGCCCAGAAACCCCTCCCATGCCTCTTGCAGTCACCAAGGTTAACCACCACCTTTGCTTTCAATACTGCAGATGAATTTTGCCTGTGTGTGAAATTCTAGAAATGCAGTCATTTCCGTGTGCAGTCTTTTGTATCTGGCTTCATTCTGAATTCAGGTGTGAGCGATATTTATGAGATACTATCTGTTTATACATTCGTTGTATACCGTCTTTTCATATAATCTGTTTAGACAATCTTTCTGATTGGTTTTACTTTTCCTAGTTCCTCAACCTGTAGAGAAGGTTGTGTTTCCTTCTGGGATCTCTTCACCATCGTCATGATGAGCCCTCAGCGTGGCCTTTTATCGAGGAAGCTCTGTTATTATTGTAGGTGAATAACCTCCTCCCCTCTTGTTTTCCTTCTAGTTGATCTCTCCTAAAGACCCACCCGCCCTTTGTGTTGCTCTGGTATGTTCATTTGATTTGGCTCTTCATCACAGCAGGCAGCACTAGCTTCCTCCGAGGCCCCCTGTGACTCATGTATTAACATCCATATGGGTTTCCCCCTGGGACGGATGCGTGTTCGCAGCTTCTGACAGAAGCTCGCTGCATTGTCAATCAATTTTAAATTGCCTCCGTATGATGATCACGGGCCTCCTGTGCAGTTTAAAAAGAGGACACCTGGGGAGAGAAGTGTGTGTCTTCCAAAGATCAGCAGACACATCTCCTGTCTGGTACTTGGTGCATCTATTTAATCTGGAACATTTAACTCTATCATAAGCAGGTTTCCAGTTGAAAGGAAGATAAAATTTCCTTCCTCTGAAAAATCTGGGATTGCTGAAAGGGTGCCTGATGGAAACCTGGCCTTACCTGAAGGCACTCAGCTTGATTTGTGTTACACAGAGAGAAACTAATCTTCATGTGTGTCATTTCTCTCAAAGTTCCGACATGTTTGAGAAGCAGTTTCCCCCCCTAACCACCATCCTTATAAATCATGTGCACCCCAATTGTTATTTTATGAAAATTTACTTGTCATTTCTTCAGTATCACCTGGATATTTTTTTGTTGTTTTTGGACCCAGAGCATGGAGCCTGATTCTGGGTCATACAGCTTGCTACTGGACTTTGTTCATTGAGCATTCTTCAAAGCCTAGAATTCTTGTAGGACTTGAATAGACTTGAACTCCCATAGTTCTGTGGCAACCTTCAAGGGCAACAAAATGCTATTTGCTTATGACTGGAAATGTCCCATAGTAAGTGGCATAGGTTCCTGTTCAACTAACTTAATATGCATGTTGACATGTCATGTGGACTTGATATATTGCTAAGGAACCAAATAATCCTGTTGGATAAAAAATGAGATTTAGTGGTTTGACGAGGTGAGGGCTTTGCACTATATTGTTTTTGTGTGCATGTTTATTTCCCAGGACAGTCTCCATGGTTCCCGTTATATGTGCTAATTCATTCAAATTAAGAGTAACATTAAGGATTTGGGCCAAATAGCTATTTACTGTTAGTTACTGGAACCGATTTGCCAGCAGATAACAGATTGAGATTGTGTCCTGTGGTTGAGTGGAGGGGAAGTTTAAAAGTCTTCATGTGTTTTATGTTTTGCTTTTAAGGACGGAAGATAATAGCATGCATTTTATTTTCAAGCAAATGTATGTGGGTTTTAAGTGCAGGGCGGTAGAGACCTGGCATGATCGGTTTTAGTTTTGTGCTTGCTGAGTTACGTTACCAAATTTGAGTTTGTATTAAAATGAAAATTTAAGCTCTGTGTTAGTACTCATGGTGTTCACGTTGTATGGAAAGCTGCCAATGAGAAGCTCCAGAAAGGGCCCACACTTTCTCGAGGGTTATGGGAAGGAGGAAACAGTGCACACTTCACTTACTGTTTAAGGTTTGAACTTCTAGATCTCCTAGTGATTTCAGGTTAGGGAAGTGGAAGTAGTGGTCTTCAAAGTAGAATGCGCATAATTTTATCAGTTGATGTAGAGTAAAAACATTAGCAGTAATGTTTGTTCTATCCTCTAAAGTGTCTTGTCTTTGTCTGTGTTTGTTCATGCCCATAGGATCTTAGCTTTTGGAGTTTAAACTGAGTTCATTGGAGGAAAAATATGCTTTGAATTTTGGTGTGGAAATAGAAGTGGGCAACTAGGATTAGGTTTGTTTGTATTTAATAGGAGAGTTAAATAATGTGGAAGTTTATTCTCTCTCCCATAAAAGACATTGGCTCTCAGCAGGTCAAGGCAGGTATGATACCCCCATGGTGTCACTAGGGCCTCTGCATCCTGTCGGTTCTGTCTCCCCCCAGCAACTGATTTCTATCTTTGAGATCACCTTGTGGCCCAGAGGGGCCATAGGAGCACCATTCTTCTTACTCTTAGTTCAGGCAGTAGGAAGGAAGAAGAGAAGAGGGCAGGTATGCTCCCTGCCTATTTATTTTTTAGAGCAGTTATAGGTTCTTGGCAAAATAGAGTGGAAAGTACAGAGAGTTCCCATATCGCCCATCCCTCTTCTCTCCTTCAAGTTCAGAACTTCCTCAAAATGCCATCCAATAGCTTCTTCCTACACCTCACTGGTCAGAACATGGGCACGCAGGACTAAAGGAGAGCGGGGGAAGAACAGTCTTTTAGCTGGGCACTTTGCTGCCTTATATGATGGCGTTCCTGACCAACATAGGCAAAGAAAATTGTTCAGTAGGAAACCTAAAATCTCTGTTGTAAAGCCAAATGATATAAGATAATCTCTTATCTTCTCTTCCTTAAGCAAAAGAAAGTTGAAGTCCAAGCCATAAACTGGTATTTTTAGAAAGCTGTTTTTTCGGGTTTGTTTTGCTGTTGAAATACACTATTCTGTTTAATTATTATTCGTTCTTAAAGGCTTCGTCTTTAGTCAGGAAAATAATCATTGTAAATTATACTTTGAAATCATACAATTACACAAGATACATGGGAGGAGGTCTTTTATGTTCATTTGAAAGTACATTAAGTGTTTTATAATGAGATTTGAGGGAATGCTTTATAGAATGGGTAAGAACAATTTAGAAATCTTTAAAAAATTTTTTAAATACAGTTCATTATATGTGTCATTTGGCACACGCTAGATTTCTACTATTAATTATTTTAAATTTGCACCATCAGTAAATACTTCAACTTGTATTGATTTCAAAGGAAACTATACAAGGGAATCTTTCCTTTTTTTCATCTTTTTCATAGCACATTGCCGAGGTAATGACTGCTTTCTCTGTAAATGTGTTTTTTGTCTTCTCTCCAATCATTTTCCCAAAGTGCATACTCCTTCCACGTTACTGCAGACGGTCAGATGCAGCCTGTCCCTTTTCCCCCCCGACGCCCTCATCGGACCCGGAATCCCCCCGGCACGCTCGCCAGATCAACACCCTCAACCACGGGGAGGTGGTGTGCGCGGTGACCATCAGCAACCCCACAAGACACGTGTACACAGGCGGGAAGGGCTGCGTCAAGGTCTGGGACATCAGCCACCCTGGCAATAAGAGTCCTGTCTCCCAGCTCGACTGTCTGGTGAGTGAACAGGAACTGGCGCACAAGGGCAATTTCCCCCTGGAGATTCAATAAGGAAATAGCTGTGTGGGTCTGGGTTTTAGTCCCATTATGAGGAAATAGAAGCCCCTTCTGTTTCCTATGTTGGGTATTTAACCCCCTTGTCCCCCCATTTAAATGTGAAGGTTTCATTTGTTGCTGTTGCACTGGCTAAATCCCAGAGTTGATGGATTTGTTTTTTAAAGATACTTTACAGTGGTTTTTAGAGGCCCTCCTTGTGTATTACAAAAGGGGGGTTTCCCATTTAATGGACAAAAGCACAACTTGGCCTGGACTCTGATCCCTGCCATCCACTTGGTTTTTAATTTCCCTATATCCTTTAGATAAATACAGAATAGTAAATATTTGATAACATGGCATAAAAACCATTCTGAACAGGGTTTGTGTTTTTAAGGGCGACCTGAGAGAGCTGGTTAGATTTTTATGACCTTAACTTCAGGAAAGGGTTAAAGGATCTCACTGCAAAAACCCGGCAGCCATCAACGCAATAGAGCAGTGAGAATGCTTTCCCAGAGCACCTAAGCCACATCCGCCCAGAGCCCGAGAATACCATTTTGCATTTTTCAGGGACATAGATCATGTTGGAACATGCTCCAGTCTCTAAACTGTAACCCCAGGATTTACAGAGCACGTACCACTGGCCTTAAGCAGACTCGGAGCTGCCCTGCCCTGGTGTGGTGTCGGCCTGCACTCTGCTGTTGCAGATGGTATCGTGTACCCACTGCTTGCCTGGAAAATTGTGAGGATTCCGGAGTGTTTCCAAACAGCAGAGTGGCAGTGTTTTTGAGGCACAGACTTTTTTTTAGAGTAGTTATTAGTGTATTTAAAAAAAAAAAACTTAAAAATGTCTTCATTCATGAAACTTGTATTTAAATATAGCCCAACATTCCATAGCAATAGGAGTATCCTTTGTTGAAGTCACGTGCTTAAAGTTTCTCTAATCTTTGAAAGATAGTCCATCATTAAAAGCTTGTAAGCAAACTTTAGCTGTATCTGTATCTTTGGGGGTTGATCGTATTAGAGCCCCCCCCCCCACCCCAACCCCTTCATATGTGTTGGTTTTGATGGAAAGATGCCTGCCTTTTTTTTTTTTTTTTTTTTTTGAGTTGGAGTCTTGCTCTGTTACCAGGCTAGAGTTCAGTGGTGCAATCTTGGCTCACTGCAACCTCCAGTTCCCGGGATCAAGTGATTCCCCCTGCCTCAGCCTCCTGAGTAGCTGGGACTACAGGCGCACATCACCACACCCGGCTAGTTTTTTGTATTTTAGTAGAGACGGGGTTTCACCATGTTGGCCAGGATGGTCTAGATCTCCTGACCTCATGATCCACCCGCCTTGGCCTCCTAAAGTGCTGGGATTACAGGCGTGAGCCACCGCACCCGGCCAGATGCCTGCTTTTATCAGGTTCTTTGGCCTTTGCATTGAGGGGCTAAATATAGCACCAGCCACATGACAGCTTGAGAAAGCAGCTCTGGTAAATTCTCAGCAAGAATCCCTCTGACTAATGCTCTAGTGTGCTCAGCCTAATGAAGACCAAAACACAGAGGGTGGTCCTGCAGTTTCCAAGCGGTAAATAATGCAGGGTAATGAGGTAGATTTATAAACTAGCTTAGAAAAGTGGTTTCTTCTCAGGGAACTATGTGTATGTATGTACCTTACACCTAGATAGTTTCAGCTCTGTGATGGAGGACATCAGAAACAGTTATCTAAGCTCCTATGAGTTTGTTTGCTATTTTGAAGGAGACAGTTGTACTTGGACCCCAATCTTGACTACAGACCTCTTGCTCTGTTAGAATGTTCATGAAACGCCACTCTTTAACTCAAAAACCAAGACAGCCATTAGACAACATGGCGCTCTGATCCCTCAGTAATTCATTATAGCAATGAATCATGTTTATTTTACAGAGAGAGATAATTATATCCGTTCCTGTAAATTGCTACCTGATGGCTGCACTCTTATAGTGGGAGGGGAAGCCAGTACTTTGTCCATTTGGGACCTGGCAGCTCCAACCCCACGCATCAAGGCGGAGCTGACGTCCTCGGCCCCCGCCTGCTACGCCCTGGCCATCAGCCCCGATTCCAAGGTCTGCTTCTCATGCTGCAGCGACGGCAACATTGCTGTGTGGGATCTGCACAACCAGACACTAGTGAGGTGAGCAAAGACGGTTGTCTAAGGAGGGTTTTGCTTCTTGAGTAGCCGGGCCTGTCACCTCTGCTTCTCTCTGGCTTCTGTTAGGCCCTCAGCCCACGAAATAAGAGCCTCTTGAATGCCAGGCATGGGGCGAGATGATGGGGGAACAAAGACAACTGTGTTTTCTGCCTTTGGGGGGCTTACAGTCTTGCTGCTATGCCTGGTGTCACCGAGACTTTTTATCTCCTTAATGTACCAATTCTTCAGCCCACATACAGACTCCAGACTTGTTCTAAAAATATTTCTGGCTTTTACCAAGAGGTGGCCTAATGTGGCTCACACGGCAGCACACAGGGGCTGTTGATATTAGATGTTCTGGGCTTTGGCTAGAACATGGTGCGGACAAGAGCCAACTGATAAAAGATAACAGAAAATCAATAAAGGGACATGAGAAGAGGAGATTCCATGAATTTTGCCCACAAAGTGGTTTTAAAGTATCAATAATGTTTTCTCAGTAATGAAATAAGAGACCCACCCAGGGGTCGTTCTGCCTAGGAGCCTGCAGGGCTCTGCCTGGCGTCCTGGTGTCCTGGCGTTGGTCCCATCACCTTAGCAGCTGCTGCAGTTCTGCTGCGCTTGTGTCTCTTCCTCAGCTCCCCCACCAGATGCCCTCTGCAGAAGTCAGTGCGCGCACCAGAGCTGTTCTCAAAGTCTTTTTTTTTTTTTTTTTTTTGAGATGGAGTCTCTCTCTGTTGCCCAGGCTGGAGTGCAGTGGCACGATCTCGGCTCACTGCAACCTCTGCCTCCCGGGTTCAAGCAGTTCTCCTGCCTCAGCCTCCTGAGTAGCTGGGATTACAGGTGCGTGCCACCACGTCCGGCTAATTTTTTGTATTTTTAGTAGAGACAGGGTTTCACCATGTTAGCCAGGCTGGTCTCGAACTCCTGACCTCAGGTGATCCACCCGTCTCAGCTTCCCAAAGTGCTGGGATTACAGGTGTGAGCCACCACGCCCGGCCCTCAAAAAGTCTTTTTAAAGTAAGCATGAATTAAACATTAAAGGTAAAATCAGCATGTGTTTTACTCTTGTTTCATCTTTGCTGGGAAGCCATCCTGTGTATGGTGCAGTTTGAGGTCCATGGCTTATTTGGTAAGTCCCCCTCTTATGATGCACAGAGAAGGGACGGCCTCCAGAAGTAATCGTGACGGCTCACTCTCTTCAGATCTCCGCTGTAGAAATCCGTTAAGTGTCATTGAGCCAGGCCCGGTCCCTGCATGTCGGTGACAATGCAGCAGTTATTTTCCTCTTCCATTTGCTGAGTAGTGTAGGTGAACAGAATGGAATAATGGAGCCAGAGCCGAAAGCCCTTTCAACCTTTTATCCTAGCAAAAGTTACTTGTTTTTTCTTTTTTTTAAACTTCATGAGTAGCACTTTCAAAATATTAATTCTAAGCACTTTTCAAATATTCCTCCACTTAGTCCTCATAACATCTGTGCTGCCCTTTGTCCCCTTTTGTAGATGAGGTACCTGAAGCTCAGAGAGGGTAAGTTACTGGCTTCAGGTTGCACAGTTGGATGTGGTGGAGCCGAGTTGGGTCCCAGGCATTCTTCTCTCTTATCTGTGTCTGAACCCTTGCTCTGTGTGGGCTCCTGGAGAGTAAATACCTGCTGGATAGAACGGGGTCGAAGTCTTACAAATCTGTCTCATTTGGAACAGCCACAGGTGGCTAGTGGCTGCTGTGTGTAACAGGGCAATGTACAGACTATTGAATGTCTTTATATTCACTGTAACCCAGCACATCCTGAGCAGTCATAGGATGTACCTGAGAGTGATGCTGAAGTATATGGATGGAGGGAGGGGCAGAGGGATAGGGGAGCAGCCATCAGGTACTGTATGTCAGCAGAGGAAGGTGTTTTCAGTCAAGGAGGAACAGCATTTAATGAGTAAGAAAGGTCAAAGAAGTCAGAGGGTGAAGAGATCATTGGATTTCCAGAGCTGTTTGAAGGAAAGAAAAGCAACACTTTCACCAAGTGAAGCAGGGACTGCTCCAGGCCTGGGTGGTCTGTGGGGACGTCTGGGAAGCAAGAGGAAACACCTGAGGTCCACTTGCATGGCCACAGTAGGGGAGAGAGGACTCAACCGGGATCTGAAGTGCAGAAGTTGGGGGATGGCTTGCAGAGAGAAGATTTTTAAAGTGATGGTTCACATCTTGGCTCAGAATTCAGGGCAGTAGTGGTGCTTTTTCCTTCCCTTGCACTCTTGAAAAATCTAAGCTCAGGTTAAAAGTTTAGAGCTCTACAGGAATGATAAGGTGTGGGGATCCTGGAGGAAGAAGCAGCATGGAAACTTTCTTCTTGGTGTTGAAATTCCCATGCAGTCCTTCATTGGATCCTGCCGGGTTCTGAGGGTGGGTCGAGATTGTGCTCACCTTTTCTGGCCACTGCCCTGCCAGCTCCCTTTCAGCATGCAGAACTGAGTCCAGGACGGTCACCAACCCTGCCAGGGCTTACATGGACCTCCCCTCAGCAGCTCTGCTAGTTGCCTTGCACGACATCTGTGCTCAGCAGATCCCTGGTGGCTGAGTGTGTCTGTTGGTGATTGTTGAATGAAGCACAAGGTTTTACTTTAAAGAACAACCTTGTGCTCAGCTTGGAGGCAGAGTCTTGCTGAGGTGCCCATGGGTCTGCCTTAGCAATTACCTCTGTCTCTGCCCAGTGCCTCTGAGGTCAGGAGGCCAGCATGCATGACCCTTTGTCTCTGGGAGTTCAGATTTCCTAATGCAGGGCTCTTTCTAACACAGAAAGCAAGGTTGAGTAAATACATGAGCTCATGCTCTGTTGGCACGTAGGGCATTGCTGTGTTGATTCACTCATAGAAACGGGAATGCTTCTGTACACCCCATGCTTGTCATGTCGCCATTTCTTTCTCTCATGGAGTCAGGCCTACACAATTAAAGAACAGACCTTTATCTTTCCATAAGGAATACAATTGAGATGTTGTGTGTTTGTCTTTTATTTTCTTTTGAACAATTAAATACTTTTCCTGACCTGGAAAGAATTTTACCTTCCAGACAGATTTGTTAAGAGTAGCGTATTTAAGTTCTGAGGAGCAACCTGCAGCGGCATTCTGTTTTGTTTAGCTCTTGGATCGTGAAGAAAGGCAAAGACGATCTGCAGGTGCTGTTTCCCCTCCTCCTCAGGGGAAGGTTAGCTTGATGTTGCACATCAGCAGACACTGGCGGGGATGACACACACACACACAGGGTCCAAAACTAACAACACAACAGTGTTTACCTTGAGCTGTGGCAGGAAATCATTATTCAATCTGGTTTGTTTATCAGGCAATTCCAGGGCCACACAGACGGAGCCAGCTGTATTGACATTTCTAATGATGGCACCAAGCTCTGGACAGGCGGTTTGGACAACACGGTCAGGTCCTGGGACCTGCGCGGAGGGGCGGCAGCTGCAGCAGCACGACTTCACCTCCCAGGTGACTGAGTGGCTTCCGTCTGCCCCCGGAGTCTGTGAGGTGGCTGGGGTGTGTCATCCTCCTCACACCCTCTCTCCCCACCCCCCGGATGGTAGTGGCTAGACAAATAGATCAGGGCTAAATTTGAGATAACTAATTAAAAACAAACAACAACAACAAAAACCCTCTTTCACTCCCATGCCCTGCACACACCTTCCCCAAAACTCCTAGAGTGGTTTTTGGAATCCTGTAGGTTAAGGTATGTTTGCTGTTATAGTTACATATGAGTTTAAGGGATTTGTACAGTGAAGAACATACAGTTTTCTTTCAGCAGTGTTTGATCTGTGGCACATATTCTCACCATCTAATGCAGGAGTAGGAGATGATTTTTTGATTCCCAAATAAATACAGCTTGAGAAATCTGCAGCATGTCACTAGGAGTAGAGAAAAGTCATAGCTCCTCTGAAAGTTCATTTATTTCCCCTGCACCAGAGAGGTTAGAGGTTAAAAAAATGCAGATACCTCAGTGATGCCCATTTTATTCCTCATTCCTTAAAAAATGGACTCATGGCTGACTAGATTTGCAGACTTTTGGAATAATATGTAAATGACAACTTTGTAGGATGCGAAAAGTACTTAGATGTCCAGTGTCTGAAGGTAGACTGGTTTTGGAAAAAAACAGTGTTTGCCATTTTAAATGTTTTCTGATGATAGAATTGTTCTTTTGATCATGACTTGGCATTTTTTTTAAAGCTTTTTTGTAATAAAAATAATTCTCAGAAAACTAGGACAAAAACGGAAAACAAACATATATACTTCTAAATTTCATATTCCTGTTAACATTTTGTGGAGTTTCTTAGTCTTGCTGTTTTCCCTCTTTCCCAACATAAGTAGGATACAATTTTTGGTCTGTGTTTTTTTTTTTTAAACTTAGTAGAGAAATTCTCAAATACATATGAGTATAGAAAATGTCCAAGCATTTGTGAAAGTACAGAGAATTGCACAATAAACGCCATATGCCCGTCGCTCAGCTTTAAGTTATTTGGCCAGGTGATAACTCTCGTCGCCACCCCCAAACACTGGATTATTTGAATCGTAAATTTCAGACAGCATATCATTTTATCCATAAGCACAGTCATGCACCATATAACCTTTTAGCCAAGGACAGATCACATACGTGATAGTGGTCCTTTAAGATTATAAAACTATATTTTTACTGTACCTTTTTGACATTTGGCTATATGTGAATGTACAAATACTTACCATTACACTACAGTTGCCTGCAGTACTCAGTACAGTAACAGCTGTGCAGGCTTGTAGCCTCCAAGCGATAGGTTGTGCGATAGAGACTCGATGTGTGTCAGTGTACTCTGTGAAGTTCACACAACAAAATCACCTAACGATATATTTCTCAGAACGTATCCCCCTCGGATGACTGTATTTCAGTTAGTGTCTCTAAAAGGTAAGGCCTCCCTTAAAATGTACGCATGAATGCCATTATTATTAGGAATCATTTCTTAATTTTATCCCAAAGGACAGAGCGGTTCAAATATTTCCAGTTTCCTAAAGGTTTTGACACTTGGTTCATCTGCGTAAGATCAGTTGCTCTGTGGACCTCCCCACAGTCTGGACTTGGCTCACTACTTCCCCCTCCATTCCTTCCCTTTCTCCCCCCTTTCACGTTGCGTCTTCCCTTCCTAAGTGTATCGGGCGGAATCATGAGTGAGCCTGTCCTGCTCCTTGCAGATCTTCTCCCTGGGGTACTGCCCCACCGGGGGAGTGGCTGGCCGTGGGCATGGAGAGCAGCAACGTGGAGGTGCTGCACGTGAACAAGCCCGACAAGTACCAGCTGCACCTGCACGAGAGCTGCGTGCTGTCCCTGAAATTTGCTTACTGTGGTGAGTTCAGCCGATAGGAAACTGGTGGCCATTGATGGCTCAAATGGAAAATGCTTCTTAAAAAACTATGCTAGAGATCATATCTGGAAAAAATGTTGTTCCCCCGAGCAGTTGGATGCAATAATTCTATTGTTTTAATATGCCCTTCAGAACATAGCAATGTCTGTTTCAGTCTGTTTTGATAATTTGAGAAAAGTCAGCAGGTGATGTGATTGCCTAATACAACGTTTGAACGAAAGTTTGTTTGTGAGGGTTTGGGAGTCAACAGTTAGTTACCACTCTGAAGAGGGGTGGGTGGGAATTTATTGAAGAATGGGGCAGGAGCAGTGGAAGTCATTATGAGCTGGCCATGATGAGGAATCCAGGATCAGAGAAGTGGATAATTAGCTATACCCAGACACTTAGTTACACTCTACAGTGAGGATGAAGAGGAAAGACGTTCATGTGGAGACCTTTCTTTAACTGCAGGTGGGCAGGTATCTGTTCACAGGATGCATAGGTGGACGGACAGATGGATGGACGGATGGATGAGTGCCTATGACTTATCGATCACTTTTCTTCATGCTATAGAATGTGATTTGCATTTTACTTAAGTTGGATGTTTAATCCTTTCTAGTCCCATTTTATCATGAGGAGACTGACTAAAATAGAACACGTTCTTTATTGATTCTGTATTTGAGGGTTACTGTGTGTTGGATATGACGCTGCTAGTCCTGTATCCAGGGACTAATGAGGCTGACACCTCTTAGATTATACCCAAGATCACACTGATAAATCACTGAGGAGCCACATTTAAAACCTCTGTTCATGTCGTGGACAGTCTTTAGGGCATGATAGTTCATACATTAAAAATGTTCTTAGTTTGATTAAGTACAAGTTGCTAATTGTATAGTAGGAATTTGAACCTTGCAAAAACTAGATACTCCTTTGCTAATTCTAGGTAAATGGTTTGTGAGTACTGGGAAGGATAACCTCCTCAATGCTTGGCGGACCCCCTATGGAGCCAGTATATTCCAGGTGAGTGAGTGCTCCTTACCTAAATGCACAATCTGACCACAGAGTCGCCTTTGAAACCAGGAGTGAAGGTGCCTGAGAGGGAGCAGGGCCTCTGAGTACCGTTGTTCCACATTAAACACATGTCCATTGTTTTCTCTTCCAGTCCAAAGAGTCCTCGTCAGTGCTTAGCTGTGACATCTCTGTGGATGATAAGTACATAGTCACTGGCTCAGGGGACAAGAAGGCTACAGTCTATGAAGTCATCTACTGAAAACATTATGTGGTTTAACGTTTATAGTTGAATTGGGCCAAAATGTTTTGAATTTGTAGAAATAGAAAAGTTGTAACTTTAAAAGAGAAAAAAAAAATACAAACACGTGTTTCCAAACCTTGACACAAAACTACTTTGAGTCTACAAAGAGGAGGCGACAAGTCCATCGGCAGAAAGGCACCTGTCTACATAGACCAAATGGAGCACCAAGGCCAAGCGGCAGAGGGGCCATGGGTTGTAGGATTGAGGAACGGAATCTGCCAACTCACGTGACAGCCCATTCTTTCTTTCTGGGTGATCTGGGGATCACGCTTGCCCAAGTGTGAGATTACCTTTCTGTTCTTGCAGTTCACCTCACTTTCCGTCCTTTGTAGAGCAGTGGTGTCTCCAATGAACTTGTTTCCTGGTTTTGCATCTTGTGAAATGTTTTTTTGTATTTTTGTTGAAGGTTAAACATTTGTATAAATTGTAAATATATTTGGTTTATTACAGTAAAGGCTTTAGTACCAATAAGTGGTTTTCCTTTTCCTTCTTTGTTGTTGTTTTTTTAAATAAAGCTTTGGGATCATCAGTATGGGTTTTACAAGCAAAGATTATATATTTGTAGAGGAAGTTTTGAATTGCACTGCTTATTTTATACATATATTTGGTGGTAGGCTCCCATTGCATTAGAACCTGAATCCATCACAAGCTTGAGTTCCTGGAAACTAGGCATCCAAGACTAGGAATTATGAGTAATTGAAGGTATACTAATAACAGTTTTCCTTAGGAAGGTAAAATTACTTCATAAAAATTTGTTCTTTTGTTATGATTTTGTGATTCAAGATCACAAATTAAAGCTCTACTTTTTTCTGGTGATTCATTGGAAGCCAAAATATTCCTTTCTCTAGGAAGACCCAATCTTTTCTTTCTTTTCCTTTTCTCTTTCCCTTCTCTCTCTTTCTCTCTCTCTCTCTCTCTCTGTTTTTCTTAAGATTTGGATTCCCAGTCTGTCCGTTACCCAGGTTGGAGTGCAGTGGCATGATACATCTCACTGCAACCTTCAGCCCCTGGGCTTAGCAGTCCTTCCACCTCGGCCTCCTGAATGGCTGGGACTATGCCTGGCTAATACTTTTTAAAAGTTTTTATTTTTTGTAGACTCAGAGTCTCACTTTGTTGCCCAGACTGGTCTCAACCTCCTGGCCTCAAGTGATCCTCCTGCCTTGGTCTCCCCAAAGTGCTAGGATTATAGGGATGACCCCACTACCTGCCAGCCCCAGTAGTTTCAAATCTGTATTCTCTCCCTTCACAAGCTTCACTTGGGTTTTGTGTTATGATCTATGATACACAGAAAGATGCAGAGTTCATTAACCTGTGAAAGGTAGAAAGTCAGCTGGTTTTGTCTTCATTAATGCTTATTTGGTCTATTATATTAATTTACTTAAGCCAACCGTACCCAGCACTTCTCCCCATTCTTCTCATGAAGGCTCTCCCTGCAGCTGCAGCCATTACTATCTATCATCAGCCTTTGGTCTTTGTGGACAGGCTTTTACTAATTTGATTAGATGAAATCTGTAACCCTGGGCTTTTAATAAGTTACCATGCATGTCTCCTCCTGAAAAAGCTACATGGCTCATTTTTTCTATATGATTTTCTATTATTTTATAAAATAATAGCTAATAATTTTAAGCCAGTGTTCCTGGCTGTTTAAAAATAGCACCTAAGGAATTTTTAATGTTCTTGTTTTCTTATGATCCAGCGAGTTGTTGGCAGTTGTGTTAATATTATTTTTCATTTGTTACCAAGACCTTGTTCTTTATATATTCAAAAACATTACTGTTTGCTTTTTGCCAAAAAAAAATGTTTCTGTACTGAGTTAAACATTTTCACTTCTCATTAAGTGAATGGCAAATCCCCAATTACTAAAACTGATTTTGCTGTCATTCCCTTCCTTGTACATATAATGAAGTAGGTTTCTATCCAATAGACTCAGATGGCTTGTTAATGGACTGTTTATCTTTTCTGTTCTCTCTCTTTCCCGGCCTTACTTCCCTATTTTCTCTAATAGTTGGGTAAAGTTTCACTTGCTATGACAGAGACCCAACAATGAAGTGACTTAAAGACCATAAGAGTTGATCTCCCCACCTGCGACCCAGGGACCCAGGCCCACGATGCAGCTCTGCACTTGCAAGGACTAGTTGTGACCACTTCCAGCCAGCCTTGGGAAAAGAGCCGAAGTCCGGGGAAAGAGCCGAAGTCCAGGGAAAGGGATGTGCTTTTAAGCAGGTGACTAGAATTTGTTCCATCACTTTCATTTGCGAGTCCATCGGCAGGGATTTTGTCACATGGTGGCCACAAAAGGGACACTGGTAATGTGATGTCTTGCTATGCAGCCATATGCCCGTGGAGAAGGGGGACGCATGTGTGTGGGTTAAAGAGATACTCCTGTTTTCTGTTGATGGACTTTCTCACTTCATTTTCTGTCTTGCTCTCTATAGTTTTCCAGACTTCCGACATTCTTTCTGTAATGGGATTTTTCTGAGACTTTATCAACTCATAGATCATCTTAAATCTGATGTAGCCACTTCTATTTGATTTTGGAAGAGACTGACTGTTTTGGTGGCAAGAGTCCTGGAGGTCTGGAGGTGACTAGTGCAAGCCCAGCTGCAGGGAGATTAGAGTCTTAGGAAATTGCCCAGACAATTGAGTGTTTCCCACTTGGAAAATGGGAACAATAAAAATTGTGTCTACCTTCCAGGATCTGGAGGATGGTGGTAGGTATGAGAACAGGGTTGTGAGTGAGTGGTGGCTGTCTCGCAAATGCGAGTGCAAGTGGGAGAGCGATTTCTTCCTAAGCTGTGACCGTAGGAGTCACAACTCCTGTCCCCCAGGAGATTGGAATCGTGATTGTTGACACCTAGTAAGCCAAATATTTGAATACCTTTTGCCCTGAAAATGGGTTACAAAGTAAGTTTCAACAAATTCAGATTCTTTGGTCACCATGTGCCAAGAGCTATGTGGCAGTTTCGCCTATAAAAATGTCAGGAGGTGGTTTTCATTATCCTCATATAATCAAGGGTCAGGGAAGCTGTGTCCCCATCACAGGAGACAGTCCAAATGCAGGTTCTGCCATGAGCCTTGTGTGTGTTCTTGCCAATTTCATAGAGTACGCTGTGATTTTTGTTTTTTCCCCTTAGCTCTCCAAATTTCCTCTTCATTTCATTTTGAAGATTTGTAATTTGCATTTTTCCCGTAAGTAGCACTCCTACATAATATTAGGTGTATAGATACATTTGTATTCACTAATTCATCACTTAATTTATGCAAATATTTGTTTTCCTCATTCTTTATCAACAAATTATATGTATTTAATCTTGGTTTTTAAAATCACTCACAGTCTTTACTCATACCTTGCATGTAGGTTTCTACCATGTAACTCTTCTATGAAATTGGGTTGAAAAGTCAGTGTCCTAGAGAGATTGGTTTTGTAATGATTTTTTCATACCTAGATGTTTCTAGCACTTAGTTAATAATGAGGACAAAATATTGCATCAATATAATTACCATTTATTAAGTTTCTGTTATTTGTGAGGTGATAGGGTAGGGGTTTGACATAAATTCTAATCCTCGTGGCTGATAGATGGGGTTTTGGTGGACTATTTTAAGATATAACTGGTAAATAGCAGCTGCTCCAAAGCTGAGAACATTCAAATGGGAATTTTTGTTTTTATTTTATTTTATTTTTTGTATTTTTCGTAGAGGTGGGGTTTCACCGTGTTGGCCAGGCTGTGCTCGAACTCTTGACCGAGGCAATCTGCCTGCCTTGGCCTCCCAAAGTGCTGGGATTACAGGTGTAAACCACCTTGCCCAGCCCACATGGGGACTTTTAAAATTACACTTTTGCTAATAGTTTTGACTTTCCCCAGATTTTCCAACAGATCAGAGAAACAGATCAGATTCTTAATTTCAGCATGTTGTTTAATTCCATCAAGAGACTGCTGCCTCTGTCATCATGGCAAGGAAGTTGAGTGGTGAGGAAATTTCAAACTCTCTGCTTGAGTGCCTGGATTGTTTGCTTCCTAAGGATGTCCTCTCTTCACTTGGCAGTGACATCCTCAGATCACCACAATTTCAGGCTTCCCTGAGGAAGATGAAGTTCATATAAGCAGCGTTTTCTGCCCTGGGGAATTTACTATCCAGATATCCAAAGCTTTTTTGCCTGCATATTTTAAACTAGCACTTAAGCAGTTAAATAATCAGGTTCACATTTCTGGAGAAGTTGTCAAACTTCAGTTTGCATCATATCACTAATTAAAATTCAGATTTCTGGACCCCAGTCTCAGAGTTTCTGTTTCAATAGGCCATATTGGGACCCAAGAATTTACATTTCTAAAGCGAGTTCCCAGGTTGTCCTAAGACTGCTGGACTGGGGACCACATTTTGAGAACTAGTGATCTGGCAGAATAATCTTTACAATAGAGCCATCAATTTAACAAAAACTCTGAGAGTATATTCATATTTCCTAAAGACTGGAACCCTCTCAGTATTTGGGGGTTTAAGGCTGAAGATTAAAAGGAAGATGGCAATAAAGTGTAAGGCTTACTGTTTTTTTTTTCTTTTTTCTTTTAATTATACTTTAAGTTCTGGGATGTATGTGCAGAACAGGCAGGTTTGTTAACATAGGTATATACGTGCCACGGTGATTTGCTGCACCCATCAACCTGTCATCTACATTAGGGGTTTCTCCTGATGCTGTCTCTCCCCCTAGCCCCCACCCCCCAACAGGCCCTGGTGTGTGATATTCCCCTCCTTGTGTCCATGTGTTCTCATTGTTCACCCTCTTACGAGGGAGAACATGCGGTGTTTGGTTTTCTGTTTCTGTATTAGTTTGCTGAGAATGATGGTTTCCAGCTTCATCCATGTCCCTGCAAAGGACATGAACTCATCCTTTTTTATGGTTGCGTAGTATTCCATTGTTATATGTGCCACAGTTTCTTTATCCAGTCTGTCACTGATAGGCATTTGGGTTGGTTCCAAGTCTTTGCTATTGTGAACAGTGCTGCAATAAACATACATGTGCATGTGTCTATAGTAGAATGATTTATAAGCCTTTGGGTATATACCCAGTAATGGGATTGCTGGGTCAAATGATATTTCTATTTCTAGATCCTTGAGGAATTGCCACACTGTCTTCCACAATGGTTGAACTAATTTATATTCCCACCAACAGTGTAAAAGTGTTCCTCTTTCTCCACATCCTCTCCAGTATCTGTTGTTTCCTGACTTTTTAATGAACGTCATTCTAACTGGCATGTTATGGCATCTCATTGTTTTTTTGATTTGCATTTCTCTAATGACCAGTGATGATGAGCTTTTTTTCATATGTTTGTTGGCTGCATAAATGTCTTCTTTTGAGAAGTGTCTGGTTATATCCTTCACCCACTTTTTGATGGGGCTATTTGTTTTTTACCTTATAAATTTGTTTAAGTTCCTTATAGATTCTGGATATTAGCCCTTTGTCAGATGGATAGATTACAGAAATTTTCTCCCATTCTGTACATTGCCTGTTCATTTTTATGCTAGTTTCTTTTGCTATGCAGAAGCTCTTTAGTTTAATTAGATCCCATTTGTCAATTTTGGCTTTTGTTGCCATTGCTTTCGGTGTTTTGGTCGTGAGGTTTTTGCCGATGCCTGTGTCCTGAATGGTATTGCCTAGGTTTTCTTCTAGGATTTTAATGGTTTTACATTTTATGTTTAAGTCTTTAATCCATTTTGAGTTAATTTTTATATAAAGTGTAAGGGAGGGGTCCAGTTTCAGTTTTCTGCATATGGCTAGCCAGTATTTCCCAACACCATTTATTAAATAGGGAATCCTTTCCCCCATTGCTTGTTTTTGTCAGGTTTGTCAAAGATCAGATGGTTGTAGATGTTTGGCGTTATATGTGAGGCCTCTATTTTGTTCTATTGGTCTATATATTTGTTTTGGTACCAGTACCATGCTGTTTTATTTACTGTAGCCTTATAGCATAGTTTGAAGTCAGGTAGCATGATGCCTCCAGCTTTGTTCTTTTTGCTTAGGATTGTCTTGGCTATATGGGCTCTTTTTTGGTTCCATATGAACGTTAAAGTAGTTTTTTTCTAATTCTGTGAAGAAAGTCAATGGTAGCTTGATGGAGATAGCTTTGAATCTGTAAATTACTTTGGGCAGTATGGCCATTTTCACCGTACTGATTCTTTTTATCCATGAGCATGGAATGTTTTTCCATTTGTTTGTGTCCTCTCTTATTTCCTTGAGCAGTGGTTTGTAGTTCTCCTTGAAGAGGTCCTTCACCTCCCTTGTAAGTTGTATTCCTCGGTATTTTATTCTTTTTGGCATTTGTGAATGGGAGTTCACTCATGGTTTGGCTCTCTGTCTGTTATTGGTTTATAGGAATGCTTGTGATTTTTGCACATTGATTTTGTATCCTGAGACTTTGCTGAAGTTGCTTATCAGCTTAAGGAGATTTTGGGCTGAGACAATGGGGTTTTCTAAATATGCAATCATGTCATCTGCAAACAGAGACAATTTGATGGCCTTGCTTCCTATTTGAATACACTTTATTTCTTTCTCTTGCCTGAGAACTTCCAATACTATGTTGAATAGGAGTGTTGAGAGAGGGCATCCTTGTCTTGTGCGGGTTTTCAAAGAGAATGCTTCCAGCTTTTACCCATTCAGTGTGATACTGGCTGTGGGTTTGTCATAAATAGCTCTATTTTGAGATACATTCCACCAATACCTAGTATTGAGAGTTTTTACATGAAGGGCTGTTGAATTTTGTCAAAGACCTTTTCTGCATCTATTGAGATAATCTTGTGTTTTTTATCATTGGTTCTGTTTATGTGATGGATTACATTTATTGATTTGCTTATGTTGAACCAGCCTTGCATCCCAGGGATGAAACCGACTTGATTGTGATGTATAAGTTTTTGATGTGCTGTTGGATTCGATTTGCCAGTATTTTAGTGAGGATTTTCCAATTGATATTCATGAGGGATATTGGCCTAAAATTTTCTTTTTTTGTTGTGTCTCTGCCAAGTTTTGGTAACAAGATGATGCTGGCCTCATGAAAATGAGTTAAGGAGGAATTTTTCATTGTTTGGAATAGTTTCAGAAGAAATGGTACCAGCTCCTCTTTGTACCTCTGGTAGAATTCAGCTGTGAATCTGTCTGTTCCTGGGCTTTTTTTGGTTGGTAGGCTATTAATTGCTGCCTCAATTTTAGAACTTGTTATTGGTCTATTCAGGGATTCGACTTCTTCCTGGTTTAGTCTTGGGAGGGTGTATGTATCCAGGAATTTATCCATTTCTTGTAGATTTTCTAGTTTATTTGTGTAGAGGTGTTTATACTAATCTCTGATGGTAGTTTTTATTTCTGTGGGATCAGTGGTGATATCCCCTTTATCATTTCTATTGTTTCTATTTGATTCTTCTCTCTTTTCTTTTTTATTTGTCTGGCTAGCAATCTATCTATTTTGTTAATCTTTTCAAAAAACCAGCTCCTGGATTCATTGATTTTTTTTGGAGGGTTTTTCGTGTCTCTATCTCCTTCAGTTCTGCTCTGATCTTAGTCATTTCTTGTCTTCTGCTAGCTTTTGAATTTGTTTGCCTTGCTTTTCTAGTTCTTTTAATTGTGATGTTAGGGTGTTGATTTTAGATTTTTTGTGCTTTTTCCTGTGGACACTTAGTGCTATAAATTTCCCTCTAAACACTGCTTTAACTGTGTCCCAGAGATTGTTATGTTGTGTCTTTGTTCTTACTGGTTTCAAAGAACTTATTTATTTCTGATTTAATTTTGTTACTTACTCAGTAGTCTACTAGGAGCAGGTTGTTAAGTTTCCATGTAGTTGTGGGGTTTTGAGTGAGTTTCTTAATCCTGAGTTCTAATTTGATTGCATTCTGGTCTGAGAGACTGTTTGTTATGATTTCCACTCTTTTGCATTTGCTAAGGAGTGCTTTACTTCCAATTATGTGGTCGATTTTAGAATAAATGTGATGTGGTACTGAGAAGAATGTATATTCTGTTGATTTGGGGTGGAGAGTTCTGTAGATGTCTATTAGGTCCACTTGGTCCAGATCTGAGTTCAAGTGCTGAATATCTTTGTTAATTTTCTGTCTTGTTGATCTAATATTGATAATGGGGTGTTAAAGTCTCCCACTACTATTGTGTGAGAGTCTAAGTCTCTTTGTAGGTGTCTAAGAACTTGCTTTATGAATCTGGGTGCTCCTGCGTTCGATGCATATATATTTAGGATAGTTAGCTCTTCTTGTTGCATTGATCTCTTTACCATTATGTAATATACTTCTTTGTCTTTTTAAAATCTTTGTTGGTTTAAAGTCTATTTTATCAGAGACTAGTATTGCAACCCCTGCTTTTTTTTTTTTTTCTTTCCATTTGCTTGGTAAATCTTCCTCCATCCCCTTATTTTGAGCCTATGTGTGTCTTTGCATGTGAGATGGGTCTTCTAAATACATCATACCACTGGGTCTTGACTCTTTATCCAATTTGCCAGTCTGTTTCTTTTAATTGGGGCATTTAGCCCATTTACATTTAAGGTTATATTGTTATGTGTGAATTTGATCCTGTCATTATGATGCTTGCTGATTATTTAGCCTGTTAGTTGATGCAGTTTCTTCATAGTGTTGATGGTCTTTACAATTTGGTATTTTTTTGCAGTGGCTGGTACCAGTTTTTCCTTTCCATGTTTAGTGCTTCCTTCAGGAGCTCTTGTAAGGCAGGCTTGGTGGTGACAAAATCCCTCAGCCTTTAGTTGTCTATAAAGGATTTTATTTCTTCTTTGCGTGTGAAGCTTAGTTTGACTGGATATAAAATTCAGTGTTGAAAATTCTTTAAGAATGTTGAATATTGGCCCCCACTCTATTCTGGCTTATAGGGTTTCTGCAGTGAGATCTGCTGTTAGTCTCATGGGCTTCCCTTTATGGATAACCTGACCTTTCTCTCTGGTTGCCCTTAACATTTTTTCCTTCATTTCAACCTTGGTGAATCTGATGATTATGTGTCTTGGGGTTGCTCTTCTTGAGGAGTATCTTTGTGGTGTTTCCTGTATTTCCTGAATTTGAATGTTGTCCTCTCTTGCTAGGTTGGGTAAGTTCTTCTGGATAATATCCTAAAGAGTGTTTTCCAACTTGATTTCATTCTCCCCATCACTTTCAGGTACACCAATCAAACATAGGCTTGGTCTTTTGACATAGTCCCATATTTCTTGGAGGCTTTGTTTATTCCTTTTCATTCTTTATTCTCTAATCTTGTCTTTATACTTCAGTTCATTACATTGATCTTTAAACTCTGATATCTTTTCTTGCACTTGATCAGTTCGGCTATTGATACTTGTGTATGCTTCCTGAAGTTCTCATGGTGTGTTTTTCAGCTACACCAGGTCATTTGTGTTCTTCTCTAAACTGGTTATTCTAGTTACCAATTTGTCTAATCTTTTTTCAAGGTTCTTAGCTTCCTTGCATTGAGTTAGAACATGCTCCTTTAGTTTGGAGGAGTTTGTTATTATCCACCTTCTGAAGCCTGCTTCTGTCAGTTTGTCAGACTCATTATCCCGTTTTATTTCCTTGCTGGCAAAGAGTTGAATTCCTTTGGAGAAGAGGCATTCTGGTTTTTGGAATTTTCAGCCTTTTTGCTCTGGTTTTTCCTCATCTTTGTGAATTTATCTACCTTTGATCTTTGATGTTGATGACCTTCAGATGGGGTTTCTTTGTGGATGTCTCTTTGTTGATGTTGATGCTATTCCTTTCTGTTTGTTAATGTTTATTCTAACAGTCAGGCCCCTCTACTGCAGGTCTTCTGGAGTTTGCTGGAGGCCCACTCCAGACCCTGTTTGCCTGGGTATCACCAGTGGAGGCTGCAAAACAGCAAAGATTGCTGCCTGTTCCTTCCTCTGGAGGCTTCATCCCAGATGGGCATCCACCAGATGCCACCTGGAGCTCTCCTGTATCAGGTGTCTGTCGACCCTGCTGGGAGGTGTCTCCCAGTCAGGAGGCACGGGAGTCAGGGATCCACTTGAGGACGCAGCCTGTACCTTAGCAGAGCTCGAATGTTGTGCTGGGAGATCTGCTTCTCTCTTCATAGCCAGGAGGCAGGAACGCTTAAGTCTGTTGAAGCTGTGCCCATAGCCGCCTCTTCCCCAGGTGCTCTGTCCTAGGGAGATGGGAGTTTTATCTATAATCCCCTGACTGGGGCTGATACCTTTCTTTCAGAGATGCCCTGCCCAGAGAGGAGGAATCTAGAGAAGCAGTCTGGCTACAGTGGCTTTGCTGAGCTGCAGGGGGCTCTGCCCAGTTCGAACTTCCTGGCAGCTTTGTTTACACTGTTAGGGGACTACTGGCTACTCGAGCCTCAGTAATGGTGGACGTCCCTCCTCTCACCAAGCTGGGGTGTTCCAAGTTGACTTCAGATTGCTGTGCAGGCAGCGAGAATTTCAAGCCAGTGGATCTTAGCTTGCTGTGCTCTGTGGGATTGAGATTCTCTGAGCTAGACCACTTGGCTCCCTGGCTTCAACCCCCTTTCCAGGGGAGTGAACGGTTCTGTCTCACTGGCATTCCAGGCACCACTGGGGTATGAAAAAACTCCTGCTGCTAGCTCGGTGTCTGCCCAAATGGCTGCCCAATTTTATGCTTGTAACCCTGGGCCCTGGTGGCATAGGCATCCGAGGTAATCTTCTGGGATGTGGGTTCCAAAGACCATGGGAAAAGCATAGTATCTGGGCCGGAGTGAGGGTTCCTCACTGCACAGTCCTTCACAGCTTCCCTTGCTAAGGGAGGGGATTCCCTGACCCCTTGCACTTCCTGAGTGAGGTGATGCCCCAGCCTGCTTTGGCTCATTCTCCGTGGGCTGCACCCACTGTCTAACCAGTCCCTGTGAGATGATCCAGATACCTCAGTTGGAAATGCAGAAATTACCCACCTTCTGCGTTTGATCTCGCTGGGAGCTACAGACCAGAGCTGTTCCTATTCAGCCATTTTTGCAATTACTTCAAGGCTTCCTGTGTTGAAGTTGCTTGACATCTGCTCTTTGAGTAGTCTCTTTTCCCAAAACTAACTTTTGAATCAGAGTACTGTAATAGCCCTACAATAATTGAGTTCTTAAAAATGTTGCTTCTCGCTTAGACATAAATCAGTTTGAGTCTGCGAAGGTTTGGAAAACATACCACAAGGACCTAATGTGGAGGCCACAAGAATGTACATGGTGTTGAACTGGAGTGGTGATGCATAGTTAGAAATCGTTACTTGAAAACTGGAATACATAACTGTGTGAAACAGTAAGCTGCTGACTTTATAGAGTGTTGTTCTTCAAATTATCATGTTAGATTCAGTCAGCCAGCCAGAAGTTACTGAAGGTTTGACTTTAGCAGGGTGGTCACTGGGCTGGTGACTGAGATGGAATTCTTCCAAAGAGGGAGGTTGGGGAAGAATCTGCTAATGGGGATGGAGGGGATGTGGTGAGGCATGGCCCTAAGAAAAGCAACAGTAACCATGGGCAGGCAGCTCTCAGCAGCCTTGGATGTGAATTACACTTTGGCATTGCCCACCCTTGGTCAGAACACCTAATGGTGCCATTCCAACAAGTGTCTGGAAGAACTATTGTATGCCAGGCAATGTGCCAAGGGCTTCCATGTGTTCTTCATTTAATTGCATTTAATTACTGAGTGTGCCCAGGTACATAATTAGAAACAGTGCCCTTTGTTTTTATTGACACTTTTAAAAAAATCAAGAAGTTCACACACCTGATTATCAATTTGGAAAACAATGGCAAAGGAAAATTAAAACCCACCATAATTGTTTCACCTAGAAACTTTTTTTTTCTTTTTTTGAGATAGAGTGTCACTCTGTCGCCCAGGCTGGAGTGCAGTGGCATGATCTATACTCACTGCAACCTCCACCTCCCAGGTTCAGGTGATTCTTGTGCCTCAGTCTCTTCAGTAGCTGGGATTGCAGGCACTTGCCACCACCCCTGGCTAATTTTTGTATTTTTAGTAGAAATGTGGTTTTACCATGTTGCTCAAGGTGATCTCAAACTCCTGACCTCAAGTGATCTGCCCACCTCAGCCTCCCAAAATGTTGGGATTACAGGCGTGAGCCACCACACCTGGCCAAAACTATTCTTTTTGTTCCAATCATGCCAAATATAATACAGATTATTAATGTGTTTGCTACATACCAAAGGACAGTTAAGCACTTTGCGTTATCTCACTGAATATTCACAAAAGCCTAATGAGGTAGTTACTGGGTTCATGCTTAACAGATGAGGAAACTGAGGCACAGAGATGAACTTGCTTGAGATCACACAGGAAATTGTGGCATCAGATTTTAACTCAGATAGTTAGACTTGAAAGTTTTAGTTCTGTTCTACCTTCTTGTCCATGAGGTTTTATAACCTGCTTCTGACTTTTTTTTATTACTTAAAATTTACAGTATTGGGTGTATTATAATTTGTCCATTTCTCATGTGTTAGGTATGTAGGCCATTTTAAACATTAAGATATTATCATCCTTACAAAGAAAATGTTCGTATATTATTTTGTCTCCTCATTTCTTCTGCTCCTTTCCTTAGGATTAATCCTAAGAAGTTGAATTACCACATCAAAAGATAAGATATTTTAGATCTTTGATACTATAAACTGCCAAATTGCTTTCCAGATATATTGGGCTTATTATATGGTCCCCAGCAAAGCATGGCAATGGCTGCTTTTCTCAGGTCAACCTCATTAATGCTCTTACTCGAAAAAAGTATTTGCTAATGGTAGGCAATAAATACCTCATGTTCCCACCTAATTTTGTTCTAACTTCCATTCATTATTTTTAAAAGAATCCTGAAGTTAGTTCATAGGCCGTCTAATACCATCCTTAAGAACAATGGATGTCTGTCCTATTAACAATTCCTAGAAAAGCTTTCATAGACTCTTGACAGCTTCTTTAGATACCTGAGGTGAATGCCTAATTTTCTTGATCAGTTTCTGTTGTATATACTTGTGTGTTCTATTTTTAATATTAAGAATCTATAGATTTCAAGAGTCATGATAATTATTTTTCATTGTTACAATCTGATTGCCTCAAAGGGTAATTTAGAAAACCCAATGATGGTAAACTTTAATAAATGAAGAGTGGGGGACCTATAACCTACTCCTATGTTAGTAATATTTAAAAAGATCTTCTGTAGTTGTATGAGTAATATGCCATGGGCACTGTGGTGTGTTAAGAAGGACACTGCATTTGTAATCTGCTCCAGACCAGGCACAGATGGCAGGTATGATATGTAGTTATCTTTTCTGTATATCCTTGAGCTACTTCCTCAGCCCTTCTAAGGATCTTCAGCTGTAAAATTTGAGTAAAAGTGTATACCTCACAGAGTTGTTAACAGAATTAAGCAAGGTACTGCTTTTTGAGAATTTAACATGGGGCTAGTCATGCATTTCTTTGAGAAGCTGCCATGTTGGGCCCAATTTGGCTGGCCACTGGACCTACCCAACTGGGTGTTACTTGAGACTGCCTTGAGTGGTGAATAAATGGGTGGACTTGAACAAAAGCTTGTACAAAGTTTAACTAGTACAGTCAGCAACTCTTGTTTAGTCTGTTCAAGGGCATGGGTGGTGACTGGGAAGTCAGGCCTTAACATCCAGGACCTTCTGAACTGGTGTCTTTTCCCAGAAATAACCAAATTCAAATGTTACCTTCAGAAAAGGTGATGTTTGAACAAACTTGTAGAGCTTTGCAGCATGCTTGGATTGTAGAGGTACAGCCGACTTGTGTCAGTCCTGATATGATCAACTTGTGTTTGCCCAACCTATGCATAGCTTCTCTCAGCTCTAAAAAAAGATGGTGATGCTGTCAGTACGTGAGTTACTTAGTAAGTGTTACTAGGTTTTGAGTATCCTAGAACAGTGATTATCTTAGAACAATGATTGTTCAGACCATTTTTCTTAGAAAGCAAATGTGTGTTTTTTTTTTTTTTGAGATGAAGTCTCACTCTGTCACCCAAGCTGGAATGCAGTGGCACGATCTTGGCTCACTACAACCTCCGCCTCCCAGGTTCAAGCGATTCTCCTGCCTCAGCCTCCCAAGTAGCTGGGACTACAGGTGTGCACCACCATGTCCGGATGATTTTTGTATTTTTAGTAGAGATGGGGTTTCACTATGTTGGCCAGGCTGGTCTTGAACTCCTGACCTCATGATCCTCCCGCCTCAGCCTCTAAAAGTACTGGGATTACAGGCATGAGCCACTGTGCCTGGCCAAAAATGTGTGTTTCAATACCCCTTAAAGTTTAGGTGGCATTTATCTCTTGCAATTTAAAGGCTATACTTACTATTCATTTCTCTCAAAATGAGTGAGCTATATTAAGGCTTGCACAGTTTCCACCATGTTTCTGTTAATTATCAGGTTTTCAGCAATTTCTTGATGTAAGTGGTCATTTCCTTTGCTGTGAATAGGATATGCTGCTATTTATTTATCCTGTTTTCCTCACGGTAAGTCTAGTTAGAGAACTAACCAGTGTAATGACCCAGCTTACAGGCCATGAACTCATGCAGTAAGCAACAGCCAAGCTGCGAAACCACTTGCAAAAGTGAGGCAGGAAGGGTCCACACATTGAGTTTACTGCCTTATTTTATATATTGTTGGAGGAAAAGGCTACAAAGCATTGAAAAGCAAAACTGCTGGGTGACCTGGTTCATTTTGGGAGGCTAAGGCGAGCAGATTGCTTGAGCTCAGGAGTTTGAAACCAGCCTCAGCAACATGGTGAAACCCCATCTCTACAAAAATTAACCAGGCATGGTGGCGGGTGCCTATAGTCCCAGCTCTTCAGGAGGCTCAGGTGGGTGGATTGCTTATGCCTGGGAGGTGGAAGTTTCAGTGAGCCGAGATTGCACCACTGCACTCCAGCCTGGGTGAGAGTGAGATCCTGTTTCAAAACAAAAACCAAACTGTTCCAACGTAGTATATCTATTTTTGGGTACATTTCCCTTACATTTATTTCTACATGCATGCACACATATGTAAGCACAACAACCACTCTATTTTGTGTTCTGCTCTCACTAGCACAAATTTTTTCCCCTATATTTCTACATAGTCTTCTGTGCTTTTTATTGACCCCATCAAATAATACAATGCCATTTATTAGACTACTGCCATTTTGCATAGTTTGGTTTTGTTTTTCCCTTGAGATGGTCTCACTCCCGTTACCCAGGCTAGAGTGCAGTGGAACAATCTCAGCTCACTGCAGCCTCAACTTCCTGGGCTCAAGTGATCCTCCCATCTCAGTCTCCTGGGTAGCTGGGGCTATAAGGCGCACACCACCATAGCCAGCTAATTTTTTTTATTTTTAGTAGAGACAGGGTTTCACTATGTTACCCAAGCTGATCTTGAACTTGTAGGCTCAAGACATCCGCCCACCTTGGCCTCCTGAAGTGCTGGGATTACAAGTACGAGCCACTGCTCCTGGCCTTGCATGGTTATTTTAACTCTAATAACTAATACTGTATTAAAGTCTCCATATATAGAACTTTCGTTTTATTCTTTTGAACTATTGTCTTGCAATAATCTCAAGAATGGGATTGCTATGTCATAGGGTGTGACTATATCATAAGCCTATTTTCCATTTCTGTTGTTGGCTTGAATAAAAGTAAAATTTGTTACCTCCACCAACACAAGCATCTCAATCAAGAGTTTTCTACTTATCAAGCATTTTTGGTATAGCCTTTCATAAGAATGTTTTATATGGCAAAATTAAAGAAAAGGAACAAACTGTTTCCCTTTTCACTGTAGAAACCATCAGCACCCAAGTAAGGTCCATGCCAAAGCCTGTGCCCTTCTAGATTTCTTCTGATGTTATGTGAAGTGACCCATATCCTTCTGCATAAAAGACAGTTGAGAAAGATAAAGCTCTTGTTCTTTGGGTGAGTGATTCATTGGTTGATTGCCTGGAGTTTTCCACTTGGGGAGCAAATTCCTTCTGTGGTTTTCAGGCTTTAAGAGACATTAGTTTGCTTTTCAATTTGCATGGCCATTCTACTGAATCCACTGCACAGCTCTCTGCCATTGTAATAGCCCTGAAACATAACTTCACATTTGGAATGTGCAGCCATTCTTAATAGTTTACTTTAATGGCCACTCTTTTCTTTCCCTTAGGGTTTCTTATATAGTATTATTATTTTTTAAGCAGATAGCCACTGTAGTGCCACCTCATTCTGCATTTAACATACCCTCTGCAGTGAAAATCCTCTAAAAACAACTATAGTTCCTTGAAAAGCAAATCACTCAGTATGAAGAACATTGATTGGTGGGGAAAGAAAATGACCTAATGAACCCTTGTCTGGGAATTTCCTTTCTTTTTTTCTATCTAAGGAAAGTGAGCATGATGTCTGAGACAGCGCACGAGCAGGTGGTCCGAGCCACAGAGAGGAGCTGTGTGGACCAGCAGGATTAGGTAGTTATCTGCTTGATGGCAGTTTTTAAGGTCTGGGCCAGGCCTCACTACCTGTGTATTTGTTTTACTTGAATGACTAGATTTTGAAATAAAGGAAACCTTGTTGTGTTTCTTTTAACCTTCATAGAAGGTTTCAGGTCACTTCCAATTCCTTTTCTTCCTGACCCCCCTTCTGCTGATTGAGGGAGCTGCAGCCTGGGCTGATTGTCCTCTTCAGTGCCATCGTCTGAGACCAGCAAAGTAAGAGTTCTTGCTCTCAGCTCTTGGCGGGGTGGCATCCCTGATGCCGTTGTCAGGGAAACCAGTTTCAGATGGGTGCAAAGAAGGTAAAGGATTCAAACATCTTATTTGAAATAATGAAATAAAAACGCAAGCCATAACTCTCCCCTCCCCCCTCACCTACCTAATGTCAATTTCCATGGAAACAAGATCAGAAAGGCCGCTGACAGCCAGCAGCTGACAGCAAACTCCTGTGTCTCTCTAGGTGGCAGGCATCCTTTTGATATCCGCAAATGCCAATTTGTACAATCCCATGACATATCATTGGGCTGGAAAGACTTTTATTTGAAGAGTGAATAAAATAGAATACACCTAGCCAAGATATCTGTCCTTCTAGCATTTTATCAAACAAATAATAATGCAGGAATATGGCCCAGGTGATTATTATTGCTTTTCATGATATCCAGTTTGTCAATGTGCAAAACTCCTCATGTTCCATGTTTGTCTTTCTAATTTCTGGACCTGCTCTGAGCAGCATGGTAACCATCTACTCAGAGATTTGTAAAATGCAGACCTCCTGTACCTTCCATTTATAGAACGTAAATATTAGTGTTGTCTTTTTTCTTAAAATCTCTGTTACTGCCTAAAAACTTGGTCATATTGTCTACTAATTTATATCCATTTTATTTTATTTTACTTTAGACAGGGTCTCACTCTTTCACCCAGGTTGGAGTGCAGTGGTGCAGTCACAGCTCACTGCCGTCTTGACCTCCTGGGCTCAAGCAATCCCCTAATCTCAGCCTCTCGAGTAGCTGGGAATACAGGCACATACCACCATGCCCGGCTAATATTTTTTATTTTTTGTAGAGACAGAGTCTCATTATGTTGCCTAGGCTGGTCTTGAACTCCTAGGTTCAAATAATCCTCCCACCTTGGCCTCCCAAAGTTTTGGGATTACAGGCATGAGCCACAGTGCCTGACTTGTATCCATTTTATATGTTTTAACTTTTAGATGACATGGATTTTTAGTATATAATACTGAGAAATCTCAAATGTACACATCTAAATAGTTAAAAGCTCTATGCTGTTAGCATCTGTGGAGCAGAATCCTCCACAGGTAAGTGAGATACTAATGTCTCATCACAGCCATAACTCAATTGAGCATTTCAACAAGGGATGATTATTTCTTAGTGAGATACTAATGTCTCATCACAGCCATAACTCAATTGAGCATTTCAACAAGAGATGATTATTTCTTAGTAATGTAGACAAATTAGTAGCAAAAAGGACTTAATGAAGGAATAGAAGCTGAGTGCAGTGGCACACGTCTGTAGTCTCAGCTACTCAGGAGGCTGAGGCAGAAGGATCCCTTGAGGCCAGGAGTTTGAGGCTGTGGTGTACGTTGCTCCTTCCTGTGAGTAGCCATTGCGCTCCAGCCTGGGGCTTTGCCATGCAGAGATGCCAGATCACTTACGTGAATTTTAGATGAATTTTAGCCTTTCCAGACATCTTTTATTAAAGTGAATACAATTCATCATGCTCTCTACTCTGGTCTCCTCTACTGACATTTGACTTAAATCATTTAAAGTAAATCTATTAGAAGTTCTCTGCTTTAAGTTTTAAAACTCAATGAATGATTTACACTTAGTAAATATCAATTGTTACCTATTAATGGTGGTACAGAATATATAAATTATACCTTTTTAGCACAGACCTGCCTGTATGGTAAGAGAAATCTAAGGCAACACACAGGTATGAGGAGCTCAGCATCATGGCCGTACTATCCTTGTTGGCCAAGTTCCTCTTACCATCAGCAGCTGAAGGAAGCTTTCATCGCAGCTACAGCTGAATACATTTCTGAGAGTGAGGTGCTTGGTTGAATGGCTCACACAAGAAAAATACTGAATGGATTTTGGTGCTGATCTTTCTCCTCTCTCCTGGGAGTAGGAAAACATTAAGACAAATTACCAGTTAGCTAATATTATCACAAGCTAAAAAAATTTTAAACTGATCACTTCCCCTTTGCTTCCCCCTACTCTTCTGTCTTTACTCAGATTGACTGGGAACTGGGCTAGGATTGACTGAAGTCCTTGATGCATGTGTGACTTAAGTTTGGTTGGGAGATACACAAATGTATGTAAATAAACCTTTGATTTGATTTGAACAGAAATTTTGTTGTGTTGTAGTAAATGTGATTCCTTACATTGGCAACTGACAACTGTTCAAAAGCAGGATATTAAGTGGTTTGCCTGTGTAATTGTGAGAACTTTGGGGATAGCTTCCTGACAAAGTCACAAAAATGTCAGTGGCTATCCTGCCAGAATGGAACATTTTTCTCCAGTCTTTCTGTAGACTGTATCACAAGATTCAATTGTTATTATTGTTTACATTGAGAATTCTGGTTTATGGCTATTTCAACTTTAAGAATTACAATTCTGTAATTTGCAAGTAATTGAAATCTTTTTTTTTTTTTTTTTTTTTTTGAGGCAGTCTTGCTCTGTTGCCCAGCCTAGAGTGTGGTGGTGCAATTACAGCTTACTGCAGTCTTGAACTCGGGCTCAAGCGATCCTCCTGCTTCAGCAATAAAGTCATTTGGATCAACTCTTCAGTGATTCTAGAAGTGAGGAAAATCATAAGAAATAAATGCTGATCTTTGTACATAAAACTACAGTTGATAAAAACACTGGAGCAAATCCTAAAGTCAGTACTGGATTATACTTTATTTTATTGAACTTTAAATAGTAAACAACCACAGTGACATGTAATCATCTGGAAGAGAGGCTGCCTGGTGCACTTTTTATTGAATTATAATGTTATTTTAATCACCAGTAGAATCTCAGAGCAAAGGCGTATCCTCACTGCACTCCATAACAAGGAAGGCAAAGGAAAATGCCTTTTTTCTAGCCCAAATAGAAAATCTTTTCTCCATCCAGGATTTAGTGGAAGCATTTGCTCTACCTGAAAGCACAAGGCTTGACTTTTAAGAATGCAACTTTGAAATGTTAGAGGTGAATATAATGTGGACAGGCCCCAAATAACAAATTTGCTGAGCTGCACAAAATAGGCAACAATGTGCTTTTATTAATAAAATAGGTGAAAGGTAAAAGGATATTTTAATTATATAAAAAGCAGTTACATCATTGAACAAACAGTATGTACAAATAACTCTGGTAGGCACTATTTCATAATAGTAATTACTATGATTAACATTTTTCCAGCACTTACTGTGTGTTAGGTACTTTACTAAGTACTTCACTGAGATATTTTATTTCAAAAATGAGAAGAAATGGTTTCTGCCCTGAAGGAGCTAAGTCAAGAGCCAGGATTAGAGTGAGGTGAGTAAGGCATTGACCTTAGGCTCAAAATTTAAAGTGGTGCCAAAAAATGCAGTGATCAATACACTTTGCTGCAATATTAAAAATATCAATATTAGTTCAAAATATGTATGAGGATGTAGAGCAACAGAAGTCTCATTTTTTGCTGGTGAGAATGCAAAGTATAGCCACTTTGAAAGACAGTTTGTTGGTTTCTTACAACTAAACAAACTCTTACCATAAGATCCAGCAATCTCACTCCTTGGTGTTTACCCAAATGAATTGAAAACTTATGTTCACACCAAAACCTACACACAGTTGTTTATAGCAGCTTTACTATAATTGTCAAACCTGAAACTATCAAGTTATCCTAGAGTAAGTGAGTAGATGTGATGGTTTATTTTGTGTGTCAACTTGACTGGACCACAGGGTGTCCAGATACTTGATTAAGTATTATTCTGACCGTGTCTGTGAGGGTGTTTCTGGATGTGATGAATTTTTTATTTGGTAGACTGAGCAAAGTAGATTGTTCTCGCTAATGTGGGTGGACTTCATCCAAACAGTTGATGGCCTGAATAGAACAAAAAGGCTAAGGGAGAATTTGATTTGTCTATCACTGAGTTGAAACATCGGTCCTTTCTGCCTTTGGACTTAGTCTCAGACTGGAACTTAACCCCGTGGGCTCTCTGGATTCTCAGGCTTCTGGACTTCGACTGGAACTGTACCATCAGCCCTCCTGTCCTGGGTTTCAGGTTGCTAACCTCAGACCTTCAGAGTTCTCAGTTTCTATAACTGCATGAACCAATTTATTTATTTATTTATTATTTCTTAAAGCCTACAGCACCCGGTATTCCCAGGTGGTCTCCCATCCAAGTGCTAACCAGGCACGACCCTGCTTAGCTTCCGAGATCAGACAAGATCGGGCACGTTCAGGGTGGTATGGCCTAGACATGAAGCAATTTCTTATCTAATCAGTCCATCTCCCTGCACCCTCTGTACCTACCTACATACATATATAGGAACATACACACACACATATATATACACACGTGTATATATATATATCTCCTATTGGAGACCCCAGGCTAATATAGTGGAAAAATAAACTGGAACATCCAGACAAAGGAATATTATTGGGTACTAAAAAGAAACAAGCTATCAAGCCACAAAAAGGAAGAAAATTTATATATTCCTAGCCTAAGAAGCCAATCTGAAAAGGATACATGTTGCATGATTCCAGCTGTAGACATACTGAAAAGAAAAACTAGAGATAGTAAAAAGGTCAGTGGTTGCCAGGGCTTAGTGAAGAGGGAGGGATGAACAGACAAAGCACAGAGGATTTTTAGGACAGTGAAATATTCTGGGTGATACCACATGGTGGATATATACCATTATACATTTATCCAAACCCATAGAGCGCACACTAGCATCAGTGAACCCTAATGTAAATGATGGACTTTGAATGGTGGTAATGTGACAATGTAGGTTCATTGATTGTAATAAATACACCGCTACGGTGTGGGATGTGGATAGTGGGGAAGGCTGTACATGTGTAGAGACAGGGAGCATGCACGGGAACTCTCGCTATGTTCCACTCAATGCTGCTGTGAATCCAAAAACGCTTCTAAAAATTAAAAAGTGACATATCTCAGATTGTGTTTCATGGATGAACACAACATGAACATGTAGAATAAAGACTGTGCAACTCTCCACTTGAGCACAGTTTCACTCACCTAATGCTAATCTTGGCCCTGTCGAAGGCTTGAAACTATCATACTGTGTTCATCATGGATTTTTTTTTTTTTGGCATTAATTTTGATTTTTAAAATATTGCATTGAAATAGTACTTATTTTGATCATAGGGTTTTCTGGTGTTTCCTTAAATCTTGTGCCCATGGCAAATGCCTTATTCACCTCACCATAGTCCTGGTTCTGAGTATGGTAGATGTCACACACACAATTAATTATAAAATAAGGTAATAAATTATGCATTGCATGAAAGTAACTTTTATAATCTCCAAAGAGAGGTGTGAAACATGATCCACTGGAGGCATAGGAAGAAAAAAAGGGTATAATGTGTGTGTGTGTGTGTGTGTGTGTGTGTATATATAATCTATAATAAAATAAGGCTTACTAATATTTAATTGCAGGTTTGAGGATATAACCCCTACCTGATCCATATGTCAGCAGGACACATGTCACATTCAGTTCACAAGGTATCTCAAGGGATGGCAGGCACAGTGAAGAGGAGTTGACAGTGTTGTTCTAATAGCAAATTAGGATGCGTTGCAGATTTCATGTGCAGGTAAAGCAAATTTCTGTGTTAGTCTATCCAATTTTAAGACAGTTTATAAAAAGGGGTTTACATCTATTCTGATAAAGGGTGTACTTCAGCCTAATTTGTTGGATTCTTTTGTTGAATGATCAGCAGTAGGTAGGAATTCTTTGCGTCCACCACCGTCTCGCTACCAGATGAGGGAATCAATCAATGTAATAATGGCTTCCATGGGTCATTCTTTCCTGTGGCCATGCCTCTTTGCATGTGATGTTGGTGCTAGTCCTGTCAAGAGACGGGATCTATTTCTCTGCCCCCCTTGAATCCGGGCTGGCCTGTAACTCACTTTGACCAATGGCATATGTCAGAAGTGATGGTGAGCTAGTCCTCTAGAGGCTATTTAGCTTCTACTCTCACGCCTTTGGAAGCCTGAGATCATCATGCTGTGACAAAGCTTAGCATTGTCTCCTGGGGAAGCATTAATAGAGGTGCCCCCATCAACATCTGGTAACAACGATCAGACATGGGATTCAGGATAGTCCCAGCACTTTGGGAGGCTGAGGCAGGCAGATCACAAGGTCAGGAGTTTGAGACCAGCCTGGCCAACATGGTGAAACCCTGTCTCTACTAAAAATACAAAAATTAGCTGGGTGTGGTGGCAGGCGCCTGTAATCCCAGCTACTCGAGAGGCTGAGGCAGGAGAATCATTTGAACCTAGGAGGTGGAGGTTGCAGTAAGCTAATATTGCGACATTGCACTCCAGCCTGGGAAACAGGGAGAGACGTCTCAAAAAAAAAGAAAAGAAAAAAAAAAAAGACCTAGATTGCTAACCAACAGAATCATGAAACATAGTAAATCATTGCTTCAAGCCATTGGGTTTGGGGATGCTCAAGTAGCAGCAGATAAGTAAAACAGGTTAAAAATGGAAGCTGGTCTCAGAATTCTTTCACATGTACAGACTTGTCAGAAAACAGCTTCAAAAGCATCATGTGGCCTTTTCTCCAGGCTTGGTGCAGCCCCTGTTCTCTGTCCTCTTGGGCCTTCAGAACAGCCCCCTGCGAGGAAGGATCACCAAGTCTTCCAGCTGGATCAGGCAACAGAGTCCTCTGTGAATGGGGCCATTCAGGACCACATGGAGTTCTGTAACTGGGGTACTGCTTTGAAGGTGTTGGACTGCACAGTGGTGGTGCATGGATACTCATTTTAGCCAACTATACATCTTGAAAACATTTTCCCAAGGAAAAAACTAAATCTAACATCCATATCCTAATTTAGGAGCCTTCTGGTGCTGATTTAGAGGATGCTATTTGAAGCATTTGCAGAATCTGAAAAATGGACTCCTGTTTAGGATTCCTCACTTCCTAGTTATCTGCCCCTAGAGTGGGGGATTCCTGAGTAGGGCTTGTGCTACTTCATAGCAACTGAGGAGACTGACATTAAGTAGCACATACAGGTGGATCACTGATTTCATTTGTGTCCTCCCTTTCTCCAGGCAGCAGCCTCAAAGGTAAGTGTAACATGGTCCTATACAAGGCTGGTGAGTGGGAAGAAGATAGGAAGTCTCCAAGAGAGACAAGCAGAGCTGGTGATGGAGGATGGAGGATGCCAGGGTCCCACCATGGAGGAACCAGGCAAAAGCAAGAAGGCCTTGCCTCACTTTTGACTTCCACTCAGTGTTTTAATATCAGGTTTCCCAGTGTTCTTCAGGTCGTAGCACATGCAAAAAAGGAAAATATTTATAAAGTAACACAAGGAAGACAGAGGCTGCTGGTACTGTGGATCACTGAGGGGAACTTGTGTTTCCCCAGGGTGCCTCAGAGCAACAATGGGATGTTTTGTGTGTGTGTGTGTGTGTGTGTGTGTATATATATATATATATAATATACTTTCTTCCATAACTTATATATTTAAAGTAAATGAAAGTTGACAGTTTTAATAAAATGTAGGAAAAATTCAATACCCCTTGAGATCACTGGAAACATCCTAGGCAGGGCACAGCCAGGGGTGAGTCTCTGCACCCAATCATACTTAACCACTAAAAAAGCTCAGTAGGAATAAGCAGAAGAGTGAAAGGAAGGAGGCAAGTCTAAATCAATGGCAATTTAAAGTTGTATATTTTAGAAACAAAAGATTGCTTGACTACTCCGTGAACTTCATGTTAGACACTACAGTGTAAGTAGTAACTTCATGGGTTAAATGAGAAGAGTTAACAAAAGAACTACAATTCCCAACTAAACAGAAATCTTCCAAATTGCCACATTTGCTGTCTCAAGCTAGTTGGGTCAAAGTACAATTTAGTTGGTCTGGCACGGTGGCTCACGCCTGTAATCCCAGCACTTTGGGAGGCCAAGGTGGGTGGATCATGAGGTCATGTGTTCGATACCAGCCTGACCAACATGGTGAAACCCTGTCTTTAGTAATTTTGTACTAAAAATACAAAAACTAGCTGGGCATGGTGGCACGCACCTGAGTAGCATCCCAGCTACTCAGGAGGCTGAGGCAGGAGAATTGTTTGAACCTGGGAGGTGGAGGTTGCAGTGAGCCCAGATGGTGCCATTGCACTACAGCCTGGTGAGAGTGAGACTTCATATCAAAAAAAAAAAAAAAAAAAAAGGTACAATTTAATCACAAGGGTAATGATGGGAACCACATGCATTGAGTGACTTCTGTGTTCCAGAGTCTTCCACATCCTACCTCATTCCCTTCAGCATATTTCAGCCCACGTGTTCCAGAGTCTTCCACATCCTACCTCATTCCCTTCAGCATATTTCAGCCCACGTAGCTGTCCCATCTCTCACCTTAAAACCAAAAACCTAAACCTAAAACCCAGAACCCCAAACCAAAACCAATCAAAACAAAGTTTTTTTAACTCCTCATCCTTCTCCACACCCCTCCCCCCAGGTACTGCCACATTTGTTTTCTCATGACATCGGTTCTTTTCAGAATTATTCTACACAGGTTGCCTCCACTTCTTCATTTCCCGGCTTCAATTCAACACATTCGTCAGGCTTTTAATCCCAAGCACACCATGGAAACTGCTCTTGACAAGGTCTGCAAAGCACTCCTTGCCAAATCCGTTGGCCAATTCTTTATGTTCTTCTTGTTCAACCTCTCAGCAGCATTTAGAACAGTGGATGACTCTGTCCTTCTAAAAACACTCTCTTTTCTTGGCTTTGGAGACACCAAACCCTTCCAGCTCACCTCCCACCTCCCTGGATTCTGGCTTCTCCTCACTGGCACTCTCCTGTTTCTTTACTACTCTCCAGCTGCACTTGCCTGCTTTCTGTTTCTGAAGCATGCCAAGCTTGTGCCTCCTGCCCAGTGCCTTTGCACAAGTTGTTCCCTCTGTCTGGTTTCCACATGGAGGTTCTTTTGCATCGTTTGGCTCAAATATGATCCTCATACAGTCTCTGACCTCATTATCTGAAGTCACATCCCCTGTTGCCTTCTTGTTTTATTTTTTTTAAAATTTTTATTTATTTTTGAGATGGAGTCTCACTCTGTCACCAGGCTAGAGTGCAGCGGCGTGATCTCGGCTTACGGCAACCTCTGACTCCCTGGTTCAAACGATTCTCTTGCCTCGGCCTCCCAAGTAGCTGGGATTATAGGCATGTGCCACCATGCCCAGCTAATTTTTGTATTTGTAGTAGAGACAGGGTTTCACCATGTTTGCCAGGATGGTCTAGATCTCCTGACCTTGTGATCTGCCCACCTCAGCCTCCCAAAGTGCTGGAATTACAGGTGTGAGCCACCGCACCCGGCCATTTTATTTTTTTCACACATGTATTTCTGTCTTAAATCCCTATTTGTGGACTTGCTTACTGTTTGTTGTCTTCCTCAAGAATGCAAACTCCTTGAGAGCAAAAGCAATGTCTGTGGCTACCTGAAGAGACCCACTATGACAGCCAGCCTCCAGGCTGACCTCCAGCTATCGTTGCCTTCTGCTAGTCATGCTCTCGTGCAGTCCTTCCTGTCTTGCATCGGGGCTAACCTGCGTGAGCAATAGAACACTAAACAAGTGACAGCCTTGGACTTTCTGCCTTCGCCTCTTGGATGGCTTCCTTTTGGGGAAGCCAGTGGCCATTTTGTGAGGTCACTCAAGCAGCCTTCAGTGGAGAGGAACTCAGGCCTTTGCTGATAGGCAGCACCAATTTTCTGGCCATGTCAGTGAGCCACTTAGAAGCAGAGCCTTTAGGCCCAACCAAGCCTTTCCTTGACTTTAGCCTGCCAATATCCAGCTTGATAAGACTCAGATTTCTGGATCCTATTCCCAGAGTTTTGGATTCAGCTGGACTGGGGTGGAGGTCTAAGAATTTGCCAATATCCCAAGCCAAACCAGAACTTCCAACCACAGGTGTCCCAAATTCCTGATCCACAGAAACCATGAGAGATAATAAATGAGTATTGTCGCTTTAAACCATTGAGTTTTTTGGTGGTTTGTTATGCAGCATTAGATATTCACAGAAATGAATATCTAATTCATTATTTTATTCACTTGAAAAGGATGCTCAAACTAGAAAATGAATTCCTGCATATCACTTCATATTTGACCTCAACATGAATCCATATAATACCCATCAGCCTATCAGGAAGTATTTGTTGAGCACAAGCCATGTGGCCAACACTGTGCTAAGCTGGAAATACAGACGTGTACAAGGTATGGCTCCTGCTTTCAAATAGCTCTTGATATTGTTTCTAAGACAAGACAATAGCTATTTAGGAGATAAATATGAGCATGTGAAAAGTTAACGACATGAAATAGAAATTTAAGGGGTGATGATTTCAGAGGAAGGCAAGAGATCTTAGGGTTTGGTTAGCACAAAACGTTTTTATTGTAGAGATGAACATGGACCTATATGAAAACACAGATCTAGAATATTTGTGGTTCTCAAACTTTAGAATGCACCAGAACAACTGGAGGGCATGTTAAAACTCAGATTTCTGGACCTTATTCCCAGAGTTTCTGATTCAGTTGGACGGGGGTGGAGGTCTAAGAATCTGCATTTTTTGTTTTGTTTGGTTTTGTTTTTCTGAGATGGAGTCTCGCTCTGTCACCCAGACTGGAGTGCAGTGGCACAATCTTGGCTCACTGCAACCTCTGCCTCCTGGGTTCAAACGATTCTCCTGCCTCAGCCTCCCAAGTAGTTAGGATTACAGGTGCCCGCCACCTCGCCAGGCTAATTTTTGTATTTTTAGTTTAGAGACGGGATTTCACCATGTTGGCCAGGCTGGTTTCAAATGCCTGACCTCTTGATCCGACCACCCTTGGCCTCCCAAAGTGCTAGGATTATAGGCGTGAGCCACCGCACCCGGCCAAGAATTTACATTTGTAACAAGCTTCCAGATGATACTGATGATGCTGGTCCAAGGGCTACCCTTTGAGAAAGCACACTCCTCCAGATGCCTGCCACTCAGTGTGGTTCACAAACCAGCAGCAGCAATGTCTCTTGGAACCTTGTTAGAAATGTAGACTCTCAGGCCCCACCTCATTCCTAGTATATCAGATTCTGCAAGTTAACAAGGTCCCCAGGTGACTCTTATACAGAGGGAAGATTGAGAGATCCCTGCTGCAGAGGGTAGACAGCCTATGCTCCCTTTAGCAAGCTGGGCAAGAGCTGGATTTGCTGGGCACATCTGAAGTCAGGTATGGCTTGTGTATATGCGAGAATTTTTCTCGATGGTCACCTCATTTGGGTTTCATTGATTTTCTCAGGCAGACCTTTTTTTTGTTTTGTTTTATAACTCATTGATTTTTATTGCAGACTGAGTCTTCCTCATCAGTTCTCTGCAGGTAATTTCAATTCATTTTGATTCACTTCCCCACAGGCTTGGCATTTCTCCACCGGCACTTGGCAGTACCCCTAATTGTGCTTGCTTGTGAGTGACTGGATATGATATAACCGTAGAAAACTGCAAAAGGTCAGGGGGCTACTGCCTTGTGCAAAAGCAGAGAGGCCGGCATGCCTTTTGGAAAGCCAGGGAATTTGAACCTGCCAGGTTCAGGAGTCCAGTCATGTTCATGCTTTTCAGCAAGTGAGAAGCAGGTGACAAAATGAACAGGTCTGTGGCAATGCTTTGAACACAACTGAAAAATTCTATGCTTGCTCAAGGCGAATGGGCTATTTTCCACTGGTGATTATGAGATAGATATGGCGACGGCGGCTGCTCTAATGTTCAGCCCAAGGAATTTTATCTTGTGCCTTTTGTGCTCAGATGAAGGCCAAGCCACTCCCAGGAACAGAGGAGGCCATTGTGTCTGCTCTGTCATGTCAGGACACAGGGAAAGCCCCGTTCCTCACATCTCCCCATCTAAAGATTTCCTTGCTTGCTTCTCTATTTTGTGAGTTTTCAAATTTTATCCCGTCAATTGAAATCACACGTTAGCCACACTCTTCTGGGGGTAACAAGCTGCTAATTTTCCCCCCTTTCATTCAACTGCCATTCAGCAAACATTCTCTGTCTTTGGACAGACAAAGATTATTAAGAGAATGCCTTTCTTCAAGGGGTAGGAAACATGCTTTCAAAAACTGCAAATTAGTGTGCTATTTATTCTATAAATATTGCTAAATTTATACAATCATTCGGTTCTCTTAGGCAGAGGTTCCCAAACTTTTCTCTGTTCACGGTACCCAGTGATGTTTTCATGGCACTCCAAACCTAAAGAGAAATATCTATAGTTCTGCTTTTTTGTTTTGTTTTGTTTGTTGAGACAGAGAGACAGAATCTTGCTCTGTCACCCAGGCTGGAGTGAAGTGGTGAGATCTCAGCTCACTGCAACCTCTGCCTCTTGGGTTCATGCAATTCTCCTACCTCAGCCTCCTGAGTAACTGGGACTACAGGTGCACGCCATCACACCCGGCTAATTTTTGTATTTTTAGTAGAGACGGGTTTCACCATGTTGGCCAGGCTGGTCTCGAACTCCTGGCCTCAAGTGATCCTCCTCCCTCAACCTCTCAAAGTGCTGGGATTACAAGCCTGAGACACCGCACCTGGCCCAGTTTTGCTTATTAAGTAGTTAGGTTAAAACAACTTAATAATACCTGTGAAACTGTCAACTAGTTGAGGCTAGCAGTTTGTACAATGTCTGGCTGTTGTTAAGTACCTCTGTGTTTCTCTTAAGAATTTAAAATATCTCATGGTATCTCTGTGAGTTTGCTGGGGGAGCCACAGGGAACCATGAGGTCTTATGTAAACACTGAAAAAATATGCATCGCAAAATATCCTGTGTATCAGTCCGTTTTCACGCTGCTGATAAAGACATACTTGAGACTGGGCAATTTATAAAAGAAAGAGGTTTAGCTGGACTTACAGTTTCACATAAGTGGGGAAGCCTCACAATCATGGTGGAAGGCAAGGAGGGGCAAGTCCTGTCTTTCGTGGATGGCAGCAGGCAAAGAGAGAATGAGGAAGATGCAGAAGCAGAAACCCTGATAAAACCAACAGATCTCGTGAGACCTACTCACTATCATGAGAACAGTATGGGGGAAACCCCCTCCATTATTCAATTATCTCCCACGGAGTCCCTCCCACAACATGTGGGAATTATGGGAGTACAATTCAAGATGAAATTTGGGTGGGCACACAGCCAAACCATATCAAGCCACATATTGCTCAGTCTCCTCAAGGACTCAAATTTATCCAAGTGCATTCCAATGAACAAATGTTAAAAATTAAGTCTATTTTTTTTATGTCATTTAGATCCTTTATCCCATTAACCAATTCTATTATTATTATTATTTTTGAGATGGAGTCTCGCTCTGTTGCCCAGGCTGGAGTGCAGTGGCACCATCTTGGCTCACTGCAACCTCCACCTCCCAGGTTCAAGCAATTCTCCCGCCTCAGCCTCCTGATTAGCTGGTATTACAGGTTCCTGCCACCACGCCCAGATAATTTTTGTATTTTTAGTAGAGACAGGGTTTTACCATGTTGGTCAGGCTGGTTTCGAACTCCTGACCTCATGATTTGCCCGCCTCGTCCTCCCAAAGTGCTGGGATTACAGGCATTAGCCACTGCACCCGGCCTAACTCAATTATTATTATTTTTTAACCCATTTTAAGGTTTCTGATACTGTAAATAGTTTTGTTGGTTCAGAATTATTTTTGTCATAAATTTATTATTATATACATACAGTAAAAAGAGCAAGTGTGCTTTGAGCAAGTGTCTTCTTGCTGGGTTTGACACACTATTGATGTGTGAGCCAGGTAATTCTTTGTCGTGGGGGACTGTCCTGTGCAATACAGGATGTTCAGCAGCCTCTCTGGCCTCTACCTTCTGGGTAACAGCAGCATGCCCACGCAGTTGTGACAACCAAAAATGTCTTCAGATATTGCCAAATGTCTGCTGGGGCAAAATCACCCCTAGTTGAGAAGCCCTGGTCTATACCACGTAACCACCACCCTCAGGTTGCCAGATTTAGCAAATTAAAAATATAAAACGGCCAGTTACATTTGATGTCAGATAAACAACAAATAGTTTTTTGTATTAGTGTGTTCCAAATATTTCACTGGGCATCCTGTATTTTATCTGGCATGCCTACACTACCCAGATCAAGATAGAGAACATTTCCAGAACCACAGAGGGCTCCTTCTCAGTCAATCAATACCCTCACCCAAGGGCAACCACCATTTTGAAAGAAGTCAACTTTTATGTTCTTGTGAAACCCACAGCGACACTTCCCAACAACCCCTTTCTCTGTAGCTCAGCATTTTTTTCTCCCCCGGATGGCCTCAAAGCCTCTTCCATGCTAAACTTCAAGAATCTTTTAGACCTGACCCCTGTACTTTTTCTGTTTCCCTCCCCCTCCTCACTCCCTGTGACCCATTCACCTCCTTGTTTTGCTTTCTGCCCTGCTGATTCTCTTCACAGAAATGAGAAACTGAGAACCAATCCCACAAGCAGTTATCATTCCACATTCCTGCTGCCTCTCTCATACTCTCCCTGCCACACATGTTCTGGATTCTGCATGACCACAAACTCAGAGCTAGGCTGACAAAGCCCTCTGTGTAGGGAAGGGAGGGATCTGGAGGGCACATCTGGGAGATGTGAATGGCGGGCAGTCCTCGCCAGTCCACCCAGTGGCTGTCAGGGTTGACGTAATCTCTGGATCCTTGTAGCATCTCCCCCACTTCCGTCCCTTGAGGCCTTTCTCCTGGCATCTAACTGTGGGGATGAGACTGAAGGATAAAGGCTCAGGATCCCTCGTTCTGGAAACAGGAACAAATCGCAAGCCTCCTCTTTGCGTCGGCGTCTCTCTACCACACACTCTCATTGCATAACGTTTACGCACACCCTGAATTACCTTGTTTTTCTGTTCATACAAAAGCGTCATGTCAGGCACATTGTAGAGGTAATTAGAAGAACAATTTGAGTAGGGCTGAATTTGCAGAAATCAAGTGAATGTTGCTGAGAGTCGCTGTCATGAACTAGGTAAGGCTTTGATATGGAAAGTAAGCCACGACCTTTGCTTGCGTGGGTGTAAGTCAAGGAAGTTTCTAGAGAAGGTAATGCTTGAACTAAGATTTTGGCCTCAGATTTTGCTAAGTAGTTGTGACTGAGGGAGTGTGTTCTAGATTAAGGAAGTTTAGAAGAAAGGTAATCATGTTGGTCTGAGTTCTGGGACAAGAAGAGGGAGGAAGCAGGGTTGATGTCTGAGCAGAGATGGGTTGAATGAGGTGAGGATCCAGGAGGAGTGAAGCTGGGGACTTCAACATTTTCTGTGGGTTACAGGGAATCGTCGTTTTAGACAGTTCACCCTAGTGGTTCTGTGGAGAGGGGAAGAGTCAGTTAGGAGATCTGTAATTTAGGTCAAGCGGCCAATCATTCACCTTAGTGTGAATTTCTTTTTTTCTTTTTCTTTCTTTCTTTCTTTCTTTCTTTCTTTTTTTTTTTTTTTTTTTTTGAGACAGGGTCTTGCTCTGTCGCCAGGCGCCAGGCTGGGGTGCAGTGGCACGATCTCGGCTCGCTGCAACCTCTGCCTCCCGGATTCAAGCAATTCTCCTGCCTCAGCCTCTCGAGTAGCTGGGACTACAGGTGCACGCCACCGTGCCCAGCTAATTTTTGTATTTTTTAGTAGAGACGGGATTTCACCATGTTGGCCAGGATGGTCTTGATCTCTTGACCTCGTGATCCACCTGCCTTGGCCTCCCAAAGTGCTGGGATTACAGCTTAGTGTGAATTTCTATGCACCCATCGCTTCTGTCCAAAGGTCTAGATAGCATTAGCAGTAAGGAGAGAGGGTTTTACTGAGGCAGGGAGAAGGCTGTAGGTCGTTTCGAGGCAGTGGATGCTTGAGGGAGGTCAGGCTTGGTGGAGGGATGTGCCTCGCTGCAGAAGAGCTGTCTCCAGTGGTTTTCTGTGACTGAACATGTGAAGTTGGGGCAGGGAGGCACGTGGGGGATTAAAGAGCGAGCGGAAAAGATAAAGATGGCCGACGTCGTAAGTCTGCCTGGGGTAGGTAGCAGTCACATGAATACATATGCCAATAGGGGATTGTCAAGTGCTCTCAGATCCCAGGGTTACAGGTGTGACACGTCCGGAACATTTGTTCTTGTATTTATCCGCATGTCCAAGAATGAGTACGAGATTAAGAGAACAAATAGTTTGAAGATTAAGTAATCGCACATTCTGTCGTGGCAGTCCCTGTAGTGCCTGTCTGATCAGTTTAGTAGAAGCAAGAGACAGTAGTTTACAACTGCAGAGCATGAAAGCTGCTCTTCCAGAAAGGTCTGAGTTCCTGGTAGAGGAATAATGAGCTCACAGGCTGGAAAGGTCAGAAAGTGAAGTTAACCCATAGCATGGAAAACTAAAAAATGACTTGTTACATCCCTTGTCATAGGTCTCATTTGTTTAAAATCAAATCCATCTGTTCATTTCACACCCTTTGTTCCACTTCCTTGCTGCAATCCACAGTGGATTACTCCATTACTTTAAAACTGGCTGCACTTACAATAAGCTAATAACTTATTTTGTGGTTAACTACGTCAAGATATTCTGGAACACAACCAACATTCACTCTCTCTCTCTCTCTCTCTCCCCCTCTGAAGAAAGAACTTCTTACTGCAGCACACTGACCAGGAAAATCCTTTAAGTCTCCAAACGTCCTGGTTACAGGCTCTGATGAGAGGCAGGTAGGAGAAGAGGCTTCTGTCGCTCTCTAGCCCTTCCTCTCACTGCTCAAATAACCTGCTGCAAATGCTTATTTGTCCCCCCATGGGCCGTACATTACAAAAGACTTCTTGGCTCAATTGATTCCATTTATGATCTCCAAATCTTAATTTCAAATGAAGCTTGCTCCTTTTCAGGAAAGAATTATCTTCTATGTAATAAACCAGAGTCCCCTGAGGCATTCATTTGAGATGCATCAATTCCCTTAAGGTCTCCTAACCCATTAAAATATGTACAGTATTTCTGGTTAACTAATGGATCACTGGAAAAAATGGGATTGCATGCAAGAAGATATAATTCAAAGAAATGCACTTGGGGTTGTTGGCCAATCCATTCACAGAAACATTTGCTGATTGGGAAAATAGTTAATTTTTGTGGCTTAATCTTTTGCCAGACCACATAAGCTAGTGAAGGCTGTTATTTTTGATTTGTTGGACCCAATTCTGAAGACAGAGCAGCAACAGAATTTGTGATTTTGTCACTGCTCCTGATGAAGAAATGACCGGCTGGCATTTAAACACAGTTGGAATTGTACAATCCGTGGATATTGCCATTTATTTTTTCTTGTTGAGTGCAAGTTATGGCTAGATATTCAGTCCTGCCTTGTTCTGAAGGGCCAAACATTTTGGAAATACGTATTTATGAAATTGGATATTAAAATGGCAAGTGATTTAAGCTGAGGAGTGGGTGTTGAAAGATCCCAGCACACACACTTATAGTAATTTTACATTTTTCATTACTGAGGTAATTAAAAAATTCCTTAGGGCTGAATTATAGTAAAATTGTGTGTATCCTTATACTAAGCATAAACTAATTTTCTTTCCCACTGGACAGTGTTAAGTAGGAAATATTTTTCATTCTATCTCATTTATTCACATCATGAAAAATTGCAAACCTTGCTAATTTTATTCAACATCATTTTTTTTCTAAATATTCTTAGATTTAGTAACTGATATGCATTTAGTATTAAAGGGTAAGCATAACTGAAAAATTTTTTTTTGTATCATCATGACTTATACAAGTTAATTCCTAGTTCTTAGGTGCCCTCAGAAAGATATAGAGTCTGTACTTCTTTTTTTTTGAGATAGAGTCTTGCTCTGTTGCCCTGGCTGGAGTGCAGTGGCACCATAATGGCTCACTACAACCTCCACCTCCCTGGTTCAAGCAATTCTCCTGCCTCAGCCCCCCAAGTAGCTGGGATTACAGGCACACACCACTACACCTGGCTAATTTTTGTATTTTTAGTAGAGACAGGGTTTCACCATGTTAGTCAGGTTGGTCTCGAACTCCTGACAGGTGATCCACCCGCCTCAGCCTCCCAAAGTGCTGGAATTATAGGCATGAGCCACTGCGCCCACCCACTTCTTGTTATCTATGTTTATGAAGGTCATGAAAATGTGCTTGTAAGTTTCTCTTTTAATTTTGAGATTGAAGAATATATGAAATGCTATGTGATCTTGGCCAAGTCCTTAACTTGTCTTTATCTCTGAAGGAAATTTAATGAGCCAAATTCTCTCTGCCTAATTCCTGCTCTTGAAGTAGCAAGCAAAATACTCAGAGAAGTCCTGTGACTCTTTCAAAAGCCCTTTGACTTTTGAAAACATTAGCATTTTGTGTAATATTGTTCCAGTGGTATTAACTATAGGATTCACTTTTCTGTTACTTATAGAAAAAGAAATGAATGTAGCATATAAGAAGTAGCACAGAGTCTGATTCAAAATCATTTTATCTAGAAATGACAAGAAGGAACTGAGTGCATCTATTCATGGAGCAAGAATATTCTTTTTTTGAGACAGAGTCTTGCTCTGTCACCAGGCTGGAGTGCAGTGGCGCAATCTCAGCTCACTGCAACCTCCACCTCCTGGGTTCAAGAGATTCTTCTGCTTCAGCCTCCCGAGTAGCTGGGACTGCAGGTGCACGCCACCATGCCCAGCTAATTTTTGTCTTTTTAGTACAGACGGCATTTCACCATGTTGGCCAGGCTGGTTTCAAACTCCTGACCTCATGATCTGCCCACCTTGGCCTCCCAAAGTGTGGGAATTACAGACATGAGCCACCGTGCCTGGCCGGAGCAAGAATATTCTATAATGCCTCACCCATTTGGAAGTTATGCCCAAGAGGCATGCAATGCCAGAGAAAGGGAAGAGGGAGAACAAAGAAAAAACACTATACCTCGTACTTAGGCTGATTCCATGTGATACCTGATAACTTGGGGAAGCTTTGCACTTCATATATTAGGGGGTAGCTAAAGGGGGGGAGCAGAGCATCCATTGCCAACCTGGGAGATGGAGGAGGAGGATAAGAAGAGAATAGGAAGAGGAGGAGGAAGGGGAAGAGTAGAAGAAGGAGGAGAGGAAGGATGGGCTTTCTGTAAGTATACCCTGTATAAGGTGCTCTGCCATTGCTGGTCATAGTGGCTGAGGTTAGTAAGCACTACCTTCTTCATAAGCACTGCTGCCATGGTGCGTCACAAGCACTACCTCCTGTAATCCACCTGCACTGTAACAGATAGGAAACCGAGTCCCAACTGGTTCACTTGGCTAAATGCCCTTAGCTGGTAAGATTTAAAGTGGAGCTTTTAACTGAGGGCTTATTCCTATGCTTTTTCCACAGTGTGTCATTGCCATTCTTTTTTTTATTTTGAAATGGAGTCTTGCTCTGTAGCCCAGCTGGAGTGTAGTGGTGCAATCTCGGCTCACCGAAACCTCCGCCGCCCGGGTTCAAGGGATTCCCCAACCTCAGCCTCCCAAGTAGCTGGGATTACAGGCACCCACCACCACGCCTGGCTAATTTTTTTTGTATTTTAGTAGAGATGGGTTTTCACCATGTTGGCCAGGATGGTCTTGATCTCCTGACCTTGAGATCCACCTGCCTCAGCCTCCCAAAGTGCTGGGATTACAGGCATGAGCCACCTCACTGGCCCGTCATTGACATTCTTAGAGATTTGTTATGAGGTGTACATTTGGTGTCTGTTCCATTCCTCTTACCCCATACCTATCCTGGGGGTTTCAACCTAGCTATGTGGCAAAATCCACCATGCAGATGCCAGGAGTCTTTCCCAAGACCTATTCAATTGGAACCTCCTCAAGTCGGGGGGCAAATGGATAGTGACTGGTTTATACCAGAAAGTATTAGTATTTAGCTAAGGGCCTCTTCATTCTACTTAGTCAATCAGTGTTTTTGGAGGATTATTAGGGGCCTAACTCTGGACACGTTGAGATTAAAAAACATTCTGTCTTCAAGACTCGTGATCATCAAAATAAGTTTTCAGGATAGGAATAAGTATGGATAATGAAGCGTCAGATCCCACAATCAGCAAGTGGAAGAGATGGTTTGGAGCAGAGATCTTGCTGCTTTTCTATTGCTTGGGCAAACCTCCCCTGCCTGTCTTCCACACCAGCAAGCCATGGTACTCTGCTTAAATCATCTCTACAAATCTCAAGGTTTGAAAATTTTCATGTCAAAAGTTGTTCCTTTTTCTTTTTGAAGTGATCTTTCTTATATACTGCTATGCATACAGGTATGATAATAAGCCAAAAGTAACACTACTTTTTATAGAGGTATCAGCAATATCAGTAAATAGAGCAGAGACTACATCCTTTTTTAGAGGCTAATCCAGTTCAGAGAGATGAGAAGGTATTTCTGCCTCAATGTTTATTAACCTGTGAAGATTAGGTACTCGCTAATCTTTAGGAAGTGATGGTTTTACTTTTCTTTCTTCCTTTTTATTTTTGGAGACAAAAAAAAAAAGTCTCGCTCTGTCACCCAGACTGGAGTGCAGTGGCACGATCTTGGCTCACTGCAACCTCTGCCTCTCGGGTTCAAGCAATTCTCCTGCCTCAGGCTCCCAAGTAGCTGGGTTTATAGGTGCATGCCACCACACTTGGCTAATTTTTGTGTATTTAGTAGAGACGCGGTTTCATGGTGTTAGTTAGCCAGGATGGTCTCAATCTCCTGACCTCGTGATCCACCCTCCTCAGCCTCCCAAAGTGCTGGGATTACAGGTGTGAGCCACCACATTGGGCCTTTAAAAAACAAACAAATAAAAAAACCCAACTTCAGCCTTCTTTAGGTTCTTTGAAGACAGATATTTTTAGAAACAATGTTCATAAGATTAGCGAGGAGTTCTGCATTCCTCTCTGGCACAACTCTGTTCTTAACCCATTCCTGTAGGTTTCTGTAACCTTGAGACTCACTCCAGCCTCCTTATACCAGGGCATGAGTGTGCAATTATCCTAATGTTAGAGCAATTTAGAGCATAGATCAGGTTGTCCAAAACATTCCTGTTTGTCTGCTTTTCCAGTGACAGGCCCTAGATGGAAATAATCACATAGTGCATTGGTTACTATTTCCAAACCCTTCCATTGGTCCCTTCAAATACAACCACTTAAGGAAAGCTGAGCTGACTGAATCTCTGCTGTTTATTTACTTGCACTGTTTAATTCCATCTGAGTTGTTCTGTTTCTCACCTCAGTTTACTTTTGTAGGCAGTTTGCTCCCCCTTTCTTCAAAAGTAGCATGCAGGCAACTGTGGCCACAGCATCTTACAATTTATCTGCTTATATGCTGGTCTTCTCCACTAGACTGTGAAATCCCCAGCAGCAGGGATCCTGTCTCATTCATTTTTGTAAGCCTCAGGGCTTGCCAGGCCTGGCACAGGGTAGGTCTTTTATAAATTAAGTTTTTAAAACATGCCTGAGGTGGTACAATGGTTATGTTTTTTCTTTAATCAGACGTTCCCCTCTTCCCTTATCTATCCTTTCCAAATCTTTTAGGTTGAACATGTATTATTTATGTAACATGAAAGAAGATTTAAATACAAAATAAAGATGTTCCTCTTTCATTCTATGAAAAGATTTCCACTGTTAAATTACACCGTTAGCTTTTAAGAAACAATCTAGGCAAAACATAAATCAGTGTTGCAGGCATGTTTTGCAAATGTTGATGTTATTTTGTGAAATGCATTTCGCTGTACACAAGGACATTGTCAGAGGAGAGATAAGAAAGAGTGTCTATTTGCGAGCCAAAGGGCTGCAACCTGTTGTTGTGTCTTCTTCCTTCTGCGTTGGCTCTTCCTTCTAACATTCCCACCCCATGACTTAAAAATTACCGGCTTAGCCCTAACTCTGTAAACAGAAATTATTGAATGCTAATAATTTCTGGTAAGCCCTTTAAGAGACGTCGAAGTCTCTAATATATATGTGATCCCCGCTTTACTGCAATTTCCGGGGAAAGTGCTATAAAGTGATATGTGGCAATAACAAATTCAGAAGGAAGGGAATATGAAATTCCGCGAGCAGCGTGAATGATTTGCTGTTAGCATGGGGCCCAATAACACTACCAAGCTATAAACTCTGTCGATCTAGATTGCCCAGTTAGGTGGCAGAGATGCAATTTGTCTTTTCTGAAGCCGCCTGCTGCCTGCTAGCTCCATCTCCTGTCACAGCCTATTAGCTCCCCAAGAAAATTGGTGGGAAATTGCCTGCAGATTGTAGGAAATTGCATCTCCAGGCCCTGGAAAAAATGTAGGATAGCACAACACTGACCCTCCCAGAGCAGCTATTAATACAGCAAAAACTGACCTTTGACTTTCTGGGAAACGACTTTGCTATTTGCTGAATAAAGACCATATTATATGTGGCTGAAGGAGGGTGCAAATGATTATCATAGTGAGGCTCGCAGCCAACCTGCTTTTGAAAGCTTAAATATTAGTTAGAAGTTTTTTTTTTTTTCTTCTTTTTTTTTTTTGGTTTGTTTGTTTTAGCTGGAGAGGGTTTGAGTGTTATATCTCTGCAGGGAGGAACCAGTCCAGTTGGCTTGTTTTTGAAAGCACCTTTTTCCCCCCGAGTTAAAAAGAAAAACTCTATTATGTCAAAGAAATGCTCATGAATCTCTAAGGCAAAAATCCAGGAAGTCAGTCTTTCAAAGACGAGATTGAAAAACAAAGATGAGCACATTCCAGCCTTGCTTTTCTTTCCCCTCTGTTCTGCGGTACATACATCTGGGGCTTCCCTCGCAATCTCCAATTGCGTTTTATAATTCTACAATTCCATCTATTTCTACTCACTTCTGAATTATTTTCTTTACAGGCCATCCCCAGAAGTTCAGACATCAAGATAATTCAGTGTTCCACAGGCGTACATATTGTGCATATTTTCAGCATCATTAACTTTATGTTACAAAAAAATAAAGACCCCGACATGGTATTTACAGGCTTGCATTTCTTCCTGGAAGTATCTGAGCTCCCATTTACGAGCAGTATTTTTGAAGAGGGAGAACAGCAGCTTAGTAGCTCCTGAATGGGTGGGATGCCCTCAGTGCCGCTATATCCTAAATATTGTCCCCTCGGCACCAGCCTCACCCCCTCCCATTACTGGGTCATTTACTTTCAGTACCCTTGGGAACAAATCTGAAATGAGATGGTCGGATGCAGATCATCATTTCTATAAAGCAGTAAGATACAGACCATGCTGACAAGAAGGCACCCCACTCAGGGAAAAATAGCTCCAATAGAAGCTCCAAATTTATACATGATAGAAAGCGTTGTCCATTCATTCATATACTCATAATTTAAGCTCAAAATTGCTCTGTTATGATATGCCAGCTTCTCTTTCCTTGTGAAGTGCAATATCATCCCTTTTGTTATTTGTACAGATGAAAAATTACTGAATGGGACTCCTCTCAGCTTTTCCAGAGTCCAGAACGGCATTCCTTCCTTCCTTCCTTCCTTCCTTCCTCCTCCTTCTTCCTTTCTTTTTTTTTTGGTACAGGGTCTCACTCTGTCACCCAGGCTGGAGTCTCGAACTCCTGGGATTAGCGATCCTCTTGCCTCAGCCACCCGCGTAGCTGGGACTAAGGAGTGCACCACTGCACTGGCCAGAGGTTTTCTTTCAACCTGCTGCTTTCTTACATTTCATTCTTGTTTCTAAGAGAGAAAAGGACTGGACACCACATTGCATCAGAGAGTGCTGAATCTAGCCTGAGAATTTCTGAGCTTTTATATGGGCTCTGATGCTCTACCTGTGTGATGTTACATAATTAAAAAAGGACTTATTAGAGCCTCAGTTTCATTATCTAAAAAATGAATGTTTTCCAAGAACCCTTCCAGATTTTAAATTCCATGGTAAAGGGTAAGAAGCTATGGAAGGAATGAAGGCTGAGCTGGTCCTAAGGCAGACTCCCTTTACACTGCTGCCTGCCTACTTCTTGTGCTTGACTGACTGTTCTTGGGGAAGGAGTTCTGTTTGGCTAAAGAATCTACTTGGGAGTCTACAAGCACTTAACACTCAGCCATTTTGCCAGTCATTATACACCAAGTAAAATACTTACATATAACTACGGAAGAACCCTAAGGAGTTCTTAAGAAATAGCCCCTCGAAACATTGGCTATCAGAGTCAGTGAACATTGGGTGTAGAAGACCCATCACAAGGGGGCTGCTGGGGATGGAATTTAGGTATGGAGTTCGTCTTTATAGCTCCACATTACACAATATGAAAAGGAACATCGAAAGAGTTCTGGTTAACCTCAAAAACATATACTAAGTGCAGAAAGCCAGACACAAAAAAACGACACATTATGTGATTCCTTATACATGAAATATCCAGAATAGGGAAATCCACAAAAATACAAAACAGGTTAGTGGTTGCCAGAGGATAGGGTTGTGGAGGATGGAGTAGCAGGGAGTGACTGCTTAGTAGGACTCTTTTCTTTTTGGAGAGGTGACAATGTTTTGGATCTAGATAAAGGTGATGATTGAACAACAGTGTAAATGTACTAGCTGCCACTGAATTGTACCCTTTAAAATAGTTAATTTTATGTTATGTGAATTTTACCTTAATAAAAGAAGGAGATTTAGTTAAGCTGATAAATGAACAAATGTAAGAAGACAAAATTACTTAACATTTAAAATGGGACTTTAGCCCAGGCAGTGTAGTTCTTGCCGCAAACCACCCCTGTGACCTTTCTTGTCTGCCTCTGTTTCCACTTTAATCTTTGACCATGAGGATGATGTGAGAAAGACTGTATGTTCTGATTCTGCAGACCCCTAAGTAACTCCACAGCTTCCAAGGCCAAGGCTAGGGCTGGTTTCGAGATATTTTAATTATCAGGTGATTTATGAACGCTATGTTCCTTACAAGCTCCTTCAAAATCCAGTTCAGGTGGCACGTCTTTTCTGAAAAGTTTCCAATCCTTCCAGCTCAGAGAGATCTCAGCCTTCTCTGAATGAATGGCATTTATCGACCCTTTTAGGGTTTTACTCACTTTCTACCTTGGATTATGGTTGTTTATTTTTCAGACAAGCCTTACCTCCCCTGCTTGAGGCCAGAATCAAATCCTCCTCACCTTTGGATCCTCCCAGACGCCAGGGCAGTATATGCTCAGTAAACATTTGCGCTTTTGCTCATTTTCCTCTCTACCTGAAGTGTGCTTTGTAGAATTCCGCAGCAGTTCTTTCCCTCCTTCTGCTTAGCTGCCAAGGGTTTTTTTTTTTTGGTAGGGATCCACTCCTTTTGCATTCTCAGTCCCCGTGATGACGGTTAGGCTAAATGCCTCCCCCTGTTTGCACGCCACCCTTCCAACCAACTCCAGGGGTGAGCTCATTTACATATTCCAAATCTGAGATTCTTTCCACCATAGATTGCAGATTTGGACTCACTATACCTGGAGGTATAGGTGACCTTTTGCCATGGTGTGGGAAAAGGCTGCCTGGGAATAAAACCAATGCGAAGAAAAGTAGAGCCAAGCAATGGTGAGAGACTGGTTCTGGGAATACTGTTTGCATCCCAAGTCTCTGCCTGCCTAGAGCTCAATTTCCCCTTGGATTTCTTAGTTTCATGAGCCAACAATTTCCTCTTTTTTTCCCACCATGTCCAATATACTCTTTGAGGCTTTGGGAAAGGGCAGATGTTCTCTGGGAAGCCCTTGCATCTTTTCTTATTATTTTTTAAATCTCATTCGCCTGTTGTTCATAATTCCACGTTCAACAGAGGTTTATTAAGCAATAGAATAGAAATAGATATATAAATGAATAAGACTGCTTTTACCTCTAGGAAGTTATATTTACAGAAAACCTTGTGTTTAGTCAATTTTGCTTAATTTCATCTCCTTTAATCCTTATATTAGTTTTGTGAGACGGGTACTATGACTTGAATTTTATAGATGAGGAAACTGAGAATCAGAGGCTATAAAATTCTTCAGAGGAATAAGCCCACAGTTTGGCCATTTGAACTCCAACTTGGACATCTTCTTCCTTTGTTCTTCCAGTGCAGTCTGTCTTGCACTATGATTTATGTATGTTTTGTGTCCTTTACTAGTCTAGGCTCCTTGAGGGCAGGGATGGTGGCTTACTTATTTTTCAATTAGCCACAACTCTTGGCATAGTCTTTTAATGATGATAGGGTTTAGTGAGTATTTTGGGGGTAACTTGATAGATATATGAGTGAACCACAGCTGAATGAAAAATTTGTGTTCTCTGAAGTCTGAGGAGTATCCAGGGAGTCAGAAATGCCAAAATGCTACTCCTGAAGCTCACCCTACTGGATACATGAATAGCAGTCTATTTCCTCAAAGGCATCACCTCCATCATGGGAGCAGGTGTGGAGCCATCAACACTGGGAATCAGAGGAGGATTTATCATGGAATGAATGATGGTCAAATTTTAGGGTCTCCCATTTGCAAAGTCATATGTTTCTGTAAAATTTGCAAAAGTATGACATATTGTTTAATATCACAGTGAAAACATATTGTTTAATATCACAGCCTCTTTCCATTCCAACTTCCCTTTTACTACTCTTTCTCTTATGGAGGGTAGCATTGGAATGGCCATGAGTGCTGGGAATCGAAGTAAGAGGAAGTTGAATTGGGAATGCAGGTAGTTTGAGGTTAACAGGATGTGTTTATGTAGTTCACAGTCACTTTCTGGAAGTACATAATGAATGTTTATTTAGAATGATAATTAGGCTAGATATCTTTATATGGGAATGGCTTCTAGAAACACTCGTATTGCCTGTTGTATTCATTGACCCAGTATTGTGCAATGAAGATATGGGGAAAAATTTTCTTGTGCTATGAATGTGTCTCTTAGATCCCAGCATTGTAAGTGAGTGAGTGATGGAGGGAAACATGCAGAGTCAGTAGCTAACGTGGAAAATCTGTCCAATTGTCAGCGCTAAGTAGGAAGTTTGGTTCTCATTGAAGCCTAGTAAAGGGAAGCTCTTTTTTCTTAGGAATACAACCTGATAGTGCAACATGTACCATTATAAAGACACCATCATTTTTTTCTTCTTAATTGAGAACTGAGGAAAATACAAGATTGGTATAGGGCCTTGCAAGGGATCCATGGGAGTGAGAGGTCCTGAAGCTCAAGTTTAATGGTAAATCCACTTCTGGAAACACCTTTTCAAAATTGTTGTTCTGCAGTGGTCAAGAATGTGGACCAAAAAATGTAGAAAAAATAACATAGAGAGTTACACACAGTTACAAATGTAAGTGTTTTTGCATTTTGTGACATTTGTGATATTTATATTTAAAAATTTAGAATGTGACATTTTTCATTCTGAAGACATAGTTATTAAGTAATCCTTTTACTAAAGAGTACTCACTTTTCCCTCACAAAAATGTAAATACTTCGGACCTCACAAAATCTAGATTTTCTCCTGCTGGGAATAACTATCAAATGACTTTTGTTAGGTCATCTCCCTAAACACCCATGAAATTGAGCCCATAGTGCTTCTTTCTGGAGAATAATTAACTTTTGGTTTTCCTCAGGAACATGGACAGGCATGTTGTGATCTCTGTGTTTGCAAATTCCAAAGTGATATGATAAGATGCCTCTTGCTTTCTAATTGTGGGGCAGTTTTTCTTTCCTTCCTTTTCTTTCTTTCTTTCTCTCTCCCTCCCTCCCTCCTTTCCTTCCTTCCTTACTTTTTTTTCTTTCTCTTTCTTTCTTTCTTTCTTTCTTCTTCTTTCTTTCTTCTTTCTTTTTTGACAGAGTCTCACTCTGTCACCCAGGCTGGAGTGCAGTGGCATGATCTCAGCTCACTGCAACCTTCGCCTCCAGGGTTCAAGCCATTCTCCTGCCTCAGCCTCCTGAGTAGCTGGGATTATAGGCACCAGCCACCATGCCTGGCTAATTTTTGTATTTTTAGTAGAGACGGGGTTTTCACCATGCTGGCCAGGCTGGTCTCAAAGTTCTGACGTAGTGATCCTCCTACCTTGGCCTTCCAAAGTGCTAAGATTACAGGCATGAGCCACTGTGCCTGGCCATGTGGCAGTTTCTTTGGTTCTGTGTAATAAACTCAATTTCAGGATCCATTAGGGCATCACTTTTTGCCAATGAGCAGAACACAAGGCAAGGCTTTTAGCTTACCATTAGATATTGAAATTGTATATTGCTGTGGAGTACTATTAACTACAATTTATGCACAGATAGGCCAAGACCCAGGGGGGAGAAATTGCTTTACCCAAGTTCATGGGATAATGAATATCAGAGCTGAAATTACAGTTTTCTGACTCCCCAACTGTACATGCAATTTACAGGTTTACAGTCCTGTACAAAAAACCGCCAGAGAACACAGATGGGCTTCTAACCCCTGCTAATGAGAGCATCGCTCTTCATTGCTGGGATAATTAAGCAAATATTTAGTGGTCAGAAACCCACCCAGACTTTAAATAAAATCAATCAAATCCCAATCTCTTGGGAATTGTTGATTTGGAATTAAAAAAAAATCTGAACTGTAACTGCGTGTGTACGTGTGTGTATGTGTGCGTGTGTGTGTGTGTACAGTTCTTACTTTTATGATTTAAAGCAGAGAAGAGTTAATCCAACAGCATTATGCCTATTGAAAAGCCACATTCCTCAGAAAGGCCATGCTTCTGACACTCAAAAGGCTCAAGGTCAGGAGAGCATTTTCTCTTTGTTGATTGCTCTTTTTTTTTTCCCACCGAATTTTCCTTCTTTCTTATGGAATTAGACCCTTTAAGTAAATTGCAAACAGTTCCCCCCTGTGTGAAGCATTGTCTGGCCTACCATACTGCCTGAAACAATCGTTGACATTTCTTGTGTAAATAACAGCAGTGGATTCAGCACTTTCAAGTATAGGAGTTGAAAAAATAATGAACGATTTTTTCAAGATAAAACACACTGTGCTCTCCAGAAATTAGAAGCGTCCAAGGAATGAAAGAACAAATTATACATAATTCCTGTGTTATTTTTATTATAACCCATTCCTTTCACCCTCCACTACTCATTCTCCTTCCTCAGCTATGTTTTTGCTGATTTCCATAGAATTTATCAACTCTGAACAAACTGTAGACTTTATTTATTTATTGCAACTATAGTTTATTGTCTGTCTCTGCTTGCTAGAATATAAGATCTAAGGGGACAAGAATTTTTATCTGGATATATTCCAAGCATCTAAAATAGCATGCAGGACATAATAGGAGCTCAATAAATAGTTTCTGAAAGACTGCATACTGTGTGTCAGCTCATGGAGAGCAAAAGGTAAATATGATATTACACCTTTCTCTGAGAAGTCAAAGTACTGTCTCCATGGATTGAGATTCTAGAATTTTGGCATTAAATTTCATGCCATTCTTTCTTATTGTTGGTATCACCACCTTGATTTGTTTGAGGTAACAATGTGTCTACATTTTAAACACAGCTCATTTCCCAGGCTTCCCTGCAGCTTTTCTGTCATTTCTAGCCAGTGAGGCATGTTGAATTCTATAGGGATATCTAGGGAAGTTTTGCTTTCTTGATATTGCAGAGTTTTGCTTTCCTGATAATAACAATCACCAGTCACTGTCATTTTGATAATTGCACAACTGCACATTTTAATTTTTTTTGTAGATTAAACACTACACAAAATAAAAATACCTCCCTTGTTTCTTTCTTTTTTTTCCCTCTTTGTCACTTTTTTCTTCTTCCTGCCTGGAATGTGGATGTAATGCCCAGAGGAATAGCTGCTATTGTGAGACCCTGAAGATGATAGCAAAATGCTAAAGAAGGCAGGTGAAAAAGATAGAAATAGAATAAGATGGCCTACTCCTGGGCTTATTACATGAGAACAATAAAACCCTATTTGGTTAAAGCCTTTTTATATGGATCTATAAATTGAATGGAAAACTATCCTTAAAAACATACCCATATGAAGTCATGACTTAGTGAAATATCTTTAATATTTTTCATAATCCCAATCCTTCAGAAAGCCAAACCCACTGGATAAATTCTACATTTGGGTGCCTTACTATCGCAGATCAAGGGAGCCTCAAAAATAGAGGAAAAGGAAAGATGACTGGGTGTAGAGGATTGCTGCAGGATCTGCTCCAAAGAATAAAGTTAACAAAGAAATCTCAATTCATTTAAAATGTACATAAAAATATATCGACCATATCTACCCTTCAAAAAGCAGCCCATTTGAGACCTGAAAGTGATCTCAAGCTCACATTCAGGTGTGTGTTCTCATGTAACAAGTCCAGGTCTTATTCTAGTTTGATCTTTTTCATCTGCCTTCTTTAGCATTTTGCTATCATCTTCAGGGTCTCACGATAGAAGAGCCTTTCTTGTTTGCTTTCTTTCCTGTTGCAGTAGTATGTTATGATAGATTAATTGCTTTCCATGTTCATGGACTAAGTATAGATCTGAAATCTGAAGTTTCAGGTAACAGGGCTGAATCATTCAGCAATCTTTTGTGTTCAAATAGTGGGTGACTCACATTCAAGTGTGCGTCTATAGGTGTATGTACAAGTGTGCAAGGATTGTGTGAATGTTTGAGAGACTGCAACAGGAAAAGTTTCCTCTTTGCCTCCACAAATCAGCCAGTAATTTAGCCCACTCTTGCCTTAGCCAGGACAATGATTACCACCAGTCATTGTCATTTTGATAATTGCACAACAGCACGTTTTAAATTTTTTTGTAGATTAGCTGAAGCACTACACAAGAATAAAATACCTCCCTTATTTCTGAGAAATTACATATGCCCTTCTTGTGGATTCTTGGATTTGATGCTCTGATTTGTTTTTTTATACTATACAGCTAATCCTGTAAAGAGAAACTTATAATTGCCTTCCACCAGGAAATTTAGAGCATTAGCTATCTGTACTTGTTTTTATTTTTTGAATGAATTAAATAATTTTAAATTTAATTTCATTATAATAATTATGATTTTTTCAGATATGGGGTCTTACTAAGTTGTCCAGGCTGGTCTCAAGCTCCTGGACTCAGTGATTCCCCACCCCAATCTCCTGAGTAGCCGGGACTATAAGCATACGCCACCTTGCCCAGCTTGTGTGTCTGTTTTTAAAAGATGTTATCTTACTGTAGAAAATATCCCTTTTAAAACATTTAAAAAATTTAACTTTGTAATTTCCTATGCTTTGGTCAGACACCTAAAAAAACAAAAAGAACAAAAAAACAACATTCCATTAAAAGAAAACCATTCAGTTACTTCTCTGTTTTTCTAGCTTTGCAGGGGGGTGGTTTCCGTTACACTCTTTTGAGGAAATTGGTGTTATGAGGAGCAAAATGAAGGAAACAGAAGAAATAGTAAGGCTGCTTCAGTTCTGATCAGCTTTGTCTACGCTAGGGACTGCAAGTTCCCCTAGAAATAGAACTTTAACTTAATTGCACTTTATCTAATTTCTTGCTCTTGGATTCTTCTTTCCTCTTTCCTATTATTTAATAAATTGATTCTCAATCTCAAATATATATTTATATACTTTTTATGTGAAAATTTGAAATGAAACAAAACTGTTTTATTCTACAATAAATCTCAAAAAACCAACCAAAAAGATATCCAAGGAGAAAGCATCACCTTAATTCTCTCTTTGGGAGTTATCTCAGGATTTGAAGATCAAGGCAGAGTTTACTTCTACTCCCCACCCTCAATACTCATTCTTCAGTTTCTCTTCATTGATAGAACCTTGCAACTCAGAATAAAGGCTACATTTTCCAGCATTCTTCATAGCTAAGCATGGTCATGTGACTAAGTTCTGGCCAGAATTGGTATGTACAACTTCATAGCATGTGGCTGCCATGGCTGGACCATGTAAAGAAAGCTTTGTTTTCTAGTACGTATTTTTTTTTCGAGTCATGCAGACAATGAAAATTCTGACATCAAACTCACATAAATAAGGCTTGCGTTTAGAAATCCTTAATCAGACAGTATAATTTTTAACATTTTTTTACTTCATTCAAATCCAAAGCCAATGTCAACAGAGGCATAAATGCCAAACATCTCCCTCTGCAGAGTGTGGAATAATTTTCCCTCTACACTCTGAGAATGTGTATATTTGGAGGAACCAGTTTTATGCCAAAGCTCTCTAATCTGACGTGTTTCTTTACTAGAGCCCCAAGTTGTACTGGGTATAACCCACTAAAATATGAGCTATAGGCCACTTGAGGGTTCTTCAATGCCTTCTCTACTGCTTGCTTATCTTTCTAGATTCAAATTTTTCATCCCTGGCCTCCAATCCATCCATATATTTTCCTGCCAGCCAAGCCATGCATTCAGATGACATTTTAAATATTTTATACAGCATTTTAGTTATGCCTGGGGGGATTAGTCTGCCATGTTGCTGGAAATAGAATTCTAAATCCTGTTTTGTCTCATCTTCAAAAAATAGGGCTTACTTGATCACTTTATATTCATCAACATTACTTCTTTATTATCCCACCGTTCCTATGTTAGACACAGAGCTCTGGGGTTTCCTTTTATTTCTTATTCTTTCTTTTTGAAAAAACCTCTCCTCTTCATTTTCTTCCCTTCTCTCTCATTCCTCCCCCTTTTCTTCTCTCCTCCTTTCTCTATCTCACTCTTTCTTTCTTCTTGAAAAATCTAGGACCCCAGAACCCAAGTCACCAGTGTTTTGTTTTTTTGACAGCATCTCACTCTGTTGCCCAGGCTGGAGTGCAGTGGCACGATCTTGGCTCACTGCAACCTCTGCCTCCCGGGTTCAAGTGATTCTTCCGCCTCAGCCTCCTATGTAGCTGGGATTACAGGCACACCCCACCACACTTGGCTAATTTTTGTATTTTTAGCAGAGACGGGGTTTCACCATGTTGGTCAGGCTGGTCCCGAACTACTGACCTCGTGATTTGCCCAGCTTAGCCTCCCAAAGTGCTGGGATTACAGGCATGAGCCACTGTACCCGGCTGCCAGTGGGTTTTAAGGAAAAAGTAGAAGAATCACTGTTCACTTCTCCAGTCAAGAATATATTGTGAATTCTTAGTTACTTGTATTATAGTCAGTTTGGGCTTCTCTGAAAAAGTACCACAGACTGGGTGGCTTATAAACAACAGGAATTTAATTTCTTACAGTTCTGGAGGATGGAAGTCCAAGATCAGGGTGCGAGCATAGTCAAGTTCTGGTGAGGGCTATTTTCTGGGCTGCAGACTGCCATCTTCTTGTCGTATCCTCAAATAGTGGAATGAGGGTGTGAGAGCTCTCTGGAGTCCTTTTCATATACGTACTAATCCCACTCATGAGGTTTCACCCTCATGATTTAATTACCTCTCAATGTCTCCACCTTCTGATACCACTACATTGGGGGTTAGGATTTCAACATAAGATTTTTGTTTTTTGACAGAGTCTAGTCTCTGTCACCCAGGCTGGAGTGCAGTGGCTCGATCTCGGCTCACTGCAACCTCCACCTCTTGGGTTCAGGGGATTCTCCTGCCTTAGCCTCTACAGTAGCTAGGATTACAGGCAGGCATGTGCCACCATATCTGGCTAATTTTCGTATTTTTACTAGAGACAGGGTTTCACCATGTTGGTCAGGCTGGTCTGGAACTCCTGACCTTAGGTGATCCACCTGCCTCGGCCTCCCAAAGTTCTGGGATTACAGGCGTGAGCCATTGCGCTCGGCCTCTCAACATACAAGTTTTAAGAGGACCCATTCATTCCATTGCATAAAGCATACTGTCTAGTAATGTTTTATAGATTAAAAGATTGATTTATTTAATACACATCCATCAAGCACTTGCTATAAACCATGACAGGGGACCCAAGTTAAATAAGGCATGGTCCCTGCCCCTGAAGTCCTTACAATTCAGAGAAGCTTACACAGTAGATCAGTCACTGAGCATATGCCTGTAGGGACTCTCACTCAGCTTCAGAACAGCACCCAGTGATTGGAGAAAGGAAGAACAGACAGAACACCTGTTGATGAAAGAGATGGGCCTTCTCATCTCATCGCTGTGGACTTGCACGAGACTTCAAATATCATGACATGGTGTTCTGAACTTTGTTTCATTCATTCATATGGCATATGTTAATTGAGTGCCAACTGTGTGTCAGGCACTGTGGTAGGCACAGGAGCTTCACAGATCAATAAGGTCCTGCCCTAAAACAGCTGGTTGTATGGGGTGGCTGTGCAGTGTGTTAGTGCCATGGCAGGGGGAGGCATAAGGTGCTATGTGAACATGGGGGTGGGGCGGATGTAGAAGGTATCTAGAGGAGGTTAACCTGTATGTGGGAGTTCTCCTTTAAGACACTCCACATGAGCTAATCTTGTAGCTCAAGAATGAGTGACTGAAGTAGTCAGGTCCCTGGAATTGGAGTTTTGTCTGGGAAACAAACACCATATAATTATTGTTTATATTATGTGTGAGAGACTGTTTTTGGCCTCAGAGAAATCACAAAACAGATTTCTTGTGGAAGTGTAGAGGCATCTTCTGCTTTTGAATGAGGGGGTAAACCTAGCAGGAACCTTCAGAGTCAAGAAACAGACCTCCCTCCCCCGCCAAGTCAGAATGTAGATGTCAGCCTCAGAGATAAAACAATTGCCATGGTTTCTTTCCTATCACAGCTTGGTGACCTCAAATAACCCTTTGCAAAAGAGCTGGCACAGGCCATTACAAAAAGTGTTAGATTGCACTTCAGCATTTGAACACTTCCTAATTGGGATGGGTGAAATAATGACCTAGAGATAGGATTGTTTCCACAGGCTCATTTTCCAATTACCACAACGTAGAGTGGAAATAATCGCTCGTTAAAATCCATTTATTAGAATCACGCTTTACATTGGTGTCCCAAGACATGTAAATTTTTATTAGTACAAAAGTACAAAGGGGGAAAACAGACCATTCATAGAACTGCAGGATAATGGATGTTTCTCAGTGCAGACTGCCTCTATTCTTGGTAGACCAGTTGGCTAGAGTAGGGCCTAGCAGATGACGTACTGAATGTATTCTTGGTGGTAGATCACAGCTGAACAAACTGCTCTGGAGTGTGAGGAGTCAGCACAGTGTAAACAGATATCAGCAGTGACCTATGGAGTCGTCTCAAGACATAATAAATACAGTCTTCATGCTCCCTCCCACCTTCTGCTGATTCAGGTATTCTCCAGTGCCATGGGGCTCATCTCTGGAGCAATATTTCAAACCCAGCAGACCATTGTATTTGGAGCAGATTTCCTAACTGTGCTTTTAATTTTGGGAAAGTAGCATTTAGCTCTTTCTGTAAATGCCGTCATACACATGGAGCTTCACTGAGAAAGAATAAAGCACTTTTTAGAACACTCCATTAGCTTTGGCTACTATTAGTTTTGCTATTCTGGAAGAATTTCTCTTAGATTTAGGGGATTAAAAACAGAATTCCTTCTTTCAGTTCAGAAGAGAATTTGTGGCAGAATCATTAACTTTCCTCTCCTTGAAATCCAATGACAATTTAGTCCTCCTGTTTTCCTTCATTGAGGGGTGTCTAGGCTAGTTTTACCTCTTGCCAAAGTAGTATTAGGCCCACATCCATCCTGTTTCCTTCCCTGGACAGCCACAAGTCAATCAGGAAAGCCTGTACCAGTTCCTGCCCTTGTTGGATAAAAGGCTTTCTGGTTAGGCTCTGCTATCAGCTACCTGATACTCACCTATGAAGGTATTTTAAGACAAAGCTCCTCACCTGGACCATAGGCAATTGGAGCTGGTGAGAGGGTAACATACTCCCCATGTTGCCTGTGCATCCCAGGGCAGAGGAGAAAGAGATTTAGGAAGCTGCATGAATATATCTAGGAATGCTTTCCAACCTTCATCATGTGCAAGATTCACGTAGGTTTTCTTATCCAATGGGTAGTCTTACATGAAGACGAAAGCCACTCATAGAATGGTACTCTCTGACACGGCGCTGTTAGATACAGTGTAACTTCCCTGCACCCCAAACTAAACCAAACAGACAGCTCAACCCATAAGCTGCAGTAATTTAATCCAGAAGGTCATATTTTCTTTAGACTGCAAACCATTTCCAGTGAATTCACTGTTATTTTTTTCTTTCCTATTCTTATAATTGAAGTTGGCTTGCCAAGTACCAGCTATCCAAGAAGGAAAGATCAGATGCTTCAGATTAAGCATTCAAAGTCAATGATGTCTGCTTGTATGCTCTGACTCATAAGTGGAAGCTAAGCTATGAGGATGCAAAGGCATAAGAATCAAACAATGGACTTTGGCGGGGGAAGGGCGGGAGTGGGGTGAGGGGTAAAAGACTACAAATTGGGTACAGTGTATACTGCTCAGGTGATGGGTGCACAAAATCTCAGAAATCAACACTTATTGTTGGTTAACTTATTCATGTAACTGAATACCACCTGTTCCCCAAAAACCTATGGAAATAATAATAATAAAAAGAAAACAAAGTCTATGATGTTTGGTTAAGATAAAATGGAATAAAACAGGCTGCAGACTCACAGGTCCAAAAGTTACAACTTGACTGAGACTTATGCTGTTAGAGAGTTGGTTTTATGTGGAAGTCAAGTGATCGTGGAGCATAAAACTAATAATGGCATTGAGGAGAAGATGGGCATCTTATGTTGAAGAAATGCCCATACCCGGCTGTGGTGTGGCATCATTTAAAATCTCAACAGAATTTACCAGTGAAATAAAACAAGAAATTGAAACAAAGGGCTAGAATATGTTGGTCATTCAACTTGGAGACGTGTGATGAGTCAGGGTAGGAACTTTTCATGAGACAAAAAAAATGAAAAGTTAAAAAGTACAACCCAAAGAGATCTGATTTAGAGAATTTTGTGCATCCATTTATGTCTTAGCAGTTCTTCATCTAGCACTAGATGCATTTAAAAGTGAAAAACAAGGGCTCCTGTGACTGGCTAAAAATAATTTCAAGACCTTTCATCAGTCATTTTTACCCAACACCTACTTGATTTCCAAACTCATCGCTTTGCTTGGCTAATAAAGATGTTCTTAGCCTACTTTGAATACTGTTTCTTCTCTGGCCTTTCTGTCTACCCTGTATATGTGAAACTTTCCACACTTATCTCTCTTTACTTCTTCACAGCACTGTGTAAATCTAGCACCTGCCTAAAATTATTCCCAACGTAGAAGAGTCAATGTACTCTTCAATACGAAAGGAAACATCTCTCTACACAGCATTCTGTACACATCCACGTGATCCTTGTTGGCATAAGTACTTTGCAAGCACAAGAACCATGTCTTTTGTGACCTTATGTGGTTTCTGCTCCTGTGTCATGACCCATACGGATGCTCAATAAATGTTGAATCAAAGTGAATTGCTTTCCAGTACATTTATTGACGCACGTACTCTGGTGGGTCAAGATCCATCTCTTTTTGCAGTGCTCAGTGGTTTTCTGTTTGAATGCATTCCTGACCAGTCCAGAGTTGTTGGATGGCTCTAAAAGTTGTTCACAGCTTGCTAAACAAGGAAGCTGCATGGTTGTATTATTGTATCGTAGCCATGTCTCAGGTTTACAAATCAAGAAATCCCACTATGTTGTACAAATAGTTGTCCTTTGTTTTGTTCTCTTTTCCTATTTCCTTCCTTCTTCCTTCCTTCCTCCCTTCCTTTTTTCCTTTCCTTCTTTCTTCCCCTCTTCCTCCTCTATCTCCTCTTTTATTTCTTTCTAACAAAGCTCTCATGTGAAGCTCAAACATTTATAACAAGATCAACAGCAGTGAAGAGCTGTCTTTTTCAGCCCAACAAAGATAACAAATGCAACTCCAGAAGCCTGGCCTCATACCCCAATTGAGGAAGGTGTCAACAAGATGAGCTGAATCAAGGTTGGCCCTGTTCTCTGCCTGGGGATGGCACTGGCCTTACCAGCAGGGACACCGCATTTCCAGCTTCAGGCTTTCAATTCTCTCTATAGCTTAATGGCTCACAGACCTTTTCTGAGACAGCTGGATAACAATGTGCCTTTATGACAGCCTGACTCTTTTCTCCCCCGTTGAAATCTCAAACTGTACTGTATAAGACAATCTGTCTCCTATCATTCCATCCACAAGGCCTGAATAGGCAAGGCAAGCACTCCTGCAGCATTAGTTTATTTCCTTAAATTTTTTTTTTCCATAATAAAAGAATAAGGGGAAAAGACAGTCCAGGTTGTGAAAGATGGCTAGCAAAGGCCTCTGTGTGAGGTCCTTGGTGAGATAATCTCATTCTAAAGATCTGGGTGACTGCAATTTCCCTTCCCCCCAGCCCCCGCAGACAGTGCCCTCCCCCAACATCCTTCTAATACAAATCCTTAAGCATTAAGTCAGGCGGAAAATGAGTCTACTCTACATTTATCTTCCTGAATGGCAGTCAACTCCCCGCTTAATCTTTCAACATATATTTGTTCAATGGATCAACAGATTGTGTAAGCAGCATGACGGTTGGGTTTAGAAATGTGTCTGCTCATGTTTGGTTTGTGCTGAACCATTGACCATTTTGTTTGTGAATCCATCATAAATTATATCTCTGCATTACCCGGCACCGGGGATGGGACAGAGGATAGTGCTCACACAGGCGGAAAGACTTTTTTAGTCACTGTCGTTTTCCAGCATTGAGAATGCTGACTTGTTTTATTTTGTGAATGCTTTTTTTTTTTTAAAGAAAAACCTTTTCATACTAGAAAACTTCCAATTTGATGGCTCTTTTTTTTTCCCAAAGGTGTCTCTTAGACATTCTTTTGCTGTCTTTCCCCCATTAAAATAAAGAAGACTTTCAGGATACAGCGTAAGTAATAAAATAGTATAAAATAGGAATAAAAAGGTTAAGAATTAAGAACCTTTCCTAATGTCCTATATGGACATATTTCATTCATTCATTAGGACTTTCCTAATGTCCTAATATAGACATATTTAATTCAAACCACTGTTCCTCAAAAATGAGAAGAGTATTTGGGTATTAAAAGGTTGAAGAGTTGATCAGTCAATTCATGATATAACTGATATACAACTGATATAAATGAATTGTCAGTTGTTTCATTGAATATTTAGCCAATCAACCACTGTTTATTAAGCGTCTGCTACATTAAAATCCATGGAGAAAATATAAAAAAAGACAAATCTCCTGACCTCAATAACTGAAATCAAGTTGGAGGATTAAAATTATATACATAATTTTAAAGCTTTATGAGGATTTCAGTGGTATAATTAGTGGATAAAAAATAATTTTCAGGGCAGTTTTACTCATTGACTTGAAAACTGTTCAACAATATTTATTGAATACCTAGTATTTTTTGAGCCCGGGGTACATAATACAAAGTAAGATTTACCATCTATCTACATGACACTTAAGATTGAAATAGGAAGAGAGGAAGCGGGGGTGTAGATGAGAACGGGAAACTGATGTCAGCTGTCACGTCCAAGTCACATCTAACCCATGTCCATGTCAGGCCTGAGGTCAGGAACGCCAAGCAGGCTGCATTTGCTGGTTCTCATGAGTAGATTTTGCATGTCAAAGTGGAGACATTAGATAAAAGGACATTTCCATATATTTTGAATGTCACATTCTTGTATTTCAAACTGGAAGTATAAGCACTACTTTAAAATAATCAAGGCAGACTTGTACTTTGACCTGTAAATAATACAGCATTTTTAAAAAACCTATTGTTTATGTTGCATTCTAACTTCTGAGTCACTGCTATGCATTCATTGTTGCTGCCTCCCCATAACGCTGTCAATAGCTTAGGTAGCTGTTGTTATGCTCAGAGAGGTAAAGAAACTGAATGGGCTGGTGGGCAAGTGCCTGAGGACACAGAGTTATTTTTTGTTGTGATCTGGCATAGTATCTAGGCCTCCTGATTTCTTTTTTTTTCCAAGACAAAGTCTTGCTCTGTCACCCAGGCTTGAGTGCAGTGTGCGATCTTGGCTCACTGCAACCTTTGCCTTCTGTGTTCAAGTGATTCTCTTGCCTCAGCCACCTGAGTAGCTGGGATTACAGGCACATGCCTCCACACCAGATTAATTTTTGTATTCATAGCAGATGGGGTTTCACCATGTTGGCCAGGCTGGTCTCGAACTCTTGATCTCGTGATCTGCCCACCTCGGCCTCCCAAAGTGCTGGGGTTCCAGGTATGACCCACCGCGCCTGGCCCTGGCCTTCTGATTTCTAGCTCTGGGTTCTTTCCTCTTCTGTATTCAGCATTCTTTGGTTAAGCTTTACAATGAATAGCAAGAAACTAATTTAAAAACTCATCCATTGGTTCTTTTTTTTTCTTTTCCCTGCTAAGCAATATTAACTAGAGTTTTTCTTTAGCTCAAGGTATGTTTTATTATTTATAGGTAAATCCTTCTGCAGATGCCAAGACAAATTCTTTGTAAATGGAGATGCCATGTTACAGTGATTCAGTACTGACTGATGCCTCACACACTTTGAATATGGAATAATAGTAATAAAAAATGTCACATAATATCTAATAAATAGAATGTCAACAAGAAGTCCTTTTTGGCACTAGAGGCACTAGATTAGAGACACTCAGGCATTGGAGTGTTTTCCTAGATTTGATGGCATTGAAAGGCACAGCAGAACTGAACCCCAAATCAGTAGTGATAGTTCCCCTGATTGCAGAAAGGAAATCTTACACCAGCCAGCCCAACAAAGGAGAAGGGGTTCTTATGAGGTTTTGCTGAGTCTGTCAGGAAGTAGTGCTAACAAATGGACCTTATGGGCCTGGTTGCTGGGAAGGCATGGGAACCATGGCCTTTCCTTAACTAATGCAAGGTTAGGCAAACTTTGGGTTAGGAATTCACCGCAGGTCTAATCACCTGAGGGTCCCCAGGTGATTACATCGCATCACCATGTCCATTTCAGAGGAGGGTATGGTCAGAGCTAGCAAGGACCTGTGTCTCTTGTTAAGAGTATTCTTTTTATTCTGTTTACCTTACACCACAGCTAATGGACTCAGTAGACTCTAAATGTTTCCTTAATTTGATTAGGGTTGATCTGGTTATTTATAATTGCTGAGAAGCATAACATAGTTTTGTTTTAGTTACAGTTTATTATGCAATATTTGATTTCCTCTAAAAATAGAAGAAAATTGTAATAGTCAAAATGACCATATTAGTCAATGGCAGGAACAGAAATTAGAATGCTGCATATTCTAGCCATGTGGACTATGGTTATCCCAGTGCTTCCTGATATAAGAGAAGGATACAATTATCCATTATTTAGTTATCTCTGATAAATAATAAATATAGAATCTCTGCTAACAGTGACAGAGGAAATATACTACAAGCTAACTTTTCTCCTGTTTTTCTTCTGCCTACCACCCCTCCTTGCCCTCCTCCTCTTCCTCCCCCACTCATTCTTCGGAGACTTTCCCAAAGCTGTGCACCTCAATTTGGCCTTAGCTATCTTTTCTTAGTCCATGTACACATTTCAAGGCAGGAGTTCCCATCATAAAATGTGAAAAATCTAGGAATTCTTGAAATCATGCAAGGTAGGTGTTAGGGACTGAATTATGTCTTCCCAAAATTCATATGTATATATATTTGAGACAGAGTCTTGCTCTGTCACCCAGGCTAGAGTGTAGTGGTGCTATCTCGGCTCACTGCAACCTCCGCCTTCCAGGTTCAAGTGATTCTCCTGCCTCAGCCTTCCCAGTAGCTGGGATTACAGGCACCTGTCACCACACCTGGCTTTTTCTTCTTCTTTTTTTTTTTTTTGGTATTTCCAGTAGAGACGGGGTTTCCCCATCTTGGCCGGGCTGGTCTTGAATTCCTCACCTCAAGTAGTCCGCCCACCTTAGCCTCCCAAAGTGCTGGGATTGCAGGCATGAACCATGATGCCTGACCCAAAATTCATATGTTGTAGCCCTAACCCCCAATGTAACTTTATTTGGAGACAGACGTTAAAGTGGTGATTAAGGTTAAATGAGGTCATAAGGGTGGGTTCCTAGTCCAGCATGACTGGCGTCCCATAAAGAGAGAGAGAAAGACACCAGGATGTGTGTACACAGAGAAAGGCCACGTGAGGACACAGGAAGAGGGTGGCCATCTGCAAGCCAAGAAGAGAGACCACAGGAGAAACCAACCCTACTGGCACCTTGATCTTGGACTTCCAGTCTCTGGAACTGTGAGAAATAAATTTCTGGTTTTTAAGCCTCCTAGATTGTGCTATTTTGTCATGGCAGCCCTAGCAGACTAACACTGTAGAAATGGATATTTCGCAGTTATTTCTAACATTTCAAAAACATAGGCTAAAATGTAGCATATAATTAAACTAGTCAATATGTGCTTTGATAGCTCATATTTCATTATATATTGTTTATATTATATTTTTAAATGGAAAATAGAATTAATAATGAATAATTTTTAAGAAATGTAGACCAAATGTAAAAATCATGAATGTGCACCTTTCAGATGTTTGACTTTAAGGAACATTTTTCTTTTTTTTTATTTTGTAGAGACGGAGTTTTGCTATGTTGCCCAGACTGGTCTGAAACTTCTGGGATCAAGCAATCTTCCTGCCTCTGCCTTCCAAAGTATTGTGATTACAGTCATGAGCCACTGTGCTCAGCCCAAGGAGTGTAATTAACCGAAAGCCCCAAGCTACTATATGTGGAAGTTCACCGCCACATTCATGCCAAGGCCCACTTCTCCTGGCTGCTCCCTGCCATTGACTGAGTGTGGTAGAGATACGAAGGCAGGCACGTTCCAGGGGGATAGGGACTGCTCTGACAGGCAACTCAAGCCCATAACTATGCATTGATCTTGCTAAAATTTCCCTAGAAGTGCATGGCAGTCCTGGTCTCTTCCAAACCCAGCTCACTCTCCTTTTCTTTCTCCTCACAGGAGGCAGACCTCCATTAAGATCTGACAGCTCTCCCAGCTTCCTCCTATTTCCTCCCAGTTTTTTCTCGAAAGTGGCTTCCCCAGTAAGCTTTTTGCAAATTCATTCTGTCTTGGTATCTGCTTTTTGGAGGACCCAATCTAACGTTATTTTTTCAAAACATGAGATGGCTGAGAGTGGTGATAAAGAGAGGAACTTACTGGGAATGGTAACTCTTCTTTACTATTATCACTTCTCTTAGGCGCCAGTTCCTTTGGAAATGACAAACTAGACTCCCCTTTGCATCCTTCCCATCCTCTTCCAAACCTCCATCCTGAAGACATTAGCGCTCATCTCCCGTTTCCTGTGCTCCTGCAATACCTCTGTACATTGTAATGATCTGTTCATTCACCTTTTCCTCCCACTGCATAGTAAGCTCCGTTGAAGCTGCAGCCTTGGCTTTTTTCTTTGAATCACTCATGCCTAGCATAGAGCTACCATGTGAAAATTACTCATTAAATGTGAATTAAATGGATGAATCAACCACGAAGTTAATGTATATTCACTGTCTCAGGAAGTAACTTAACAGAGGGATTACAGAAGATCATGAAGGGTAACCAGGAAAAGATGGGTTTGCAAATCTTCCAACAAAAATCTAATGAAGAAAGATTTTGGTGGAGTGATTTGAAACTCGGGGGAGAGGGCAGCTTAGTAGAGAGACCTTTCCAACAGCTGCAGATACTGTCCCAGGAACAGCACCCTCGAAATGTTAAAAGTCAGCAATGAACACTACAGATGTGACTACTCTTCCCTCTTCACTTCCTGACTCAGCTTCTTAGCCACTTAGAGCTGAGTAGGGGGATGCAGAGAAAATGGCTTCATTCCCTACCTCTGCCTTTTTTAGACTTAGGGGTAATATGAGTAAAACTTGACCTTTTATGTTCAGAACTATTATTTATCGTCATGGGGGAAAAGGTGCCTGCTCTAGGGAAATACGTTTGCTTGAAAGGGGAAGGGGAAACTCATTCAACAAGAGTGCAAAGTTCTTAGCACCCTGCTCTGTACTTCTCCTAGGTTGTCTCATTTACATCTTATACAACCTTTGATTTTGTCATCTCAGTTTTTGTAGATTTGGAAGCTGAAACGCAGAGAGGTTAAGTGGTAGGTCATGAAGGTATTAAGTGGAGAAATCAGAATTTGAAAACCTGCCCTCCCTCCTGAATCCCAAGATTTTTTTTTTTTTTTTTTTTGAGACAGAATCTTGCTCTGTCACCCAGGCTAGAGTGCAGTGGTGCGATCTTGGCTCACTGCAACCTCCACCTCCTGGGTTCAAGCAATTCTCCTGCCTCAGCCTCCTGAGTAGCTGGGATTACAGGCATATGCCACCATGCCCAGCTAATTTCTGTATTTTTATAAAGGTGGGGTTTCACCAGTTGGTCAGGCTGGGATCAAACTCCTGACCTCGTGATCCGCCCGCCTTGGTCTCCCAAAGTGCTGGGATTACAGGTGTGAGCTGCTGTGCCCAGACCCCAAGATGATCGTCTTTATCCTACATGGTCGTCCCACTTCATAGCTTAAAAGCTTTTATTTTGGAAATTCTTAACATTGTCAAATTTTCGGGCAGATCAAAAATTTCGGTAAGGCCACTGGCAGGTAGAGGAATGCTGGATGAAAGTAGAGGTGAAGAAGGAGAATAATTCAGATCCTAAATAATTCCCTCTGGAAACTACAGGTTGGCTGTAATGAGGTAGGAAAGCGACTGTCCTGGAAGCTGGCCTCCAGGCAGACACATGGTGCTGAATCACACTAAGAAAGTCACTTTTCCCAAGAGAAGCAGACAAATGGGGCCATTTAAATATCAGCTGGAAATGGAATTGGGGAAGATCAGAGGAAGCTGGAGAATTCTAAGGCTACTGCCTCTTTGTGTTCGGAACTGAGACTATTAAGAGTAGTTCAAGAAAGTGGGTCTTGCACAGAGGGGGTTAAAATACGAAAAGAATTGGCAGCAATATTTACTGTTGAGGAGACATTGAAATGCTGCCAGTTAATTTAACAACAGTCTGCCTTAAAAAAATCACATGAGTTTACATGGCCTTCATTTGTATTTGCTGAGCAATCATCACACTTTCTCCTTAATTTTTTATCTTCCTTGTCCAATGTCCAATGTGGAATTTCATCAGTATTTTCTTTTTTAACCTTGGATGATGGAAGCCTCCATTTTTTTCCCCTTTTCCTCTTTACTTTAGAGAGGAAGAACACTTAGAATTTGCCCTTGAGATACAATGTCTTCCAAATATTAGCTGAGGGAATAGCAAGGCTCTGAGTTGCCGTGTACTGTTGTTTGCTGGAATAAATAATCATACAAAGGCCTCACTCTTTCCTCTTCTTTCAGCAGAGTTCAAACCACAATTATTTACAAGTATCCTCTTAAAGCCAATTGAAAGACTCTGAATATCTCAGCTTCTCAATCTTGCTTTTGCTTTTCCTTTTCTATCACCATGACCCTTTTTATTTCTTTCTAGGCTCTTGACCTTATTTTTTAAAATTTTTCTCAAACAATAGGAGTTCTTCTGTGTATGAGTGAACATGCGTATGCTTATGCGTGTGTGTACATTTATGTATACTTCTGTGTGTGTCTGTGTGTATACGTCTCTCTGTGTGGTGTTTCTTTTCTTTAAAAGCAATACTGCCGGGTGCAGTGGCTCATATCTGTAATCCCAGCTCTTTGGGAGGCCGAGGTGGGCAGATTACTTGGGGCCTGGAGTTCAAGATCAGCCTGGCCAACATGGTGAAACCCCATCTCTACAAAAATTACAAAAAATTAGGGATGGTGGCACACACCTGTAATCCCAGCTATTTGGGAGGCTGAGGCATGAGAATTGCTTGAGCCTGGGATGCTGAGGTTGCAGTGAGGTGAGATGGCGCCACTACACTCCAGCAGCCTGGACAACAGAATGAGACTTTGTATCAAAAAAAAAAAGAAAAGAAAAAAAGTAATACTCACTGTACCATCACTGAATTTCCAAGGCTCTACCATTGTAATTTGCTACGTGTTAATAGACTAAAAGTCAAATAAATGGATGAACTACTGGATGCATATCAAATATAAATAAAGATCTTAAATACTCACGCCCCAAATCTACTGCTATTTGGAAACTTAAATGTATAAAATGCCTTGAGATGCCTTGAGGAGGTTATAACACTGAGCTCAGATTTCTCAAATGTTCATGCATGTGTCTGCTTTTTAAAACAGGAATTTCTTTTCTTTTTTGAAACAGTAAGTACCTTACAAACTGGAAGTCATCAGAATTCTGCCTTTCCCTATCCATCATACATTACATTTGTTGAACCCAAATTAAGGCACATTATCAACCTACTCAATTACAATGGAACTCCTATGGAAATGTCTGTTATAACCACATTAATATCTCATTAGTTCATCATCTTAATGCTATTACAATGGTTATCAAAGGAATTGGCACTGATTGGTACCTAATTTTGAAGGGTTGTTGCCCCAAGCGTCATTGGAGAGGGAGGCTCAGGAGTAGTAGAAATTTTCTTTCTGTCTTCTTCCCTAAAAAAAAAAAATGAAAGAAAAAAGGAAGGAAAGAAAGAAAGGACAAGTGAATATTCCTGGCAAAAACATGCTGCAGAGACTGTCTAGGACTCGAGATATAAATCTATTTTGACAGGTGCAGTCATTATTCTTATCAGCTAGGATAGCATTATTCTTTTGTTTTAATGGCAAAGCTAGCAAGAAGACAAAATTTGTCTTTACAGAAACGAATTAGAATGTAATAACAATTAGTTGATACAATTAAATCATTACTAATGGTGATAATATCACGTCTGTGCCTTTACAATGAACATGTAGCTCTGCTTATTTACATCTTTCCCCAAAGGAGTTCAAATAGATTTACAGAAGAGTTAAACCACTCCTACTTTCCCATTCATTTGCATATATTAAAACAAATAAGGCACAGAGGTCGATTATGCCATTTTATCAGGAAAATAACGTCTCTGCAGTTTTAAGCCTTTCATTAAGTTGGTAATCCTCCATGTTAGGGCAGTAACGTTTGTGCAGCAGTAAGATGGGTAGAACCTAGACTAAGATCCAGGTGCTATAACTTCTGGTGAGTGTTAATTTCCATATTTGCAAGGTCTCCAGCTGGGGCGGTCCTCCACAAGTGATGTCAGAGCTGGCCTTTAAGACCAACATAAAGAAGGTAAGGTCCATTGCTTATGCTGCCTATATTTTTTCCACCGGTCTCCCTACTTTTCCTTTATTTTTATTTATTTATTTATGTATTACTTTATTGCCCAGGCTGGAGTGCAGTGGCATGATCTCAGCTCACTGCAACCTCTGCCTCCCAAGTTCAAGTGAGTCTCCCAACTAAGCCTCCCCAGTAGCTGGGACTACAGGCACAGATCATCACACCTGGCTAATTTTTTTATTTTTTGGTAGCGATGGGGTTTAATCATGTTGACCAGGCTGGTCTTGAACTCCTGACGGCTGGTGATCTGTCTGCCTCAGCCTCCCAAAGTGCTGGGATTACAGGGGTGAGTCATCATGCCCGGTCACTTTTCCTTTAGATATTCAGAACGCTCACGATCTTTTCAATGAAATTTTGAGGTGCGTTGTCATTGCAGTTTACCTTTTGGTTTGTTTTTATTTTCTTAGTCAAAATAAATAAATAAATAAATAAGCAAGCTGAAAATGAGTTATAGGGAGTTGTTGTTACTGAAGGTTTGCAGAGAAAGGAGACATGGTGAAACGGGCCTCCAGAAGAGTGGGAGAGCAAATTGTGTCTGAAAACGTTGACTAGGGCTTCTCTGGCAGTGCTGATGCCCCACTTGAAATTCACGCTAACATTTAATGAGTGAGCCATCAGTGTGGTTGTGAGGGTTTCTCCTTTTGTGTTCAGCTGCTTAGATGTAGCCACATGGTTTTACTGGGATCTTGCTGGGTTGAAGACAGAAGAAGAAAAGAACAAAAACCCAGCAGGTATATGGGAAACATGACAGTAAGGGATTGTGAGTCTAACCAGGGTGAGAAGACAAATGCCATGGTAGCAGTATGACAGACAGTGAAAAGTGGAAGAGTCAGTCAATGGGAGGTTCCACTGTGGTTGAAGCATATTGTCAGAATTGCTGGAGGGATGACCAAGAAAACGAGATGGTGATCTCAGTGAGACTCTTGAAATGGAAATTTTGGAGTCAGTATAGCTGTTGAAAATGATGCTGTCTAAGACATTGACATGAATGGAAAGTAGATTATTGCAACAAGGGCAGGTTAATCTGGTCATTTATTCTGACAATACATGCTTCCAGGTAACTGGGGAATTTTAGAGTGTGTGTGTAGGGGAAACAATAGCTTAGCAATAGAAATAAGGAGCAAGGGGAAACCTAGCCGTCTTCAACACTTGTTGAGTGTTGGGTGTGAGAATAAAAATAGTCCTTGCTTGAAAGGGCTGCCCTTGAAGAGATACTTGAAAGCTCCAGCTAGAACAAGAAGATGAAGGCAACTTTCAGAGGGAAGGTTACCAGCAGAGGGGATTTTGAGCTCTTCAGGGTATAGGGCAAGGTGTTAGGGAGTCATGGCAAGTAGGTGATTGAGTCAGATTAGAGGAGGTGCAAACCCATGTGGGGACAGAGTCCAAAGTGGTGAGAGATGACTCTGGGGAGTGGACTCTTTGTTGAGACCGGGCTGGCAGGTATGCAATGTATGATGCATGCAGTCCTGATCACTTCAAGGGGACATGGAAATCAGTTTTATCATGATGGATGGGATAGGAAGTCTTTCCAAAAGATAAAGAGTTCTGTTTAGAAGTTTCAAAGTAAATATTGAAAGAAGAATTATAAACAATGCCGAAAGAAGTTATTTTAAGATTTTTATAATCAGCCTTTGGGGGCTATTATTGAACTGGAAAACTGCATATTTTTAATTTCATTAAACGATTAAAAAATGAAGAGTTTCTAGAGAGGATGGGAGTTTTATTTCAGGGAGAACACTGATTAAAAAGGATATATATAAAGAAGAAATGATAGAGACTCCTAATTGCTGATCCCAGTGTCCATTTACTTCTTCCTCCTTAATAACAGAACCACAGTTTTTAGCAGGGCATTGCTAAATAAATGAATGAATAAATAAATAAATAAAACATTGCTTTACATAACTTATTTTCCCAGCCTCCCTTGATGCTAGTTAGGACCAAATGTCTAGCTTCTGGCCAATGCGATGTAGTGGAAGTTGGACTTACCAACAGTGAATTAAAAAGGGCTAAACATTCTTTGCAAACCCTTCATTAAGAGATGCAGTCTAAACTCCCTCACCTTGAATCTGGTCAGGTTCTACGGCTGTGTTCTACCTGCTGTGCTGTGAGAGGCCCAAGTTACATGCAAAGGCCATGTACAGGTGCTCGTTAGAGTCCCAGCTGAGCTTCTGGCTGACAGCCAGCTTTATCTGCTAGCCATGTGAGTGACACATCTTAGATGTTCAGTCCAGTTGAGGCTTCAGATGACACAGCTCCATCTGACTGTAGTTACCCCCAAGTGACAACTGCTCAGTTGAACCCAGTCAATCCACAGAACTATGAGAAATAATAATAAATCAAAGCTGCTATGTTTTGGTACAGTTTCTGCACAGTAATAGGTAACCAGAACAGTGTTTTTGTGGTAGATGTTATTATCGTTTTTACCATTTGCTGCCCACCTGTGAAAGGATTATATATCTGTTCCCATAAGCCTGTGACTTGCAGTGTTTCCCTCTAAGAAGATTCTACTCTGTTTCTCAATTAAGGTAGAGCTTGGTCCTATAATTGTCTTCGGTGAATGGAACGTGAACAGGTGACAAATGCCACATGAAGCAGAAGCTTTAGTAGAAATTGCATAGATCATTGTTCTCCTGCCTCTGCCATGAGACTTAGCTGCTTCTTTAGTTTAAGTTCCTGTGTGAGTTTGCTAAGGCTGATAGAATGCACAGACTGGGTGGCTTAATCAACAAAAATTTATTTCTCACAATTCCGGAGGCTGTAAGTCAGAGATCACAATGTCTGCAGAGTTGGTTTGTTCTGAGAGCCGTGAGGGAAGAATCTGGTCCAGGCCTCTCTCCTGGGCTTACAGAGGACTGTCTTCTCCTGTCTTCACCCTGCACATGTCTGTGTCCTAATTTCCTCTTCTAAGGTCACCAGTTATATTGGATTAGGACCCACTCTAATGACCTCATTTTGAAATTAATTACCTTTTAAAAGACCACATCTCCAAAGCTACTATGTATTAGGACTTCAATGTATGAATTTTTGGAGTGACAAATTTAGCTCATAACAATTCCCAAATGGGAGAAAATGTGGAATGGAGTTTCAGCCAACCCATAGACAACTTGTGAAGGAGGTGAGAAAAATATGTTGTAAGCCTCTGATATTTTAGTTTGTTGCCACAGCATAACTTAACATAAGATAAATAACCAATGCAGTCCTTTAAAGGGATGAACACGGTCTTCTGCCCTCTCTCTCCTTCGTGCTGTTGGGACATGGACAATGTTGACACTATTAGCCAGTTGGACCATGAGATTTATGCTGAAGATTGCTGACTATGATGACTATGAACCTGCCACACCTGCCATGGGTGAGTTACCTCTGGTCTTTTTCTGGGACAAAGAAAATTCTGCCTAATTTAACACAGGAAAGAAAATGATAACAATGCTTCCTTAATTAGAACTGTGATTCAAGGAGCTCTGACTGGACAAAGGGGAAGAGAGAGCCCAAAACAGATAAAGAAATTGTTAACAGAGAGTAAAGCACCAACCCCCTTGTTGTAAATGCATATTTTTTTATAAATGATATTTCCACATCTTTAAAAAATCTTGTAAGATTGTTGAGTAATCTCAGCAAACATGAGGTATGTTAAAAGATCAGATATGAGCAAATGCCACTTTGCCATTCCAGTTTTCAAAAAGAGGAAGGGAGATTCTGCAAACTATTGAATTATGAGCTTTATTTTATTTCCTAGAGTTCCACAAAGAGGAATTGGTTGGGTCATCATTACAGTGACCTCATTTTCTTCTTTGACAGATATATTGGACTATGGAGCCAGGGGAAATGTGGCAGTGTGTACCTTTGAACCAAAGCAAGTCATTTGAAAGGGCTTTCAAAATGTCTTCGTAGATCTGTTAGAAAACTATCGGTTGGATAGATCAAAAACGTGTACAACCAGTAGTTCCTATTGGACAACCAGAAGATAGTTTCCATCTCTACTGTCATGGTGTCAGCTTCCATGTAAGGCTTGGCTCCCTCTTGTGGTTAAGAGATGGTTTCATTGCTACTTGTCATGAATATGGAGAGAGGGTTCCTTCTGGATCTTCCTTCTCTGTGGTCAAAAAACTTCAGTTCCAGATTGTGACCAAAAAAAGTCCTAAAAAGCAAACAACAAAAAAACACCTTTTCTCATATTTAATTGACTTCCAATTGGATCAGGAGTCCATCCCTGAACCAATTATTTGGCCCGGGGAGAGGAATGCTCTGGTTAGCTTAGGGCTGACTAGCTAGGGGTGGAGCTTGGCTTCCCCCAAAACACATTGACTTCATGGGCTGGGAGGGCATGCTTATGTATGGATATGGATGTCTAAAGACAGCGGAGGAGTTAACAAAAGAGGGAGTGGATTTTTTTGGTGGCCAAACACCATATTTACTGTTCCTGGAAGATTTAGAAAGTGAAATTCTTTAATGATATCATGCAAAAGTTTAAATTTTGATGAGCTAGGCATTCTGATAGATTTATCAGGGTTCCATTAACCACAAAATACCCTCCAGTTAATCAGATGAGTGAACGCAAGGGGCAGAATTATTTAGTATTATTCATCTTGTGGCGGAGACATGTTGGCCAAAAATTATGACTTTTTCTTAGTTATAATCAAAGTTAACATTCTACCACCTAACTATAGTTGACAAATATGTTTATCTTCTTTAGAACATTAGAGAAGGAGTATGTTCTCAGAATGAATAAGAATGACAGCCATTCTTTTTTAATTACAGGCAAGCCCATATCTAGTTTATCTAAAGATTTGTTTCAAGTTGTGGGCAGGACATGGTGGCTCATGCCTGTAATCCGAGCACTTCGAGAGGCCAAGGTGTGAGGACTGCTTGAGTGCAAGAGTTCAAGATCAGCCTGGGCAACACAGCGAGACCTCATCTATACTAAAACTCAAAAAAATTAGCCGGGAGTGGTGCTGTGCGTCTGTAGTTCCAGCTACTCAAGAGGCTGAGATGGCAGGATCACTTGACCCCAGGACATTGAGGCTGCAGTGAACTATGATTGCTCCACTTCCCTCAGCCTGTATGAAGAGTGAGACTCTGTCTCTAAATAAAGAAATAGGACAGTGTGGTGGCTCACACCTGTAATCCCAGCACACTGGGAGGCAGAGGCAGGTGGATCACTTGAGGTCAGGAGTTCGAGACCAGCCTGGCCAACATAGTGAAAACTGAAAACACAAAAATTATTATTATTATTTTGTGTTTTCTCTACTGAAAATACAAAAATTAGCTGGGCATGGTGGTGTGTGCCTGTAATCCCAGGACTTGGGAGGCCGGGGCAGGAGAATCCTTTGAGCCTGGGAGGTGGAGGTTGCAGTGAGCAGAGATCATGCCATCGCATGCACTCCAGCCTGGATGACAGAGTGAGACCCTGTATAAAAATAAAATAAAACGAGTAAGTAAATAAAAAGATATATATCAAAATGCGTTGGTATAAATTAAAAAGGAATTTGCTAGAATGCAGTCCTTTTTAAAATGGCATTTGAACTAGTAGTCTCGAATACTTAAACTTCAGTGTTATCCTCAGGGTATTATTCTAAAAGAGTCTCTGAAAAGATCCTTAAGTCTTGGATCGTTTTATTGAGATCAGACAGATTTTACTTAAAAATGCTTAGAGTTATTCAATAGCTGTTACTGTTTTCAGTGAGAGCCTCTGTTGAGTGATGCAGAGTGTATCAAGGGTCAATGGTAAAAAGTTCATCTGGAAACTAGTTCATTCCTTAAGCTATTTAATTGAGAAATCAACGTGTACAATGTATTGAAGAAAGACCACAGAGTTTGGGTTGATACCTGGTGAAATGATAGATTTGTAATTTTTGGGAAGTTGAGAGAAGTCCTGGTAGATAAAGATAAATCATCCTTTAGGATGTGTTCAGCAAGATCTAAATCTAAGACCTTTTTTTTTTTTTTGAGATGGAGTTTTTCTCTGTCTCCCAGGCTGGAGTGCAATGGCACCATCTCGGCTCAGTGGACTCAAGATCTAAATGTAATAACTTAAAGAAGTTTTGTAAAACCTGTTATTCACCGGGTTTAATGAGTTCCATCAGCAGAAGATTGTCCCTGGGGGCTTTTATCACCTGAAAATGGTTAAATATTCTACAGCTCCTTATTACTCAAAACCGGTGGTCCGTGAGCTAGCAATAGCATTACCACAGGAAGCTCATTAGACTTGCAGAAGCTCCGTCCCTGGCCTGCTGGTTGGAATCTGCCTTTTTACAAGACCTCCAGAGGATTCATGTACCCATTAAAATTTGATCCTGGATATACTAAAGCTCAATTAGGGAGATTTCCACAGTCCACCAAGCATTATGAAGTGTGGGTGGGGGCAAACAAATTCATGTTTCTGGTGATCCTCTCAACTACATTACTTCAGCTTTCTCACAGAATTTTCATTTCCATTGACTGTAATGGCTACTCATGATGCTTCCTCTTAAAATCTGTATTACTTTTTTTTCCCCTCAAGTTAGCTGTCTCCAGAACAAAGGCTTTGAATTGGAGCAACCTCGGTTTGAAATCTGGACCTGCCACTTCCTGGAAACATGACTTTGGTCAAGTTACTTCAACTGTTGAAGCCTAGTATTTTTTTTTTTTTAATTCTCTAGAATGGGTTAGTATTGATCTTGTACTATTGAGAGAATGAATTAAGATGATGTGGGGGAAAGCATGTAGCCCAGTGTCTGCTAAATGTAAAAAACAAAAATCACTGAGTGTTAGTTCCCTTCCTCCTTGCTAGAACATGCAGTCAATTGAAACAGAGTTATCTACTATAAATGATGCAGAGACTACAGAAAGTTTTCCCCTGCATAGCAAAACCCAATGTGGCTCCTATAAAACAGATTTGAAGCAGCTCTACTTGCCAAGTAAGTGACTCGCAAAATGATATTTAAATAATTAAGTAGCATTGAATTGTTTAGTGTGGTCCATCTGGACGCCAAATTGCACCCGCCAAAATGATAATTTGGATTTTAACATAATTGATGCTTTACTGTTGTTCCTGAGTCTGGTTTGTCAACAAGCTTTGCTACTTCTTTGCTACTTAGCTTTTTACTCTGTGACTGCTTCTGAGTCCTGATAAAAGGTTTATATCTTGCTAAGTTTCCTTGACTTTTTCGTAATTCTTGTCCGTGGAGGAGCCAGAGTGGTGTATTTCCTGGTTCTCAGGTGTGGCTAAGTGGGTCTTGATGCGTCACTGAGCGATTGGCTGAGAAGTTGCACCTGAAAGATAGCCTGGGCTGAAAGCTATAACCGTTGTTAGCTCTTTAGTTAAACTGTGACTCTATCTTGAATTCCATGATCACTCTATCCCAGGATAGATACTAGATTGTGAAATGACGGTGATATGGTTTGGCTCTGTGCCCCCACACAAATATCATCTCAAATTGTAATCCTCATGTATGGAAGGAGGTAAGTAGATAGATGATTGGATAATGAGGGCAGTTTCCCCCATGCTGTTCTTGTGATAATCAGTGAGTTCTCGTGAGATCTGAGGTTTATAAGTTTATGGCATTTCCCGGCTTGCACTTCTCTCTCCTGCTGCCTTGTAAAGAAGGTGCCTGCTTCTCTTTCGCCTTCCACCATGACTGTAAGATTCCTAAGCGTCCCCAGCCACGCGGAACTGTGAGTCAATGAAACCTCTTTCCTTTGTAAATTACTCAGTCTCAGGCAATTGCTTATAGCAGTGCGAAATGGACTAATACAGGTAGGGAGACTGCATGGCAGCACTTCAGACATGCAGGGGCTTGAGTTCCTGGGTTCTTTTCGTGGGCTGCAGGTCTCCACAGTTCCTTCCTACCAGAGAATTTCATGAAGTAGGTTCTTATCATATTATCATTTACTTATAAATGTTTTTTAAAGTTCAAAATATAAACTATACAAGAGAACATAACAAACACCTGTATTCCTACCACCCATAAATGTTAATATCCCATTTAACCCTCATTTCCTGTCCCATTTTTTTTCCCAAATCCCTCCAATGGCAAACACTATCAACAGTTTGATGTGTGTCATTATATACCTTTATAAAAAAACTCTTATCCTGTCAAGCTATCATTATCTCTCTCTCCATATCCATATTTAATATGTAGTATTATTTTGGGAGTGCTTTTTGAAATTTACATAAATAGCATCAAATTGCATCATTTTTTTGGATTGTCACCTCCCTCCTTTCACTATAATCCAGCCATGTTGACAGAGTCAGTTAATTTCTTGTAATACAGACGCAATCAGTTTCCTTTAATGGTAGAACTTTCAATCTTAGAAACAGACCACACTTTACTCCTCTCTTTTTAGGATTTATGGGTTGTGGCTAATATCTAGATGCCATCAATAGATCTATGCCACGCACTGGCATTTATGTTTCCACCCTAATGGTTTGCTTATTTAACTAATGTCTGCTGTTTCATTAGATTAGCATATTAATTAAAGCAGTACTTATCCCTCCTGGTAAAGCGATGACTTGTATGGTTTATTCTTTTGTTCATAAAGTTAAGAGGTGATGTTTGTGCTCTTTGGTGAGCTCAGACACTCCAAATAAAGGTCAACACATTAAACAACACATTTGGTAAGAACAGGAATAGTCCACTTAACTATCCTCTTCTAATTTGTTGGCTATTGTTAGACCCAGACCAATGAATAGATTATATCCATGTTTAGACAGGTCTAGGCTTAACCCAGCATTCACAGCTTGTCTTTCTTTTTGGCAGCTGGGGGAGAGAAGTTTCTGTGGCTTCTGTCTGTCAAAGAAAGTGTGTTTACACTTATTAACAGAGTCAACAGAGTAATGACACTAAGGTCTTTGAGTTCATCTTCTTGCCACACTCAATGGAGTAGTTATTTTAGTAGGAATATTATCCCCCATATAAACTATATTTTCCAGGTGCCTCAAGACTCTTTACCTTCTGACACCCTTTATTAAGGACTTTTTCCAAATTGTCAAATAAAAATGTAGCTATGCAAAGTTGTTGTGAAAATACTACAAAGAAGTTCTAATTTCAGGGGGAATGAAATCGTAAACAGGACTGAGAGAGAGAGCGCGTGCAAGTGTGTGTGTGTGTCTGCATGGGCACACAAGGACCGATCTTTGGTTGGTGGTGTAAACAAGCACATTTTAAAGGAGCTATGTTCTGACTACCCTCTCTGATCATTGATGTTTTACTTTTTATTCCAATTAGATTTTTTCTCCCTACTCCTCAATGGTAATCTTTCTGGTTAAAGTCACCAGTGACTACACATTGTCAAATTCTGTAGTTAATTCTCAATCTTCATCTTACTCTAGCCCTTAGAATATTTGACACAATTGATCACTCCCTCTTTGAAACACTTTCTTCATCAGGTTTCGAGAGACGACCTTTTTTCCCTCTTGATTATCCATTATTTTTCTGTCTCTTCTGTGAGATTCCCTTCATCTTATAGACTTCTTAATGTCAGTGTAACCAAGGGTTTAGCCCTCCCATTTCTTTACTTTTAAAAAACCCGTTCTATCAGCGTATCTGTTGTTTTTAGCTTTAAACCTATATCCAGACTGTGACCCTTTCTTAACATCTCCACTGCTACCACTCTAGTCCAAGTTGCTGTAGTCTCTGCATGGACTATGCCAATTGCCTCAAGTAGCTTCTCTTTTCCCACTCTTGTTATGTTATAGATTAGTCGCTGACCAGTAGTTAGAATGATTCTTTCAAAACATAAATCTGATCATGTCATTTTGTCACTTTAATCCTTAAATGGCTTCCCATCACACTTGGAATGAAAGAGAAAATCCTTCTAGTAGCCTTCCACATCCTATAATATCTGGCCTTTTTAAAAGCCTTTGTACTCAGTATTTTCTCAGCCTGGAGTATTCTTTGAGACATTTTTGTGATTTACTCTCACTTCACTCAGATTTCTGCACAAATGCCACTTCATTAATGAAGCCTTTTCTGACTGCCTTATCTAAATCTTTACTCTTTCCCCTTTAACTTGCTTTATTTTTTCCATTTATTTATGCAGTGTCTATTTTCTTCCCCTAGAACTTAAGATCCTACTAAGCAGGGACTCTGTTTAACTCACTCCATATACCCAGACCTAGAGCAATGCCTGGCATATGCATTTGGTGAATTGAGGAATAATGGATTCTATGTCATTCTCCCTGACCCGCCCCCCCCACATTTTCGTTATAGTTGTAGTTATTGAAAAAGTGTCATTTTATAGAATGTTATCAGGAGTGCATCTGGTTCCCTTGTGATTATCCCCATCGTGTCCCAATCTGTTACACATTTTCACAAGTATTAAGAAATGTGCTCAAGAAGCATGAATATTTGTGCAGACATTTCAGAAGGAATGGTACCTCCTGCACTGCTCAGGTTCCCATCTTTCTTCTAAATGTTTTCTTCAGCTCTAATGTTTTCTCAGCTTGTGACTGAGAATGACATAAAATCAGCAGAAATTTTTTATGTAGGTTACCTTTGCTTGTTTAGAACAATAGGAGATGAGAAGAGATTGTCTAAATTAATAATTTTTAGTCTTGCATGTGTGCATATATGAATATGTAGCTTTAAGTATATATATATTTGTTTCTTTCTTTTTCTTTTTTTTTTTTTTTTTTTTTTGGGGACAGAGTCTCACTATGTTGCCCAGGCTGGAGTACAATGGCACAATCTTGGCTCACTGCAGCCTCCACCCGTTGGGTTTGGGCGATTCTCTTGCTTCAGTCTCTCAAGTAGCTGAGACTATAGACGCAAGTCACCATGCCCAGCTAATTTTTGTATTTTTAGTAGAGACAGGGTTTCACCATGTTGCCCAGGCTGGTCTTGAACTCCTGACCTCAAGTGATCCACCCACCTCAGCCTCCCAAAGTTTTGGGATTATAGGCATGAGCCACAGTGCCCGGCCCTTAAATATATATTTCTTGGTGCAAATATCTACTAAAGTTTGCCAAGTAAAGATTCTCTTGAATTTGCTTAAGGTTATAAATGTAATACATATAATTATTATGATATTATCTGTATGCAAATGAGCCCCAAAATAATTTTTAGCATGATTGGAGACAGGTGAATTGATTTAGTAAATAATTGTTTTTCTTGGTATATAGTAAAAAGGGCAAACATTGGTCTTGTATGATTGAATCATTGCAAATGTTGAGTTAAAATTTTCTGAATTTAGGAGGAGTTCCTATAATTTTAAGAGTTAAATGGAAGAGCTAAGACTCTGGTTTTCTTGGTTTAAATGTGAGAAAGTTCTTTTGGTGACTTAATCTTGGCCCTTGTGAGGGTTTCTATTTCCTGAGAAGCCACAGAAACCAATGTAATCCCCTAAATTGGGAAGGTCATTATTTACTTTTGACACTTCAGGTATGTCCAGACTGACCCATTTTCTTGCTCACCCTGATGGTTCTAGAAACTGTGGGAGAGAAAGATGGCCTCGTGAGAAATCAGTTGGGCTAATTTGAAGTTGAAAAGAATCCCCTTCCCGCTTTCTAAACTATCTCTCGGCTTATTGAATTATCCTTTGGAGGCAAAATGTTAAATATTATAATCATGCAAGCAAAAATATTGTCCAGTATCAAATTACATAAACTGAAGGTGGATATCCTGAGAGTACCTTAAGAGACTTCTCTGTCATGACCACTGAGGAAGTGAGTTAAGTGGATTTAGATGATTTTTGTTCTGGCTAAAAGTTTTCTCCCTGAATTGACTTCTTGAATCCTTTCTCCTCCCTTTCAGGTCTCTGGTGTCATTGCTTGTCTTCCAACAAGAGTACCTAAGTATGATATCAAAAGAGCAAACATGTCAAAATGGCACCATATTTATTTTCCGGGGTGACTTTCTTGTAGGTCTCCAGTTATTAAGTTTGTGGCCTGAGGGAGGACCGGGTGATGGGGAGTAAATGACTGGTGCTTTGGTAGGTAAAAGTGGAAGCCCACAGTAATGCTATTTTCTGAAAACAAATCTTTGTATCATGTGTAAAACAGAAAAATTCTTGCTTGCATTAACTTTTTATGATAAGCCAATTGTGATGTTAACACATACCTTAAAAAAATTGTTGAAAAGGCCTGCACTCAACTAGGTAGTAATGATAGGGTGAGAAACATATCCAGTTGTATTACGGAAAAAAAAATGAATATTGACATTGGATACTAGGCTCAACAAGAAAGGCAGAAGAGAGAATAGATTTACCAAAAAGCAAAAAAATTCATGCTCAAGAACAAAGTAGTATTTGTGCTCAGGTGCTGAAAACAGAAGGATCCAACTCTGTGAGTTTCATAAAACCAAATTGAATTCCTTCCTTATTTTATACACACATTTCTCCGTGCTATACAAACTCTTCTGAACTTTGCTTTTAAACTTAGCAATATATTTTGGAGATTGTTTCCTAATGTTACATATAGAGCTACCTTGGCCTTTTCAATGGTGCCATAATATTTTGTTATTTTGATGTACTATAATGTTTTAAAATGATGCCTATTATTGAAGATTTTAATGACTTCTAATATGCAAATGTGGTCTTTTCTGGGAGGAATGCTCTACATAAATTTCATGTGCCATACATCTTTGTGTATTTGAAGCATAGTTTCCTAAAAGTGCAATTGCTGGGTCAAAAGTATGTGAATAATTTGAAAAGACACTGCCAAATTGTCATTCATTAAGAACGTATCAGTTTACACTTCCTCTTACAATACACAGGAGTGGCTGTTTCCTCATTCTTTTTGTCAACATAGTTACCAAATGTGTTGATCTTTGCCAATATACTAGTTAAACCACAGAATCTTGTTATAAGTTTACTTGTATTTCTCTTATTAACGTGTTTAACATCTTTTCAAATGTTTGAAGGTCATTTTCATTTTCTTCTCTTTGAACTATCTTTTCATATCTTTCATCAATTTGTGCTTTTTCTCGTTAAAAAATGAGATCAGTTAACGGTTTATCTATTTAATTTGTTTTTATCAAGAAATCAAATTGCGAATTTAATTAGTAGTGCCACTTTTTGGTCTTGATTTCTAAGTCATTGCTGTTTTCATCTGTTTCACTTATTCCTTCTCTCTCTCTCTCTCTGTCTCTCTCTCTCTCTGTGTGCGTGTGTATGCATGTTTTAGCATTAAATGAAACAAGAGTGGCAAAATGGTGAAAGTAGATGACGGTGGGTAAATGAGTACCTGAGAGTTCATTATAATGTCTTTTATACTTTTATATTTGTTAGAAAAATTTTAGAATATATGAGTACTCTCCTCAAGTTCTGTGCAAATTAATTGACAGCTTTACAAAGTAAATGATTTTCTTGAAAAGATATAACTTAATAAAATGACTCTTGTATTCCTGTCTTGGCCTCTTTTATTTTTTTGAGATGGTCCCGGGCTGGAGTTCAGTGACATGATCTTGGCTCATTGCAACCTCTGTCTTCCAAGTTTAAGCAATTCTCATGCCTCAGCTTCCTGAGTAGCTGGGATTACAGGCATGTGCCACCACACCCCACTAATTTTTGTTATTTTTATTAGAGATAGGGTTTTTCCATGTTGACCAGGCTGGTCTAGAGATGAACTCCTGATCTCAGGTAATCTGCCTGACTTGGCCTCCCAAAGTGCTGGGTTTATAGGTGTGAGCCACTGTGCCCGGCCTCTTTCCCTCTTTTTTTTTTTTTTTAAAAAGTATGTGTTTACTGGCTTATTTTAAAAAGTTAACTTTTAATTCAAAATTCTACATTTACAGAAAAGTTACAAAGATGGTAGGGAAGTTCCTTATCCACTTATACCTTTATACCCCTTATTCACTTCGCTCACTGTTTACATTACCATGGTACATTTGTCAAACCTAAGAAACCCATAATATTTTACATTACTGTGGTGCATTTGTCAAAGTGAGGAAACCCATATGGGCACATTACTATTAATTAAATAGCAGACTTTATTTACATTAAAAAAATTTTTTTTTGAGACAGGGTCTGGCTTTGTCTCCCAGGCTGGAATACAGTGGTGCGATCTCGGCTCACTGCAACCTCTGCCTCCTGGGTTCAAGTGGTCCTCCCACCTCAGCCTTCTGAGTAGCTGCGACTGGGTGTGCACCACAATGCTGGGCTAATTTTTTTGTGTTTTTTGTAGATATGGGATCTTGTTATGTTGCTCATTTGGTCTGGAACCCCTGGGCTCAAGCAATCCACCTGGCTTGGTCTTCCAAAATGCTGTGATTATAGACATGAGCCACGATGGCTGGCCAGCTGATTTTATTTGGATTTCACTAGTTTTCCATTAATGTCCTCTTTGTGTTGCAGGACCCAACCCAAAGGGTCATGCTGTGTATAGTTGTCATATTTCCCCTGATCTGAGACAGTTTCTCAGTCTTTCCTTGTTTTTCATGATCTTGGTAGTCTTGAGGAGAACTAAACAGAATTCTGTAGAGTGTTCCCCAGTCCGGGTTTGTCCGGTGTTTTTCTCATGATTAGGCTGGAATTATGGGATTTTGGAAAGAAGACCACCGTGCCCTGCTGATCATATTTTATCAAGGCATAAAATTCTCATGGCATCCTTGAGGATGTTAACTTTGATTACTTGAATAAGGTACTGACGGCCAGGTACAGTGGCTCACGCCTATAATCCTAGCTCTTTGGGAGGCCGAAGTGGGTGGATCACTGGAGGTTGGGAGTTCAAGACCAGCCTGGCTAATATGGTAAAACCCTGTCTCTATTAAAAACAATACATAGATGTATACAAAATCAGTTGGGCGCGGTGGTGGGCACCTGTAATCTTAGCTACTCAGGAGGCTGAGGCAGGAGAATTGCTTGAACTCAGGAGGCGGAGGTTGCAGTGAGCCGAGACCATGCCATTGCACTCCAGTCTGTGCAACAAAGTGAAACTCCACCAAAAAAAAAAAAAAAAAAAAGATTAAAAAAAATAAGGTACACTATTCTTTGGAAGTGAGTCATTAAGTCTGGCTTACCCTTACAGAGTGTGGGAGGTGGAAATTAAGCTCTAGTTCCTAGCTTTGTATACCCTCTCCAGTAAGAATAAGTCTCTACACATATTATTTGGTGTATTTCTGTAAGAAAAATTTGTGCTTTATTCATTCATTCTCTGTCTCTCTCTGTCTCTCATCTGTCTGTCTGTCTGTCTATCATCTTTTCAATCATTTATTTTAATGTGGACTCATGGATATGTATTCATTTTATACTTTGAGTTATAATACTCTAATTCTATGTTATTTACTCTATTGTCCAAATTGTTCCAGCTCTGGCCATTGGAAGCTCTTTCAGGTTGGTTCCTGTGTCCTTCTGACATGACTCCATCTGTTTTTTATGTATTTCTTACTTTTTGATACTACAAGATGTGGCAGGCTCATTTTCTGTATCCCAGTTGTAGACTTAGCATCTCTTCAAGAGTCATTTCCTTTTATTGGAGAATTAGAAACCAAGATCATCCTGCCTTCTTTTTGTTCGGTTATTTTTTATCATTCATTTTCTCCTTCATTAGGTTGAAATTAAATACTCTTTTTGTCTTTTCTTAGTGGCTAGGCCAGAAATGGCTACATACAACTTTGACTTGTGAAAGTCTAATAACTGTAATGTCTTCAGTTTTATTTTTCCATTATTTGAAATTTATTAGGGTAGACTTTTTAACACCCCCAGCTCCCACTTCCATTGTAGCGTGTCCTGTTCAGACAGACATGCTGTCTGGGGTTTCCTCTTCTTCTTCCCTCTCTCCTTTCTTTTCTTCCTTTCTTCTTCCCACCTCCTCCCTCTTTCTTTTTCAAGGTTTGCTTTTGCCACATTGAAATCAGTTTACATTAGAGGTAGACCTTGCATAGCATAAATAGCTGGGTTTTGTCTTGTTATCTGAGTATCTGTGTAAATTTTGAATATATAGGATTATTCCATTCACAATTTTTTTTTCAGCAAGATTGACTATGATTTATTGAAGATGAACATCTTAGATTTGTGACTCATTGTTGACTCATATCAAAATCCTAAACTACTTCAACAATTTTTAGCCAATACAATTCCATGACGATATTCAATTCCATAAATAGCTCAATACTAAGCTAACCTTCCAAGGTTATTGCTGTTTGGTCCAATTTAAGTTTGCATTAACTAAATACGTTTTTTTCCTTTTTCTTTTTTTCTGTTGTACTTAAGTTCTGGGATACATGTGGAGAACATGCAGGTTTCTTACATTGGTATACACATGTGCCATGGTGCTTGGCTACATCCATCACCCCTCATCTACATTAGATATTTCTCCTAATGCTGTCCCTCTCCGAGCCCTCCAGCCCGACAGTCTTCAGTCTGTGATGTTCCCCTCCCTGTGTCCATGTGTTCTCATTGTTCACTCCCACTTATGAGTTAGAACATGTGGTGTTTGGTTTTCTGTTCTTGTGTTAGTTTGCTGAGAATGATGGTTTCCAGCTTCATCCATGTGCCTATAGGAGACATGAACTCATCCTTTTTTATGGCTGCATGGTATTTCATGGTGTATATGTGCCACATTTTCTTTATCCAGTCTATCATTGATGGGCATTTGGGTTTGCTCCAAGTCTTTGCTATTGTGGACAGAGCTGCAATAAATATACATGTGCACGTGACTTTATAATAGAACAATTTATACTGTTTTGGATATATACCCAGTAATGGTATTGCTGGGTCAAATGGTATTTCTATTTCTAGATCCTTGAGAAATCACCACACTGTCTTCCACAATGGTTGAATTAATTGACACTTCCACCAACAGTGTAAAAGTGTTCCTATTTCTCCACATCCTCTCCAGCATCTGTAGTCTCCTGACTTTTTGATAATCGCCATTCTAACTGGCATGAGATGGTATCTCAATGTGGTTTTGATTTGCATTTCTCTGCTGACCAGTGATGATGAGCTTTTTTTCATATATTTGTTGGCTGCATAAATGTCTTCTTTTGAGAAGTGTCTGTTCATATCCTTCACCCACTTTTTGATGTTTTTTTTTTTTTTTCCTGTAAATTTGTTTAAGCTCTTTGTAGATTCTGGTTATTAGTCCTTTGTCAGACGTGTAGATTGCAAAAATTTTCTCCCAGTTTGTAGGTTGCCTGTTCACTCTGATGATAATGTCTTTGCTGTGCAGAAGCTCTTAAGTTTAATTAGAGCTATTTTGGTGTTTGTTGCCATTGCTTTTGGTGTTTTAGTCATGAAGTCTTTGCCTATGCCTATGTCCTGAATGGTATTGCCTAGGTTTTCTTCTATTGTTTTTATGGTTTTAGGTCTTACATTTAAATCTTTAATCCATCTTGAGATAATTTTTGTATAAGGTGTAAGGAAGGGATCTAGTTTCAGCTTTCTGCATATGGCTAGCCAGTTTTCCCAATACCATTTATTAAATGTTCCTCATGGTTTATTTTTGTCAGGTTTGTCAAAGATCAGATGGTTGTAGATGTGTGGTGTTACTTCTGAGGCCTCTGTTCTGTTCCATTGGTCTATATATCTGTTTTGGTACCAGTACCATGCTGTTTTGGTTACTGTAACCTTGTAGTATAGTTTGAAGTCAGGTAGCATGATACCTCTAGCTTTGTTTTATTTTCTTAGAATTGTCTTGGCTATGCAGGGTCTTTTTTGGTTTCATACGAAATTTAAGGTGTTTTTTTTCCAATTCTGTGAAGAAAGTCAATGGTAGCTTGATGGGGAGAGCATTGAATCTATAAATTACTTTGGGCATTATGGCCATTTTCACAATATTGATTCTTCCTAATCATGAACATGGAATTTTTTTCCATTTGTTTGTGTCCTCTCTTATTTCCTTGAACAGTGGTTTATAGTTCTCCTTGAAGAAGTTCTTCACATACCAAGTAAGTTGTATTCCTAGGTATTTAATTCTCTTTGTAGCAATTGTGAATGAGAATTCACTTATGATTTGTCTGTTTGTGTGTTATTGGTGTATAAGAATGATTGAGATTTTTGCACATTGATTTTGTATCCTGAGACTTTGTTGAAGTTGCTTATCAGCTTAAGGAGATTTTGGGCTGAGATGATGGGGTCTCTAAATATACAATCATGTTGTCTGCACATAGAGACAATTTGACTTCCTCTTTACCTATTTGAATACCCTTTATTTCTTTCTCTTCTTGCCTGATTGCCCTAGCCAGAACTTCCAATACTATATTGAATAGGAGTGGTGAGAGAGGGCATCCTTGTCTTGTGCCAGTTTTCAAAGGGAATGCTTCCAGTTTTTGACCATTCAGTATGATATTGGCTGTGGGTTTGTCATAAATAACTCTTATTATTGATTTGCATATGTTGAACCAGCCTTGCCTCCCAGGGATGAAGCTGACATGATTGTGATGGATAAGTTTCTTGATGTATTGTTGGATTTGATTTGCCAGTATTTTATTGAGGATTTTTGCATCGATGTTCATCATGGATATTGGCCTGAAATTGTTCTTTTTTAGTTTTGTCTCTGTCAGATTTTAGTATCAGGATGATGCTGGCCTCATAAAATGAGTTAGGGAGGGTTTCCTCTTTTGGTATTGTTTGGAATATTTTCAGAAGTAATGGTACCAGCTCCTCTTTGTACCTCTGGTAGAATTTGGCTGTGAAACTGTCTGGTCCTGGGCTTTTTTTGGTTGATAGGCTATTAATTGCTGCCTCAATTTCAGACCTTGTTATTGGCCTGTTCAGGGATTCAACTTTTTCCTGGTTTAGTCTTGGGAGGGTGTAAGTATCCAGGAATTTATCCATCTCTTCTAGGCTTTCTGTTTTATTTGCATAGAGTTGTTTATAGTATTCTCTGATGGTAGTTTGTATTTGTATGTGATTGGTGGTGATACCCCCTTTATCATTTTTATTACATCTATTTGATTCTTCTCTCTTTTTTCCTTTATTAGTCTGGCTAACGGTTTATCTATTTTGTTGATCTTTTCAAAAAGCCAGCTCCTGGATTCATTGATTTTTTTTTTTTTTGAAGGGTTTTTTGTGTTTCTGTCTTTTTAAGTTCTGCTCTGATCTTAGTTATTTCTTGCAATCTGGTTTTAGAATTTGTCTCTTCTTGCGTCTCTAGTTCTTTTAATTTTGATGTTAGGATGTCAATTTTAGACTTTTCCTGCTTGCTTTTTTTGGGGAATTTAGTGCTATAAACTTCCCTCTACACACTGCTTTAAATGTGTCCCAGAGATTCTGGTACATTGTGCTTTCATTCTCATTGGTTTCAAAGAACATCTTTATTTCTGCCTTCAATTCATTATTTATCTGGTAGTCATTCAGGAGCAGGTTGTTCAGTTTCCATGTAGTTGTGTGGTTTTGAGTGAGTTTCTTAATCCTGAGTTCTAATTTGATTCCACTGTGGTCTGAGCGACTGTTATGATTGCCATTCTTTTGCATTTGCTACGGAGTGTTTTACTTCCAATTATTTGGTCAGTTTTAGAATAGGCATGATGTGGTGCTGAGGAGAATGTATATTCTGCTGATTTCGGGTAGAGGCTTTTGTATATGTCTATTAGGTCCACTTGATCCAGAGCTGAAAGTCCTGAATATCCTTGTTAATTTTCTGTTTCGTCGATCTGTCTAATATTGACAGTGGGGTGTGAAAGTCTCCCACTATTATTGTGTGGGAGTCTAAGTCTTTTTGTAGGTTTCTAAGAACCTGCTTTATGAATCTAGGTGCTCCTGCTCCTGCGTTGGATGCATATATATTTAGGATAGTTAGCTCTTCTTGTTGCATTGATCCCTTTACCATTATGTAATGCCCTTCTTTGTCTCTTTTGATCTTTGATAGTTTAAAGTCTGTTTTATCAGAAACTAGGATCACAACCCCACTTTTTTTTTTTTTTGCTTTCCATTTGCTTGATAAATATTCGTCTATTCCTTTATTTTGAGCCTATGTGTGTCTTTGCACATGAGATGGATCTACTGAATACATCACATGACTGGGTCTTGACTCTTTATTTAATTTGCCAGCCTGTGTCTTTTAATTGGGGCATTTAGCCCATTTACATTTAAGGTTAATATTGTTATGTGTGAATTTGATACTGCCATTTTGATGCTAGCTGGTTATTTTGCTCATTAGTTGACAGTTTCTTGCTAGCATCAATGGTCTTTACAATTTGGTATGTTTTTGCAGTGGCCAGTACTGGTTTTTCCTTTCCATATTTAGTACTTCCTTTAGGAGCTCTTGTAGGGCAGGCCTGGTGGTGACAAAATCTCTCAGACTTTGGTTGTCTGTAAAGGATTTTATTTCTCCTTTGCTTATGAAGCTTAGTTTGGCTGGATATGAAATTCTGGGTTGAAAATGCTTTTTGTTAAGAATGTTGAATATGGCCCCCACTTTCTTCTGGCTTGTAGGGTTTCTGCTGAGAGATCTATTGTCCGATGGGCTTTCCTTTATGGGTAACCCAACCTTTCTCTGTGGCTGCCCTTAGCATTTTTTTCTTCATTTCAACCCTGGTGAATCTGACGATTATGTGTCTTGTGGTAGCTCTTCTCAAGGAGTATCTTTGTGGTGTTCTCTGTATTTCCTGAATTTGAATGTTGGCCTGCCTTGCTAGGTTGGGGGAAGTTCTTTTGAATAATATCCTGAAGAGTGTTTTCCAACTTGGTTTCACTCTCCTCTTCACTTTCAGGTACACCAATGAAACGTAGATTTGACCTTTTCATGTAATCCCACATTTCTTGGAGGCTTTGTTCATTTCTTTTCACTTTTTTTCTCTAATCTTGTCTTCTTGCTTTATTTCATTGAGTTGATCTTCAATCTCTGATATCCTTTCTTTTGCTTGATCGATTCAGCTATTGAAACTTGTGTATGATTCATGAAGTTCTCAGGCTGTGTTTTTCAGCTCCACCAGGTCGTTTACGTTCTTCTCTAAACTGATTATTCTAGTTAGCATTTCATCTAACCTTTTTTTATGGTTCTTAGCCTCCTTGCATTGGGTTAGAACATGCTCCTTTAGCTTGGAAAGGTTTGTTATTACCCACCTTCTGAAGCCTGCTTCTGTCAATTTGTCAAACTCATTCTCTGTCCAGTTTTTTTCCCTTGCTGATGAGGAGCTGTGATCCCTTAAAGAAGAAGAGATGTTCTGGTTTTGGAGTTTTCAGCCTTTTTGTGCTGTTTTCTTCCCATCTTCTTGGATTTATCTTCCTTTGGTCTTTCGGGTTGGTGACTGTTAGATGGGGTCTCTGAGTGGTCATCTTTTTTGTTATGTTGAAACTATTTCTTTCTCTTAGTTTTCCTTCTAACAGTCAGGCCCCTCTGCTGCAGGTCTGCTGGAGTTTGCTGGAGGTCCACTCCAGACCCTGCTTGCCTGGGAATCACCAGCAGAGGCTGCAGAACAGCAAAGATTGCTGCCTGTTCCTTCCTCTGGTAGCTTTGTCCCAAAGGGGTACCTGCCAGATGCCAGTCACAGCTCTCCTGTATGAGGTGTCTGTTGGCCCCTACTGGGAGGTGTCTCCCAGTCAGAATACATGAGGGTTGGGGGAGCCACTTGAGGAGGCAATCTGTCCCTTTTCAGAGCTTGAACGCTGTGTTGGGAAATCCATTGCTCCCTTCAGAGCTGCCAGCGATGTTTAGGTCTGCTGAAGCTGTACCCATTTCCACCCCCTTTTCCCAGGTGTTCTGTCCCAGGAAGGTGGGGGCTTTATTTATAAGGCCCTGATGGGCTGCTACCTTTTTTTCAGAGATGTTCTGCCCAGCCAGGACATCTAGTGAGACAGTGCCTGCAGCTGCTAGGCTTTGTTGGGCTCTGCCCAGTTCAAATTCCCAAGCAGATTTATACATTGTGGGGGTTGAAACTACCTACTTGAGCCCCAGCAATGGCAGATGCCCCTCCCCCAACTGAACTTCAATGACCCAGGTCAAGCTCAGACTGCTCTACTGGCTGTGAGAATTTCAAGCCAGTGGATCTTAGTTTGCTGGTCTCCATGGGGGTGGGACCCGTGGAGGCAGACCACTTGGCTCCCTGGCTTCAGCCCCCTTTCCAGGGGGATCAAACGGTTCTGTCTTGCTGGCATTCCAGGCACTGCTGGGGTATGAAAAAAACCTGCTGCGGCTAGCTCGGATTCTGCCCAACGGCCACCCAATTTTGTGCCGGAAACCCAGGGCCCTGGTGGTTGTGTAGATACCAGAGGGAATCTCCTGGTCTGTGGGTTGTGAAAACCGGCAAAAGTGCAATTATCTGGGCTGGAATGCAGGAAACAGTCCCTAATGGCTTCCTTTGGCTAGTGGGGGAGTTTCCTAGTGTCTTGCGCTTCCCAGGTGAGGAGACGCCGCACCCTGTTTCGGTTCACCTTCCTTGGGCTGCACCTACTGTCCAGTCAGTCCCAGTGATATGAATCAGGTACCTCAGTTAGAAATGTGGAAATCAGCCGCCTTCTGTGTCAGTCTCATTGGGAGCTGCACACCAGAGCTGTTACTATTCAGCTATCTTGCCTGGGGACCTCCATTCACAATTTTTAATGACACATCTTTTGGGATTTATTGCTGCTAGCTCCATGTTATATGTTATGACAGTTAAAGTTTCCTTTGTTTTCTTTCTCATTTATCCTCCGGTCTTTTTGTTCTTCTTTGCTTGGTATATAGCCATCTGATATTGTAATTTTGTCTACCTACTTTTTCTCCCTTTCTCATCTGATTTTAGCTAATTATATTGTCTTTTTCTGTTTTCCTTGTGTTTTCTTCTTGTTTGTTTCTTTTTGAGACAGGGTCTCATTCTGTCACCCAGGCTGGAGTGTGGTGGCATGATCATAGCTCACTGCAGCCTCCATCTCCTGGGCTCATGCAATCCTCCTGCTTCAGTCTCCCAACGAGCTGGGCCACAGGCATATGCCACAATGCCTAGCTAATTTAAAAAAATTATTTGAAGAGACAAGGTTTCATTATGTTGCCCTGGTAGTTCTCAAACTCCTGGGCTCAAGTGATCCTCCTGCCTTGGCCTCCCAAATTGCTGGAATTACAGATGTGAGCAACCACACCTGGCCCCTAGTGTTTAAACTTTTAAATACATTTATACTTCCGTTACTAGATTCATTAGAATTAAATGATCCATTTAATTTCAGCCAATGTAGTTGCACTACATTCTTGTGTTCTCTCTGTCCTGATATCCAAACTTTTGTTATTAACTGGAACCAGAAGAAATTGTCATTTTTACAGGTTAAAATGATAGTATATGGCCAGTTTCATGGTTGTTATTGGATGGGTACCCAAAGAACTATTTCATTAACTTTACATTTAATTACTTTCCTGAGGTATGTCTTGATGTTTATCTCTCTGATTCATTATTTCTTGGCATGTAGTATAACCATCAATCTGTAGCTTTAAATCTGCTTTTACTTAAGATAGCTATGTTAAATTATATCTTTGATTTTTTTCTTCTGTTCAATTCTTTTATTTTTTCAGGAATAAAAATTATTTAAATTTAGGATCTCTTTTGTCTCACAGCTTTGTCTTCTGTCTCCTCTCTAATCCTGTCAAACTCACCATATTCATTTATTTTTTTTTCTCAGTCCTATGTTTTCTGTGGTGTCTATTTTCCTCTTTGGTATTTCCATACTGGCCTTAATTTCTGTGGCAGTTTCATTGTTTTCTTCTGCTTATTTCCTGAACTCTGGCCACGTGTATCTAATCTTCTGATGTGTCTGTCATCTTTTTTCCCTCTTGAATATTTGCGCCTTTTCTTTGCGCACGTTTTAAAGTAACATTTGTTTTATTTAATTCTCTGAGGTCCTAAATATGTATTTGTGACTTTCATTTGCTTCATTACAATTTTTTCCATGATTTGTGTTTTTTTGCCATTGTTTTTTCTTTTGTGTTTTAGTATAGCATCTTTGTCTAAGATCTTTTGCTAATTTCTTTACATTATCACTCATCTTTGAGTGGTAAGCCAGATTTTGGGAGGTGTTTGGTGTTGCCATGTCTGGAGTAACAGGAAGCGTTGATGGTGCACAGTGAAACTCTTCAGCTTTAGGGTTTTGAGTGTCAGCTAGTTAGCTTGAACATCTCTGAGGCTGTCAGAGTTCAACATCTGCTCAAACTTCAGAATCTTTCCTCTCTTCTACCTCAGCAACCTACAATGCCAAGAAATGATGGCAAGTCTACGTGTTTCTTTTTCTATCCTGGAGTCTTTTATTATTCCTCCCTGCTCAAAAGAAACCAAGGAAACACCCACCATCACTGCACAGTCTTACCCTGTGGCTGCAAATAAAGGACTATTGCTTCTACCTTTGATGACACCTCCTACTTCACACTCTTCGACCTCCAGGTACTGTTTTCTGTTCAGCACAGTTCTGTGCTCTAGGCTGATATTTGCTAAATGTGAGAACTCTTTCTCTTGTAATTTGTTGCCATACAGAGTATACCTAGTACCTAGGTTTCATTCAAGTTGAAAGTTGCCTTTCTGCCTTTCAAATGTCTTGTTGCTTTTAGGCAATTTCGAAGAGAAATGGTGGAAGGATGTGTTCATTTTGCCTTTGTAAAATTGGAAGTCTCTGCATCATTCATTTTTGAAATTTGTAATATGAGTTTAAAATGGGATTGAGAGGGAAATTCAGCCATTCTCTTAAACTACTTCAGAGAGGTAACCATTCAGGAATAGACGCACTTAGTGAAGTAGGTTGAACAATTATTAACCTAACTGTATAACCTGTCGGCCAATTCTAGGGTAGCCTAGCATACTTGCATTAATGAACGGTGGGAAATCTTAGGTATTCTTCTCTCAAAATAATCTTATTTGGGGAAGGCAAATGGTTTAATTACATTCATATTCAAGTTAAATTTAGGAGACTTTTAAAAGATTTTAATTTCTTAAAATGGTATCATTTTGTGATACCTAAGAGACTTCTAGTTAGACTTCTAGAAAGTTTATGAACAGATTTCAAAAATGAAGCCACACTAGAGTCATGAGAGATATTAAGAATGTCTCCATACTTTATAGATGAGAAAACTGAGGCTTGGAGAACTCAGTTATCACATCTAGCAAGTATTAGAGTGAGTTCTAGATGAGCACATTCCTAAATTCAGTTGTACATAGTGTTTCATGATTTTTTCTATATCTGCATACTATTTTATATAACTTTTTTTATATAACATTTTCCTCTAATATGACTCCTCTATTTTATTAAAATAACAACTCCTCCTCCTCCTTTTTCTTCTTCTTCTCTCTTCTTTTTAGACAAGGTCTTGCTCTGTCACCCAGGCTGGAGTGCAGTGGCATGATCATAGCTTACTGTAACTTGAAACTCCTGGCCTCAAGTGATCCCCCTGCCTCAGCCTCGTGAATAGCTGGGACTACAGGCATGCCCCACCATGCCAAGCTAATTTTTTATTTTATGTAGAGACAGGGTCTTGCTTTGTTGTCCAGACTGGTCTTGAATTCCTGACCTCAAGTGATTCTCCCTTCTTAGCCTTCCAAAGTGCTGCCATTACAGGTATGAGCTACTGCACCCAGCCTAAAATACCTGTTTTTTTTTTTTTTTTTTTTTTTAAAGAAATTTTGTCTGGTCAACATGGTGAAACCCTGTCTCTACTAAAAATACAAAAATTAGCTGGGCATGATGGCGCACGCCTGTAGTCCCAGCTACTTGGGAGGCTGAGGCAAGAGAATTGCTTGAACCCAGGAGGCGGAGGTTGCGGTGAGCTGAGATCGCACCATTGCACTCCAGCCTGGGTAACAAGAGTGAAACTCCATCTCTAAAAAAAACCACCGCCCCCCCCCCCCAAAAAAAAAAGAAATTTTGTGTAATTACTCTGATATTACTCCAGGTATAGCCCTCTGAGCAGTGGCATTAGCATCACATGGGAACTAGTTAAAAATGCAAATTTATGGTCCCTCTGCTGACTAGTGAACCAGAATCTCTAGAGATGAGGTATAGGAAGCTGTGTTTTAATAACTCTCCATTGATTTTTGTGCACATTCAAGTTACTGCATTACTGTCAATTGAAAGCTAGCATCAGTTGCTATCAATGAAAGGAACTATGGAAAAAAAATGGATCAACAATATCAAATTTTAGCTGCATATTGTTGCGTGCAGAGGCTCTGAGTTTGAGGCTTGCTCTCTTTTTATTAAAAGTGCAATTAGCAAATGCTATAAAGGTATTACATATATACAAACACCAAATGGAGAGTTTATCCTTGAAATATTAAAACAATAAAAAAATCACTTTCTTACCATGTCCTATACCATGTAAGATAGCTTCTCTTACTACCAAGTGATACCTATTCTACATTTTAGTACACATTAGTACAATCCTCAAATGTGTGGTAAACTTGGACCTCTAATACCATGCAGTTTCCTCAATATTCAGCTCTCTGAGACTCTGATCTCTGATTTAGAATGTTATTTCAGCCTTTGGTCACCTTGACTTCTTAGCTTCTGTATGTACAGAGGTGTGGTTTTGTGGCCACGCCTCTGTACATACAGAAATGCTTTATATCCTCTCCATGAAACTAGATTATCTTTAGTCTTTTTAAAAAATCAAATCATCCTATCTCTACTTTTTCTAATTAAGTACAATTTTATATCCCTTTAATGGTATTCAATTCTTCACCATAGAGCTAGAAGCCAACTTGGAATTCAACTCCCTTCCACTTACTAGTAGGCAAATTTATCAGAGAATTGATTGGCAATAGAGGGTTGTGCAGCCTTGAACTAAGTTAAGACCTGGATTAAAATCCCATCCTATAAGTTTTAGCTTCTTCACCTGTAAAATGAGACTAAAAGGCTAATAATATCTATTGTAGAGATTTTTAAAGAAATTAAAATAATGCATATGAAAACATTTACCATGATACTTGGTATATAATAATTGATCGATACAGATCCAAGATGGCTGATTAGGAGCAGCTCAGGATTGCAGCTCCCAGTGAAAGTGCAGAGGGTGAGTGGACGTCACATTTCGAGACGGATTTTTATTGCCCACAGACCAGGAGATTCCCAGGCGGAGGAACCCCACGGGTCGTCAGCGTGGCTGGTTTGGCCGGCAGGGCTGGCGTGGCTGTTTTCACTGGCGTAGCTGTTTTCGCTCACATGGCTGTTTTGGCTGGCGCGGCTGTTTTGCCGGTGCCCTGATGCAGCAGTTCTTCATACCAAATACATGGGTCCGGGCGCCGTTTTAGCTGGCAATTGGAGCTCCAGGAAGGGAGAGTCACCCAATCATCTGATTAAAAAGGGACTGAAACAGGGGAGCCAGGCCAGGAGATTCCCGGGCAAAAAAGTGCCACGAATCTCAGCGCTGCTGTTTTAGCCGGTGCAGTGGGTCGCTGCATGGGAAATCACACAGATCCCGGTGCCTTTTCAACAGGTGGCTGGAACACCTGGGAGACAAGTCAACCGTTCAACTTAAAAAAAAAAATGCCTCTGAGGCAGGGAGCCAGGTGATCAGGCTTGGCTGGTCCCACCCCCGCAAAAAAACCAGCAATCGGAAATGCTCTGGATTGAGAGTTTCACAGCAAGCACAGCTGAACCCGGGACTGTCCAGCTCTGTGGGGGGAGGGGCGTCCGCCATTATCGAGGCAGTCTACCATTACGGAGGTAGTTTGCCATTGCTGAGGCAGCCCGCCATTACAGAGAGAGTCCACCATTACAGAGGTGGGCTGCCATTGCCGAGGCAGTTTTAACTACACCTGTATAAACAGGACTGCAGGGAAGTTCACATAGCAGCTGGGCGGAGCCCACAGCAGCTCAGCAAAGCTTCTGCAGGCAGACAGTGACTAGGCTGCCTCCTCGCTGGGCAGGGCAGCCCTGAAAAAGGCAGCAGCACAACAGAAACTCATAAATAAAGCCCTAACTCCCCGGGACAGAGCACCTGGGAAAAAAAGGGGGGGTGGTTTATGAGTTCTGCTGCAGCAGACTTAAACATACCTGCCCAACAGCTCTGAAGGAACAACGGAGCTCACAGCTCAGCACTTGAGCTCCTATAGAGGACAGACTGTCTCCTCAAGCAGCTCCCTGACCCCCGTATATCCAAAGTCACCTCATAAAGGAGAGCTCAGATTGACATCTGGTGGGTATCCTTCTGGGACAAAGATAGCAGAAGATGAAACTGGCAGCAACTCTTACTGTTCTGCAGCCTCTGCAGGTGATCCCCAGGCAATCAGGGCCTGGAGTGGACCTCAACAGTCTTACAGCAGAGGGGCCAGACTGTTAGAAGGAAAACTAAGAAACAGAAAGAAATAACTTCATCATCAACAAACTGGGTGTCCACTCAGAGACCCCATCTGAAAGTCAACAACTACAAAGATGACAGGTAGATAAATCCACAAAGATGGGAAGAAACCAGCGCAAAAAGTATGAAAACACCCAAAACCAGAATGCCTCTCCTCCTACAAGGGATCACAACTCACCAGCAAGGGAACAAGGCTAGATGGAGAATGAGTGTGATGAATTGACAGAATCAGGCTTCAGAAGGTGGGTAATAAGAAACTTCTGAGCTAAAAGAACATGTTCTAACCCAATGCAAAGAAACTAAGAACCTTGAAAAAAGATTTGACAAAATGCTAACGAGAATAAAAATCTTCGAGAGGAATATAAGTGAATTGATGGAGCTGAAAAACACAACATGAGAACTTCACGAAGCATACACAAGTTTCAATAGCCAAATTGACCAAGCAGAAGAAAAGATATCAAAGGTCGAAGATCAACTCCATGAAATAAAACGAGAAGGCAAGAGTAGAGAAAAAAGGGTAAAAAGGAATGAACAAAGTCTCCAAGAAATATGGGACTATGTGAAAAGACCTAATCTACGTTTGATAAGTGTACCTGAATGTGACGGAGAGAATGAATCCAAGCTGGAAAATACTTTTCAGGATATTATCCAGGAAAACTTCCCCAACCAGAAAGGCAGGCGAATATTCAAGTCCAGGAAATACAGAGAACACTACAAAGATATTCCTCAAGAAGAGCAACCCCCAAGGCACATAATCGTCAGATTCAGCAGGGTTGAAATGAAGGAGAAAATGTAAAGGCAGCCAGAGAGAAAGGTCAGATTACCCACAAAGGGAAGCCCATCAGACTCACAGCAGATCTCTCAGCAGAAATCCTACAAGCCAGAAGAGTGGGGGCCAATATTCAACATCCTTAAAGAAAAGAACTTTCAACCCAGAATTTCATATCCAACCAAACTAAGCTTCATAAGTGAAGGAAAAATAAAATCCTTTGTGAACAAGCAAGTACTCAGAGATTTCATCACCACCAGGCCTGCTTTACAAGAGCTCCTGAAAGAGGCACTAAACATAGAAAGGAACAACCAGTACCAACCACTCCAAAAACATACTAAATGGTAAAGAGCATCAACACAATGAAGAAACTTCATCAACTAATGGGCAAAACAGCCAGGTGGCATCAAAATGGCAGGATCAAATTCACACATGACAATATTAACCCTAAATGTAAATGGGCTAAATGCCCCAATCAAAAGACACAGACTGGCAAATTGGATAAAAAGCCAAAACCCGTGGGTGTGCTGTATCCAGGAAACCCATCTCACTTGCAAGGATACACAAAGGCTCAAAATAAAGGGATGGAGGAAGATTTACCAAGCAAATGGAGAACAAAAAAAGCAGGAGTTACAATTCTCATCTCTGATAAAATAGACTTTAAACCAACAAAGATCAAAAGAGACAAAGAAGGACATTACATAATGGTAAAAGGATCAATGCAATGAGAAGAGCTAACGATCCTAAATATATACACACCCAATACAGGAGCACCCAGATACATAAGGCAAGTTCTTAATGACTTACAGAGAGACTTAGACTCCCACACAATAATAGTGGGAGACTTTAACAACCCATTGTCAATATTAGACAGATCAATGAGGCAGAAAATTAACAAGGATATCCAGGACTTGAACTCAGACCTGGACCAAGCAAACCTAATAGACATTTACAGAACTCTCCACCCCAAATGCACAGAATATACATTCTTCTCAGCACCCCCGTCGCACCTACTCTAAAATTGACCACATAATTAGAAGTAAATCACTGCTTAGCAAATGCAAAAGAACGGAAATCATAACAAACTGTCTCTCAGACCACAGTGCAGTCAAGTTAGAACTCAGAATTGAGAAACTAACTCAGAACCGCACAGCTTCATGGAAACAGAACAACTGGCTCTTGAATGTTGACTGGATAAACAATGAAATGAAGGCAGAAATAAAGATGTTCTTCGAAACCAATGAGAATGAAGACACAACATACCAGAATCTCTGGGACACATTTAAAGCAGTGTCTAGAGGAAAATATATAGCAATAAATGCCCACATAAGAAGCAAGGAGAGATCTAAAATCGACACCCTATCACCAAAATTGAAAGAGCTAGAGGCGCAAGATCAAAAAAACTCAAAACCTATCAGAAGATAAGAAATAACTAAGATCAGAGCAGAACTGAAGGAGATAGAGACACAAAAAACCCTTCAAAAAATCAGTAAATCCAGGAGCTGGTTTTTCGAAAAGGTTAACAAAATAGACAGACCACTAGCCAGATTAATACAAAAGAAAAGAGAGAATAATCAAATAGATGCAATAAAAAAATATAAAGGGAATATCACCACAGATTCCACAGAAATTCAAACCATCATCAGAGATTATTACAAATAACTCTATGCACATAAACTAGTAAACCTGGAAGAAATGGATAAATTCCTGGACACTTGCATCCTCCCAAGCCTAAACTAGGAAGAAGCTGAAACCCTGAATAGACCAATAACAAGGTCTGAAGTTGAGGCAGCAATTAAAAGTCTACCACCCAAAAAAAGCTCAGGTCCAGATGGGTTTACAGCCGAATTCTACCAGACATACAAAGAGGAGCTGGTACCATTCCTTCTGAAACTATTCCAGACTATCCAAAAGAGGGACTCCTTCCCAAATCATTTTATGAGACCAACATCATCCTGATACCAAAACCCGACAGAGACTCAGCAAGAAAAGAAAACTTCAGGCCAATATCCATGATGAACATAGATGAAAAATCTTCAAAAAAATACTGGCAAACCGATTGCAACAGCACATCAAAAAGCTTATCCACCATAATCAAGTAGGATTCATCCCAGGGATGCAAGGCTGGTTCAACATACCCAAGTCTATAAACATAATTCACCACATAAACAGAGCCAAAGACAAAAACCACATGATTATCTCAATTGATGCAGAGAAGGCCTTTCACAAAATTCAACAGCCCTTTATGCTGAAAACCCTCAATAAACTAGGTATTGACGGAACGTAACTCAAAATAATAAAAGCTATTTACAACAAACCAACAACCAATATCATACTGAATGGGCAAAAACTGGAAGCATTCCCTTTGAAATCTGGCACTAGACAAGGATGCCCTCTCTCACCACTCCTATTCAATATATTACTGGAAGTTCTAGCCAGAGCAATCAGGCAAGAAAAAGAAATAAAGGGTATTCAAAAAGGAAAGGAGGAAGTCAAATTGTCTCTATTTGCAGACGACATGATCGTATATCTAGAAGACCCCATTGTCTCAGCCCAAAATCTCCTGAAACTGATAAGCAACTTCAGGAAAGTCTCAGGATACAAAATCAACATGCGAAAATCACAAGCATTCCTATACACCAATAACAGACTTAAAGAGAGCCAAATCAAGAACGAACTGCCATTCACAATTGCTACAAAGGGAATAAAATACCTAGGAATACAGGTAACAAAGAACATAAAGGACCTCTTCAAGGAGAACTACAAACTACTGCTCAATGAAATAAGACAGGACACAAACAGATGGAGAAACCTTCCATGTTCATGGTTAGGAAGAATCAATATCGTGAAAATGGCCATACTTCCCAAAGTAATTTACAGATTCAACACTATTCCCATCAAACTACCATTGACCTTCTTCACAGAACTGGAAAAAACCACCTTAAACTTCATATGGAACCAAAAGACAGCCCGCATACCCAAGTCAATTCTAAGCAAAAGGAACAAAGTGGGAGGCATCACACTACTGGACTTCAAACTATACTACAAGGCTACAGTAATCAAAACAGCATGGTACTGGTACCAAAACAGAGATATAGACCAATGGAACAGAACAGAGACCTCAGAGGCAACACAACACATCTACAACCATCCAATCTTTGACAAACCTGACAAAAACAAGCAATGGGGAAAGGATTGCGAAAACTGGCTAGGTATGTGCAGAAAACAGAAACTGGACCCCTTCCTGATACCTTACACTAAAATTAACTCCAGATGGATTAAAGACTTAAACATAAGACCTAACACCATAAAAACCCTAGAAGAAAATCTAGGCAAAACCATTCAGGACATAGTCGTAGGCAAGGACTTTATGACCAAAACACCAAAAGCATTGGCAACAAAAGCCAAAATAGACAAATGGGACCTAATCAAACTCCACAGCTTCTGTACAGCAAAAGAAACAGTCATTACAGTGAATCAGCAATCAACAGAATGGGAAAAAATTTTTGCAGTTTACCCATCTGACGAAGGGCTGATATCAAGAATCTACAAAGAACTAAAACAGATTTACAAGAAAAAAACAAACAAGCCCATTCAAAAGTGGGTGAAGGATATGAACAGACACTTTACAAAAGAAGACATACCTGGCGCCTGGCAACAGAGCAAGAGTCTGTCAAAAAAAAAAAAAAAAAAAAAACATACATGAGGCCAACAAACATACGAAAAATGCTCATCATCACTGGTCATTAGAGAAATGCAAATCAAAACCACATTGAGATATCATCTCACACCAGTTAGAATGGCAGTCATTAAAAAATCTGGAGACAACAGATGCTGGAGAGGATGTGGAGAAATAGGAACACTTTTACACTGCTGTTGGGAGTGTAAATTAGTTCAACCATTGTGGAAGACAGTGTGGCGATTCCTCAAGGACCTAGAAATAGAAATTCCATTTGACCCAGCAATCCCATTACAGGGTATATATCCAGAGGATTATAAATCATTCTACTCTAAGGACACATGCACACGTATGTTCATTGCAGCACAGTTTACAATGGCAAAGACCTGGAACCAACCCAAATGCCCATCGATGATAGACTGGACAGGGAAAATGTGGCACATATACACCATGGAATATTATGCAGCCATCAAAAACGATGAGTTCATGTCCTTTGTAGGGACATGGATGAACCTGGAAACCATCATTCTCAGCAAACTGACACAAGAACAGAAAATCAAATACCACATGTTCTCACTCATAGGTGGATGTTGAACAATGAGAACACATGGACACAGGGAGGGGAGCATCACACACTGGGATCTGTCAGGGGGAAATAGGGGAGGGACACTGGGGGGTGGGGAGTTGTGGAGAGATAGCATGGGGAGAAATGCCAGATATAGGTGATGGGGAGGAAGGCAGCAAATCACACTGCCATGTGTGTACCTATGCAACAATCTTGCATGTTCTTCACATGTACCCCAAAACCTAAAATGCAATAAAAAAAATATATATATATATAAATAATTGATGAACATGGTGCTATTATGACTCTTGTTACTACTGCCAGTACTAATAGCACCAAATACTAATTATTATTAGTATCATTATTTGTATTTCTAGTACTGCTATTACTGTTAGTTCTGTTGCTGCAACTAAAGGACTCAAAGTTTGTGTGAATCACTCTGCCATTCCAGGTAAGGAATACCTCAGTTTCAGCTGCCATTTAAGAGGCTATGCCCTTTCTTGACAATGGCTTGTACAGTTAAATGTACCAAAAGTGACAAAAAGACCTACCTGTTTACCCAATCTGAAGAACACAAAGGTCAGTATCACATAGGGGAATAATCTTTATTTGCCAAATGGTGTGGTTGGAAGTATTCACAAATACATCTTCCACAGTCTTGGCACCAACTTGGAAATTATCTCATACCATATTGAGGTAGGCAAGTACAATAGCTAAGACATAGAGTCTGAGGTTAGATAGTACCAGTTTAAAACCTGACCCATCCACTTAACTAATTGTGTTACTCTGGACAAATTACATGAATCTTGTGTTTCAGTTTCTCCATCTCTATATTGAAGATAAACCCACCGTATTAGGAATTAAGGGAGCTACTATATACAAAGCACTTAGACTAGGTACTTGTCTATCTTTGCTATCTATGCTATCTTTGTGGTAGATCTCATTATTTTCGTCATCATACCTTTCAACTTAGGTTAACTCAGTATTATAGGGTTAGTCGTTAAGATCTTAGTTTGAATTGGATGATCAATTTAGATTGGGAGATCAAGGTATATGGGAATAGGACAGAAAAAAAATACATGCATATTTTTAAGATTTAATTGACTAAACAACAAAATTATATACTCGTACGCACATAAGCACACACATATAAACACACACACATGCAAACATTCTCACATTCTTGACCTTAACGACATTTCTGTGATAGCAGCAGTTTAAAACCAATGGTCAGGAATGGTATGTTTTGATGTAGTGGCAAGGGGTCAGGAGAGGCCAGAGAGGGAAAGGTCAGATGTCTCAGGGAAGGCCCAGAGGGCCAGGCAGCAGCCTCAACACCCCAATTACGATAAAATGGGATCGATAAAGTGAAAAGAATAAGAATGATCTAAGGGTGATAATAAAATGAATAATCTCTACCATTTACAGAGCAGGTTATTATTATTATGTTTTTTGGCATAAATCTTGCAATAATCTTGGAAAGGTGGTAAAGAGAAAAATAGGGAGGAAAATGGGCATGGAAGAAAAACCCTCTCTCACCATTACATTTCACAGTCTCCTGGTGTCTGCTGGTAACATCATGGAGCTTTGAGTCTGATTCTTTCTTTGGGCTTTTCTTAAAAATTAGATATTCATAAAAATACTCAATGGGATTTTAAGGAAAAATACGATCATCTCTTAAGCATTTTTATAGTTTGCTTCCTGTCTATGCTCATCAACTTGCCATTTTTAGAGAGCAAAGAACTTTCTTTGAATTTCTACATAAGTGAGTATAGCATCAGCCTCAAGACTGTTTATTCCCCAATCCTGTGAAGAGATACAGTAGTCCTTATCAATCTGAAGCCCATCAAGTATTGCTAGCTTGTTCAAGGGTCACACCATGACATACACAAGAAGGGCAAATCTTTAGGGAAAATTGAGGTTGTGGTCTGGTACACTGATGTGTTGTTGACTGTATCACCACTTGATCTTTTCAGCCAGGGGGTCATAGCAGGGTTATGGCATGGAATGGCACAGCTCTTGGCTGAGGAAGCCACTCTCTGGTTCTTAGCAGCCCTGGTGGCCTCACTGAGGTGGACCACCTGAATAAGGAGTGCATAATTGAATCTGTAGCTCTAATGCAAAGCTACTTCAACATGTTTTGATGCACAATCATATCTGTCTTGGTATTTAAAACTTCCTTAGTAAGTAGTCATTAGACCTGCCCCTCCACATCTCTCCACCCTTTTTTCCCCCAGTACCTTCTCTTGGCATGGAATGTTAGAAATACCCCAAACCTTTGCCCGTTTCAGAAACATGCTGTACCCTGAATACATCTCACAAAGAAAATGATAGACTTTGCATCAGGCCCTAAAAAAATTATGGGCCTGGGTCAAAAGAAGTATGTACAAAAAACCAGTTGGACTCTGTACAGAGGATTGTTGACACAGAACATGCTCTTCTTTTAGACCATCAGTGGGAGACTGTCTGGTCCCAAGCCATGCATAAATCTGTCCTTGTGCAATTGGTAGCAGTTCCTAATTGTGGAAAATGAGGGTGGGAACGGACTGAAGCTGAGGAAGCTGAGACTGGCAGGCGGGGCAGAACCAGGAGGGAGACACCCAGCACTTGATGCCACCCTTCTGGAAAGCCTTCACCAAGGGGCTGCACCAACATACATTACCACCTTTTCTGGAGCTCAAGAAAATGAGACCATAAATAATGAATAGGTGCACCCGAGTACATCGTGGAATGGCTGGATATTGAGGGGAAGAACGTGTCTAGGCTAAGAGATGGGCAAGTAGAGCAGCATTTGTTGAATATGGTAAAAAGCTGAGTGGCCCAATTAATTTTTCCGAAAACTTTTCCTGTACCCCAGCTATCCAGCCTGTGCTCTCCAATAGGGGAAGGACATTAACACTCTTGGTTATTGGTGGGTAATACATTGTAAGTAACCTTGGATGGGGGCATTCCTACATGTCTGGAAGGCTAATTTTCAGGCACTGAGTTTATTCTCCAAACTTTTGTCTGTGAACTGTTTTTCTCTGGGTTGGAACACTTTGTGCCACCATTGGAAAGCCTCTTTTGTAAATTTTTACTCCGTTATGTTGCAGTTTTAACATCTCATGCTTTTGGCACTCAAAGCATTTTTATAATGGTCTTTGGTTTATTTTTGGCTCAGTTTTACGGCTCTCTGCCAGCCTCCAACTTCTGCTGTGTAGCTGACCCAAAATAGTTTCAAAGGCTCAGATGCAACTTGATATCAAAATTTTCTCCCCCAAGTATTAAAGTTAGCCTTGTAAATGCTGAAGGCACTGAAAAAGTTTTCCTGAGTAGTTATTAGACTCACAGGACGTGTCACACCTTTCGTTCATGAGATGAGAAAGGCAAGTTTCTATGTCACTTGTAGGTAAATCTAAATAAAAGATGCCTCTGCAGTGAGGTGCTTTCTACAAGTCAGAAAAAAGTTCCAGATGTATAGAAATTGGGTTGACATTTAAAGTGTTCTAAATATGCTGCATAACCAGTTAGGCTGACGGGTGTCCTCATGAATCTTCACCATCTGATTCCTTGTGACTATATATTACTACTTCCACCACCATCAGCTAACAATGGTAACAATTATTCTCTGATTACTTTTAATGTGCCAAGAGTTTTGCCGTCTATGATCTTGTTAAAGTATCTCATTAACTGTTTATAACTGGAACTATTTTCACCACTGTTTTTCAGGTAAGAGAATTTGTGATTTAGAGCAATGATTTCCAGACAGGGTTGTAGAATCTCCCAGGGGGTTTCCAAAATCTCAATGCCTAGGCAGCAACCTGCGCCCATTGCAGCAGAATTACTAGGGGTGGAAACCAGGCATTAGTATTTGAAAAAATGCTAATGAAAAAGATGATTCTAATGTGCCATAGTTTCATGTTTGGAAGCCACTGGCTTAAACAGATTGAAGAGATTAGCTGAGAGTTACCCTGCTACCAAACAGTAAAATGAAGGGACCATTTGAGTCTAAACCTTGTACTTTTACTAATATTCCAGGATGTCTTTCATGCTCCTGCAGGGAAAATTATAAAATTTATACAGAAATGGAGTCTGTGGACCCTGTTCTCAAGGAGTTTATGGTCTGAGGAAAAGAATGGCCTAAATAAAGACCAGATCAGCATTAAGCTATGTAGCATTGGTTATGAACTCAGGAAAAGTTTGAGCACTATTAAACTAGCCAAGGACATGGGATAACTTGAATTTGGTGCCTTATGTAAGAGAAACACTGAAAAAAACCACTGTAACCAACATAAGTCGAGGAGATTGGTTAAAATCAGAGTAGAGACTAAAGAACATTGACAGCAGTGATCTTAGCACTAGGGAAACTGATTCTTTGGGAAATTGTATTATATATTCACTTGTCAAATAATAATTTACTTATTATTACAGGCAGGGTACTTTAGACATATTTAATGTCACAGTGACCCAGGGTGGTATTAGCATCCCTGTTTTACAGATTGAAAAATGAAAACTCAATGTAGACAAAACTGGAGCTCACGTAACTTAGAAGTCTCAGACATTCAGATTGATTTAACTAATATTGATAAAGGCCCTGCTATGTGCCAAGAAGTGAGATAGATGCTGGGGATATGATGGTGTATAAAAGCATAGTTTGTGACCTTATTGACCTTCAAGTCTAGTGAATGAAAGAGACATGAACCAAACTTTCATACAAAACACATAAAAATGTAAATGTGTTCTAGTATATAAGGCAAGAAGCATAGTAGGTGTTAATTAGGCAATGAAAGGGAAGGAAACAGACTAAGGGAACAGCTCATGACATTTTTCTATGTTAAAAGGAAACATGGAAATCAGAAGGAGACAAAAAAAAGCCCATGAAGGGGGGAGCACTGGAAAAGAGGGTGAATCAAGATGAGGTTGGGGCAGGAGAGGTGACCAGTGTTAGTTGTGGATGGTGGGAGAAGCTGTGGGAAGTGACATCAGATTCAGATATTGAAAGAATAACTCTGTTGTCTTGTAGAGAATGTTTTGCAGGAGGCCAGGCTGTATTATGTCAGTGGCTATCAAACATTTCTTGTAGGTGATTCCTTATAAAAAATACATTTTGTATTGCGACTCAGCATACTCACACACAGACATACATGCAGACACACACCAGAAGTTAAAGTGTCAAGATCTAAGCCTTTTTATGAATGAACATTTCTTTTATGTTTTATCTAGTCTATTTTATTTTTTAAAAAAGGGCTGGTTGCCATCCACTTCGTTTATTTCACAGTCTACAAATGGTGTGAAGTTTTTACAAATACTGATTAAAGCTGGCATGGTAGCTCATGCCTGTAATCCCAGCACTTCAGGAAGCCAAAGCAGGAGGATTGCTTGAAGTCAGGAGTTTGAGACGGGCCTGGGCAACAAAGTGATACCCTGTCTCTACAAAAGCAAATTGAAAAAATTAGTTATGTGTGGTGGTGTGTACATGTGGACTTAGCTAGTCAAGAGACTGTACCATCTCACGCCAGTTAGAATGGCGATCATTAAAAAATCTGGAGACAACAGATGCTGGAGAGGATGTGGAGAAATAGGAACGCTTTTACACTGTTGGTGGGAGTGTAAATTAGTTCAACCATTGTGGAAGACGGTGTGGCGATTCCTCAAGGACCTAGAAATAGAAATTCCATTTGATCCAGCAATCCCATTACTGGGTATATATCCAAAAGACTATAAATCATTCTACTATAAGGACACATGCACACGAATGTTCATTGCAGCACAGTTTACAATAGCAAAGACCTGGAACCAACCCAAATGCCCATCGATGATAGACTGGACAGGGAAAATGTGGCACATATACACCATGGAATATTATGCAGCCATCAAAAACGATGAGTTCGTGTCCTTTGTAGGGACATGGATGAACCTGGAAACCATCATTCTCAGCAAACTGACACAAGAACAGAAAATCAAACACCGCATGTTCTCACTCATAGGCGGGTGTTGAACAATGGGAACACATGAACACAGGGAGGGGGAGTATCACACACTGGGGTCTGTCGGGGGGAAAAAGGGGAGGGATAGTGGGGGATGGGAGTTGGGGGAGGGATAGCATGGGGAGAAATGCCAGATATAGGGGATGGGGGAAGAAGGCAGCAAATCACACTGCCATGTGTGTACCTATGCAACAATCTTCCATGTTCTTCACGTGTACCCCCAAACCTAAAATGCAATAAAAAAAAAAAAAAAAGAAATAACAAGGATTAATAAAGAAATATGGTATAAAAAAAAAAAAAGAGACTGGGGTGGGAAGATGGCTTGATCCCAGGAGTTTGAGGCTGCAGTGAGCTATGATTGTTCCACTGCACTCTAGCCTAAGCGGAAGAGAGGAAAAAATATTGTATGAGGTATAATAGCTACTAGTCTATTACAATGGTCTCAATGAGAGGATAATAGAGAGTGAGATAAACTGATAGATAAAATTAACAGGATAGGAAAGAATAAAGGAAATCTAGTTTTCTGGCTTGAGAAACTATATAGATGGTGGTTTCATAAATGGAGAAATGATACCTTAGAGAAAGACCATCCTTGGCGGGGGGATAAATCATGGGTTCAACTTTGGACATTTTGGGTTTATGGTACCATGGAGATACCTCTCAGGAGTTGGCTGTGGGGGAGGCCTGGACTGGAGATGTATGTTTTTGTGCTTTCATCAGGCAATTGAGGGAAAGTCCTAAGTGAGGTTGTCAGGAGACAAGGAATATGAGTGAAAAGAGAACAAGCTCCATGACCAAGGTTTGAGAAACTCCAAAATTTAACTGGCAGGTAGAGGAGAATGAACCTGTGAAGAGGATGAGAAGAACGGGTTGGTAGGAAAAAAAGCAGATGGCTTGAAGGCGAGAAAATTGTGTTTCAAAAAAGAAGTCAACAGGACCAAATGCTGCCACATAGGGCCAAGCGGGAGGAGAATAAAGAGTCTGCTCTCTTTGTGGATATGAGTGTCAGTGGTGGCCCTACATAGAGTTGTTCTGATGGATTCATGGGGGTAGAAGCCAGACTGCAGTACTTTGAGGCACTAGAAAGGGAGTGGTAGACATCAGCTCCCTGAGAAAGCATCCTGTCACCTTGGTGAGAGGCCAGAAACCAAATGTACTATTCAGAAAAGGCTTTTGTAGCAACAGAAGAGCTCCCAGGTTTCTGAACAGGTCCTGGGGCACTGGGTTGCTCCCTTCCCTGTGGAGTGTGTTTCTTTGGTCAGCACCAACTAAGTGAGTTAATTCTCCAACCCAAGCATAAGTCGCATATTCTATCGATATGAGTGAACTTTTGCGGGTGGGAGGTTTAAAGTAATGGATGCAAAAATCAGGGACACTGAGTCTTGTGTCCACTGACAGTGCTAGCTCCTGACAGAAGGGCCTTTGGGCACCTCCCCATGTGCCTTACACATTGTACACTCCTTTGTGAAAGAAATAGAGGTACAGAGAGGTAAGGAAATTGACTTATGTGGCAAGGGCCAGAACTGGGATTCCAACCTGAGTCCTATTCTCTAAGATTTTGGTCACTGGTCAAAAGTCCAGAGGCACCTGATGGGTTCTTTTCCACCCATCAGATATGGGTGTGGCTGTGCAGAAGTTTGCTTTGATCGTCTGTTAAGAGGGCTTGACATACATGGGCTATTTTCAACAACAGAACTTCTTTCTATGCATCTGCTCTCACCACCAGGACATTCCTCATCTACCCTCATGCTACTGAACAATTTACTATAATGGTGGCCTGTTCTACGTTTAGGAATGAATATTAGATTCACCTGAGCCATGAAAACAATATAAGGCTAATAACATTGGAAGCAAATCAACAGGAAATAATAGAATGTGGACATTTATTATACATTACATTTTATCTTAGATACATCTTGACATCCTTGGGAATTTTTGTTCTTTCATTCCTTTCATATTGGTAAGCTGAAGGTCTGATCTTGGGAGTTGTAGATGTTCTCCTGTTCAAACAAACTGTCATTAACGAAGGCTACTGCTTACAGTGCTAACTAAATGTCACATGTGTTACATACATTTTATCTAATTCTCAAAATAGTCATATAAAATAGTTTCTTTGTGTTCTTTATTTCACAAATGAGGAAATTGAGTCTGGGGTGGATTAAAAATGGCTGCAGATTCTTTGCCACCTTTCTATCAAGAAGCAGGTGTTTTCTCCCCTCCCTTGACTCTGAGTTGGCCCTTGTGGCTGACTTGTCCAACAGCATGTGGTAGAAGGGACACTGCATGTTCTAGATCTAGTTTTTAAGAGGCTTAGAAGCTTTTGCTTTAGTTCTAGCTGCCGTGTGAGAAGTTCAAGTACCCTGATACTGTTATGCTTTGAGGAAGCCCAGGCTAGCTGTGTGGAGAGGCTACCTGGGAAGTGGGCAGAGGAAGACAGAGAGACAGAGATCTACACCCAGCCAGCACTAGCTCATCAGCCACCTTAGCCTAGAAGTCATCTTGGACATTCTAGACTCATTAGAAACTGGGAAAAAACCTACCCCTAAACTCCCACAAAAAACCCTAATTATCAGTTAAACGTGGGCCTCAAACATATGAACAGAGTTGGGTCATCCCAGTCATTTTTGGTTCTCTGTACTACTCTATTTGAGGCCACAGACATTGTAGAGCAGAGATAATCTATCCCTGCTGTGTGCTGCCCTAATTCTAGACTTTCAAAACCATGACTATGGTAAGATGGTTGTTTCAAATTACTGAGTTTTGAGGTGGTTTGTTATGCAGCAATAGGTAATTTAAACAGTGTTTCATTAAGCAATTTTGTCTGATGACAGAGGAAGGAGTGGAGTCTGGATTCAAACCCACATTTGTATGATTACAGAGTTGGCCACTCTCTGCTACTTTGTGTGGTCCCTTCTTCTGGGACTTTTAGATTGGTGTTTAATTTTCCGCTAGGTCTTCCACTAAATTTCTCTTAGTTTAAATCCTGGACACATGGAAACCCCTTTCTATGCATCTGAAAGGTTTGTTGTCCTTCATCATAACAATAAAAAGTTAAATTATAGGCAAACAAGTTCTGAAGACAATTCTGCGCCAGCCTGTTGTTAATTCTTTTTCCTAGACCTTGTTAGAAAAATAGGAGGGTCCAGAAGAGCACCCTAGCCAGAACTTCATCCCTGCCAACTCCCACTTTTCAATTGTTAAAATGAGACTATTTTCCCTATTTCTTTTTTTTTAATGTTTTAAAATAAAGCATGATGAAGGTATTTCTGCCAGAGGAAGAAGGCAAAAGAGGATTTGCAGAAAATAAATGCATTACCCCCTATTCCAAATTACCATGAAGTAGAAATCCGTGGAGTCATTTTGTGGGATCTTTGGGCAATAGCAGGAATTTAGCTTACAGGATAAATGAGGGATGTTCCTTCAGAAGACGTTCTGTGTTTCTGTGGTAGCAAATATACCATGTGATGATAGCCCTGTGAATAACTGTGTTTGTCAAATTCCAAAGCAAATACTCAAGTGAAACTCCACATGAAAGGCCAAACCACAAGCTGGAGGTTCCCCATGGCACTGCCAAGTTTGCAAAACTGTCTGTGGTTTGTGTGCGTGTTTGAATTACACATCTATTATACAGGCATCTATTTCTAGTGACTGCTACATACAACTAGAAGAAAGGCTTATCTCTTACCTAATGCTCTAATATCTGTTTATTCTGTAATTTCTCTTACCTAATGCTGAATAGGCAATGGTGGGTAGACCTCATGAAGGTTTTGTTATAGAGATAACTTCCCTGTCCATAGAGGTATTGTGTTATCTAGCTTCTAACTCTTGGAATATCTGGCAAGAAAGACACAAATATTGAGTTGCAGGGAAATGTTTATTGTGTAAGGGGTAACTAGCTGACGTGTACATAGGTGTTGTAGATTAGCTCATTGTTTGGCAAATATTTACTCTTTCTCCCCACTACCTCCATGGGAGGAGTGTATTTCCCTACTCTACTGATCCGGATTTGGGCTGTGATTTGCTTCAGCTAATGGATTATATAGGAAGTGATAGTGTGTGAGTTCTGATTCCAGGTCTTAAGATGCTTCACATGTGTCCATATGAATCTCTGGAAGCCTTCACCTTCTTTAGATATGAGCAACTGTCTCTCTAGCAAAGGGTCTAGAATGACCACTTGTGGAATAGAGTTATTCCAGCTGACTTGCAGCCTAAAGCAAAGTGTATTAGTCTTTTCTCACACTGCTAAAAAGAAATACCTGAGACTGGGTAATTTATAAAGAAAACAGATTTTATTGAGTCTTGGTTCCACAGGCTGTACAGGAGGAATGGTTGGGGGAGTCCTCAGGAAACTTACAATCATGGCAGAAGGTGAAGGGGAAGCAGGCACATCTTCACACAGCCAGAGCAGAAGGAAGAGAGAGAGGGGAAAGGTGCTACATATTCCTAAACAACAAGATCTCATGAGAACTCTATCATGAGAGCAGCACTAGGGGGATGGTGCTAAACTATTAGAAACTGCCCCCATGATCTGATTGCCTCACACCAGGCCCCACCTCTAACACTGGGAATTACAACTGAACATGAGATTTGGGTGGGGACACAGATCCAAACCATATCCCAGTCTTTATAGTGTAGTCACTGAGTTCTAGGTTGGCTTGTTACTCGGCATTATTATGACAGTTGCTGATTGATATAATAAGTGTGTTTCAACTTACGTGTGAATTTCTTTTTCCTGGAGCTTGTGCTTATACATTAAGTTTGCTTGCTTTTATGGTTGCAAGTTGGATGAAACTAAACAAAACCCAAAATATGAAAATCAAACCTTTGGTTTATTCAGAGTAGTGAGTTTGTGATGAGAAAGGATGGCTCTCAGCTGAGGACAGGATACAGGACTGTGTGTAAGGTTACAGAATAGCTACAAACTAGACAACTGGGCAACTGGGCATGTATCACAAGGAAGGTGGGGCAGTTCTTCCATTGCTAGGGATTACATCTGTTATTTGAATTAGTTAAGTGGCCTAGTTGGACATACGCAGTTGAGGAAGAGCCCTATAATGGTTCCTGGTGAAAGGGGAAGATAGGAGTATAGATTTGCTGCTGCCATGTGAAGTTGATGGTTTACTGTTCTAAAATGTCTTGTGGGAAGGAAGGGAGCTGAGTTTCCTTTAGAGGTGGTTGGATTCACCTGCTTCATGAGGCACTGTATGGCTGACTCACTCTACAAGCTTAAACCAACAGAATGACATATTTTCTGTGATGTCAACATTTTCCCTGGACCACAAGAGACCCGCAGAGGAAGAGTGGTCTGGGCGGACGGTCAACTCTGACCACATAACAACTCTGCCTTTTTTCTTCAGATTGTGTGTTCTGGAGGGGAAGTTGGCAAACATCTTTGCCTTTTGGTGTGGACACATCAGGATTTTTAGGAAACACATCCAGAATTCAGTCACAGACAAAAATCCCTCCTCACAGCCCTTTTGGCTGCTGCCGATCTCCTCGCTTTAGCTGAGTACCAATGACAGATTGCCAAGCAAGTACTGTAGTACTTCTTTGTGAGGTTGAACTAAAATGTAAAAAAAATCAACCGATGTTTATGGAATGACTCACATGTCCTGGGGTAGTTGTTTTAAGCGGCTTACTTCATTTGCTCCTCATACAATAACACTATGAGGTAAGTATTATTGTAACCATTTTACAGATGAAGAAGCTGAAACCCACAGTTAATCAACTTACTTCCGGTCACACAGTGAATTGGCAGAACTGTCTTTTTGATCCAGGTCTTTGGGTTCTCAATCCAGTCTTCTTTCCATTATGCCTGGAACTTCCCTAAAATTTAATTTTTGGCTTAGGAGATCCAATTTGGTAGAGAGATGGTGGTTGACTCTGTTAGATACAAATTGTGGGAATGTAAGGGAAGGCAGTTCAGACTGTCTCATGGAATGGAAAAAGACATCCTTGCAGCCCTTGTCAGGAGGATAGGTTAAGAAAATGTGGACTTTTCTGTTGGCCTCAAGCTTTCTCTAGAGCCTTGAACCTGTATTAGAATAGATATTTGCAGCAGGCAGAAAGAGGGCAGGAGTTTCCTCTATCCTTACAGCCTTTTTCTACTACCTGGTTATGGCAGTGAGAAGACTCCTGATCTCCGGACAATGGTGACTTCTGTTTGATGAGAACCTCTAATACTGCAGAAGCCAATCTAACCCTGAGTGTACATCTGTTTTCGGTTGGTAGCTTTGTCAGTCTCAAAGCTGAGAAGGAGGAATGAGCAGACTGAAAATTAGAACGGGCTTTTATTATCAATTCTGCTGTGTGATTGTGGCGAGTTATTTAGCATTTTTCAACTTTGCCTTTCTGTATTGAGAGATTAGATGATATCATTGCTTCTTTCTTCTGTGTAGCAGCAAAAATATATATTTTTAAATTTTATTATACTTTAAGTTCTGAGATACATGTGCAGAATGTGCAGGTTTGTTACATAGGTATACACGTGCCATGGTGGTTTGCTGCACCCATCAACCCGTCATCTACATTAGGAATTTCTCCTAATGCTATCCCTCCCCATCCCGCGAACCCCCTGCTATCCCTCACCTAGCACCCCACCCCTAACAGATCCTGGTGTATGATGTTTCCCTTCCTGTGTCCATGTGTTCTCATTGTTCAACTCCCACTTATGAGCGAGAACATGCGGTGTTTGGTTTTCTGTTTTTGTGTTAGTTGGAGCAAAAATAATTTTTAAAAATAACATATGACGTGGAATCTTAAGATGTAATATAGATTAAACTCTTCTGGATGAAGCGAGGATTGGATTAGATGCCTAACATGGTCTGAATGTTTGTGTCCGCCAAAAATTCTTGTGTTAAAACCTAATTATGTGATAGTATGAGGTGGAGCCTTTGGGAGGTGATTAGGTCATGAGAGCATCTCATGTGTGGGATTAGTGCCTTATAAAGGAGGCCTCAAAGAGATCCCCTTCTACCATGTCAAGACACAGCAAGAAGGTACCATCTATGAACCAGAAAGTGGGCCCTCATCCAACAGCAAATCTATTGGTGCCTTGATCTTTGACGTCCCAACCTCTAGAACTATGAGAGATAAATGTCTATTGTTTATAAGCCACCCAGTTTATGGTGTTTTGTTACAACAGTGTGAAGGGAATAAGACAGATCCAAACTGAGGGAGCTGTGTGGAAGCCCCCTGTGTCATGTTTGAGAAACCAGGGGCTTTGTGGACCAGATTGAAAACTGCCGTTCTGGGTATCTCTTGGGTCTTTTTCAGAATTAATAGCATGGTATTACAGAACATGTTGGTCTACATTGCCTTCTAACTGTCCCCCAGGTGTTCATTTCTTGGATATTTCCAAGTCTTCCAGCTTTGGGGGAGGCATCCTTTGTTATGTATTTATATTTTCTTTGAACTGTCAAATGAACTGGCTCAAGCTTCTACCCACAGGCTTCTCACTACCCTTTCTATCCATATCTGAGAATTCTTGAGGGGTGTCCATATCTCTCAGTCATATGTTGCTCCAGTTTTCTGCTTCTACTAACCACACATTTCCTCTTTGCAGTTGTCTCTTCTTCTGCCTATATCAGCTCAACATAAACAGCAGCTGCCTTTGGTTCTTCTCCAAGAACCACTCACATATGGCTGCATGAGCCTTGCTTTTACTGAGAGTTGGCAATAATGGAGGGTTGTGGGGGTGGTCACACTGCCTTATAGCACAGCAGGTAATTCCAAATGGAATTTTAGCCATCCCTGTTTTATGTAGTCTCATAGCCATAGCTAGCACTGAAGTTTTATTTCTTTTTTTTTCAAGGTCACGCCCTCTGGACCTTTATTCACCAGGACCTTCTGGAACCCTCCATGACCCCACACAAGGTGTGCTACAGTAGCCTGGAGCTCAGCCACCTACAGTCTCTGGGGGTTAGGGGGTGTTGGACTTGGGCCTGTTTTCTGAGTTTTCATTTCTGAGCCAATCCCAAATTAGGGGAAGGTGCTGGATTAACCACCTGCCTCTCTGCTTTCAGGCTCTAGAGGAGGCAGTTGCTGGGGAAGCGCTTATGCTCTGGGGTGCTCCTGTAGCTTCAGAGGGTTTGACCTCAGAAACAGGCAGTGTTACTGGGCTGCATTTCCTGCTGGCTGCCATCCCTCTCCCAGTGGTACTGCTTCTGCTCCTACTTGGCTTGTTCTCACAAGGGCAGGTCCATCCCCTCTACACAGTTCAGCACCAGTACCTTCACCAGGGAGTCTCTGTCTTGCTGGAGCTGGAGCTCCCCGAGGACAATGTACATGGAGCCCACCTGGGCTTGAAAAGGCTTCACCACCTTGGTACAAACAACCTGGTGTGGATCAGATCCATGCTGAGCCATCAGCGTCACTCTGGACTGACCGTATCGTAGAGGCACAATCTGCCAAATGTTCTCAGTGTGCTCCCACCAGGAATTTGGCTTGTATTGACTTTCCAGGGGGAGGAATAGGTCCCAAGTTTGGGCAGCATCACTGGCTCCTTCTCTGCCCCCTCTGCCTGGGTTGCTGTCAGTCATGTGCCAAGGGGAAAATTTCTTTACGGAAAAGACTTCCTTCCAGGGTGCTGGGTTGCCTCATTGTCTGTACTTCCTTAGAACTTCTCTCTTTCCTTCTGAGGCCATTCACTTTTCAGCTTCCTGTGCATGTCCCAATTCTTCCAATTTTTTAGTCATAAAAAGGCATTTATTCTTCTTATTCTTCTATCGTCTTCTAGACTACCACCATTGTTCTACCTAAATGGCTCATCAAGGTATGTTGCTTAACAAAAGATAGTTCTGTTCTTACAAGAAATTCTGCCAAGATCCTTTAAAATAATATTGTCCCTCCTTTCTAAAGGTTGGAATTATTAATACATCAGGTATTTCTTGATTTAGCTATAAAATAGGTGTTTCTTTACCAAGCCTTAATATTTATTCAGAGAAATAAGATACCCTTAAATCGAAGATGGATAATTTGGATATTTGTGATTGTTCTGGAATTTTAAACTTTCATCATCTTTATACAAAAAGGAAAAAACAGTAAAGGATATCCATGTTCTCATCACCTGTTGAACAACTTTCAACTCATGGCAAATCCTGTTTTATTTAACTCCCTGCTACTGCTCACAGATGGATCATTTTGAAGCAAAGCCAGGACACTGAATCATTTTATTCATAATTTTAGTATGTGTCTCTAAAAGGTAAACACTCTCTTAAGACAACATAATCATGTTACCATTGTCATAAGATTAATAAAAATTCCTTAATATCATCAAACAGCTAATTGGCGGTCAAATTCCCCAGATTGGCTAGAAATCTTTTATTTTAAACAATTGTTCAAATCAGAGATTAGAATAAAGTCTGTCTATTGCAATTGATTGGTATGTTTCTTAATTCTCTTTTAATTTACAGGCTCTCTCTTCCTTGCTCATTTTTTTTTCTTTGCAATTTTTTTAGTTGAAAAACTTGGGTCATTGGTTCTGTAGAATTTTTCACATTCTTGATTTTGCCTCCTCAAACTGTCATTTAGTGAGATTCTCGTTCCTCTACCTATCTATCAGAAACTGAGTGATCTACAAGCTGCTCTGTATAGGTGGTGGTAACTACTTTCAGAAAGAGACATTTATCTGGTTATCTCTCTTTTGGTGATGTTAGGAGCCAATAATGATCATTTCCTGCATTCATTATTTTATCAGGGTTTGCAAAAATGATGGTAATATAATTCAGTAATTGTTTCACAAGTCATAAACTGGAATATTTCTGTAAAGCAATATACTATTCCTCATTAACTATTTGCCTATCCTCAAGTATAGTTGGTATAGGAAAGGCAAGGTATTGCTTGATACTTTCTTTCAGTTCATCAGCTTTCAAAATATGGAATTAATTCCCTAACACTCTCCAAAGTGAGTATTTATTTTAGAATCATAATAATCTAATGCATTTAAACATATATAATGCATTTTAATCCACTGCAGTTGTTATTATTACTTTTTGATACAGGATCTCACTGTGCTGCCTAGGCTGGAGTCAAGCAATCCTCTTGCCTAAGCTTCCTGAGTAGCTAGGACTACCATGCCTGGTTATTTAAAAACATTTTATATTATTATTATTATTATTTTGGTAGAGATGGAATCTTACTGTGTCATTGGCCTCAAGTGATCCTCCCACCTTAGCCTCCCAAAGGGCTGGGATTACAGGTGTGAGTCACCATGCTTAACCCATTGCAGTGATTATTAATATTAAATGCTCACATTGTTCCATCCTTGTCAGTGTAATGCTTTTCAAATGGGCTACTGGACCATTTTGATAATTGTGATAGCATATGATAGTTTTCTTGTTTTTAGTTTGGTAAAATGTTCCAGGTTCATCTCATGGCAGAGGCCTAGAATGGGCCATTTCTTCAAATACATCTGGTTCCTTTTGGTTGGAAAAGGTATTTAGAAACCACAATCTGAGTGTTAGAGTGCTTACTTATTGGAATGGTGATTATTTCTAAGCCGTTTCAATGGAAAGAACTAGGAAATGTATTTGTGTATTTTTTAATGAGAAAATACATCTTAAGTTTATACTGGTATTTCAAATTGATATTTAGATTTACCAAGTTTTTATTTAATTTAAATATTTCTTGTTTCTCTTTGCTGAAAATCTTGTATCCTAGTGATATATGTATCATTGGGGAGATATATGTGTGTGTGTGTGTGTGTGTGTGTGTGTGTGTATATATATATAATTTTTAGCCTATGTATTTAAATATTTGTGAGTACATAGTAGGTGTATACATACATATATATGTGTTTGTATATGTACATATACATGTATGTATATATATAGTTTTTTGAGACAGAGTCTTGCTCTGTTGCCCAAGCTAGAGTACAGTGGTGCAATCTCTGCTCACTGCAACCTCGGTCTCTTGGTTTCAAGTGTGATTCTCCTGCCTCAGCTTCCTGAGTAGCTGGGACTACAGGTGCATGCCACCATGCCTGACTAATTTTGGAGAGATGGGGTTTAACCATGTTGGCCAGGCTTGTCTTGGCAACTCCTGGCCTCAAGTGATCCACTCGCCTTGGCCTCCCAAAGTGCTGGGATTACAGGCATAAGCCACTGTGCCTGGCTGTAGGTATATATATTTATAGGGTATATTAGATGTTTTAATACAGGATGCAATGTAGAATATGCACATCATGGAGAATGGAGTATTCATCCCTCAAGCATTTATCCCCTAATGATATTAACATGATTATTTCTTAGTTTGATCTTATAAATATTTTCAGAATATTAAATTTAATATTACAAACAATATAATGACTTGTGTTAGTTCATTTGGGCTGTTATACCAAAATACCATAAACTAGGTAGCTTATAAGCAACAGAAATTTATTTGTCGCAGTTTTGGAAGCTGGGAAGTCAAGGCACTGGCAGACTTGATGTCTGGTGAGGACCCACTTCCTGATTCATAGACTGTGCCTCTCATTGTGTCCTTACATGGTGGAAAGGGCAAAGATACTCCTTTAGCCTCTTTTGTAAGGACATGAATCCCATTCACTAGGGTAGAGCCATGATCATTTCCTAAGGTCCCACCTTTTAATATCATCACATTGAGGTTTAGATTTCAGAACATGAGTTTTGGGAGACACAAAGATTCAGACGCTAGAATTACTGAAAATAGTTTGCAAGAAGTTCTTTTTGTCCTTCAGGTATATTCCTCTAAGAATGTGTGGTCTGATTTTTATGCTTTAAAATCACTTGAAATAATTTTTTTCTCTATGTTAATGTTACCACTTTAGTACAAAATCTAGGTTAATTTATTTTATCTTGCTTTAAGTTTTTAGAAGTTTTTTGCTTAAAATTTATTCTGTAATGTTATAAAACACATATAGCATTCCAAAATCAAATAAGTCCAGCATCTGTCTCACCCCTTTTACCCTGTTTGTACCCTACCTCTCCACATTGCTTTGTTTTAAAAGGTGTGTGTGTGTGTGTTTGTGTGTGTGTGTGTGTTGGTGTGTGTGTGTACTTATTCTCTTTCTTCCTTGGATAAATGGTATCATCCCATGGACACTTTTCTCCATTTTGCTTTTCTCATTTAACAGTACTTTTAGAGACATCTTCATAGTGATAAAGAAAGATACTCTTTATTCCATTTTACAGCTACATAGTATTACATGTTATTACATTGTATGAATGTACTTATATTTATTTAGCTAGTTTCCTATTTATGAATATGGGGTCATTTTCTTTTTTTGTTATTACAGATTGTGCTGCAATAGCTATACAAATATGATTTTTAATATTTTCTGATTAACAATAATGAAGCTAGTGTGTTGTTTGGATGTATTTCTAGAAGTTGGTTTGCTGGGATAAAGGGTAAATGTGTATGAAATCCTGATGGACATTGCTTTTTTTTTGTTATTATACTTTAAGTTCTTGGGTACATGTGCAGAACATGCAGATTTGTTATATAGGTATACATGTGCCATGGTGGTTTGCTGCATCCATCATTCTGTGATCTACATTAGGTATTTCTCCTAATGCTATCCCTGCCCTATCCCCCCACCCACTGCTATCCCTCACCTACTCCTCCATCCCCCCACAACAGGCCCCGGTGTGTGATGTTACCCTCCCTGTGTCCATGTGTTCTCATTGTTCAACACCCACTTATGAGTGAGAACATGCAGTGTTTGGTTTTCTGTTTGTGTGTCAGTTTGCTGAGAATGATGGTTTCCAGCTTTATCCATGTCCCTGCAAAAGACATGAACTCATCCTTTTTGTGGCTGCATAGTATACCATGGTGTATATGTGCCACATTTTCTTTATCCAGTCTATCATTGATGGGCATTTGGGTTGGTTCCAAGTCTTTGCTATTGTGAATGGTGCCACAATAAACATACATGTGCATGTGTCTTTATACCAGAATGATTTGTAATCCTTTGGGTATATATCCAGTAATGGGATTGCTGGGTCAAATAGTATTTCTATTTCTAGATCCTTGAGGAATCACCACACTGTCTTCTACAATGGTTGAACTAATTTACACTCCCACAAATAGTGTAAAAGTGTTCCTATTTCTCCACATCTTCCCCAGCATTTGTTGTCTCCAGATTTTTTAATGATTGCCATTCAAACTGGCGTGAGATGGTATCTCAATGTGGTTTTGATTTGCATTTCTCTAATGACCAAAGATGATGAGCTTTTTTTCATATGTTTGTTGGCTGCATAAATGTCTTCTTTTGAGAAGTGTCTGTTCATATCCTTCGCCCACTTTTTGATGGGGTTGATTTTTCCTTGTAAATTTAAGTTCTTTATAGATTCTGAATATTAGCCCTTTGTCAGATGGGTAGCTTGGTGAAATTTTTTCCCATTCTGTTGGTTGTTGGTTCACTTTAATGATTGTTTCTTTGCTGTACAGAAGCTCTGGAGTTTAATTAGATCCCGTTTGTTTATTTTGGCTTTTGTTGCCATTGCTTTTCGTGTCTTAGTCATGAAGTCTTTGCCCATGCCTATTTTCTGAATGGTATTGCCTAGATTTTCTTCTAGGGTTTTTATGATGTTAGGTCTTATGTTTAAATCTTTAATCCATCTTGAGTTAATTTTTGTATAAGGTGTAAGGAAGGAATCCAGTTTCAGCTTTCTGCATGTGGCTAGCCAGTTTTCCCAATACTATTTATTAAATAGGAAATGCTTTCCCCATTGCTTGTTTTTGTTAGGTTTATCAAAGATCAGATGGTTGTAGATGTATGGTGTTACTTCTGAGGCCTCTGTTCTGTTTCATTGGTCTATATCTCTGTTTTGGTACCAGTACCATGCTGTTTTGAAGTCACATAGCATAATGTCTCCAGATTTGTTTTTTTTTTTTTTGCTTAGGGTTGTCTTGGTTATGTGGGCTCTTTTTTGGTTCCATATGAAATTTAAGGTTTTTTTTTTTTTTTTCCAATTCTGTGAAGAAAGTCAATAGTAACTTGATGAAGATAGCATGGCCATTTTCACGATACTGATTCTTCCTAACCATGAGCATGAAATGTTTCCTTTTGTTTGTGTCCTCTCTCATTTCCTTGAGCAGTGGTTTGTAGTTCTCCTTGAAGAGGTCCTTCACATCCCTTGTAGGTTGTATTCCTAGGTATGTTATGCTCTTTGTAGCAATTGCGAATGAGGTTTCACTCATGATTTGACTCTCTGTTTATCTGTTATTGGTGTATAGGAATGCTTGTGATTTCTGCACACTGATTTTGTATCCTGAGACTTTGCTGAAGTTGCTTATCAGCTTAAGAAGATTTTGGGAGGAGACAATGGGGTCTTCTAAATATATAATCATGTCATCTGCAAATAGAGACAATTTGACTTTCTCCTTTCCTAATTGAATACCCTTTATTTCTTTTTCTTGCCTGACTGCCCTGGCCAAAACTTCCAATACCATGTTGAATAGGAGTGGTGAGAGAGGGCATCCTTGTCTTGTGCCAGATTTCAAAGGGAATGCTTCCAGTTTTTGCCCATTCAGTATGATATTGGCTGTGGGTTTGTTGTAAATAGCTATTATTATTTTGAGATTTGTTCCATTGATACATAGTTTATTGAGAGGTAAACAGTCCTTTATACTAATGTTTTATGTTAAAACTCTATGCTTAAAAACTCTCAATAATGGAAACCATCATTCTCAGCAAATTGACACAAGAACAGAAAATCAAACACCACGTGTTCTCACTTATAGGTGAGTGTTGAACAATAAGAACACATGGACACAGGGAGGGGAGCATCACACACTGGGGTCTGTTGGGGAGAAATGGGGGAGGGACAGCAGAGGGTAGGGAGGTTGGGGGAGAAATGCCAGATACAGGTGATGGGGGCATGGAGGCAGCAAACCGCATTGCCGTGTAGATACCTATGCAACAATCCTGCATGTTCTGCATATGTACCCCAGATTCTCAAGTGCAGTAAAATATATATTTAAAATAATAAAGGGCTGTTGAATTTTGTCTAAGGCCTTCTCTGCATCTATTGAGATAATCATGTGGTTTTTGTCTTTGGTTCTGTGTACGTGATGGATTACATTTATAGGTTTGGGTATTTTAAACCAGCCTTGCAACCCAGGGATGAAGCCGACTCGTTAGTGATGGATAAGCTTTTTGATGTGCTGTTGGATTCAGTTTTCCAGTATTTTATTGAGAATTTTTGCATTAATGTTCATCATGTATATTTGTAGTGGTTCTCCAATAAAGTTGTGTCATTTTGCATTTCTACTAGTATAGGTAATAAATAGTATCTCAGTGAAATTTTAATTTGAATGTAATAGAAGTTTGAAGAAATCCAGAAGCTTTTGCAGTTGAGAGAATTAAGGACTTTCTATCTAGAAAGTCTTTGAAAGTCCACTGTCTAGAGTTGACCTATTTCTTATTTATTAGGATTAGACATCCAGGTTTCCTATCCTGGCTTTCTTTCACCTGCTCGCCACAGGTACTGGTGAATGGTACAGGTAGAGGTCTTTCTATGTCACCTCTGAGCTAGGAATGGTGGTTTAAAAATATTTTTTCCTTCGTCTTATGGCAAATTGAGATTTTTTAATGGCAAGACCACCCTGTTGGATGCTTTTGCTTGTGGACTTGATTTTGTTAGGTGTTTTCAGTGATAAAATTTTGATTGATTTGGCATTTGAAAACCTGCTACATCTATGTAGTTACCTATCCATCCATCTATTTATCCATCCACCCTAGCTATAGCCAAAATGAATTGAGGTGGCTTATACAGCATCAGTAAAACAAGATTTTGAAAAGGGAAATATAAGGGTAATAGGTTAAAAATGTGAAAAAAAAGGGGAGAAAGATAGGGAGGAAAATAAATCATGAAATTCTAAGCTGAAAAAGCCACGAATATTAAGCTCTGATTTTCAACATGTAGGCTCAGAGTAAAACACAGTACAATATGTAACTCTCATCATATAATGGTAACAAGTATACCAGCTCATTAGAAAGGGGTACAGTATTGAAGAAAAGTTTGGGCTGGGTGCAGTGGCTCATACCTCTAATCCTAGCACTTTGGGAGGTCAATGCATGAGGATTGCTTGAGCGCAGGATTTCAAGAACAGCCTGGGCAACATACTGAGATCTTGTCTCTATTAAAAATCAAATAAATTAGCCAAGTGTGGTGGCATGTGCCTGTAGTTCTAGCTACTGAAGAGGCTGAGGTAGAAGAATACTTGAGCCCAGGAGGTCAAGGCTGCAGTGAGCCAAGACTGCCACTGTATTTCAGCCTGGTGACAGAATGAAAACCTGTCTCAAAAAAAAAAAAAAAACAAATAAACAAAACCACCAAAATGTTTGATTGGAAGTTCTGTTTCTAAACCATGGCTAACAAGCTTGTTATAGACAATCTTCATATATACATACATGTTACATATACATGCATATATATGTTTGTATGTATTCATCTGTTTGAAGTTATAAAATATTGTAAAGCTACAAATAAACCCACAAAACAAACAAACAAACAAAAAACAGTAGTGAGGACTTGCAGGCCAATATTCTGAGAAAGTAAGGAAGGACAGAGAGGACATTTGGCCCCATGTGACTTTTCCAGTAGAGAAATTTGCTGATTTGCAATTAGTAATGGAGAAGTTAAGAAGCTGAGCAGAGATTTAAATACTCTTATGAGGCTAGGAAGAAATAATTGAAATTAAAGACCTGTCAAGGAGAAAGGGTCTTAGTAGTCACTCCAGGCTGTCATTTGGGATTCTGAAGTACCAAATCTTAAAAATAAATAACCTGAAGATAGATCTTCCACCACAGGGACTGCATTTCATTTCTGATTATCTCCATCCTTGATGCATTAAGAAGACCTTTCCTGTACCTTGGCAGAAGCACATACCTAGAAGAACAAATACATATGTAATGCATATCACTGTTAAAAGAGTTGTATCCAGAATGTATTTTAAAACACACACAAAAATAGACAAATAGAAAAGTGGACAAAATACTTGAACAGGCACTGTTCATTTAAACATGAAACTTGAACAGGCACTGTTCATTTAAACATGAAACTTGAACAGGCACTGTTCATTTAAACATGAAACTTGAACAGACACTGTTCATTTAAACATGAAATGTTTCATGAACAGGCACTGCTCATGAAAACATATGAAAATACTTTTCATGTGTTTCTTGGCTGTTTTGTCTGTTCACCAAAATAGCCAAGAAACATATGAAAAGGTTAACAATCTCATTATAATTTGTCATAGAAATGCAAATTTAAATCACAACCATATACTACATACCTGATAAAATGGCTAACATTAAAAAGTTGGAAAATATCAACAGTTGGTAAGAGTGGGGGAGCAACAGGAAATTTCTTATAGAAATGGTGAGAGTATAAATTGGTTCAACCACTTTAGAATACTGTTTGGCAATATCTGTGTGGGCTGAACATTCACACGCCCTATGACCCAATAATTCACACCCAGGTATGAACTGGACAACAGAGGTTGGCAACAGAAGCATACATACAGTCCTCTAAAAATCATATAAAAATGTTCATGCTGGCCTGATTTATAATAGTTCCAAACTGGAGACAATCCGGATATCCAACAAGAGTAGAATAGATAAACTGTGCTATATGTGTACAAAGGGACATTATAAAACAATGAAAAAACTACTGTTACAACACAGACAAACTTGACAAACATTATGTTGCATTAAAGAAGCTAGACACACAAAAATACATACTGATTAATTTATATAAAGTTTAGAAATATGCAATCCTGGCCTGTGGTGTCAGAGATTAGGATAGTGGTTAATTTGGGGGGAGAAGGCCGGAGCTGGGAATTGGAGCAGGCATGTTGAAGGCCTTTGTGTGTTGGACATGGTCTATTTCATAACCTGAGTGTCAATTACATAGGTGTGTCCATTTTGTGATTTAACTGTACACTTATCTTCACTCTTCTGTAAGTATATGTAAAGGAAAATTCTGAATGAAGATATCTCTCATTGGACTTTGTTCCATTTCCAAATCATTATGTTTTAAATCTACAGATTATTGACTCCAGCATCTTTGAAAAAATCACCAGATATTTATCAAAGATATAAAATGGAAAATATGTAGAAAGTTAAGAATCCACAATAGAGACCCCAATAGGCAGAAAAATGTGAGCCAACTGGGGATAGACGAAGATTATATGGAAATAGAACACTAACAATAATAATTCAGTTAAGTTCTCATAGACATGTACTTAACATTAGGCCAAAAATAACATTGTTCTTTAAAAAATTTATTACATTAAAAATGACAAATATGTACTTACTGCAGAAAATACAGGAACATATAGGAAAAGGAAAAATAACCACATATAACCAATAATCTTGCCACCCTAAAATAATCTTTATAAACTTGTTGAATGACCTTTCATTCAATACTCTCTTAAAATATATTTACAAAACTTGAATTCTACTAACAGGTTCTTAAGTTTCATTTTGATTATGTCCAATCACATGTGCACTTAAGCAGTACATTCAGTTTGTCCCTGTTCTGTTTAGATAACTTAGACAATTAGCTGTGATAAAGTATGAATCAAAGACCTGGCTACTGTAAACCCATAGAGAGCAGCCACAGAAAAATGGAAGGAGGGACTGTCTGTATCTATAATCAGAAGACAGATTCCTATTAGAAAAACATTTTTCACCACTGTTCAAGTCTCATAATTGAATGTTTTGGAGGGCAGCCATTAGGTAGGTAGGGAATTCTCTGAATTCTCAGAGAATAGTTTCATTTTTTTTTTTTCACATTTCTGCATTGCAAATGACAAGTAAGGCAGAGCTGGGTGGCATGAAGGAGAATGGGCACTTCTGTTTTCGTGCTGATTCTGTAAGGATATAGACAGTATATGCTCATAGGACAATTTTCTTCGGCATTTTGTCTGCTTTGGAATCCTCCTTTCTGTTGTGTTGGGTTTAAATTGCAGAGTGCACGCTGCAGTCACTGCCTGCCAATCCCTGAAGTTTCCAGAGTGAGGGGGGAAATTTAATCACATAAAGCCCAGTGACATTTAGGGAGCCACACTGTTCAGATGTTCTTATAGCTTTCCTCCACCCATCTCCTCATCTAGGGTACAGGGTAAATTGAGATCTGCACTTGAGCAGTCTTTCCTGTTCACACCGGCTCAGCCCTGTCTGTACACTCAACATAGAAGGGAGGGGTGTCTGCAGAAGCACCAGCAGGCCCATAGGAAGCTCACTTGTGAGGATATTTCTTTAAGATTCCTGAGTGAGGGGGCTGAGTTGGAATAAAAAACGCATACCTGTAAAGCACTTCAAACATTTCTGACAAAATATATCAATCATGAAGTTTACCTTTTGAGCTATTTTAAGTGTTCAGTCCAGTGACATTAAGTGTATTCAAGATGATGTGCAACCATCACCACTATCTAGTTCTGAATTTTTTTCATCCTAAAATGATTTTTTTTCAACATCCTAACATGTTTTTAGGATTCATGCCTGTTGTAGCATGATTCTTTTGCACACTTCTATTTAATAATCAGCCCAGGTGTGATGGCTGATGCATGTAATTCCAGCCCTTTGGGAGGCCAAGGTGGGAAGGTGGCTTGAGCCCAGAAATACGAGACCAGTCTGGGCAACATGGTGAGATCCTGTTTCTATAAAAAATATGAAAATTAGCCGGGCATGGTGGTGTGTGGCTGTGGTCCCAGCTAGTAAGGAGGCTGAGGTGGAGGGATTGCTTGAGCCTGAGAGGTTAGGCTGCAGTCAGCTGTTATTGTGCCACTGCACTCTAGTCTGAGTGACAGAGTGAGACCCTATATCAAAATTATTATATTTTAATTATTTACTTATATATAAAACCCCATATCCATTAATGCCACTTCCCATTCCTATGTAAGCCATCACCCTTCCCAGCCTCTGGAAACCACCAACCTGGTTTCTGTGTCTATGGATTTGACTATAAAGGATATTTCATAGAAATGGAACCATACAATATGTGGCCTTCTATATCTGGCTTCTTTCACCTAACATATTTTTAGGTTTCATGCCTATTGTAGCATCTATCAGTATTTCATGCCTTTTTACTGTTAATATCCCATTGTATGGATGTACCACATTTTATCCATTTATCAGTGATGGGTATTTCAGTTGTTTCCACCCTTTGGTTGTTGTGGATGGGGCTATGATGGACATTCATGGGCAAGTAGTTGAACACCAGTGCTCAGTTTTCTTGGGTGCATATCTAGGAATGGAATTGATGGATAATTTCATAATTCTATGTTAAACTTTTTGAGAAAGTGTTATTTTTCACAGTTTTAAAGAAATTTTAAAGCTGGAAATTTTCAACACTGATGCCCACCTCAGCATAAGTTATTAAGAGAAACCTAATAGAAAGTAGTTTCAAGGCTTTTGTTCTTCCTATTCTAGTTCCCCTCACGCTTCCCAGTATTTAGTTTCTTTATTTTGTTCCCTGAACTCCAGAGTTTTTCCCAAAGCAAACTGTTCTGGCCTACTTTTTGCTTTGCTAACTGCTATCTCACCATCAAACTTACCTTGTCCTATTATTTCATGGCACTTAAAAAGAATGAATTCATTCTGTTGTGTTTGAATACTTAATGAGGGATTACTGCAGTGGCTCTGAAGCTAGGATGAACATTAGGCCTAAAATGATTTTCCAAAGTACACTTATTTCTGGATTCCCCTCCTGAATCACATGTTCTGGAAGGGGAGGCTCAGTGTGTGTATTTTCATGATTCTATTGCATACTTCTGTTTAATATTCAATCCAGGTGTGATTGCCGATGCCTGTAATCCCAGCACTTTGGGAGGCCAAGGTGGGAGGATGGCTTGAGACCAGCCTGGGCAACATGGTGAGACCCTGTCTCTGTAAAAAATAAAAAAATTAGCCGGTGCATGGTGGTGTGGGCCTGTGGTCCCAGCTAGTCAGAAGGCTGGGGTTGGGGGATTGTTTGAGCCTGGGAGGTCAAGGCTGCAGTGAGCTGTGATTGTGCCACTGCTCTCCAGTCTGAGTGACACAGTAAGACCTATATCAAAATAAGCATATACATAAAAAATAAAAATTTAGTAATCGATGGATTAATGTGTTGCTTTCATAATTTATAATGTTAATAGGAATGTTCAGGGTAAAATGTAAAATGCTTCATTCTATAAGTTAGGACTATTGATAATATTTCTGGCACTAAGGCAATAGATAAAAAACACAGTGTCTTTTTTTTGACATTTTGGAGCAGGAGTGGGCCTTGACATTACTTAATTCACACTGAATAAGGAGCTGGTGGATTATATGACTGATTCATCATGATTTTAGGGGCATATGGCTGGTTGTGATTAAAAATAAACTATGCCCTCGGCTTGGAAAAGCAGACTCCTGAATCATGCAGAGTTGGTATAAAGGAATAGAGTGGGTAGATTGGAAACTGTTGCAATTTGTTTAGTATGAAACAGATTAGGGATCAAGAAAGTACAATAACTTGAGTGTGCTTCCAGGAGAGAGGCTACAGCTAAGTGGAAATAGGCTGCTTTGAGAAACCAGAAAAAAATGTGTATTCAAGACTCTGTCACTTGTTGACCAATTGACATGATATGTAAGCATGGGAACTGGCTCAGAGACTGAGAGGGTGTCCTTAGGAGTCAAAAGATGAGATAGAAGTCTGTAATTTTTAAATTTAGCATTTTGTGTATTTGGCATTACTTGAATTCTTTATTTGTGCTAGATACCTACTTTTAATACCTTGTTTTATTTAAAAAATTTATCTTTATATCAACACTAATCCAACATTTTCCATTGACTTTTCCTATTCTAAAACTGGTCATTCTTAAATTGTCATGCACGCTTCACCACTTGCTGGAAGCATTTATTATAAGGCTTTATTCGCAAGCAGGAAACTTTAAGAATGTGATAAGCTGCAGCGTCTTAAAGCTTAAGACACCACATCCTGACCCTTGTTCCCATTGTGTCTCCATCTCCAAATCTATACAATGGAGATAATGGGATGAATATCTCAGGATAGTTTAAAGATGACTCAGTTAATAATTTGTGAAGCTCACAGGAAATTACATATTTCTTTCTTATGGTTATGAGCACAAGAAAAAAAATTCCAATACCGTCTCCTTTGAACACATGTCAGACATACTTCTAAATATATTTAATATAATTCAGGATATGAGTCAGTTGTTGCTCAGTTGTTATCCTAGGCTTGGAAAACAGATGTGTTTGCTGACAGTGCTGTCAAATTTGCACATGGGCTGAGATATGAATAGTGGTGCTAATTACGCTTTGCAGAACTGGTAGCCAATTAATGTAATAAGAGAGTCCCACTAAACCATATCAGCCTTGCTAAAAATAATATCATCCCAGTGGTGACCGATGTGCTGATTTTATTTGCCTGTTAAGCTACCACAAGGATATATTATGTCTTCTGACTTTACCTGTTATTGAAATTAGAATGGATTAAAAACAAAATTGAAATATATGAAGAAGTTTTTCTACAATACATATTTTCAAAATCTAGGTTCAATTACTTTGTTTCATACCCTGAAAATGAGGGGCTACCTGGTTAAATCCCATAGTAAATAAGCTAGTTCAATGCCACAAACAAATAGGTACTAAATAAAATGTTTTTCTTGCATATATTAGACATTTACAACTTGACAGATGAGCAGGCTGAACTCTAGAATATGAAATGTATGAATGTTCTCTTTGTCTTGACAATTTAAGTGGTTGGCATACTTCACGTGTAAAAGCAAACTGCAAGCCCAAATGTATGTTCCGGGGCTATGTTTTCCAAATGTAAGTAATATACGGACCTGCTTTAATGAACAAAATTTTCACTCATTCTGACTCACGTAGCCAGAAAAGAAATAGAGAATAGGTTGAGTAAGAAATGACACAGAAATATTCCTCATTGAATAAACTGATACCATTTTAAGATAATGGTACTTATATCTCTGAAAATGTAACTATATATAAGCTTCTTATTTTTTATTTTTATTTTGTAACTATACATAAGCTTCTTATTTTTAATTTTTATTTTGTTACTATACATAAGCTTCTTATTTTTATTTATTTATTTATTTTTATTTTTTCTTGAGGCGAAGTTTCACTCCTGTTGGCCAGGCTGGAGTGCAATGGTGCAAGCTCGGCTCACTGTAACTTCTGCCTTGCAGGTTCAAGCAATTCTCCTGCCTCAGCCTCCTGAGCAGCTGGGATTACTGGCATGCGCCACCACGCCCAGCTAATTTTGTATTCTAGTAGAGACTGGGTTTCTCCATGTTGGTCAGGCTGGTCTTGAACCCCTGACCTCAGGTGATCCGCCTGCCTTGGCCTCCTAAAGTGCTGGGATTACAGGTGTGAGCCACTGAGCTCGGCCTTGTTATTCTTAGAAAACAATTACAAAATCAAAAATGATTTACAAATCAAATGTTAAGAAAATGACTAAACCAACGAAATCCAAATTCTACACTGATTTAAGTAAACGTAGTTGCTGACCACAATGCAACTCCAAGTCTTCAGTTTTGTGCAGTTTTGGTATCACCAACTCAATCTTCCTGTTTGTTTAGCCAGATCATTAAGAAATCATCATTCACCAAACTTCACTTGGACTTCAGTTGGCACATATGTGTCATTTTTATACTAATTCCTCCTCAGCTTTCTCCACATTAGCCCACGTACATTAAAATAGTACCACTTGCTGATGATGCAATAGAAAAAATGAAAGCACAGCCACTAAAATGAAGTGGACATGCTCACCTTTAAGGTGGTTATTCTTGTGGCCTCAAGTATATTCCATATATTTTTTAGCTTATCAAAAGAAATCACAAAATTAAAAAAATTATATTCTAAGGAATCTAACAGGACTCTCTTCCTGCCCTCAATTGTCCTTATTTTTCTGGGTTTAGAAGTTTAATGCTGCAACTTGACTTCAGCACCCAACTGTGGCCTCTTCAGATTTTGTAGTTTCCTAGAACTCACATCTAGTATTTTAGACTGATCAATCCGATCATGGATTTTAGCTTTTCTGACTCATATAGCCAGAAAAGAAATAGAGAATAGGTTGAGTAAGAAATGACACAGAAAAATTCCTCCCACCGTTCAGACTTTCTTCTGTTCATTGCAGTCTACTGGGAAGCCCGCTAATCATCTCCTACTAGGATGACATCAACCATTGTTTCCCTGCCTTCCTCCTCATTCCTCCTTTTTCACATTGCACGTGACTGACCAATTGCTCTAAGCTGCATGTTGATAAGGATGATTACTCATTCCCAGTTGCTCACCAAAGATTTCAAACTCTTTATTCATGCTTTCAAAACTCTTCGGAATTTAACCTCAACTTACCTTTACCTCTCAAGCACACCATGGTCCAGCCAAATTCGATTGTTCCCTGTGCTTTTCTACTTCTGCCGTTGCTCATGCCATTCCATCTGCTGGTCATGCCTCATCCCCCACCTGTGCTTTCTGAAATCTGACTCGTGGCTGAGTGCCCAACTCAGATGCCTCCCCTCTGTGGTGAAAGCATTCCCTGACCATGCCTGCTGGACAGGATTCTCCCTTTCAGATTCTAGAGTACTTGGTCCTTCTCCCCATGGCCCAAATTTTATGTGGCCTCACATTATGGCCATTGTGTGCATGGCTTTTCTATCCCTCCTTGTAGAATGTCAAATTCCAGGAGGTCAGGAACCGCACCTAACTCACTTTCCATTTTCCTCACTGTCTAGCCCAGTGCTTTTGGCATAGAAGAAACCAACTACTATTTTCTGTGTAAGTAGGAAACTGAAAATTATAATTCTAGAAGAGGTGTGAGTAAACAGTTTAATATAGGTCTAAGTAATAGATGGTATTTTACCTTCAAAAACAGCAAATCAGCTAGAGAAGTCTGATAAATTTTTCCAGGTTTCAGGTCTGGAAAATGACAGATAGTTATTTTCATTCATGATCAATAACAAATTTAACAATTTGTTCAAAGGTAAAAAAAATGATCATTATAAGGAATGGGCAGAAATTCCCACCCACTAAAACGAGAAGAGATATTTTATGCACATGCAGGAGATTTAGTGAGAAAACAGAGCATGGCCCAAGAATGTGGTCCAAGGACGTGTTATTAATCGTCTAGAAATTATGTTTACAGAAAACAGCTGACTTTGGGGATCTATGAGCTCCTGTACTTTTTGGCAATCATTTTTTGCTGCCAAGTTTAAAACATGAATAATGAATTCACATCAGTTCATTTACTTCACTGACTTAGTTTTTACTTATTTATTTTCTCTCCATGTAGCATATATTAATGGGAAAATGAAAATACATAGAGATACATTCTTCTACTAAACTCTGACATGAAGCTGAGGTCAAACTTATCATTGGGAGAAATGTTTTGGGTTTTAAATAAATAATTTTCTTCTCCTGGGCCCTATTAGTATAAACATCTTTATGAATGGGCACATTTTCCCCTGGTGGTGTTTATTTTCAGTCGAGTCTAAATACGTTGCTTTCTCCTTGTTATATCACTATTGGTTGCCAAAGTAATAATAATAAATTTATCAAAAGAAAGTGCCTGCCATTTAGACATTCTTGGTTATGAGAAGGGCAACACAGTAAGAATGTTTTAGTCATGATGAGGGCCACCTCTTGAAGCTGCCATGTGAGTCACTCTAGTTGACCAGGGAATCTACAGGTCTGCAGATGGCTGCTTGATTCCTGGGAACTGACCACTGTCAGTCAAAGGTTATTGCAGTTCTGGAAGCAGTGTGAGTTGCACATTGTATGGGTGACAAACACACTGTTTTTGGTACAGTGTGGTGCCCCCCCAAGAAGCTGCAAAAAAAATGGGAAAAATTCTTTCCTCTGAAGGTTAAACTTTAAGCTCAAGGAACAGTAGCAGTGATATACAGAAGTGTGAGAGGGACAACTTTCCCTCCAGGACTGACCAGTTTAGTGTCATAAAATATGCAAAGAAAAAAAACTTGCCTGCCAGAAAGAGAGGATGTTTTATCACTCAGGGATGTATCAGTGAGACACGCATTGGCTGTACTTGTCCAAGTGTGGAAAGAGAACATCCTAGTCAGTGGGTGTTTAGTTTAGTATGCTGGCTGCAGTGGGTGTTTAGTATGCTGGCTAACAACATTGGCAAAGCCCCTGGTCAGATTACTCCTAATTTGGTAATTCAAAGAGTTGTAGCTAGAGCGCTTTGGGTTCCACTTGTAAAACTACCTGTACTGTCAGCTGCAGACACCTGGGCATCTTCACCTGACCCTCTTTGCTTTTGATTCACTTGATAGATGCCTTCTTTCTGCAGGAAAATCCTTTTCTTAATATAAGGAGATACGCACATTGTGCTTGCGCAGAGGATTCTGGTTTCTGTGGCACATATTTCTTGAGTCAAAATTAAATTAGATAATTCCTGACTTGGGTTAAATTAAATGGATCTGTCTCCCGTTTGAGGCTGTAAAGCTGAGAGTGAGTCTCCGGACTGCGATCAAGCAAATCCACAAAGGAACTGCCATCTTGTGAGGCTGTCCAGAAGTTTAGCCAGATGGAGGCAGGGGGTAGTGACGGTTCTGAGCACATTCTCTGAAAGTGGAACATGCAGGGCCCACGCGTTTGAACGTTTGTGCAGTTTGCTCACTGCACAGTGAGTGAAGTTGCCACCTGGCCTCTGCTTAGTTCTCCAAGCTGCACTCCCAAAGCAGGTACACTTGGGAGAAGGGGCTCTTTTATTTCCAATTTGGAGAAAGAGTTTGGTCCTGAATTAGAGCCCTCGCAGTGATTGCAATACTCGTGAAAAGAGTTTCAGGGCAAGCTAGTTTATGCATGTATTTAGAACTTCATAGGTCACGCTCTAGACTCTGAGCAAGGGTCTCCAAATTTGTGGATCATTCATCATTACCAGGAGAAAATTAAAAGTGTGCAAATATGTATACACTAAAAAGGAGGAAATAATAAATGTAAATGAAGATCTTGTGAATTCACTCTGGAGATCACTAGTATAAGGAAGACGGATAAAAAGGGCTCTTTTTGTCTGACTAATGGCTATACATCCAAGAAAAATTGTGTCCCCACCCAATGAGAGATTCATCTTTTCTAATACCCATCCCACTGCATCACCCTAAACTCAAAAAGCCTTCTACTTGTCTATCTCAAATTCCAGTCACATCAACCTAAGTTTTTTAAAGACACCCAATATTCTCACAATAATGAATTCTAACAATTGGTATTTAGGTAGGACCATAGTCTCGACTATCTTTAGACAATTAAATCAATTAACATAATAAAATTTAAAAAGCTTAATTCGATAATTCAAGCCTCTTATTGATACTATTTTTATTTTTACATTTCTGAAAGGTACTATCGGAGCCTACTGCAAAGATAAATATTAGTATGTTTCTGAAAATGCCACTACAACTACTACTACTTATAATAGCTATAGTAACGTGCTTCATCTTTTAACTGGCTTTACAAAGAAGCTCAACTGACCTTAGTGTAGAAGTTGGTCGTTGAGAAAAATACTTCCTGCTCCATGACAGGTTTCCAAAAGTTTTGCTTTGTTATCTCTGATCACTTTATCTGGTTGTCAGTTTAGGATATTTGGTGATAAAACTCCAGTACTTTTCTTGTCTATCTCTACATTTTTATAGCATTGGCACCCGACTCTGTCTGGCAGAGCAATTCCATGGGGAGGATCAATTAGCCTGGTTATGACTCCAGAAGGTCTGTTCGAAGAGACAGAGCCCTGTATGAATAGGGTTAACCCCTCAGAAGTTACTGGAACATCAACACTCACTTTGCATCTTACTGGAATGTTGTTCTTTAGAGGCCAAAGGAGTGTCCTTTATATACACAGAAAATTTTAACAGGAAAACATTTCTTGTTTCTTTGGAGAAAGTGATTTCTTTGGTTAGTATTATGAGGGAAGTGAAGGGGAAGTACAAAGAAGAGTATCTTTCTATAGACACTTGTTATCTGTTGAAGGAATTCCTATCTTTTGAATACTTAATATTTATTGATTCTTGACATGCACTGGTGAACTTTGGCAATTCTGGTTGCCCTCTTTCTCTCTCTGCTCAGAACTACTTTTATATATGCCTCTTATACCTTTTTACACACATCAGGTATCTAGTGGAAACAGACACATAGAAGTCATAATCTAGAGCCAGTTACACATAATGAGAGTCATAAAGGAAGAATTCTCATTGCTTTAACTGTTAAGAACTGGTATAATCAACATGATCTGTGCCAACCGTGTATGAATATAGTTGGTAGAAATTCAATTATGAAAAATTGTTTCCATATTTCCCATTGACATGTTAAATATTATACATATGTGCATACTCATACACTTAATGTGTGTGTTTGCAAAGTGCTTACTCATATTTTGTTTCGATCCTCATAACAATTGTATGAATTAGGAAAGTAGATGTTATTAGCCCCACTTCGTTTATAAAGAACTGACTCTCCAACGTGTTAAATGGCTTGCTTAATAATGATCTTTCCACAGATCTCTAGATGTATATATTTAACTGCTTATTTGACGTATCTCTTGGATGTCTCTTAAACAACTTAATTTGTCCAAGTGAATTCCTGGCTTTATCCCAAAGCTTTTCCTACCCATTTGCCAGTCTTCAAAAGTAAACATCACCATCATTTTGTTGTATATATTAGAAACCCAGGCATCATTCTTAATTTTTTTTCTTTTACTGATCTCCTGCATCCAAACCATAATCAATATAACAGCTATGTCAGATACACATCATCACTTCCAAAATACATCATCTTTCCACTTCTCTCCATTGTCACTGCCAGTACCTACGTGGACTGCCATCATCTCTTGCTAGACTACTAGTCATCCCTGACAGGTCGCCTAGGTTTTACTCTCACCTGCAGTTAATTCTCCATACAGCACCTAGTGTGTTCCAAAATGTCAAGTGGATAATGTTCTGCTCCTGTTTGAAATCCTGCAATGGCTCCTCACTGCTCTCAGGATAAATCTGTGCTTTTTATTCTGATCTACACAATCTTCTGTCTAACTTTGTGTTGTGTCTCTGCGCCCCTTGCTCACTATACTCCATCCGCCCTAATCTTTCAGCTTCTTAAACATGCTAAGTTCACTCCTATTCAGAACCTTTGCAGTCTAGTCCCTCTGTCTGGAATTTTCTTGACTTGATTATCTCCTTATCATCTTTAGGTTGCAGCTTCAATATTACTTTTATACAGAGGCCTTCTATAAAAATCGCACCCAAAATACATTCTTGACAGTATTTTTGATTTTATCACCTCTGTTTGTTTCATAGTGTATATTGCAATTAATATTTTTGAACTTGTTTGTGTTGGTTTTTCCTTACTTAGTTGTGAGCTCCACTAGGGCAGTGGCTCTGTGTCTCTTTGCCATTCTGTCCTGGGCTCTTAGTAAACTGTCTTGAACTTAGTAGGTATTCAAGAGATATTTGTTCAATAAATGAACCTCTTATTTCAAATTCCTCATAATAAAATGGGAAATTAAGGTCTGTTGAAGTGAGGTGTTTTACCCAGTGCAACATGAAGACTTAATGACTGGATCCATCCCTTTCTATGTCAGGCGTTGGATTTATTTGTACAATGATGCAAAGGTAGTGGAAATAGTTTCCTGAGCCTCTCATTGAGGTATTGGATGAGACTAGCTACATGTTTTTAAGTTACATGTTTGATTTAGGTGGGTAAAATGTTATGACTCCGTAGTTGGAATTTAATCAACCTTTCTCAAGAGATAGCCTGCAATACAACCAAAGCCTATGACTAGCCTGGAATAGCTGTAGGGACAGAGGAGGACACTGAGGTAATGCTTGTTGTGATTCAGCCTTGTGTTTATATTTCTGACCTGCACAGCACCTCAGCACATGGTATTTGCTCAGTGTTACAGTCACTGTTGGTCCTCCTCCCTTTCAGATTGCTTTCATGGGGCCAGGGTGCCTGCTGGCTGCTGCTGTGAGCATTGGTTTCTCACAGTTCAGACTTGTCCCTCTTGTTGGCCTAGAAAGCTGCGTCTCCTAGAAATGTTTGGGAGGTATGTTTCTTGCCATGCCTACCCTTAATCAAGGGCAACCCCCAGCCAATGACTGACAAATATGTGGATAAAAACATCTGGGCTTGTTGAGAAAGTGGGACAATTGGGGTGCTATTCATGCTCCAAAATTCCCTGTGAAAGCAGAAAAAGTGTAGACATTGGCTTAACCTGCATCTTCTTCTAGGTTTTTCTCCTGTTTATCCTCCCATCACTTCCTTACAGATTTTACCTGCGAGCATGTCCTCAATCAGTCATTTGCACAATATTCCCTGTCTCAGACTCTGTCTCTAGGGAACCTGACCTAGAAAGCTTAGAATTTGGGAGCAGTTGTAAATGATATAGTTGGGAGATTCTCTTAATGGCTCAAGCTGATAATATCCCTGTAGCCGTATCTTCAGGGTACCAGTGACAGTCCCTGGGAATGAGATGTACCTATAAAGTTCCTGTTTTGAATTTCAGCCTGATCCATCCCAATTGTAAAGGATTGTCACTATGTATAATACTTAGCAACACCTCAGTCTCTAGGGCTGAAGTGAAACAGAATGGTCTTCTGGTTACCAGAAAAGGGTCCTGATCTAGATCCCCCCCAACCCAAGAGAGGGTTCTTGCACCTTGTGCAAGAAAGAATTCGAGGAGAGGCCATAGAGTAAGGTGAAAGCAAGTTTATTAAGAAAGCAAAGGGGCCGGGCGCGGTGGCTCACGCCTGTAATCCCAGCACTTCGGGAGGCCAAGGCGGGTGGATCACGAGGTTAAGAGATCGAGACCATCCCGGGCAACAAGGTGAAACCCCGTCTCTACTAAAAATACAAAAATTAGCTGGGCGTGGTGGTGCGCACCTGTAATCCCAGCTACTCGGGAGGCTGAGGCAGGAGAATTGCTTGAACCCGGGAGGTGGAGGTTGCGGTGAGCTGAGATTGGGCCATTGCACTCCAGCTTGGGTAACAAGAGTGAAACTCCATCTGAAAAAAAAAAAAAAGCAAAGGAATAAAAGAATGGTTACCCCACAGGCAGAGCAGTGGCATGGACTGCTTGATGAATTATAGTTATTTCTTGATTATATGCTAAACAAGGGGTGGATTATTCATGAGTTTTCTGGAAAAGAAGTGGGCAATTCTTGGAACTGAGGGTTCCTCCCTTTTACACCACATAGGGTAACTTCTTAAGGATGGGTTGCCATGACATTTGTAAACTGTCATGGCACTGGTAAGGGTGTCTTTTAGCATGCTAATCCATTATAACTAGCATATAATGAACAGTGAGGATGACCAGAGGTCACTTTCATCACCATCTTGGTTTTGCCAGGTTTTGGCTGGCTTCTTTACCACAGCCTTTTATCAGCAAGGTCTTTGTGACTTGTATCTTGTGGTGACATCCTGTCTCATCATGTGACCTAGAATGCCTAACCTCCTAGGAGTACAGTCTGGTAGGTCTCAGCCTCATTTTACCCAGCCCCTATTCAAGATTGAGTCACTCTGGTTCAAACACCTTTGACATTTGGGTACTAAGTTATTCCCCTGTCAGTTACAGACTAAGCACCCTTGACAATCCTATTTCATCTATCCCAAAATAAGTTCATCTTGTAAAACAAACAAACAAACAAAAAAACAAAAAACATGACAGTGTTCATTTGCACACTGCCTCTTCAATTCTTCTGGTCTTTCTATCTTCCGGGACTAGACCAATTTATTCTCATCTTTTGTTATACTAGTCTAGGAAAATTTCATCCTAGAAATTCTGATTTAACCCAGAAGAACTTGACGAGGCAGCTATGCTCTTAGAGAGTATGGTGACTAAACATTAGCACTGGTTGAGCTGTCCAGGAAGCAGATTCTGAGTGGAAATGAATGCACATGAAATTTAAGGAGTACTATGGCGATTGGCAGCTGTGGAAAGGAAGAAAAGGAAGTGAGACCGGGCAGAGGGAGAATTGAACTGCAATGCAATCACGATGGAAACCTCAGCCAACACATGGGGAGCTTTGGTGTTGGAATGGTCCTTCAGAATTGTCCTGGATGCATCATCATAATAATTGTTCATCAGACACGGGGCTGCCTCAGGAATGAGGTGATCTGGAATGTGGAGGCTTTCTTTAACAGAAGCAATCCTTGTGGGGTGAGGACAGCTGAGAGCTGTCTTCCTGCAGCACTCCCAGCAGTGACAGACTAGTTCCTTCATTCCTAAAGAGAAATATGGTTGGTATAGGGACACATATAGTCACTTCTGTGCTTAGGAAGTCCTGCGACAGACAGAGGCCTGGTCTACTGCTCTAAGATTTACTTTATGTGGTCTCACTCTTTCAGGACACACTTGACCCGAAGCCTGTCTTCAAGAATGTAACTGGAAAACTCACACAAGTGGGTAAGTTGCTGGCTCTGGCTGTTTTTAGGTTTTCATAGTTGTGTGGGGCTGGATTTGAGCAAGGGCTTATTTCTATGGTGCCTCCTAGATGCTGGTCCAAGAAGAAAATAGAGTTGTTTGAAGTCCTGGGTGTTCTATTCGAGGATGGTGTTTTTGTAACATAAGATTATGAATTCTATTCCTGGGATCATATGATTTATATTTAGCCAGGAGCTGGGCTAGCTGTGTGTCTTTGACCACATATCTATTAAAAGAAAGCCCTGGGCTATAAGAGAAAGGCTTATCACAGCTTTTCCCAGTGTCTTGGAAATCTTGAAAGAAAGAAGCGTATTTGAGAAGCAAGAAACTTAATAGACATTTGAGTAGATACGGGACGACAAGACCGTGTGTACTCAGAAAAGTGTCAATAAAGTTGAACATGTTAACTAATTCATGTGACAGAATATAACATTTCCAACACTTTGTGTTTTAATTTCCATTTTTAAAAATGCATTTTTTCTTATAGGCCTTACATGTCTTGTGATAAAAGTATGCCTACAGTGAGTTACCTCTTTCTGTAAAATGGAAACGATAGATGACCAGCTATGAAATTTTAAAATTATGGGTTATAAAGCATTTTACAAACTGCTACCCACACAGAGTACTTGGATAATGGTACATGTTTGAGTAGCCCATCAAATTGCAACAGGTTTAATCTCATCTCCAGACCTTCTTTAACCCTCTAACTAAATGTCTGGTAAACCAGCACAGATATGAAAATGGTCCCGTATAGAGGCAGAAATCCAACAGAGGATGTCTGTTCAGTGTAATTCGGTAGCACGTTTAGCATTAAGGATTCACAAGCTTCTCAGTGATCTGTTCAGAAGAAATGAGCCTTTTTGTTTTAAATTAGACACTACCTGTAACAGCAAATAACTCTGATAGAACTTTAATTTTACCATGGCTTATGGTCCTACTACTGAAACATGCTAACAAGTCCCCAGCTGGAAGAACAGAGTTCCAAAAGGGACTTGAAAAATTCCACATAGCTTCAAGGTTCCTGGGAGAGGGGTAGACCCTGACCTTAGGTGGTGGACTTGCCTGGAAACTTGAAATATGAGGCTGTTTCTTTCTTGGTTGCTTTTTCTTTTCTTTTTTTCCAGCTAGAAAATGTAGTAGAGAAAAGATGGTGTTGTTCTTTTGCATATCCATACTGGAGAACCAAATAAAATCCTGAAGACCTAATAAGATTTAGCTTTCCAGCAATATAAATAATTTAATCAGATTAATGACATTGTTCTACCTGAGGGGTTCCATAATTAGTGGATTATTGAAGCCACATGAAAGTTATCTGCCATTAGCACCTGGAGGAATTCCTGTTGTCTTAGACCGTGGAATTGAGCAGTATGAATATTCCTGTCATGCAAACTGTAAAGATAATAAGCCCCTGGCATTTTGTAAGCTATATAAATCCACAGATTTCACATTAAATATTTAAGGCACAGGAGGTGTTATTTGTTAGGATGTAGATAAAGGGAGTTCAACTGCCTCAGCCCTTACTCTCCCTTTTGGGAAGTCTCTTTCTTTGCCAAAGGTACTCTCAAGTCTTTATTATTGTGTTTCACCCCCCTCTTTTAGTTTGTATATTGCTTCAGTTCCTCTGGAGATTTTATTTGGATTTTGTATGAGAAACATTCAAAATATTTTAACAGGAGGTTTGTCCTTTTCACATAAAAAGGAAATTAATACGAAGGGTGCAAACAGATATGAATCAAGCTGTATATCACAATATGGTAAATGCTAGAAATCTATGACAAGATCATCTCGTTACTGTATTCCTGAAATATTTTAAAAACCAAGTATCTTTTTAGGTGTATGGGTTTCATTCCTCTCATTTATGTGTTATTTAGCTACAGGAAAAAAGATTGCCTTTTCATGTGCACCTATGATTTAGCTTTTTATATCATTGTAAGACCTTTCATGTAAACAAAGTTCATAAATCAGGATTAAAAATACTGCCTGGGACTGTGTGTCTAAATGATTGGTGCAGAAAATATTGTTGCCATAGGTTATGGAGACAGATGACACAGCCGATTTGGCTGGATGTGCTGCTGAGATAGGAAGTTTCCACATTAGAGTGTTTCTCACTGGATAAAGGTGCTGCTTCCTTAATTGAGTTTCATTCACTTGAGATAATGTATCAGTTAGGTTTTGTCAGGAGAGAGACAACAGACTCAAATGGGTAAGTTGAGGAGAGATGAATGAAAGGAGTATTTGTACACACATAGGCAGGGTTAAGGGAAGCAGCAAGCAATGGTGAAGCACCCCAAGGCTAACAAGAGTGGAGAGCCCTTACCACATGCAGGCCTGAAGGGAAAAGGAGCAGGTGGTTACCAGTCTCCTACAGAGAAGTACTGCCCAGCAAGAATGAACATGAATGATCACTGCAAGTGGTGGACCAAAGCTGCTGCCCACCCAAGGCCTGAGGAAAATAGCTAGTGGAATAAATACCCCAAACCTCCTTCCCCTCACCTTCCATGCTGTTACTTCCCATTGACTGGTCCTATTTGGAAGCCAGAGGATAAGAGAGCCTGTTGTTGCTACCCATGGAAGTTGGACTCCCAGACCACACAGCAGGGTGGGAATGGGTGAGAAAAGATCTGAGTGGCAAATAGGAATGTCTACGCAATCATATTTAAAAATATTTGGCAGAGTTCTTTTAGTATGAGGCTTTATGTAGACAACTAATGCGTTTATGAGAAGAGTGATAGAATTTATATAATGACATGCTGTCTGAATTTATAGCATTGTTAACTTAAGTAGGAAAGTCTGTTTGTGTATAATTTGCATATACCACAAATACCACTCATGTTTCCCTAGAGAATTTATGAAATTATTAGCCACTTAGGGGTATGAGAATATCTCAGTCATAATCAGATCCAGATTCTTATTTTCTTAGATTGGCTTAGTATTATCTGCCTATCTGATGTGATCTGGTGGGAAATATTAAATGACAGCCTGTTTTGGAGTGAACAGGACTTTTATCAGGGCTTTTATATTCATTGACAATTGTCCCTATTTCTGCAACTGTCTGAATTTCATAGGTAAAATACTGATTTTTTTAAAGTACTTCTATAGCACTGACTATCTTTGCTTTAAGAGCATTACTGGGGCTAGGTGTGGTGGCTCATGCCTGTAATCTTAGCACTTCAGGAGGCTGAGGCAGGTGAATCACTTGATGTCAGGAGTTCAAGACCAGCCTGGCCAATGGTGAAATCCCCATCTCTACTAAAAATACAAAAAATTAGCTGGGCATGGTGGTGCACACCTGTAATCCCAGCTACTCGAGAGGCTGAAGTAGGAGAATTGCTTGAACATGGGAGGCGGAGGTTGGAGTGAGCCAAGATCGTGCCACAGCACTCTAGCCTGGGCGACAGAAAGAGACTCTGTCTCAAAAAAAAAAAAGCATTAAGTGTTACTGGCCATAGTGCAATGTTAATGTTCAGTGAAACTTGCTCTTTCACATAAGCCTTGAAGTTTTTAGTTAGATGATTAAAGGTATCCCTTCTTATGTTTTCTATTCTCTCCAGTGGCAATCGAAGAGATTTTATACACATCCCAGCTTTTTTGAAAGGGGAGCCAAATTTTCCTAGGTAGTGTTACTTTAAAAAATTTTCCTGTTTTGCTGAAGCAATTCTATACTTTTTTTTTTTTTTTTTTTTTTTTTTTTTGAGACAGAGTCTTGCTCTGTCACCTGGGCTAGAGCGCAGTGGCATGATCTCTGCTCACTGCAGCCTCTGTCTCCTGGGTCCAAGCGATTCTCCTGCCTCAGCCTCCCAAGTAGCTAGGATTACAGGTGCACACGACCACACCAGGCTAATTTTTATATTTTTACTAGTGATGGGGGATCTCGCCATGTTGGCCAGGCTGGTCTCAAACTCCTGACCTCAAATGATCCTCCCACTTCAGCCTCCCAAAGTGCTGTTATTAGAGGTGTGAGTCAAAGCACCTGGCCAGATTCTCTAGTTTCTTATAATCATCTGCTTATATTCCTCTTTACACTCCTTATATATTTCTCTAGAATTTTGTTCTAGGTATGACATCTTTCAGTTTGCCCTTTGTCTTTTCATACCCTCATTCACAGTGGCTATGCATTGCTATAACTTTTATTTTTTAAATTTGTTTTAAGAAGGGCAGGGAGAAGGTACTTTTTTTGTCCAATAGTAAAATTACCTTATATTATCTTCCCTGTATGGAGAACTATGTATACGTAGCTGAGGGGTAACATCTGGGCTGTAGTTTGTTCTATACAATTAATTCATACCTTTGGTATCACTTGTAAATTATTCCATGGAGTTAGCCAGCACAGGCAATGTGGAGAAGTAAAATGCCCATGGAGATTAGTATACTTTATATAGTTCACAGGAACAGCATGAGACCTTTGGAAACTACTAAACTTGCTGAGATGTTTTAACTGAAGGTCTTTAAGATTGCCACATTATGTAAAAACTTTTGCGGAGATAAGGATGACCTTGGCATACTTCAGATGGGTTTGAGGTTTGTGTGCTTAAGAGGACCATGCAATTAAAAATATTTATGTAATTGTTCTTTAGAAAGCCTTGGGACATTAGCATGAGGTTATACATTACCATAACTTTCACAAAAGCCAGAGGGGCCAAGGTTCTCAGTGGGGTGGTCCTGGAATTTAACTACATCATTGTTGCATCTTTGTCAAGTTTTGAAGTCACTAGGAGGACATGGCAGGCAACAAGAAGTTACTGGGGTGCTGATAAAGCAATTGAGTTGTAATATGGATCTAATTCTTCTCTGAGCAGCAATTGTAAGACATATGTCAGAAATTTATCACCTTTTTAGAGAGACTTTCAATTAAATAACTAGCCAATGCTGTCTTTCATCTTCCTGGCGCTAGGGGTGGTCTATATAAATCATTTCTAAACAAATATGTTTTAAAACCTTTTACTGTATTTAAAATGATAGGCTTAACTACGTAAGTCCTTAACAAATTATAGTGCTGTGTTTTGCCCTGTCTCTGTCTCCATTAGAAGAACCCGTATTTTTAGAGATTTGTAATTCACATTTCCCTGAGGGAGGAAACTCGGCATTCAAACTAGTGATAGGGAGTGATGGTTATTCATTATTATTACTTGCTTCTTATTTTTGAAAGTGCCTTATTTCCAAACTGAATTATGGAAAAGCAAACAAAAGCCTGAAGTAAGATCAGGACTGTTTGTTTTTTACCAGTAGCTTGAGCTTTAATTACATAACTGAAGTATCCAAATGGTATACTACTGAGAAAACTGTACCAAGACTATGCTGCACATGGAAATATTTTCTGACGTTTTCTCCTTGTAACCAGCCAGATTTCTCCTATTCTGTCTCTTCCTCTTCCTCTCTGTTTCACAAGGTCTGAGGTTCTTATAATTCTGTTTGACCTAAGTCCTTCTCCAGTTCCTTCTGTTATCTATGTTTTTGGATTATTTTGTTACTCTTTAGTACCATGTGGATAAAAAATAATATTTCTGTTTAAAACATCTGGAATAATTTGTGGCACATAGTAGTTTTTGAGTTAAACATTGAATTATTTAAACACAATAATTTGGAAATTGTATATAAATGTTTATCTCCTGTCCCTTGGGCAGCATTGTATAGGGGCCAGGGGTCATTAATTTGGTAGGCTTATCTAATGGAGCCAGGTGGAATTTTACCTGTGAGGTGATTCTTATCCAAGATCAGGGATTTGGGCCAGAGGAAAAAGGCCAGAGGTTTTGTATTGAGCAACAGTGTTGATGTCAACCTGGATCCAAGGGAGCTGCGAATCAAAGGAGGACGTTGAGACGCTGACCCAAATGGATAAAATTGAGGGTAGAGGCAGCATGAGAAGAAGGAACAGTGTGGGGGAAAGGCAGATGGGAACCAGTGTCTTTTTATGTGTTCCAGTGTGTATTTGTGTGTAGGTGAGCTAGATTTGGAGTCATGAATATGGGCTGGGCCCTCTTGAACTGATCCAAAAATTAAAATTGCTGGCTTTATTAGTATCATCATTTTCTTTTGATAGTGAGTTGCTGTGTTATAATGTGGCTTGTCAGGGTATGTGTATATTTTCTATGCATTTGTGAAAACTGTAGTTTTTGGATGAAGTCTGGCAGGTAGTGTCACAGATTTGTGGCAGGATCAGTATATTGAGTGTGTTTTGGGAGTCGGGAGTCACAGATTCAAAGTTTAGAATAAAGCTGATTTAATGAACAAATTTTTCCAATCAGGACAACCAAAAAAAATATTTAAAAACACCTGCTTGTAGATAAGGAAATAAATATCAAAAGAGTGAAGAATAACTGGGTTAGGATCTAGGGGTGCTCAGAGCCCAGGGCTGAACTTCTGGCTGTTTTACCTCTGGGGCTATTTGCTCATTCTCCAGGGAATGGCTATGCAGCTTAACAGGACTCAAATGTCAAATGGTGGGGGCCGGAACTGGAGTCCATGGTCACCAAGGGGTGGGGTAGGGGTGAGCCCTCAACATTTTGGGTTAAGAATCAAAGAGCTGATCTCTAATAATAAAAGTAACTGGGAGAATTCATACCTTCTTGGGATTGTAGCTCAGATGTAAATAATACCAGTGTCTGAAATTAGAATGAAGTGGATTCATATTGCTAGTTCTTCTAGCTACAAGCCAAAGTTGAATTTAAATTCTTTTGGTGGAAGATATCATCATCCTACACATTAACTTATTTCTACAAACAATTTTTCAAATAAAATGCTTGGCAAAAAATAAAAAGTAACCAGATCCCTAAATAGTCAATAAAACATTAGCAAAAACAGCAGAAGAAACAGGCAAAATAAACAAACCCACAGAGGCTACAGACCCTGAAGTTGTCACAAAGAGATTTTAAAATAACAATGCTTGTTATATTTAAGAAGATGAAAAACAAGATTGAGAATATTTGCAGAAAGCAGGAGAAGCTATTAAAAAAAAGAACCAAATGGAAATTCTAAAAATTAAAGGTATAACACCAAATTTGTGGGTTTAGTGGATAGGGTATTAAACATATTAGACCCAAATAAGGAAATAATTCACACACTGGAAAGTAGGTCAGAAGAAAATATCCAGATGGAAGACACAAGAATGGAAAATACAGAAAACAGATAAAAGACATAGAAGATACAGTGACAGTCTAATATGCTTGTAATTGGAGTTTTGAAGGAAAGGAGATAGAAAATTGGAAAAAGCAATATTTACAGAGATAATGATTGACACATTGCCAACCCAATTAAAGTCATTAAGCCATATATTCAAGAAGTACTATTTTAGCAGCATAAATGAAAAAAATGTATCTTTAGATACCTGTCTAATCTAGAAAAATCTTATAAGCAGGCAGAGAACAAGAGATTGCTAAAGTAGCAATAATTAAACCAATAGCTGATTTCTAAGCAAAATCAAATATAAAATGAGGAAAAAGCTTATGAGTAGATTTAGTATCCAGGGAGCTAGAAGTGACAGGTAAAGTAATAGATGAAGACAGACGATAGTACTGTGGGGAGATACAAACTCTGAAATGAAATAACTCGGCTGGGTGTGGTAACTCCTGCCTGTAATCCCAGCACGTTGGTAGGCTGAGGTGGGTGGATCACTTGAGATGAGGAGTCTGAGACCAGCCTGGCCAACATCTTAAAACCCTGTCTCTACTAAAAATACAAAAATTAGCTGGGCATGGTGGCACATGCTTGTAGTCCTAGCTACTTGAGAGGCTGAGGCAGGAGACTCGCTTGAACATGGGAAGTAGAGGTTGCAGTGAGCTGAGATCATGCCGCTGCACTCCAGCCTGGGTAACAGAGTGAGACTCTGTCTCAAAAAAACAAAAACAAAAACAAAAAAACCTCTCTGGTCCAAGTTGAGGATTTGTATAGGTGCAAGCGACTGCATTTGTGGACTCTTCCTAACACCTTCAACAACTGACCATGTGTCTGCTGGTCACAGGTTTGTAGAAATTGTTTTTTATTAATCCGGGTCTCTGATGCTTTTTATTATTTAAGGAAAAGAGAGACATTGCATAGCAGTGTTTTAATCCTTTCACAGATTATATTGGCTTACATGGATCTTTTAATAGTTTATAATCGAGAAAGTAGCATTAACCTATGCCTTGCCTTGCTTGATGCAAGAGAGTGCACTTAAGCCCTGTCTGCTATAAAGCTGGCCCAAAGCAGTCAGCATCATGCTCTTCAGAACTGCAGGATGACTATGCACCGTGCTTTATGTTTAAGAAAGCAGAAAGGAAACTCATCCCCCCAAAACCTGGGTCAAAAATATTTAGTATAGACAAATATTTGAAAAACATTATGATTTGTATGTTACTACCAAGAAAAGCATCCCTGACTTCAACACTCCTTGAAGTGAAGGATTGGTCCTGTGCTAATATTTGCTTATCAAAATGAAAATGTTCTCCTCCCTTTTGAATAAAACCAGTGACCTGTAACCATATTCTAAAGAAAGTCTTCTCAGCTGTCAAAGTGCTAAAAGACATCTCTCAAAATTTCCGAGTCATTATGAGAACCAGTATGTTGTATTTTAAAAAGGTATCTCAAATAATATCCTGCCTCCATACCTTCCAACTGCATCTATTCTCATCATATTGCCTACACAATCTACGTGATTTGGCTCTCTCCCTGATAGCAGCATGAAGAGAGCAAGCCAAAGAAAAGATTTTGGCAGATGAAAGGCTGTATTTAATGAAGGTGTTTATGATGAGGCTTCAGACAACATGATTGCCAAACACTGTATTTGAAATTTGAGATGCCCT